>JAOXXN010000395.1:116849013-116901431 GCA_026770055.1 Myrmophylax atrothorax
GAAGAAAAGTTCACTTTCAGGTTCTAAGTTTGATTTCCATGGAAATTCAGACCGGTGAAACTCATTGTGACAGATATCTAAAACAAGCAGGAAATCTGGACTAAAATCCTTCCAGTGCTTATTCTTCAGTGTATTTTCCCAGCTATAGCCAAAAACACTGGAATAATAGAAATATGAGCAAATATAGCTGTCTGTATTCCCCTTGTTTATTTGTTGCCACAAAATCTGCAGACTAATAAACCAAGAAATCGCATCAGGAGAAAGTCTCCCTTTTCCCTTCAGTGGAAGGGCAGAGGTCTGAAGGTAGGAATGTGTTGCCAAGAGGGCTAGTGAAGATCTCTGGGCATCACAGGAGGCTGCTACAGCATTCACCTGTCAGAGTTGGGACTCAGAGAAAGATGTAAAGGGAGCAGGACAGCAGGGGTGAGGACATAGTACATAGAACAACTCCTTTGCTGACAAGCTGAGGGGTAATACGGCAGCCAGAAAAATAGAGGCAGGTCTCTGGCTGCTATTCCACTCCCTACTGAGAAGAGACTGCCCAATGAGCAAACATCCTGGGAGCATAGCTACCGGTGTATGCTGTGAAGAAGAGTTGGCCTTATAGTGGAAAAGTAGTTTTAGGGGAGATTGGCACAAGGACAGAAATCTCCTTACACACAAGAGAGCTTTAGTCGCTACCTAACTGGAGGCCCACCATAATTTTGGATCCCTAACCTTCAAGCCAGGCAGCCCACAAAGAGCAATGGGAGAAGGAAGGATTAGCTGCACTAGGTGGCCTTGTCAGAGGCAGATACCTTATTGTTTATAAATAACTGAATACAAAAAAGCTATGTTAAAAAATTCCTTGTATATAATTTAACTCAAAAGTCATATTCCTTCTCTCAATGACTGATGAACTTGCTCTTCTGCATTGGATAACTCCTGAAAAAGAATTTGGGGGAGGAAGATAATTCAAGACCTGTTCTTTGTGTCCACTTGCAGCACTGCATGTTTGAATAGTTTGGAGGTTGAGTTTTAATACCTGCCACTGTAAATGCTGTTGGCACTCTACAGAGAGATATAATAGAACAACTACTCAGAAGGTAAAAACATCATCCAGTTAGACAACCAGTTCAAACTTCCATTCTGTGTTTTTCAGGGGCAAGGCAAGGGGGAAAGAAAATTAATATTCTTTTTACATGGAGCTTAAAAAAAATGTGTAATTTAAGAAGATTAACTGACAATTTAATTGATTGATCCAAAGATTGTTTTAATTTGCAAATAATCTCCTAAATGTCATGAAATCTCTAAAGCAACATGCAAACTGTCCTGAGTCCAAAAATAATGAGTTATTGATTCTTTTGTTATGAAATCGCTCTGTATGTTGGCAATATACCTTTGGGCCACATGAGCAAATTACAGTACCTGATGCTGACAATGAAGAAATGACAGCAACCTTTTTCTCATTAAAATCTAGGTTGCAAAAATTGTCAAAACTAACTTTTTCCCCTCTCCTAAATAACATACATACATACATACATACATACATACATACATTCATAAATACATACATAAATACATACATACATACCATTCCTTCACATACTGTATCTCTGAACAGGTGCCATTTCTGTATATTAAACATTAAAAAAAAGCATTACCTGAAATTCCCAGAATTGATTTTCTACTAAATCTATACCATCAGCATCTGTAGACTAGAATTCTATATTTATCTATACGTAGGTATACATTTTTAAACAAATGCCATTTTGGAGGCTAAAACTGCCAAAACCAGGTAATACATAAACCTGTTGAGCACCTAAAAGTGCAGATGACAAAGCCACTGAGGACTAGAAGCGCTCATTCATTTTAAGATTGGAATATACTGCATCCCCAAAAATCAGGAAGAATAATTTGAGTGTATGAGGTCCATTCAGCTCAGTCAACAACAGAGCACCTAAACCTCTCAGCTTATGGTCTTTCCTTAGACCACCTTTATATCAATGATTAAGATAGCTTAAGTACAAAGTAAAGCAAAATGAAAACTCTACAAAGGCTAAAATTTAAACTGGGGCCACACAATACAATCATTATGATAGTTTCCGCTTAGAAACAGAAGCTTCATTCAAAAAATCAAGGCCTTTGTCCAAACATAACTAGGGGCTCCCTGAAGCATCTGCAAGTTAAAAAAAAGAACACACGGCATCAGTCTTTGAAAGTGGCTAAGTTGGAGTCCAAGATTGGGGTCAGAGCATAGCATGAAATACCATGTACCTGTATCCCGATCTTCATCAGCATAGTGTCTCAATGCCTATTCCACCAGCCAAAATGGAAAGGACTAGTGCCATTGGAGCTTGTGATACCCATTCCTGCTTTAGGCAAAGCACACTCTGAGGATACAGACAATGGCATCCAGTAATTCATACCTCAGTCCAGCTCTTACCATGGCCCAGTTTCACCCTCTTTAGTCCAGTTTACCAGAGAGAGTAGCTGCTCTTTTTCCACATCTGAGTTTCTGGTAAGATGGTGGTACTTACCCTTCCCCAGGGTCCCACCACAGCTCCCACCAAACACTCGCACTTCTCCAAAATGTAGGTTTTGTAAGGATAAGGGATGAGAGTAGAGGAAGAAAAAGCTAATACCATGCAAAATGGGACCTGGATGGAGTTCCAGGGATTTTGCCTGTGGGTGGAGTGGTTGCCTGATTATTTTGATTCCCCTGGTAGAGTCTGAGTTTCTGTTTCAGTCTCTGTTGTATGACTACTTTCGCCCTGAGCAGTTGTAAGGTTGGTAAAGGACTGAAACTCATCTGTCAAGTGTTACCACTAGTAGAGTGTAAGTTAAGCAGAGCATGTTTGTCCCTGGATTCACAGATGATTTCCTTTTGAAAAGAAAAGTAGTGCAACATTACAGAATTCTATCTTTTGAACACCGATAACAGAATATAAAACTGCTTGGCCAAAAATTGTTGAGGTGGCAAAGGGAATCAGAATATTTTCCCTGAAAATAGGTTACGAAGTGTTTCAGACTTTCTTTTGATTACTGGATTTCTTTTCTTGAGTTTTTTTTTAAGAGTTTTCTTCTATTGTGGAATTATTGTAAAAACTGCCTTCACTAAATAAATAAAGGTTAATTATTATAAATACAATGTGAAATCCATTGCATTTATCCATTTTTTATAGTTCTTGCAAAATAGTATAAAGACTTTCTACATAAAGACAAATCTTTAAAACTGTTTCAGGCTTCAAATTAAAAATTATTCCTTTTTGTGTTGAGTACCAAGGGACATTTGGAGAATCTCCTGTGATCACAGAACATTTCCATATAGCCTGTCACGTTAAGGTGAAAAATTCACAAGGACACTCTCACCATCTGTCATCAACTTGCTTTGGTGACACAGGGGGCTGGTCTGAAATGGCCAATAGGCCTCATGCATAACAAAGCCCTTGCACTTTTGTTTTGTTTGTATTTTGACCTGGGCAGATAATCCTTAAGAAAGGGGGGCTGTATTTTGCTGCCTCTTTTTTCCTTACACAGTGACCATTTCAATCTGCCTTCTAAAGAGAAATCATCCATCCATCTAGAAAATAAATCTAGAGAACTGTCTCTCTGTTACTGTTATGCCTAAACAACTACATTGCAGACTGCAGGCATTTTATTAACCACACTGTGTTTTATGAAATCTAGTGAAAAACCTGCTTTTCTAAACTAAGGGGCTTCTTGTGAGTGACATAGTCACTTCATTTAAACTGTAAATCAAGGTGGTTGTGAATGCTTAATATACTGTCAAGGTTTGTTGCTAACAGTCTTTCATTAAATAGATAATTTAAAAGCAGACAGCAATCTGGAAAGAAAAAAAATAGCACCTTTCTGCAGCTTGACAAAACTGCTAACTATGTTAGCCTGTTTGTATAGTCACTCACATAACAAGGACCATTTCTCATAGCAGAAATCAAAGATAAACTGTTCTTACCATGATGTCAAGCACCACTTAAGACTTGCAAATACCATTTCCTCATACAATAGATGTCTCTCCAGCCTATCAGGTTTGTAGCTGACACACTTACAGCATTGGTTAAAGGAATTAAGAAAAAAGTTGGAAAAGTAAAGTCCTGGAAAATGTTTTTATCCTGTCGGTTATCTACCTCAATGATTGGAAAATGAAAGACGAATGGAACACTCATCTCAGGGCTCTGTCTGCCTCGAAGTCCAACAGCTAACAAAATTGTCAGAAACAGCCATTGTTAGAAAGAGGTGAATAGATGAAGGGAAGAATGAATGACTATATGACAGGGACATCCCTTCTGTCAGAATAGGAGTATCCTGACAGTATCCTCTAGGTTTTATTTCATCTTCAATACATACAATATTTACATCTGTAGAAGCAAGTCTATATTTAAGGCACAGACAAGCCTTCAGACAAAGCATTGCACATACCTCAATGTATTTCTCTTATAACTGGGGAACATTTTTTTATTTTTCAGTCCACCCTTATATTTTAGCAGTAAACCAGACCTTTTAATTACAAATGAAGTCAACTTTTTCCTCTGCAAAAACAGGCTCTACTGATGCTAAGGGGAATCACACTAAATTCTGCAGGATAAATAAATCCCTTGAGGTCCACTCCTCTCCCACCTGCATCATGCACAATACGTCAGTAACATGGAGTCATTTAAGCATGGGAGGTATTCCTCCTACCTCCCCTCCTAGTTCTTTATTTCACTGAGCATGGCTGTCCATAAGCAAATGGGCATTTATTGTTCTATTACTGCATTAGGTTCTGAAGGGATTGCCTTTTTAATCAAATTTCCATATAGAAAATAAGATCTGTAAAACCATGGGTTAGTTAGAGTGAGTATAAAACACTGATAACCTGAAAACCCCTGAGTTCCTGCTTTCTCCTGGGCTTAGGTTCTGAAAACACACAAAACAATTTCTTCTGATATAATTCCCTCCTCTCTCAGACAAAATTGTTGAGGAGTACAATTCTAAACCCCCTGAAAGGCAGATTTGCAGAGAGAATTTCCACAGAGCTTTCATCTGTGTAGAGACAGGGTGATGGTACAGATGCTGAAAACCACCACTGGGTTCCCCCTGCAGTATGAAATTAGCACTTTTTCTTGTTGAAGATACAATCATGTTTTTATATATGTTTGACTTTTCAAAATGACATGACGTGCACAAGAGAATAAAAGTTGCCCACACTATGAAATTTCCTCTCAACTTTGCTGTGTTGTAGATGACCCCTTTCAAGTACAGGTGTGCGTCACACAACTGGCTTAGAAGTTCCCAAACTTCTTTTCCTGCATAATATTAATCATGCACAAGTAATCTTTACATATTTTTGAGCTATAATACAACTTTATGTGTTCCAGCCAAGCTGGAAGTAAATGACTTAAGGTCTTTGGACACTACAGCATTATGGTAAATATTTGGAGGCAGTTTCAGATGATAAACCTAACAAGTAAAGGATTCTACTTCTTGATGAATTCTGTGAAATGAAATAAAAGAAGGAATTCAGGATCTGCTATAGAACTACCCAGTAACCTCTGTGACAAACACTGGGGACTCCAGGGTTGGTGGGAGCAGGATTATTTGTGCTACAGGGTTTGGAATAAAAACATTTAAAAGGAGTGATTTACAACATATTAAATGCTTCCTCTTACTGTCATCTCTCTTGTTCACAGGTTTAGTATTCGTATGACCATATCTTGAAGAAGTATGGTTATTTATGATACCTAGGGATAACATTTAAATTCCTTCCAGTTTGCGTTCTTAAATGAAAATGCGAACACAGTACAGAAGCTAACAAATGCATGTTTCCTTAAACACATGAAAATGCCAGATTTTACAAGCTAAGCTTCCAATAAATGAGATGTTATATATAACTGTGGAGCACTCTGAAAAAAGAAAATAAATAAAAATGTTCAAATATATCAAGATTCAGACTAGCAACTGTAGAAAGTATCTTTCTAGGGCTACAATTGCTGGATTAATGTATCATGTTAACACTTCTGGCACCTGAAGCTGTGATTTTCGTGCTTAAAAAAAAATAGCAGGATTGATTTTGCTTACTATTTCTACTTAAGTATAGGGCTCAATTTCCCCCTGCCTCACACATATAAACAATTGCATTTTTTATTTTCTTGTTAATATTGTAGCCACATCTTTCTGCAACTTAATGGACTTCTACAATTTGGAATTCATTACACTTTGTCTTGCTAATTAAAATTGCATCTGCTGGATTATTTCTGTGTGAAAGATTATATCTATATGAAATTTTGGGGTGTTTTTTGAAGCAGTTGAGTGAAATATTTTTTTAACCAACATTAGGCCTCTCTGGTAAAGAAGAACATAATTTCACTTTATAGGAAAGCTCATACAATAGTATCTATATGAAATCTATGAATATATTAAAAATCCAAAAGATCTCCATGGAAAATTTTTTATAAAAATTACAAATAAAGGCATATGAATATTATACTTTTTTAAAATGCTACTTTTTTCCATGATCTAAAGAAAAAAATAACAGAGAGATACTTCATAAGCATAAAATAAAATCTGTAGCAAATAATATAACCAGGAATGCTGAGGGCAAATGTACTGTATAAGAGACTGAAGAAATATGTAATATATTTAATGATTCAAACACGTATAGGTGTGAGAAGCTATGAAAAAAACCTGTAAAAGTGGTTTCTTTATTCACCAGTCACTTGCTACCACTATTTCATTGCATCACGGCCTTTCACAGTAATCCTTGGAATTTGTGGCTAAAGAGATTTGAGTGTTTATGACAAGCCACTGTTTTTTAAGTTCTCAGCAAGGACTAACAATTTTCTTTTGTGGTTTAAGTGAGGATAGGCCTTCCAGTTAACCTTTGCATCTGAGCTAAAACCTCTAGTGACATTATGCATGACTTCATGACCAGCAGTCAGAGGTGAAAATGTAATGCTCAGCCCTGCCTCCAACAGCAGTAAAAGGAAGATTCACCCTGGGAATAGGGTTGGGTAGTCGTTGGCAAATCAACATTTTGACAAGGGGTCGAATCCCACTCTCTGAATCCACCAGTCAAAACTGAGAGGGTTGCCATTTGAAGACAGACATGCAGCGTTTGGTCCTCACTGTTTTTGATACAGGGATAACTGCAGTTGCAGGGGCATGAAGACACACTTGGATACATAGATGGGCCTTCAAAGGATCCATTCTGAGAAAGTATATAACTGTACAAATGTGTTCCCCAAAGAACACAGTCTACATATGTATGGTCACCCAGGTACTTAATTTTTATATATATATATGTGGGGTTCGGTTTTTTGTTTTGTTTTTTTTTTTCTTTTCAGAAAAAGAATGAAAGCAACAAATTCTGTAGGAATTTTCAAATAAACCTTCATTCACTGAATTATGAATTCCACTTATGGTGCATTTTCTGAATATATAAAAACACTTACAATCTGTTATTCACACTTTCAGTCAATTAAGCTATTTAAATTATTTGGTTTAATTTCATTTCCAAGTCTCCCAAATTCTGTTGTCTGATGTTTGATCCAAATAAAGACAGACACTTTATTTTTCAAATATATTTATCATTCTCAGAACAGCACAAATGTTAACTTGCTTTCAATTATTTGTATCAGAGCTGAAATGTAGACTTCTTCCAGGTAAACAGTCAATAAGAAGATTCTAATGTTTCAATATGCCATTAAAAAACACTTACATAATTTCATTTTTTTTAAATGGACTAGTTTTGCTAAATTAATATTTTATATTTATTTCCACTCTAAACTATCAGCTGAACTTCTTCTGAAATTCTCAATGAAATAAGCTGCTATTTGTACCTTTTTATGTCATACTGCATTACCAAAAGAAATGGTGACCTTTTTTTATTATTTCTGTTTGTCTTTTTAAATATTTTCTGAAATCAAGTAACAATATTGTATTCCTGCATTGTCATATGGACTGGTGGCAAACCTTCCCAAAGACATTTTAATTGATGGAAGATATTGTATGCAACCATCATTTAAGGTACTAATGTTAGAATGAGCTTGTTTCTAAGTACTGAATATATATTTCTAAGTAATTTTTAAGCATAAGCATTACCTGTGCTAGAGAGCCCATTGCCTCATCACTCCTGTGGAATATCCCTTGACTGTAACCTATAGAAAGGATGATGTGCATTGAAGGTTAATATTGTGCAAAAACATTCCTAAGATAATAACACAATGCTGGATTCTGATAAACCAGGTTTTAAGATGTCCTTGTTCCAATTCATCACATTTATGCACTGTGCCTATGCTTGCTTATGCTTATCCAGTACCACTTGAGTACTGTGGTTGGTTCAATGACAATACTACATATATAATTTTTGAAATGAGATAGTAATAAGACTCAAGTTCATGTAAAATCAAACTTGGTCACACCACAATATTCTATAAATATTTCTGAACAATAAGTAAAGAAATGAAAAAGCCAAACACACATGGCAAGCTGTCTCCCTAGGACCATAAACACTTTGTAAACATGGATTTTCTTACAGAAGGGGAAAGGAGTGATTACTAAGGCATAGCTGAAGAAGTAGATACGTGCATCAGGAAGGACAGATGGGACTAGATCTTGTCTCAAGGCTAAGAGAGCAGCTCGGGGAGAGGGGAGCAGAAGGACAGCTCCCTAGGAGAAGATCAACACAGTACTTTGGAGGACTGACCAGATTTCTTCTCCTTCCAGAACTGCTGGCATGCACCCAAGTTCTGAATAAGAGCCCTGGAAATGAAAGAAGGTGCAGAACTTCGATAAATTTAACATCAAATCTCATAAAACAAGGCTACCAAGGCTTTTCTTCATCACTTTAAACCTTTTAATGTGTGTTGCCAAGGAATTTTTGTAGTTACTTCAATTCCTTACCAGCCCTCTTCTATAGGAACCTACAAGGTTAAAATTTTACTATACTTACTATTCTTATTATTCTTAATAAAGATCCAGCCCAAGGAACACATCCAAGACTTTCAGGCTGCTTCAGTTACTCAAGCAGGGCCTAGGTACAGTTGCAGGCACAGTCCACATTTTTGTGCAATGTTTTTTTGTTATTGCTCTCCCTCTTATCAGGGTCCACTGCCAGTTTAGTTGTAACTGTCATATTGTTTGGAGTTTGGAGCACCTGGATTTTAAAATGCCCTGTGGATTCCTATGCAAATGTCAAAAACATGCAGTGGAAAACCCCTTTCTTGGGATATCATATCATTCACTGTGAATAGTGAAAAGCAAAGCAACTCTCACTTCTTGCACCACCTGAGTTTTTCGTTGTGCATCCAAATAGGAAATCTCATCCTTCTGGCATTTGCATGTCTCAGAAAACAACAAAAATCTCAGACTAAATTACTGTCAGGAAGTTACAATACAATAGAGCAATACATCTGATGTAGCATCTACTGTCTTATTTCCAGTGGACAAAGGAGATTAACTATAAGAGAAAAGGGAGCCACATTTTGCAAAGCTTCAGAGTGCAGTCTTTGCCTTTACTTCCAAGACAAGCCCCAACCTGTTATATTTCCATTAAGGTTTTCCACACAGAAAACATATGAGGGAGAAAACTCCCTGTCGTGGGACTGTACCAGCCTCTCTTCCTCGTGCACTGGACGTCTCACACCAGACATGTCCAGCAGCTGTCTGTGGACAGCATTTCTCTGTCAGAAAACCCATGCCCCTCTCAGCCCTACTCTGCTCTGTGTCACCAGACTTCTGGCTATCACAGAAGTTTCTCTCCCAGGCTGTGACAGGGAGAGGGGCTGACCCACCTGCCTGAGATTGTCTTCAGGACTAGTGGGCTGAGAGCTGGTGACTCCATGCCCTGCCCTAAAGGGAGGAGAATAACCACAGGACCTTGCCCAGAAAGTCTTTGGGATTTCCCCTCCTTGGTGTTTGCCCTGCAGAAGAAAGTTTTCCCAATAAAAGGAAGATGAAATAGGGCATCTTTATTAACCTTTTATAAAGCTACTAAAGATTATTATGTTAAGCCTTTTAAGATCTCAACACAATGGTAGCAGTTTGCACTCTGAATTAAATAAAGCATTAATCAAAACAGGAATAGATGCCCTGACTTTCACTAGAAAGTCTAACAATGTGAACAAAAAAATACCAAATCAGATTTTGAATTATCCTTCTAACAAGGCAAAGCAGTTGCATCTAGTTCTACAAGAGACAATTAAATACAGCCCTCTCATATCAGGTAGGTAATTGTCTGGTCAAAAAACCCCAGCTTTGTAGTTGCTACTAATTTTCAGTAACATCCCACAAATCCATGTCCCAGTCTTTTATTACTTAAGTAGAGGAAAGGCTCAGGCACTGTAATGTAATTCTCTTGTTATTTTATTACATCCCCATGTGAAATCGGAGGACGTAACAGGAGTATGAACAATTATGTAGAGTAGGGTTATTCATGCCCACATATTTTTACTCCTTAAAACTGGATAAGTCCTTTACAAAAATGGTTTCCTAAGCATAAAATTCCTTGAGCAGCTTCAATTTCAGGAAAGAGCAATAAATCACTTTAATACAAGAAGTAATATTTGATTACTCTGCGTTACCCAGTAGCCCTTTACAATTATAATCCTTTACACTCTTATCAATGAATATATCTCTCCTAACTCTAACCCCTCAATCATCCTCACCCTCATCCACACTCCTATTATTTGGCAACAAGACTCCTACAATTATTTAATGTTAAATGATATAGCACATATGTGATGGTGATAGTCATGTGATAAATGGCATTTATCATTCATCTTTTAATGCAGCTGCATTAATCATGCCTCTACTTCACTCTGCCTACTAATCCATCTCTGTCCAGAGCTACTCAGTCCCATCCAAACCTTTAGAGAGATTTGAACATGCACCATTAAAAATGGAACCCTTTTCCAAACACAGTTTCATGAACCTGTCCCAAAGCTCAGCACAAGTAACTTTAAGTCTATGAAGGGTTTAAGAGTATGTTATTTTATGAACCATGAGACTCCTTGATGCTGAAAAAGAGAGATTTACATTTTCTGTTGTTACAAAGGGTTTCTAATTTCTAGCCCAAGGTTGTTATCCATGATCCCGGACCTTAAAACTGAAACATCTGATGTTTCTGAAATAGGTGTCTCAGCTGCTGTTTTGATTTCCTCCTAGCCCTACAAATATAGACCTCTAATATAGAATTAAAAAAACATTGACCTTATAAGGCACAGGATCATAAAAGAAGGAACTGAGAAGCATTTTAGAACCCTCCAGAAAATCTTAAATTACAATATCTAAGAATTACTCATCCCATATACTGTCAGTCCAATGGTACAGCGCAGCAGATGCATTTTTATTAGCATCCACTGGAGATATGCTGCCACATCCCTGATATCTGCCTGTTTTGACTTTATTCCACACCATTAAATGTTCTTTTCTCTCTTAAATCCAATTCTTAAATCTTTATTTGGAAGTCAAAATAATTAAAAAAAAAAATCCATGGTCTTTTTAAAAAAAAAAATACTGAAATTGAAAGTGTTTCAAGAATCTGTACCAGAGTCACCAAACTGGTATAGGACAAGTTGTGTGGGAAAGCAAGGAGAAAGATCTGGGCAAGAACTGGAAAAAAAGTTTAAAACTTTGTTCAAAAAATAATCTAAAAAAATGGTTTATTTCACCCAATTTAAAAAAAAATGTATTAGAAAAGTCTGTTCATATATATTTTTAAATCACAAAATTCTCAATACAAAAATTGATACATTTATGACACAAATAACAAATATAATTGATAACTACCAAATAACTCAGAGACTTAGAATGTGATTAGTCACAGCAGCTGGGAGTGCTTATGCCATTAGAACTAAACATATGGGCAAGTGTTTTGTTGGATCAGGATTTATACGTTTTGTGGTTTAGACATTCATACAGCCACAGCTGAAAGGCTGTTCTTAAAATCCTGTCTGTAACAGAATCAAGCCCTAACACAATACCAGGCTCTTGTTTCCTGCTATTCTCTTTGCCCCAAATCCATGACTGCTGGGGCCAACACCATGATAACCACTTTGACCACTCCTCACTGACTTGTTCCCACTTGCTTTTCTCCTCCTCCTCCCTAATTTCTCTTTCTTTCTGATTTCTCTTACTCTCCTTTTTCGCTGTCTCCCTCTGGCTCTTTTCCCAGTGCTCATCACTGAATGGCGGGATTGAAAAGCAGACACTGGTCTGCTACTAAAGCACCTTGCCCTTATCCTCTTACTCTCTTTCACTCACCTTTATAAAGACCAGATGTTATTAACCCTTTTGTGTTTAGATTCAAGGGGAAGAGGAGATTAAGGGGGCTGTAGCCATGTCAGTGGTACTCTCTCATAGCTATACCCAAAGGAGAAATTGAACCTGCCTCACGTCCTCCTCTTTGTCCTCCTGGAACTTTTGCTTGATGTCATGGGACCCTAGTGTTTGGAAGAATTCCCTCTTACCATGTACTGGGATTTTTTTCACTGTAGTAAAGTCAGTTTTCCTAATTTTTGTCTATAAACATGAACAAAGAATCCAAGTGATATCTTACTTGTATAAAATGGAGGAGGAGCTTAGAAAGTTTGCTGCTATTTCTCTCCTGTGGCTTCACTGGTCTTCTCCACAATGTTCCAATTTTCCCTTTCACTGAGGCAAATACCTTATGGATACCTTTTTAAATACCTGATGACTTCCATATCTCACCATATTTTCCTTTCCTGTTCTATCAAACAGTTACTCTGACTTGCGGGTTGGAAAAATTCACACTTCATGGCATGTCAGTCAGTCACAGAGAGAAAGTTTTCAGGTCAAAGAAACTTTCACCATACCTTGAGTACTGTGTCCAATCCTGGGCCCCTCAGTTCAGGAAGGATGTCGAGGTGCTGGAGCAAGTCCAGAGAAGAGCAACAAGGCTGGTGAAGGGACTTGAACACAAGCCCTTATGAGGAGAGGCTGAGGGAACTGGGGTTGTTTAGCCTGGGGAAGAGGAGGCTCAGGGCTGACATCATCACTCTCTACAACTACCTGAAAGAAGGTTGTAGCCAGGTGGTGGTTGGTCTCTTCTCCCAGGCAGTCAGCAGTAGAACAAGAGGGCATGGTCTTAAGCTCTGCCAGGGGAGGTTTAGGTTGGATGTTAGGAGGAAATTCTTTACAGAAAGGATAATCGGGCATTGGAATGGGCTGCCCAAGGAGGCAATGTATTCTCCATCCCTGGAGGTTTTTAAGATGACACTAGATGTGGCACTTAGTGCCATAGTCTAGTAAACACAGTGGTAGTGGATCAAGCATTGGAATTGATGATGTCTGAGGTCCTTTCCAACCCATCTGATTCTGTGATTGTATGATTCTATGAATTCACATGTTTCAGGAAGACATTTGAGCTTCTTTATCTGCTGAAGTACCATTGCATTGCAAAATTCTCACACATGTTCATTTCCAACTTCTTATGCATGTCCCTTTCCACCTCCTTTACATCAGTTGTGGGTGGTAATGTAGCTTATTTAAATCACATTTCTATCATGTCTCAGAACTGAAAGTTTCACTATCCAAACTCAGTTCCCACTAGATTCATAGTTATTGCCCACTTCTGTTTCTAGAAACTCAATTTATCTATACTTACAGATACCAAAAAACTGGTCCTGAAGGTCTTATGCCTCTTAGGCCAGGCTGCATGTTGCCATCACATCCACTTAACATACCAGACTACTTCAGAAAGATTAAAACACTAGGCAAGCAGTGGAAAGGGAATTCAGTGGCAGAATTGAGGCCAGGGAGCTATGGGAGACAACGAGAAAAGGATTCACATGAACCCCAGCTCTTCCAAACTCTGAAAACCATGCTAAACCCATCTGCAACTAAATATAGAGCCATTCAAATAATACTGGTGGTTATTAAGTCTCCAGCAGCTGAAAGTACTGACTTTTTGTTCATCAAGGACTCCCAATGAAAAGAGATAGGAAATTTAAAAGAAAAGAAAAAAAACCCAAACAAACAGAAAATATTGATAACTCAGACACCCTCTTTTCTAAAGTATAACAGAATTAGCTGTTGTCCTGATACATTATGGCCACTCAGAGCCTTAATCATGTGAAATTACTTCAAAAAGAAATAGTAGATTTAACTAACTAAAAAAAAAAGCTCCAGAGCTTTACCAACAGCAGGAGGCCTTCTCTTTAATTGGGAGCATATATCTGAGCAAAACTAAAACTATTCAGTAAAAGTAGATTTTGAAACTGCCTAAATATAAAAATGATTGAATTAGAATTATTAATATGCACATTTTCCACTGTTTTGAGGCTAAAAAACCTAGTCAAAGCTTTATACTCCTTTCATTATTGCTATACATTTGGATTGAAGAGGTGCCTAGACTCCCACAAAACCAGATCCTTCCCATTTCAACAGTAAAAATATCTCTGTCCAAAAAATCTTACAGAGTAAGCCAGGAGACAACAACTAGATAAAGGCAGAGAAATGGGAGACCATATGGTAACAGTCAGCATGACAAGTGGCAGTCTCAGTTTTGGCTCAACTCTCACCATTTGCAAATCCTTTTCATCCAGCAGCCTATGCATGTAGCAATAACAGGAGGTATTATTAACTGGTTAGCATCCCCTACCTGCTTGAATTTATCATCCAGGGATGAGAAAGAAACAATGCCAGTAAGAACCTCATGTCATTGCCTTTATTAAAAAAAAAAAAAGGTTGACAATTTCCAGGAGCAGAGATAAAAAAAATGGACCTTTTTTTTTTTTGTGGAATAAAATATTTATTCTTGCAATTACAAGAAGTGTGAACTTTATTGAAAGAATACTCCAGTTAAACATATTTTAAACAGTCTCTAACGCAAAGTGTAAACTAACACAAAAATGAAAGCAGTTTCATTGTACTTAAATAAATATCTCTTGCTTCATCCTTTAAGTCAACTGGATTTCAAGCTACCTTAGGGAGCTTGGATTTAGGAACCAAAAATGTTTTAGAGCTATAGGCTTACCTAGTTACATTAGAACAAATAAAATGCATGTGGATGAAAACGTACATGGATGAAAATGCACATGGATAAATCCTCCTGAGGATCCAAGAACAATACAAGATTTTTCAAGCAATACAACCTCAACCCCTGTCGATATGAAACATTCTTTTCCTATGTGAAATGTATCACAGGAAAATAAATCATTAGAAATATAAAGACTTATTCTATGTAACAATCACAATGAAACCCATTTAATGAGATTTCACAGCATGAAGAAAAGTTGCCCCATTCCAGTTCAGTCAAAACATGCCAGCCAATCATGAAAAGCTATTAAAGAAGATGAAGATCACGTCTTTTTATCCCACTACATCTCTGAAAGCTGGCATACCTTTCTCTTCCATTTTCAGGAACAGAAAGAAAAATTAGAGGTGTCTAACTCTGCACAACATTGATTTGAAAATTATATATTAATTTTTTTTAAAAAAATAAACCTTTGAAATCTCTGAAAAGTTGCAAAATAGAAAATAGAAAACTGCTCTTATGATTATATTATTGTTAGCAGCACTGTTAATCACAGTTTTATTGTGACTTTATGTTTTCAAAGTGAAAGTATTTTAACTTCCCCTTCAGGCAACTATTCAGGAAAAAGTAATTAAATGTAAATAAATTAGTAATGTAAAAGGATTTTGTCTTGCACTTAAGTAAGGACACTGAATATTTCTGTCTTTTTCCTAATTAAGGTTTTGTATCTCCTGTAAGACTAACTCAAATTAGGTTTTACCTAACCTTAGCACAAGTAGCACCTCTGACTGCAGTTGGGACTGAAGTGGGTGGCATTATACATGTGTTTAAAACAAAGAATATCATTAGCTTTTTCAATCCAGTGGGCTATGCTATGACCATCTATACCAGCAGCCTTAGTTTGGGTTGTTACTAACTGCTTTCTTAAAGTATTGGTGGAGTAAAATGCATATTCCCCAGCTCAGCTATGTGCTATTTGTTGCAAATTGTTTTCATTCTCTTAAGTTCTAGAAAAAACATGAGACCCTTTGCCATGTGAAATCAAAGACACCACTTCAGTAGCCAGTTTAGCATTTGGATCTCTGAAGCAAGGAATGTGTGGGGAAGCAGCAGTCAGCTGTCTGCAGGCACAGTTTCCCAAAACTTGCCTTTCACCTGTCTTTTCTACTTGCACCTGTGCTCTTATCAGGACAGTGGGTGAGTCAGTCAAATTCAAAAGGACTAAACCAAGGGCAAACTATTGCTTTGCTTGTGCCCCCTCCATGCTGTCACACAGGACTGGTGCATCATGGCAGGGGAAGTGATGGCAACAGCCTCTCAAGGGACAGTTCCAAGGACCGTCACAGTCCTGTCACAGGCCTCTGTGGCACAGTTTAGTTTTATGCTTTAGTTTTAAATGCTACTTTAACCTTTGGAGGACAGTGGATGAATCTCTGTGACTTACGGGAATGTGGAAATCCAAATTATCCACACTTGAAAAACGTCCTTTGTTTCAAGCACAAAGGTGCTTCTGGTTATGCTTCTGAGATACCCATGTGAGAGCAGTTTATTGCACAACATAGATAAATGACATTTTCAGACTGGTTCCAGGCAAGGAACATATTCATTGTGTTCAGCTCTGCACTGTGAGCAGTGCCTCCTTCCTTAACCCTGCTTCATCTTTACCACCACATAAAAATACAACATATCAGCTGTGCAGCTGTAACCAGGCATCCTAAGTGACAGCCCAGCAGGAAGAACAGCCTTTATTTGTCACCTAAAGTTAATGGAGTAAATTCAGAGACCCCCCTCCTTCCTGCCTTTCTCCTACAAAGAGGACTCAAGGCCCTGATTAATATGCAGCCCTATTAACTCTAGTGGCTCTAAGGAGGCAAAATTAATGACCTCCTGTCCAGGACTTGCCCCTTATTTCAGAGTCAAAATAAAAATTGCAGTGTGAAAGGAAGCAGAATTATTAAATATTTAATTGTAAACTGGTGCAGTAAATGCATGCCAGAAATAGAACTTTGATAAAATTTAGTTTTCACTCCTCTTTTTTAATTCATCTTTGTTCTCAGCCAAGTTGTTCCTTCTTTTACCCTCATCACTCAAATCTCAAGCATAGAAAATATATTTTTCTTGCCCATGCTGTAGAGAACTGGGGTTTTTTGGTAATGTTTCATCAACCAGGAAGTAAAAGAGACCCTAACTGAATAATATCTGTGGCTAATATCTGTGGCTTATATCGATGGCTAATATCTATTTTTAAAGCACTCCAAAACAAAAACCTCCAAAGGAAAAAGTAAACAAAAAACCAACACCCAGATACCTATCTCACCTTCTAACCTACATGCTGCAGGCCATTGAATAACAAAAAGCATGTCCAGTGCACTTGTTATGAAATAAGGACCAATAAAAAATAAGCTTGATGCTTGGCTTTTTCCAGGACACTCCCATTGTCCTACATCATAAACAGCTGCAAAAATACTTACATAATACTATGAATGGTGGCTAGGATGGCAAGTACATGCTACTGTGACTCCTTCACAGTATTCTGAAAACAGCATATACTTAGCATCTTTAATTTGATGCTTGAAGTTTTTCCCTAGCTCTCAGGTAAAATGTGGAGGCCAAATAAGCCACCCATCTATAGCAGCCATAGACTCAGAATTTTCTTTATAGATTCACACCAAACATAAACTTATCTAATTATTTTTTAGTCTGCCCCTATCTGAGGAGTACTCCAAAACCAAAGACTTGAAGAAATTCATGTGAAATATTTTATTACCAAATGTCTATCCTTTAAATTGCAGTATCAAACCCTCATCTGCACTCAACATTGTGATTGTCTGACTGCCTGAAACACTGATTACTTATTCCCATACAGTGGGTTGCCAGAAATAACTTTACAGAACTACAAGAGAGCGTTACAGCCCCTTACTCGTTTCTCTCCAGGCATCACAATGCAAAACAAACTCAGAATTCTCTCCATTTAAAGCTAAATCGTTCTTCTTTTCGCACACCTAGCTTAGTTACATTCATTTACCATTTTAGACTTTTTAAGTCTCACCTCCTGCGTTTGCCCGGGAATAGTGCATATAGGCTATTCATTCACTCCTTTTGGTAGAAGAAACACACTGTCTTTCTACTTCCATAACAGTGCACTTCAAATAGTTCTTTTGAGTTTACATGAAGGAGAACATCCTCAGTTTCGTAAGGATTCCTCTGCACTACAATTCATTAACTTGGAAAAATTAGCACCCATAGAAGGTAGAATTGACACTTCTTCTACAAACTCCTCTGGGAATTAGTCACCTCACTGACAATACAGCCACAATAACCTTTACATACAACTGAGCAAACTACCTAGTAATTAATTAACTTGCAACAGAAAACTAATATACACCTGCACTAAAAACAGTAGCATAAGCTCTTCCATCCTTTTCTCAACTTCACCTCATGCCAGGATTCATCTGTGTGGGATATTGCCAAATCATTTCCACTTCCACATTACAGCAGTGCTTGGAAAATGCTTTCCATTTGCTCTTAACTCACGTATAAATCACTTAGCAAGTATACAAAGCAGCATTATTGGAATGGATAATCATGATTTATCCTTGGTTTAGGCCAGTCTACTTTTGTTTTTCTTGAAATACCACTTTTTTTTGCTTTATCATAAAATAATTAAACAAAGGGAGAAGTAAACACATGTAATAATTCAGAGATACTCGATGCTAACCTCTAAAAATATCAAGCACAAAATACTTAATAAAATGATTGGTTTGAGTCAAATAGGTATTTGGGGACTAATTTCAGATAAGACTTTCATGGTCACTCTCCATTTAACTGTTTACTTGAGCTTTTGGACAGTAATAAAGCAACTTAAATATGATGATGTATGTACTTTTACTGATACTGATTGCCTTGGTGTATTTTAAAGAACTGCAACATGAGTTTCTAAATCCTCTGGTTGTTTTCCCCCCCCCCATCATTTTTATTAATGCAGGGAAATATAAAAGTTCAACTAACACACAAAGGCAGATATCCCACTCTTCTTTCATGCTCATGTAATATCTCATTATCATAACAAATAACTAATTTCCTCTCTCACTTGCTTCAGGTAACAAGATGTGCTGGTGAGCTGACTTGTCTCCACTAGTTTTACAGTGGTTTAACTCCTTGAACTGTAGTGTAAGGAGAATCTGCTTTAGCAAGTTTTAATGTGGCGTGTAAAAGGAAAGGTCTGAGGGAGACTGGAAGGGAAAGAGCTGCTTTCATTTCTATCCATGTTTTATTATATAGCCTAAACATGTTAATCAAACAAATCCAAACTGCCCTGTGTTTGCCAAGAGAAGGGATTCTCCAGAGCAGAAAGGCCTTTTCTGGGGCTTCTGGGGGCTGCAAAGATCTGAATGATTAGCTGTTTCTGGCTTAGGCTCCTGATTCTTAACCGGATAATTTAAAGAGAACACAAAAATTATTCAAATACCCTGACAACCAAGAAAGAATCAAAATTAGGTCTGCTTTTCATATTCATTTTTTCTTCTCAGGGTTAGAAATTCTGTTAAAAAGGAAAATTTTATTCAGTTTCAGAAAGAAAGCTCTCAGTGAAGATCTGTTCTTTTACTGTGGTGCAGTTAAGCAACCATCTGCCCATCCTCTATTACTCCTTTAATTTATACAGCACAGTACATTTACTTATATCTTTTCTGTCTGAACAGTTTTCATTTTAATGTCATTATAACCTTATTTTTGCCTGTCATGAGTTCAGTCTCAGCTGGAAAGCATGCACTTTCCCCTCCTGTTGCCTACTATTTTCCTTATTTCACTCTTCTGTCAATGTTATTTTACTAACACACAAAACAGGATATATGTTTAGAATTAAACAGCAACATTTTAACATTTGTTTCACTATTACATAAATGTTAGATACATCCTAGAATTCAGCTGGCATTATACATCACCTGCAGAGCCACACATTTGCTAAATATTTAAAGGAGAAAGTATTACATGCCTTTTAAAGCATTCGTTTTTACCTCTGTGATTTACACTCTACATAATTATTGTTTTTTGGTTTGTATTTTTTTAAATCTGATGGTTTTTTCTTTCCTTTTAAAACAAATATCTCTATGTCACTCTACTTAGCAGCTGTATTCAGTCATAAAAGGGCCACTTGGTATCAGAAAACTCATACATATTTGCCTAATAATGCCTTTTAAGTAATCTGCCCCTTTGTTAATGGCTTTTTTTTTAACCAGCCATACACTAGGAATCAAAATTAGCATCTAAATGAGGATGTTTTAAACGCATGCCTAGGGGTTGCAGTTTTCACCTTATTTTTTTTAATAGTTTGCCTTGTTAAATTATGTAAAATAGAAGTGGTTTTTTAGTTTTTAATGAGCTAATGTAGACCTATCAACCCCTTCTCCCTCCTCCCACCCCTTCACTGCTTAAAGAGTCCACAAACTATTTTGCAGGTATGAAAAATGGCCATGATAGAGAAAACCCAGTGTCAGCAGGCAGAACAGATCTCTTCCTCCCCAGCAGCAACCTGCACCATAGCACAGAAAAACATTTTTTTGAAGTCCCTATTAATCGTTTACAATACATAAAAAGAAGCAAGTATTTTTATATTTAATTTCAGAAGAAGAGATTTTATTACAGCTCCTTTTAAATTGGCTTTTCATTTAATTATGGGGAAAGATTAAAGAGAGCTAGCAATGTGTGCTGTGGCATGGCCAAATGATGATTGGAATGGGGCAGGAGAGATGCTCACCATCTGCGAGTGTAATGTTTGAAAGGAGTAAACAGCAAAGTGGGAGGAATTACAGGGTGATAATCTGGAGTTGCCAGGTGAGATAGCCCATGGGAAGGTGGTTAGTGTCTGGTGTAGAGGGAATGTATCTCCCTTACACGGGGAGGCCTACAGTTATCACCACCTACTTCTGAGGGTGGGCAGATTCCGCAGGGTAAAGAGGATTAAATGCAGTGTGTGAGAAGCAGAGGAGTAGTCTGGAAAGGATCCGGACCTCTAAACTGCACAACCCAGAAACATGAGAGCTGGAATCCAGCACAAAACAGAACTCTAAAATTAACTGAATCTACTGATATGCGGGGTTTCTATTTGAGTTTTTGTGTAATACTGCAGCAGTAGTTAAAACTACTCTTGTGTTCTCTTTGCCTCCTCCAGTTCACTGAAAAACCTTCAGTGATGTCACATGCACAATCAAAACAAACTCCTCAAAACTGAGTCAACAATGAAATGTCTCTTTTGTTGTAGTTCTTTTAATCCTCATGAAGATGATTTCACAAAAGAATCACATCCCCTGAGAACATATCTCCATATGCTGCCCAGGACAACACTAGCCAATTTTTACTGCACATTGATGTGTGGTTAGAATGCTGGCTCACATTCAGCTTGGCATCCACGAGGACCTCCAGGGTCTTTTCTGCAAAACTCTTTTCCAGATAGGTGGCCCTAGCATGTTCTGATACCTTGGA
Source organism: Myrmophylax atrothorax (assembly GCA_026770055.1). NCBI lineage: Eukaryota > Metazoa > Chordata > Aves > Passeriformes > Thamnophilidae > Myrmophylax > Myrmophylax atrothorax. The sequence goes on from JAOXXN010000395.1 coordinate 116,870,468, forward strand.
CTGTTCTTCTCCATGTGCAGGATTTTGAAGTTTTCCCTTGAACTGCATGATATATATGTCACTCCACTTCTCCAGCCTGTTGAGGTCCCTCTGGATGGCAACGTGACCCTCTGGTACACCAACCACTTCTCCAACTTCTGTGCCACCAGTGAGCTCACTGCAAGGCCACTCTGTCCCATCACCCAGGTAATTAATGAAGGCATTGAACAGGATTTGACCCAGTATTGCCATCTAGGGTACACTGCTGGTTACTGATCTCCAATTAAACATTCCACTGATGAAGTCCTCCAGATGTTGAGCAAGTTTTCAGTCCACCTCACTGCTCATCCTGCCTCTAATTCATCAGTTTTTCTCTGATCCTATAATCATAGAGCAGTTCAGGTTGGAAGGAGCCTGAATGACCATCTAGTTCAACTTCCCCTGCCATGAGCATGGACACCTTCCACTAGACCAGGTTGGTCAAAGTGCCATCCAACTTGGCCTTGAACACTTCCAGGGACGGGGCATCCACAACCACTCTGGGCAACCTGTGCCAGTGTTTCACTACCCTTATTTCTTCATTTCTTCTTCAACGTAAACTCATGATCCTTCACCTTAAGGCCATTTTATAACTACCTGGCTTTGTAATAAGTCCCTCTCTAGCTCTTCTGTAGTGCCATTTAAGGTCCTGAAAGGCTGTGACATCCCCCTGAAGGCTTTTCTTCTGCAGGCTTAATAATATCAATTGTCTCAGCCCTTCCTCACAGGGAAGATGTTCAATCTAATAATGACAATCTAATAGGAGAAAATGTCAAAAGCCATACTGGAGCTACATGATATCCACTGTTCTCACCTCAACTAGCAAGCCAGTCTTTCCATTGCAAAAGGTTGGTCAAGCATGACTTTCTCTTGGCCAATCTATGATGACTACTCTTGCTTAATGAATTCCATGTCCTTCATGTTCCCGGAGGTGGTCTTCAGGATTTGTTTTGTCACCTACCCAGGGACTGAGAAGAGCCTGATGGGCTTGTAATTCCCTAGGTCCTCCATCTTGCCCTTCTTGAAGAGAGGAGTGATGCTTGCCTTCCTCCAGTCCTCAGGCACTTTTCCACAAAGTTGGAAGACAATCAAGAATGGTCTAGCAATGACATTAGCCAGCTCCCTCAGTATTCATGGGTATATCCCACCAGGGCCCATGGATTTATGTTTGTTTGGTTTGCTGAAGTGTTTGCTGACCTGGTTCTGTTCCACCAAGGGTACAATGACTGTTATGACCTATAAATAATGTCAACACTTTACTACAGAAAAAAAATGATGAAAAGGTGCATCTGCTCCCACTGTTCCTTTGGAATTCCATGAGGTTTTTTCATAAACACTGATTTCCAAACTATTATTCATAACCTCCCATAAGACTTCTAGTTGCATGATTCACTGCAGAAAGCACCTGATTTCCTTTTCTCTACTTCTTTCTATAGTCCCTCTGGGTACTCACACAGACCTCAGTGTTATTTTCTTCAGCTTTTTTGCTTCTGGGTTTTGTGTGTGGCACCTCTGATCTGATCCTAAATGTTTTCACACCAAGGGAAAATGTTCTTTCTCTGACACCAATAAAGAGCCTGCCATCACCGAAAAGGACAAGAGTTGGAATTCATCAAAGAACTCCAGTCAAATTTTCAACCAAAATAAAAGCAAACCTCAATAAAGCAGAGATCTCAAGGCAGCATCTGGTGATATAGGAATGTAAATATTTCCATTTATAAATAAGACAGGAACTAGGAGAAAAGAAAAAGAGTAAGGGATCAAGACATCTCTAAGTTCTTGGCTCATTAGTGCAAAGGGGCCACCAGCTTATAGTCACCTCACTTGTAGAAAATTTCTCTTGCATAAACGAAGGTCAAAGGACCTAATTTGTAAATAAAACATTTAACAAAATATAGCTAAAGCAACCCTTGTGAGCTATGATTGAATCAGTCATATTTCAGGAGAGACCATGTGGATATGTCTTTTCCTCTCTGTTCTTGACTTTTCTGTACTTGCAAGAATATACTTGTTCTACAAAGGCTTTAATGGTGTAAGATGTAAATGCTTGTGATATCCCTTTATGTACCGTCAACACAGGTAGAAGTGTCTGTGTCCTCCTTCCTTTAGAAAAGCAAGTGGAGGTACAATCTCTGCTGTACAGACTAAGGTCTGTCCATCTGCAAGAGTTCTGTGGTTTTTCAGGGGGTTTTTATGGTGTTTCATTTTGCTGGGATATTTGGGGAAGGAGCAGGGAGAAAAGCTTTAACTCTTTAATTTTACTTTTATAATTAGTGTCAAGAATACCTTTAAGGTGGAACTCTCTTCTTAACATGGCAGAAAAACAAACAAGGCTCTATATCAGAAATGGGCAACAAAATCTAATTAGGTCATTACCAAAACCACCTGTAAAAAATAGTATTTTGATATATGGAGAGATTTTAATATGCAGGATAGGCCTTCATTTGTCATTTCCATAATCTCTTGAGAAAGGAGTACAGACAAGGATGACAGGACCTCATTGCCATTCTAAATTCATTTTTGCTAAGATTTGAAAAGAGTCAATGAACTTCCAGAAGTTATTCAGCATATCTGAATTATGGAGTACTTGGATACCGGATGTAATATGCATCTGAAACAAAACCGATCAACAGGCTATGAGGCAGGCAGTAACCACTAGCTGTACTAGGGTTAGTTAAACCATGACAGCTAAGAGCAAATGGTGGAAGGGTTACTCTGCTAGTTCAGATAAAAGATTCATCAGTGTCCTGTAACAAACACATGGAAAAAGCATGAAGAACTAACATGTAGTAATATATTCCCATCCTAACTTCAGTAATCTACAAATTAGGCATTTCAGAGGCGAGAAAAGCTTTTGTGTTTCTCTCTCAGTTAGAGATAACAGGTGTTTCTCCTCATGCCATTTGAGATAGGAACTACTGATGCTATTGGCTACTGCATGAAATGTGGGATGTCCTATCCAGGCTTTGCCTAGTGATAGAAACACACAGTCATAGCCTTTGGGGATTTGACTATTTTATAGGTGCTCTTGCCTACATAGTCCCTCTAGCCTGACATGCAAATGATATCACTGCAACAGTGTGTCAATGCAAGGAGCTATCATGAAAGAGCAATGACAGAATATTTCACTTCACAATAGTTGTGATTGTCAATCTTCCCACAGAGAAAAAGTCTTAACAATTTCTTTATCAGACACATAACTTGAGAATAAATTATACACTTCAGAAAGGCATCCATTAAATTGCAACATGTCAGTTGATTGGGGAATGTGTGAGCCCCATGGTAAATTCTTCTTTCAGCTGACTGTTTTCAATATCTAGTATTTGATACTTTATTTGCAGTGTTCACTAATTCTACAAGTTTCCTTTTATTTTTATTGACCTTTCCTTTTTTAACACCTTATGGGTAGAATAAATCAAGTAGGGTATCAGAGGGATAACCAAGAGAAACAGAAGTTTGACTCAGGAATAATCCCATTAATTAGAGACATAATCACCTTAAATATATACCCTTCATTATTACAGTATCAAACAAGGCAGAATATTCCTTCAGAATTTACAGCTTCTGTTGATAGTCCTTTAAACTGATAAAAATTTTGAAAGATTGCTAATAGCTAAGCACAAATTTTTAAATTTTTCATTCATATCCTTACCATAAGTCTATTTTAAATTTCCTTTGGGTTTTCTCTTAATTTTTTTCTCTTATTATCTGTCACATTTTAGAAATTGTGCTTGCTTACTTTTTATGCTAAGCTTTGACTTCATCTTCTGTATTTCTAATAACTATTTTATGGTTAGATTTTAATCATTCCACTTTCTTTTCTCAAATATCTGTTCTCTACTTTTTTCTGTATGTAAATCCACTTTTCTTCTGTGTTCATTCCCTCAATTATATTTCTTTTGATTATTTTCCTTTGCTTTTTTTATTTCATATCTGATATTTCATTCCATATGCACAAGAAAAAGTAAATGTAGTTTCATGGAAACTATTTCACTTATACCCACCCTCTTACACCAGCCTCATGCTATCTACATTAAATGGAAAGTGTAAATAAGTAAACCATAATAACCTCTATATTTTCAAAGTTATTCTCTTGACTAGTAATTCAGTTTTATGGATGTGTAAAATACATACTAGATGTGCTGTGTGGGACAGTGACAAAGCCTTTGATACTTGCTCAGCACAACTAATTATACTTTTCAGGACTGCTTTCTGACCGCTGGTGTTCCTCTATATTTTGCCGAGGAGAGGGGACACACACCTTTCTAAGATTACCCTTTTGTTTAAATATAAATATTTCATAGCATTCATATCATTATATTGGAAACTGTAAACAAAACACAAGTACTGCAACACCTTGTAAAAATCATGGTCTACAGAAAAGTTTACTTTGATCCCATTAAGGCTCTACAAAGTGAAAGAAACTGAAGTTCTGAAAAGAGACCTTAATATGCCTTTTATATAGTTTAAATCAATTTTAAGTAATCTTTTAAGCAAAACAGCAGATACAAACTTACAGTTTGTTGACATCAAGTCACGTCTTCTTAGCTGTGCTGCTGGCCCTAGAGCTGCCATATTTCTGTCTATCATTTACAAAAATTATACATCTTCTAACCAGACCAAAAATGTACACAGAAAAAATGAGTACATCTAGGAAAACCCAGACAGATGGTAACACTGGCTATAACTGGCCGTGTTGTGTGCCCTCAGTCCACTCCAACTGAGAAGTAAAACATGTCAGTTTAAGCCACCTCCATCAAGATTTAGATATCGGTGAAGCAGATGGACCTTCAGGACACCAGCGGACTTGTTTATTGACAGGCCCAACTCTAGCAGTCTATTAAGCATATGCTTAGCTTCAGGCACAAGCACACAAGAGGTCCCATGGATCACATGGGTCTATGTGTCCAGCTTAAAGTTAAGCATGTACTGAAATATTTTGTCCAACAAGGATAGAATTATTGTTCTGTTTAAGGCTGTAGTGTGTGTGAACATCTCAGTGAAGCTTAAGTCTCTGGGTTAGTACATGCTTTACTTAAGTATTTAAAAATATTTTTGTAGTCACATAGATGTCAATCATTCCATTCACATACCTACTGCTAAGCATGTATGGAAACAGTTTCCTCAACTGGCACTAACACATAATCCAGCCCAAGCTGCATCAGCAGTAAACGCTGTGATCTCAATTTACCTTCTCAGTGCCAATTGCTAGCAGAAGTACTTTAGAGTTCCTGGCTTTATATAAACAAAACCAAACCAAAACCAAAACATATTGAGGAGTCTTCCAACCACATGGAAATCTGGCTGATGCCTGGATCTCTTTCATCAGTGTTTCTGTGTCTGTCTATTCAAGGCAATGTCTTGTATACCACAACTAACACTGAAGACATCTGACCCACAACACACCTGTGAGGTATATATCATATCCAGTTAAGGATATGTTGTCTGAGGCCAGACATTAATATCTGATAGTCCATAAAGGTAAACATGAAGTCAGTAGTTGTTCACAGTTCTTCTGACTTAAACCATCAAACTGACTAGTCTTTTTGATTTCCAATATGCCACTATAGAAGTAACATGAGTTCAAACATGCAGAATGATATTTTGTTTGTTCAAAGGTTAGTGAACTAACTAATAATCCAGCTGAACTCCACATGCTCTTATTCAATTCCTAACCTAGTTAATAATGCCAAATACTGCACTGACACTACTTAGTCTGAGTACTATGGAATGGTGAGCAGTCCAGGAAGTATATGCCTGAGGCTATTACTTGAAAACTAAGGGAAATAAAAACCAACTAAGGTAGACACAGTATCAGTAAGATGTCTATACTCTGGACTTCATCTATACATGTTTATATTATTTCAATATCATATAATAAATTCTGAAATGCAATTATTGTCCAATATGAAGCTTTTACACTGTCTAATATAAAGCATTCTCAGTCAACCCCCTAATATATTCATGATTCTTTAATGGGAGGGAGGTGACATTCTTATTTTACAAGTAAAACTTGAAGCATAATGAGGAAAACTTGATAAACCTCAAGTTATATCCTAATCTTGTTTCTTAACAAAGTACAGGCCATTAGTTTGACAGTCTTCTGTTTTAGCCGCTAGATTTCTGCCTTTCAAAGACTTTCTTTCAACATTAATTAAAGGCAGGACATGTGACCTTCTTTATTCTTTTGCATCTTTTCTTTTTTTTTTGCACTGACACTTCATTTCCAGCGTTTCCTGCTCACCCCCACTGTGTCTTATTGTTTGGGGAATAATTTATATTGATTAATACAAGTTTTCAGCATGCAATATACAGCACAAGGAAATCAACCTTACATTGAAGCTCCACAATATAGTGTTAATAACCCTACTGGCTGGAAGCTAGCCAACTAGCTAGTCATTACTGCATGAGCATAGGCACCTCACAGCATGTCATATCACTGAGGTAATAAACAATACTTTTGTTAATCTAGGATGAAAGCAGTATCAGTTCTCTTTGCTTTGCAACTACTTCAAAATCTTCTCTAAGCTTTTCTACAGATCTCTTACACTGCAGATACATTTAGTCAGTTGTGGTTTACAAAAGAAGAAAGTCAAAAAAATTATGTAGGAATTAATGCTATTTTGGAGTATAATATATATATCATTCCATTCATTCTTTTCATTGGTCTTCTTCTGTGATTCTTTCAAGCGGAAAAGCAAAGAGTTACAAAATTTATGTTTTGGGGGGTTTTACCATCTCCCCAATTCCAAAATGTCTCTGCTATTCATGCAGCAATTGTTATTTATTTTTTTTTTTGTAAATTGAAGTTTCCAGTTTTTAATCAGGCACACTAGATGACAATTACTTGTACTTAACTATAAAAATATCTGTTAGCAATAAACCAATTTCTCTTATCTCCATACTAAATGGCATGATAAACCACTGTTGTTTTCAGTCATGCTAAGCTAAGAACAGTCCATTTGTACCTAGGAGAAAAAAAAACAGAGTGATCTGAAAGACATATATAATGTAAAATGTATAATAATTTTATGTTTTAATAGTAAATTTGGATGAAAGAATATTTTAAAGAATTTGCAAACCAGTCAACAATGACATTTTGAGAAGAGAAGTAATTAACACTTGTTTTGCAGAAAGCAATATTCACTGTACTCTCTACATTTTATTGCTAATGGCAGATGGGGAAAAAACCAGAGAGGTCACTGAGACCTATTCTTTTGATAAAGCTGCTTTCACTGCTCCGCTCAATCTATTTCAATTTGTTCCAAAAGTACTTTTCATTATGTTCAATTGAAGTCAGTCAAAGTTGAGCTTTGGGTAAGATAATACACATATCCATGACTACTCATGAAATTTAGGATAGGGTACATTTATAGCCTGATGGGAGGTCTCTTGCTTGAGATATTGAGGGAGACAGACTGGGATCTGAGAGCTCTGACTTCCATGGAAGCAGAAGCAGCAATTTTTTGGGCAGCAAGCCTTTTTGCAGTGTGGTGCCATCACCTTGGCCACTGAAGCACCTTGCCAGGTCTTCTGGGCTGCATCCTGCATAGTGTGGCATCTTCTGCTATGCCAGGTATAACCTCAAGCAATCCTGACATGTTTCCCCCACCCTTGGCCTCCCATGCAATGTGGAAGTCATGGCAGTGGGTTCCTTCCTTTGCTTTTCCTGACTTGGAATTCTGTTTCTACATGACAATCTACATTTTTTTCATTTGAATTCCCTGGAAATTAGTTGCTTCAGAAACTGAAATTTTTTATTGTTCTTTTATGGCAAGTGTCCTACCTACTCTTATCTTCCAGCCTCCTTCCAGCTTTCCAGGTCCTCTCTTCTCATTTAATGGGGTGTTTTCTTCAGTTATTGAAGTAACTGGCTTCCTATTTCTACTTTAATGTGCTATTTCCTGCTTGTGTTCCTAAATTCAGACATATATTTTGCCTTGTTATTTTTTTCTCTTTACAATTCCAAACTTAGGTCTGGCTGTAGAGTATTTATGTGCTGTTTCCCACTCTTCTATTGCACAAGGACATTAAAGTCAATGAGAACAAACACTAATATAAGCCCATCTTTTGCACTAGCAACTCCAGAACCTATCGTATCCAAATATTTTAGAGGCAATTCAGGCTTACCTCACTTCTGAAAAACTATGTATTTCAATGGTATAGCATCTGATAAGAGATTCACAAGGAACCCAGACCACCTGCCTCCTGGGGGTTTTGGATGGAGCCTGAACTAAGTCACATGGAAGGCAAACACTTTGTGAAAGAACACATAGTGTTAATATTAGCATGATGATCCCCACGAGAAATCTTACCATAGTGCAAGGCTCTGACCACTTCTTTAAATTGCCCACTTTCCAAACATAGTCTTCCAAATTGGACATCCTCCAGCTTTCCTAGGAAATTTCTGTTGACTACTAAAGCAAGAATGTACTCTCTCTATTATACTCCCTTAACTTGGTAAGCCATAAATACAGGGTAACGTTTCAGAGGAACTATGTTTTTTACTCTTATTTTGTATTTAATATCTTTGTTAGGTTTACCTTTGTTAACCAGGAATCACCTCCATGATTTGGGAGTATTCTGTCCTGTGGAATGATTTAGGAAGCAAATGATGGGGAGTAAGAGTAGGAGAATATAGTCATTTAATCAGGGGCCTCTGTCTGACAGGTGCTTTCTGAAGTGGGTAAAATAAACAAATATAGTCCAGACTTTTGTAGCAAAACATAACTGCATGGCAAGCTGTAAGACCAGTATCTCAGAGGCAAATGAGCTTTGTTCTACCTCATGCAATACAGCTTTGTATTTTCTCTCTTTTATCCATGCATATGGAAGGTAAGATGTCTATTTTGCCAAGGATGTTCCTTGATTTAATACCTATCTTTTTTGATCATAGATGAACTGCTGCCAAAATAACAGATCCTTGATGCAGATAAAATCATTTGATACAGAAGATGTTAACTCTATTAAGCTAAAAAATGGGGGGGTTAGATCTGTAATTCCTCCTTTTCATATAGAGCTGTGGAAAGTGCAGTGTTTTGAGACAACATTCGATTCTCTTTCCTTATCTAACACAAATGCCATTAGCAGTGAGCTATAGAGTCAGATTATTTTCCATGTTCTGATCAGGTTTCATCTTCAACCTGGGAAACTTTCTGTGAAAGGAATTCCCAAACTGCTTTGAGAAGTTTTGGGTTTGATCAATAGGCCTTTTCCAATGGAATCACTGTTTGTGGGATTTTTTTAATAACAGCTGAGAACTTTGCTCCATCTATGAAATAATGTCTTTGAATCATCTAGAGGCAAAGGGATAGACAAGAAGGCAGGGTCATGGGAGCAGTTACGTTGCAATCCTACACTTCCATCAGAGATGCACTCAGTCAATGAAGCTGCTGAGGCAAAATTAGGCTGGGTTTTTTAACAGTCTTGGCAAAAGAAAGAAGCCAAGGTGACTTTCAGATGCTTGGGGGAATCTGCAAAGCTTTCAAGTAGAAAAGTCATCTTTAAACTTAAGCAGGATGACAAGACTGAATCAATAAAAACTCAGCCCTTCTGGACTGTTTTTAGAATCTATTTTCAAAGTAGAGAAATCATTCTTCAGAGCAATTTTAAATAAAATTGCAATGTTCCACAGACTGTCCCATCAGCATGAATCTTACTGGGACCCCTCAATAGGTTATTTTAAAAGGAATTATAAGATACAATGAGTCACAAAAAGGCCTACTTCAAAGAGATTCCAATCACGATGAGGTGCCAATTTGTTAGTGTAATTTAATTCCTCCAAATAATTAGTTCTGCAAAGACAAGAGGGATAGCGTGTCGATCCTAGGGGCAGGCAGAGGTCTTTCTGGCAAAATACCAGCCATTCAGCTTTTTGGAAAGAATCCCTATGTTTCTGTAGAAGATACACAGGACATGTAAAATTAACACCTTGAAATCTAAAAGGAATAAATGGAAGAATACAAAACAATCACCAATGAAACAGTTTTACAGCTGCAGTCTACAGTTTCTTTATTTTGCCCTCAGCATCTTTCAGACAGGTGCTTAGAAGCTCCTGCAGAGCCAGTGAGCTTCACTGCATTTGTTAATCTGCACATGGCTGTACCTGCTTACCCTCAGCACACCAAAGCACACCTCCCACTTCCCAAGAACTGTTGCATTGCAACAAGCTATTGGGATTGTGTATGTTCCTTAATTTTAAATGGATTTTTAACAAACAAAACTGCAAAACCAACAAAAAACCCCAAACAAATAAACCACTGCTTTTATTGGCAGGCGCAGACAAATCTTACAGAACCTACACACATTGCTAAGATTCTCTCTCTGATATAGAATTTGGTTTGCTATAATATTACATTTATAGAATACCTGCTGCCTATGAGAGCCTGAAGTGATCCCCAGTATAATTTCAATGAAGTCACTAAATTTAATCCAGAATTTGAAACAGAGAACATAGCAAAGCTTTGCGATTCCTGGCCTTGACATTCAAGCCAGTGTTTTCATGTAGAGTGCTTTTCAACCCAAAAAACTGGTTGTGTGAGTGAATTTATAGAAAAGCTTTTTATAAAACTTAAAAATATACAAGCTCTGAAGTTTCTAGATTCTGTTAGTAAATGGGCATCACTTCAAATGTTTTCTTTTGAGACTATTTCCTAAATGACAGCAGTAGTATTAAATGAGAAATCTTGCAGACCAACCTATCATCTTCAGGGGCTAATTTGTTACTGTGATAGAAACTTGCATTTTTCAGGGAAAACGTGGAAAATGAAACTGAGAAATCAGATTGTACAATGAAATTTGCTTTCTCTTGCCGCGGAATAGTAAAACCTTCTCAATAACAGCAGGGACACAGAAGAATACCTGAGGTGTGAATCATGGGGGAGTCTGACACAGTGGTCAACCAGGATTTGTTGATTGTCATTGTTCTGAGTGCTGCTACTGTTAATAGAATAGCAAAGAACAGTATTGTTTTCTTAGATCTCATGATTATTTCACTATTAACTATACTATTAACGTCTCTGTATTTGTTCCTGCATCTACTGTGTTTGTCTCTTTACTCTGAGTTTTTATGGAGTGGGAAGTACAATGAAGTTCAGATTTCTTGTCTCAAATTAATGCTTATAATATTTTAATTCAGTGCTAATCTGCTTTCTCACCCATCAAGTCAGGTGAACTGTAAAGATAGAATTAAATGGTTTATTTTCCATCTCCATACGTATATGACAAAATAGATATTTTTTATTTTCTGCAATTAGTGCAGCTGGCTATGGTAAAATCTGTCAAGGCATGTCTTTTATGGACATCAAATGACAAATGTGCCAGTTTTTATGCCTAATCTCAGACTCCTAAAAAAGTCCTTATTTTCTACAGAGCCAAAACCGCATTCTATTGCCAGTGAAATGAGCTGCAAGACATGCACAAATAAAAATAAATAAATAAATAAAAGGCAAATAATTTATTCAAGTGTCTCATTACAGAGTTAGGTGCCTACTTTTGAGCTTTCATGTATGATTATCTGGCCATTAAAGCATGATAGGCTCAGGTTTTTAGGAGCCTTTGATGAAGCACTTGGAGACATCTATGCAGACTGTTTCCATCAGATCAGCTTTGTCTGAAAATCCAGTGACTCCTTTGAGAAACTGGAACAGATTTGAAAGAGATAAGTCTGTTCTTTAAAAGTTGATGCTGCTTCTTTTCTGGTATTTCTCCAGTAAACAAAGTTTTTGGTTTACCTTTCCTGCCTTACCCGCTTCCCAGTGAACAAAGAAGCACAGAATTCATTTTGCTTCTCTACACGTCTTTGTTTCCTTTGAGCTTTCCTTTACTGTATCCATCATCTATTGGCCCTACAGACTATCTCACAAGTCCTGCCTCTGATGTGTTTAAAGAGAATTCAGTTTTAGTTCTTACGCCTTTAACAACCTGCTCTCCAGAACTCTTTTTGTCTTGCCTCATTGTGTTTAACACCTACTTGCCAAGGCTTTTCTCTTCCTTTTTTTCCTGTTTTCTTCACTTACAGAGAACTTCTTCTTGTAAATGAAAATGGTTACATTTAATAATATTCTTCATCTCATTGTTAATTTCCTACTGCCTAAAACATTCCATTTTGGGAGGAAAGGAATTGTCTTTGTGGAGACTCTTGTTGATAGCGTATATTTGCTGAATACATGGCAGTATCTTTAAACTCTCAGTTTTCCATTCACAAGAATTTTGACAGTGTTTTAACATTTGAAACCATCTTGAATTTCTTTTTAGTAAGTTTCACCATTTCTACATAATCCCTTCTTTTGAAAATAATCTGTACCAAAGTTCATGTGTCTACCCTCAGAACCTGTTTGTCCCCTTCACACTTTAGAGTAAATCCAGAACAGTGTATTGGGTTTTCTTGGCAAATTTGTGGTAGTGAAAGGCTATAGGAGTTGCTTCTGTGAGAAGCTGCTAGAATCTTCCACTCTGTCCAATGGAGCCAATGCCAGCTGACTCCAAGACAGACCTACTGCTGGCCAAAGCCAAGCCCAAGTTCACCAGTGACAGTGGTGGAAGTGAGGGGAAAATAGCAACTTCAGCCAGAGACAGAAAAGAGAACATGTGAGAGAAACAACTCTGCAGACCCTCAGTTCAGTGAAGAAGGAGGGGCAGGAGATGCTCCCAGCACCTGGGCAGAGACTCTTCTGCAGCCTATGATAAAGGCCATGGTGAGGCAAACTGTCCCTCTGCAGCTTATGAAGGTCCACCATGGACAGAGATCCACCTGCAGTCCGTGGAGGACTGCACAATGAAGTGGGTGGATGCCCGAAGAAGGCTTTAACCCCATGACAAGCCCATGCTGGAGCAGGCTCCTGGCAGGACCTATGGCCCCATGGAGAGAGGAACCCGCAGTGGAGCAGGTTTGTATTGCCAAGGGGAATCCACCCTGGAGCAGCCTGTTCCTGAAAGATTGCAGCCCATGGAAAGAAATACACATTGAAGTAGTTTGTGGAGAACTACAGCCTATTAGAAGGAGCTACTTTGGAGAAGTTCATAGAGGACTGCCTGCCATGGAAGGGATCCACACTGAATGGGAAGAGTGAGAGGAGTCCTCCCTCTGAGGAGGAAGGAGTGGCAGGCACAATTTGTGAAGAGCTGTCCCCAACCTCCATTCTCTCTCTCCTGGGGCCACTAGAGGTGAGGAGGTAAAGAAAATGGGGAGTGAAGTCAAGCCTGGAAAGAACGGAGGGGTGAAGGAAAGGTATTCAAAGAATTAGTTTTTATTTTTTTGTAATCCTTCTCTACTTTCGTTGGTAACAAACTAGTTTTCCCTAAGTCATGCCTGTTTTGCCTGTAGCAATAATTGGTGAGTGATTGCTCCCTGTTATTATCTTGACCCACAAGATTTATGTTATATTTTCTCTCCCCTGTCCAGCTGAGGAGGGGAGTGAGAGTGACTTTGGTGGGTTCCTGGCATCCAGTCAGAGTCAACACACCACAGATAGTATAGTCTTAATGCCATACTTTTCCTCTGTAGGCCTAGCATAGATAATAGCAGTTGCTTCACTTTTATGCTCTGACTCCCTTATGCATAGGACCAGTGCTCCACCAGTACAATTGCTTTTTCTACATTTCTGTACCCTTGTATTGTACAGTCTTTCTGCTTACATTCCTTCTACAAAAATTTTGTATGTGCATTACATCAGATTCTGAAGGTTAATTACTCAAAGTGGAACAAAACACTGAGACAATATACACAAGTAGCATTTCTCCCCAAGTTCTTATATGGATGTCCAATTTCTTCTTGATTTTATTTTATATAGAATATTGTTTTGTTTGACACTCCTTTTGGCTCAGAAGATGACGTTAGATAAGGTCTCCTTGGTCTCTGAAACAAAAATACTGGGGAAAAAGATAATAAATTATTTGTTTTCAAGCCCTGGCTTCAGTAGCTACTGGGATAGCCATCAGTCTTTTAACGAAATGGAAGAACATTTCTGTTAAAGTTTGGGGGTACTGAGAATGTCAAAGAAGAGAATAAAACTTTTTATGACTTGCTGTTGCATATAAAACATTTTTCATTACTACTATTATTATTAATGAATTAAATATACCAGTAACTAACTGTAACTCTTAGTTCTAAATTAAAATACAAAAAAACCCACAAAAATTGAAACATTTCCTATTTTTTTGTCTAGGCAACATCAGAGCAAATTCCCAATGAGTGATGTTTCTATTGAAGTGTGCATGTTTTGATCAGGGATCTCAGAATAACGTGATTCCAATGGTAGCTGTAGGCTTCTACACAGCAAAGAAAGGGATTTATGGATAGATAATGCATGCAAAGTATTTTTTTTTTCCGGAAACCAAAGAGCAGCTCTATATATAGTCTCAGTAAACAAACAAAAAGAGGATAGTAGAGACTACAAAAAGTAAATAGGACAGTGTATCTATATTTAAGTGCATTTAGTCATACAGTGCTAGTGGAATTCTGATGTCTGTTTGCAATGGGACCCAGGTGAAGCCAGATTTAATTAACTGCCCCCAAATAAATCCAAATTAAACATGGGTATCAAGGAGAAAGATGTTCTTTGAGACAAGTAGCAAGAAGAACCACAAAAGAGTGAGAAAGAACCTGAGTTTTGGTAAAAAGGAGGAGATAGATGGATATGGGGGCAGTGGGAGAACAAGGTCAGAAAAAAGGTGAGAGCAATGCTGCTAAGGAACATTGCAGAGGACTGTAAAGGCATGTGATGTAAGTGGTCCCCTTTTCCTATAACTTTTTGTTTCCATTTTAACTGTGTACTGCAAATGATAATAATAAAAAAAAACTTAGAAATTGGAAAAGACTAAAAAGGCCAGACCTAGTTTACTGAGCAATGTTCCACATACAGCATTTCAGACATCCCTTTCCTTTTTGCAGCAACAGCACCACCTAATCTGTTTTCTTCACCACCTGAAGTTAATAGTCAAAATATACCACACTCGTAGGGAAAGACTTTTGTAACCTACCTAATTTTCTAAGAAGACTTTTTTATTAACAATATGATTTAAGGTTTTCTTTATTTTCTAGTAGACGACCATGCATTCATCCATCTCAAAGCTACACCATCTACTTTGCTTTCTATTTCAACCTTCTAATTGCTCATGATCTTCACTGATGTGATGTGAAGTATTTACTGTTTGCCGAGGACTGAAAGTAAAGAGGAAAATTACCAAGACATCCTTGGAAGTTGAGGAAAGAAGGAAAACTTAAATTAGGCCAAAACAGAAAGCAGATAAACATTTGCAGGCTAGCAGAAGACAATGAGTCTTTAGAACAACAGTTTTTTATGCCCAAAGTAAATACCAAATACACCTGACTTTTGGTAAATAAATCGATGCTGATATTCTGCCCTGACAGACCTGAAACACAGAGTAAGTAATTAACCTTCAGCTTGTCAGAACTGATACTTAGTCATCATCATCAGAGTCACTAAAGGTATAAGCCCCAAAGGAAAATATCATTCTGCTCCTGTCACTCTCATTTGTGGACCAAGTCACACAGTGAAAGTTTTTCTAAACTCATTTCAGATGAAGAATGTGCCTTTACAGTTGGTTTAATGGAATAATGAGCAAGTTGAAAGGTCTTGGTATAATATTTGAGTTTCAGATTTAATTTCAGTAGGATCATTCTTCCTCCTTGCAATTGGCTGAGAGCTTTCGAAGTTTTCCTGACTGTCATTTGAAATGAAAAGCCCTGTCAGGTTGTAATGAATCCAGAAAAGGACATTCAGGTCCTGATATTGTGTACTTGATCTATGACTTTTGAAGCTGCACATTGATCTGTTGAAGACATTTTTCTCCAAGTTGGAAATTTAAAATAATTTATTCCAGAAACAAAAGCTGCCTGCTCACCCAATTCCACCTGATCCAGTGGCATTGTTTAGGTTCACAGGCTGTTAGATCTGTGGGGCAACTCCCCCTAGTTTCTTAAATCCCTATTACTGCTATGCATTTGCTCGAGTCCTATTTAATCTTGCAGAAGAACCCCTCAGGAAGGATAGGATTCATGCCATTGGTTTACATAACTAATTGATTCTTGTAGACAAAACCAATACTAGAACAAGCAAGTAATACAGATGCCTCCCTCCTTAAGGTGGAAACCAAAGAGGCTCTGTATGACCCTCCAGCTCTTTGAGCTGTTATCAGATAGTTCCATGAAGTGTTGCCAGAAAGTGTTTGCTTATGTTGGGAAACAATGAAAACATTATACATTTGGGTTTCATTAAAATATATAGGCCCAGACTTAATCTGTACTCTCAGGTCAGATATGGCAATCTCACTGAAATTTTGTGGTACTGAAAGAAGTAGGGGCTTGGTAACAAATGCAATAAGTTGGGGTTTTTTGAGAGATTTTAGACAATAAGCATCAGTTTCTTTATTACTTCTCCTTCAGAGACTAACAAGCCACATATAGCCTAATGCTAAATACGATCGGAGGGGGGAAGGGGAGGACAGACACTATTTTATCTTGCCCCTTATAATAGATTTTTCCTTTTGCTCAATTCTCTCTGTGAATAACAAGAGTGGCAGCCATTTTCTCCCAGCTCAACATCAAAACCCTTTTCATCTGCTGTCTAAATGCAAACAAAGCAAACCTTCCACCAGGCCTTTCTTTCCAGATAAATTAAAACTCTCATGTCCTGGGGCCTAAATCAAGCCTACAGGCCTTCCCTAGATAAATCCTTTCTCAACCTGAAATCTTCTTGCTACACGTGCTCCTTGTAAGATAATTTTGCAGTAGCTAATCAATAATGCAACAGTAAATTGCATTTAAATAAACATTAGCGACCCTCTTAATGAATAAAACCTCATTTGCAATTTGTCAAAGTCACAAATGCTGGACTCTTTTGATATTCATTAGAATATTGGAAATTGGAGTTTTGACAGGTTTTATGTATATTACAATTATGATTTTTGTGAATAAAAGTGCTTTATTTTCACAAGAATTCTTGAATAAAAACAGTGATATATGCTATGGATGTGATAAATCTCAATTGTCACCTTATTAAAAATGCAGAAAAAGAAAAAAGTCCATGTTGCAGTCACAAATTCTAAAAGGTTGAAATGTACTATACATATATTTTGCTAAACTTATTATGAAATTCCTTCTTTTATATGAAGAATTTTAATTAATTTGTTGTGATCCTAAGCTTTGCAAAAATAGAATACTTGGTAATTAATTTTTATGTGGCAATACACTATTACAGTAGTATGTGTCACTAATTTTGTAGTGAAATTGCAAAATAAAAGCGTGTTTACACATCATATATTGTAAATTCACTTAATAAGGTTTTTTGATTTTATCCCCAGTTTTCATTGGAAGCACTTCACATAAATGTCCCCATATGAAACATCTGCACCATGCACATTACTGCATGAATCCACCACTTTATGAACAAAGTCTTACACCTGGGATGGAGGAAAAATTCTAATTTTGAGAACCATTAGATTGTGGAACAGTATCCCAAGGGAAGAAGGAGAAGCCATAACCACAAGCTATTTAAAATAAATTGGAAAACCTGAGCAGTTCAGAGTAAAGAACAGAACGTCACAGAAAAAGAGACACAACAAATTATGTGCAAGTTGTTTTCCATCTCTTCATTCTACGATTACACAGAAGGAGAAGGAGAAGACAAACACAGAGCACTGTGCTAGTTTGTTACAGGAGTTTCTACAGAAAAATCCAGCTTTCCTTTAAAACATGTGCACACACACACACACATGTACACAATCAGATTTCTGTCTTCTGCAATGGCACAAGAAATTCTTCTACTTGAGGTTCCTTAGTGGGAAGGAATGATAAATGAAGATAATACATTCATCTCGCTCTGAAGGAGTTAGAAATCATGTAGTTTGAACCGCATTTGTGAGCAAAAAACCCAAAACTTTACTCTTTCTCTTACATGAACTCAAAAGAAATGCAAGCTCTTTGGAAACATCCCTTTGATAATTTGAAGGATTAGGCCCTCTGTTTCAGGGAGTCTGTAGAGTTCTATATAGTTTCAAATTAAACAGCTAAATATTACAAAGAAATATATTGTAGAAAATAGCTGGCTGAAGCTTCTACTATGAGCAATATCTATTTAGTTATGCATACAAGTGTTAATGAGACCCAAATCTGTTTACCTTTAAAAATCATGAAATGCATGAAGACAAGAAAAATGCAACTTCTACTAAACAAATTTATGGTTTTCTGTGATGTCCAAGGACTATTTACATGGGCATAAGAGGCCAAATCATAGATGTGGATCATAAATTTGTTTGATTGGCTCACGAGAGGCTGGTAAAGCATGGGCTAAACCAAACATTGCCTGGACATCAGTGCAGCCCATGCCTTGCCTCACATCCCACCACCCCCAGGCATCCATTTACAGCAGACTCTTATTACTTTGCTGATGTTCCCACAAAAATGTTGGATAAGATTGATTTGTGGTTTCCACTTTTAATCTCCAAGGCCCCTTTCTTGTAAGTTCCACACAAGAAAAAACAGTCCTCTTGCCAGAAAAATAAACAGCGCTTTTCTCCCTCTCATCTTCCTGGTCCGTGCTTAGGGACATCCCTACACCTTGGCCTCCAGAAGAGAGAAGCTGGAGTGGCTCTGACCACCTTTCCTCTCCAAACACACCAAGACAAGTGAGGAGTTGCTTTGCAAAGGCAGCACTTCAGAGCAAGGGATCAGTCCTGCTAGCAACAGAGGAGACCTGAGCGCACAAGAATGAAGGTGGACAAAGACCTGCAGATGTTCTGCACCTCCACTACACATCAGATCTGGTGTTTCCAAGCTGAACTACTTTGGGCGGCATTGCCAGCAGCAGGTCTTATGTCCAATCCATTTTCAGGAGGACCAATCTTCTCTACAGGCAATATAGATCTATGGCTTTGAAGCAGCCCACGTGGCACTAGTGATATCCAAACATCATAGTTTATATATCTCAGTTCTTACTTCTTACCTCAGCTAGGGAGACTTGGAACAGAGAACTAGGAGTGATCACAAGACAATACAACACTGCAGGAGTCAGGGTTCTACTCCTATTGATGAAAACAACCTGGAATGCTGAAGGCTGCTCTAGTCCCCAGCCGGCACCAATACAGCTGACAGTTAATAGAGCAGGTTTGCAAACATTTGCATGCCCCAGTGAGGAAAAGTCCTCGCACCTGAGCACATTCTCATGTCTCACAAATCTGTCACCTGATGTCCACTACTGAACATATCACTTGAACACAAAGCTCTGGCATCCTTCAGGTGCTTCTTTATTGCTCTTCTGATCTGGTGAGAGAAAGTTCTACAGCCTTGCCTTGCCACCTCGAGCTGCTTCTTAAGTACTTTGCTAGGAAATTACAGAAGTTAAATGAAATATTTTTTCCACTTTACATACCATCACATTAGGTAGGGGGAATGCCAGTTATTTTTACATGGATCCTCAGCCATATGTGAAACAATTAAGCTGGGAGTGGAGGGATTGAAATGGGGAATGCATGAGCCTAGGAAGCCACTATTATTTATCTCCCTTTAAATAACTGCATGTAAAAAACTGTAGACAAAACTTTAGTATATCTGGTATTCATGACAGCCTCCTCCATGCATTTTTGCCTCTAACTTTGAAGGACAGTAGCAATAAGGAGGAGAACTGTTCAAATTCATGTTGTAGGAAATTATTCTCTCTGCTCTCTGTGGAGAGAGAGATTAAGTTTCTGCACTTACTGATGCAGAAGCCACTTTGGGTTCCCCCACCATGTATAACAGGATTGTTTATTTAGGATACAGGACTCTCGATACCAGACTCCAGTAGGTCTGAGCTGCATTACTCTCTGTGATTTTGGTGGATACTTTTAACCTTTTATGAATTAAAAATTTGGTGCATTTTAAGATATTTGCAGAAACCAGGAAAATAATATTCCTTTTCTAACCACATCCTGAGTCTATTACTTGCCCTCTATTAAGAGAAAGAAAAAAAATGCTTGTATTGATAAGAGCTTTAGATACACAGTACTACAGCTGACCCAAAACTCCATGCAGATATTCTCAGTGCAGTTGTTAGCTATTTATTTATGTTTATATACACTCACACTTGTAAATATTGGTTCTTGAATCTGAACGAAAAAGAAATATTTTCCTATTAGTGACACTAGACTCAAATTATAATCATTACATGTAGTACTATCTTTAAAAATACAGTTCTATACCTATGAGGAGATATAGATTTTGCATTTCCATTAAAATACTTTAATCTATGACCTTTGTCCTTTTATTACGATACCATTGAAATTAGGTTGTTGGAACAAAGATGTGGCTACTAATTTATTCATTGCTTTTTCTTTTCCTTTTTTTTTAGACTTAATAGTGGTAGAAAGGTCTGAAAATGATTTTAAATCAGACACTTTTTTATCTGTGATAATGCTTTTCCTGTGAATACAGGGCTTTGTTGAGTCTAGCAAAGGCTATTATTTTGTCCTCAGGTTAATATATAGACACTCAAAAAATCAGAAGCTGGATCTCATAAACATGATTAGCCAGTAATCAAATATAGGGTTTAACATAAACATAACAAGTTCCTAAAAATGGATTTAAAGCAAATATATGAAAATAATGTATATATCTATATACAAGCAAAGTTATGTTGTTAATACTAACATTTCCACTCCTACAAGGCCTCCAGTGCTTTTTTTGGTACAAGAAGAAACACAAATGAATGACATTTTCACTTTTTATTTCATAGCAGCATGAAAAATTAAATTAGCTACTCCCAATTTTGGCTTCATGCAGAAGTAAATCTAGAATAATTCCAGTACAGCCAATGATGCTGCCTACATCACTGGTGTAAATCTGTGAAATCATGACTCTACTACTTACATTTGTAATGTATAAGGACAGAGACAGAACAGAGCACCTCCCTGTCTCCTTGTATACAACAGAACAGCCACAGTCCCTCCCCAAAGGATGCATTTCCTAGCATACAGTATTTATCCACCTTTAGCATTTTGCATATCAAATACTAATGTAATGTACAGGTAATACCAATGCGATGGAACAGACATAGTCATCTTAATCAGTTCTTTTGTTGTTTAAAATCTGAATGGATAAATTTCCAATGTACCAAGATTATGCCTCATGTATGTAACTCACACAACTAACAACATGCCTTCGTTAGAGGCACTTGAGAGAATTTTACTTTGTCCATTTTAGCTTTATTTAACAACAGTCATACACCATTCCCATTAGCTCAGATTACGCATTTAATTTCCTTAAGTGCTTCTCTTAAAACATCGCCATGCTTAATGTTGACGTCTAAATGGTACCATTTACGCTTTGCAGTGAACACCTCATTAAAGTAAATGGAGCAGGTAAGGAGGTAGAGCATCTGCCTTTGTTGAGACAAACGGTGAATTGCGTGCCTTTGTTTGACTGGGAACAGTTGAACACGATTTTCAGCCTGTGTAAACTGATGTAGCTCGATAGATTTCGTCAGAGCTTCTCTGATTTATATTAGTTACAGATAAGGCATGGTTTCCTGTGAGCCTCAGATAACATAGGATTCCCTACGTTCCTAAGGTCACTTAGGAGATACCTCCAGAGTACTAACTGTTTCTAAATTGGGTTCGGCTGTATTTTAAAGGGGGGACACTCATATGTCACGTTTCCAATGGAAAAAAAAAATTGCCCTTTTCTTCCTTTCCTCACTTGAATATCAATTTTTTGATTATTTATTCGCACAGAATATTTTGGAGCTCCAGAAGTGTAAAAAAAGCAGGACAGTTGCTCAAGTTATTCTGCATTTTTAATCTATTATTGCCTTCTGTGAACATAGGCAGATATATCACCACTATGGATTTTTAGATGTATTTTTAAGTATTGTGGAAGAAGGAGAAAAGAAAAAAATGAAACAAAACAAAAACAAAAACACAAGACCAGAATTTGCTACAGCAAATAGATCAAGAGATACTGTTAAACCAGCCTAAATTCTACTTCCTTTACTGTGGCATCTGCACTAGAATCTACAGACTACAAAGATTTCACCCCTTTCTATTGCAGCAAACTGTGACTGTGACTGATTAGACAGGTTATTTTGTCTTAAATGTGATTTAGCAATAGAGCTGTTGTCAGTAGGTTGCCTCACTTCCTAAATTCTGCATTAGGGTCCCACCACCCCATAAATTGCCTTTTGTCTCCTCAGCTCCCACACCACCATGTGTCCTCCTTGCCCACAGGGAATAAATTGGTACACCAATAAAGTTTGAAAAATCCTTTGAATACTTGGGATAAAAGCTGCTACATAAGTGCAAAGTATTATTATTATTATTATTATTATTATTATTATTTCCTTGATGGCAATGTGAGATGTAATAGTCTTTTTTTCCAATTTGTTGCTTAAAAGAGAAAGAAAAATTAGCCACTGCTCTGTTTTCAAAACCATCAGGGGCCATTGAGAAATTTACAGCATTCTATTTCAGATATTTCTTAACTCCTTTTGCCCCAAAATATGGAACCAGGGTTAAACATGGTCAATGTCATTTCTATTTGTCAGGAGTCTTAGAAACAAGAAGCTAATGCACACTGCAGCAGCTATTGCTTTTACTGACAGCATATGTTCATTGTGAGATGAACGGTTTAAACCAACCGACTACACAGGAACATTAATAGCAAAGGATGGGCTACATAAACTTCAAAAAGCTTACATTAATGCAATGTGAAATTGTATATTTTGTGAGACTTTAAAGTTCATTTTTTCCAAGCAATTTGTGCACAAAAAGTCATAGAAACTTTTCTGATGCAAATAAATACACGAATTCCTCCTTCTACTCCAACTTGTTCCTCTAATCTATTACCTAAATGGATTATCCTCACTTTTTTCTCTCCAAAAGTCAACAGCAGAGGAGGCTTAAATAAGTGAAAGTAAAACCTACTAACACTGTTTTGCAACTTCATTTAGAGCACCCGTGGCAAAGTTATCTCCTGCCACTTGCTAGCACAGAAAAAAATGAGTCCCCCATCTCCCGGCTTGGCAGCAGGGGAATCCAGTGGTCAGTGAAGCCGAGTTTCCACAGCAACACCCAGTTATGTTTCCTAGGCAACCAACATCCTCAAAATTGGGTGGCAATAGGCAAGTAGAGTAGTTTGAGGACAGCTAAACCTAATTTCCCTCTTGGCCAAAGTAGGATCTATGCTAGTGGTAAGCACAGGTGGGATGTAAGGGAAAAGGGGGCTGCAGACTGGCTACAGGATGCAGCTGTTTCTCCTGACTCACAGCTATATGTGGCTTCTTCAACCTCCCCATTTTGCTCAGCAGAGTGCCCAGAAAATAATGTTGTACATCTTTATTTACAGTTATTTTCTTTTGCTAATTTCTTTCTTACCACTCCTATATTTCTGTCTATTTTTAATACTACCTCACATGTATTTTGTGCCAGATTTTGGGACCCCAATGCTTTGTGAAATTCTACCTTAACAGTAAAGGACCAAACTTGCTGTCTGCATTTAGTTCTTAATTCAAATGACATGCCACTGCAGGAAAGGGAATGTTTGCCCAAGTGACAAACCCCACAAAATTCAGATTTTGATTAACTATATCACAAAAATCTGTGATTTAAGAGGAATACGCATACCTGGTATTTAGACAGATATGGACCCACAATTTTATATGAATTCTTTAATCCAGTGCCCTGTTGTTATTAAAGTTGACCCTGATTGTTTCGTCAATATCTGGTTTGCTGTCATCTGAGGACATTGGGAAAGGTGAACAAACATGGGCAAACAACATTTTCCAGGCAGAAATTCACTTCTGTGCCTGTCTTGACTATTACCTTCAGATCTGGGAAAATAATTATCTGAATATTGTCATTTTCTAGGCTTTCTTGAACAGACTTGTGAGGCTTTGAAGAAGTTTTACCACTTCAAAGAGCATATTGACAGCTGGTCTTTTCTTTGCAGATGACAAGAATTTAAACAGGCCAAGAATGACCTGTCTGAGGATGAAAGTTGCTGTTTCCAGCAGTTTTCAAAAATGTTTTTTCATGGTATGGAGGAACAATTCCAGACAAGACCAGCCAAATATGTGAGATGAACCAGCATCTTTAGACATTAATCAGTGCCATGAGGCCAGATCCAAAATACTGCCGAACATTATGTTATTCTTGATGTGATCACCAAAAAATAAAAATTCCCCAGACTAGTACTGTGTGAATGGCTTAACCTTAGCTTCTTCAGATATGAAAAGTCACCCTGGTTTTCCAAGTTAGCTTGGCCCCAGTGTCCCACTGTACCTTCCAAAGCAAGCATAGTCAGTTCCTGCTCTTCCCTCAGAGGCTGTGAGAGAAGGTGCAGTCACACCAGGTCCACTTCTCTTTGCTGGTTGAAGCTAGAGAAAGAAAAGAATCGAGGTCATATCAATGAAGATTTACATCTTTTTTCTATTCTACAGACACAAAAGACAGAAAAATACAGATTTCGGTGTTACACTCAAGTGTGCTAGTACTTTTGTGCTGCTAGAAATTAGTGACCTTCATGATGTGACTGCTAACGAACATGTAGACCTGAGAGGGAATTATCCTAGGTCACAAGTAGTTTTAATCTTCTCCTTCCATAAATGTCATTAGAAAGATCAAAATTAGGCTTCTCCTGTGATTGGAAATTATGAGACCTATTTCTTCTGCCCCCTTTCTAATGATATGGCATAACAGTTAAAGATAAACATTGCCTGTTTGATCTTTGTTTTAAAAGGCTATTTTATAGTGCCTACTTAGAATTGAGGAATTGCTGTTAATCTGTATTCAGTCTCTTCCCCTAGCCACTGCTGCAGAAAGAATTTATCCTGAACAAAAGAAAAATATCTAATGATCACCTTACTAGACTCAAAATGTAAGAGAAAAAAAAAATCATCCTCTATCAGAACACTGTGCTACTCTACCTAAACTTTAATTATCTTAAGCAAACTTGCATACAATGAAGAAAAAAGTCCAGTTAAAATTTGTGAAATGTATATCTGGAAATTAACTATCAAGACATGTCCTGTATATATTAAAAAACTTCTCAACTCATGTGGTCTTTCAAATAATCACAGATATATAAAAATATCACTGATTACTCAAACAAAAAAGAATTACTATCTCCACTATTCAGACTCTCACTCTGTCCTACCCACATGTTGTACTTCAAGAGACCCTACCACTGAAGCTCTTGGCTGTGAAAAGCTCTTGTGGGCATGGTGTACTCCTTCCTTCCTCCATGATGCATATGCATTGGCCCAGCTGTTGAAGGAGGCTCTAGGATATTACACATGGGAAATCTAAAAGGTTAAGTATTTGGGATTGTAAGGGTTCAATATTAGGAGTACAAGGATCTTCATGGTGAGTCGCGTGGTTTTGGGAGCAGGATGTCATGGTCAGCTCACAAATGGGGACAGAGATGAGGCAGAGGTGTTTAACATTTTTTTGCCTCTATATTCAATACAGATGACAGATCAAGAAGATCTCAATGCCCAGAGCTGGAGGATCATGACTGCAAGAGGGATCAACTCCCAGTTGACCCTGAAATTGTGCAGGATTTGCTGCTCCATCTGGATCCCTTCAAATTTATGGGGCTTGATGGCATTCATCCCAGAATCCTCAAAAAGCTATCTGGTGTCATCACAAAACCTCTCTATTTTTGAATGGTCTTGTAAATCCAGAAAGGTACCAGCTGACTGGAAGCTGGCAAATGCTGTACCAATTTTTGAGAAGGGCCAGAAGGAGGACCCCAGAAAATACAGGCCTGTCAGTCTCACTTCAGTGCCTGGTAAACTTGGACAGTATTCTGGGAAGTATTGAAAAAACATCTGAAAAGAGAACAACTGTCATTGTTCACAGCCAGCATGGCTTCATGAGAGGAAAGTCCTGCTTATCAAATCTGATTTCCTTCTGTGACAAGGTAACCCACCCAGCTGATTATGGGAAGCCAGTTAAGTAATCATTTTGGATTTCAGTAAAGCTTTGTGTACTGTTTCTCACAGGATCCTTCCGGACAAAATGTCCAGCACATAGCAGGATAAACACATCATGAGGTGAGCAGTTGGTTCATGGGTCAGGCACAGAGGGTAATAGTGAATGGGGTGACATCAGATTGGTGACCTGTCACTAACGGAGTTCCACAGGGCTCCGTCTTGGGCCTTGTGCTCTTCCTCATCTTCATAAAGGACTTGGACCAAGGACCGGAAGTGATATTAAGCAAATTTGCAGATGACACAAAACTGGGAGGAGCTGTTGACTCCTTTGAAGGCAAGAAGGCCCTGCAGAGAGACCCCAACAAATTAGAGGACTGGGCTATCACCACCCATGTGAAGTTCAACAAGGGAAAATGCCAGATTCTGCACTTGGGATGGGGCAACCCTGGGTGTACACCCTGGGGAATGAGATACTGGAAAGCAGCACCACAGAAGGACACTTGGGGGTCCTGGACAGTGACAAGTTGAATATGAGTCAGCAGTGGCGGTGGCAGACAGGACGGCCAACTGTGTCCTGGGGGGAGCATCAGGCACAGCATCGCCAGCCAGTTCAGGGAGGGGCTTGTCCCACTGTGCTCTGTGCTGGGGCAGCCTCACCCTGAATATTGTGTTCAGTTTTGGGCACCACAATATAAGAGAGATATTAAGCTGTTAGAGACTATACAAAGAAGGTCAATGAAGATGGTGAAGGGCCTTGAAGGGAAACCCCTATGAGGAGTGGCTGAGGTCACTTGGTCTGTTCAGCCTGGAGGAGACTGGGGGGAGACCTCATTGCAGTTACAGCTTCCTTGTGAGGGGAAGAAGAGGGGCAGGCACTGATCTCCTGTCTGTGGTGACCAGTGACAGAACCCAAAGAAATGGCCTGAAGTTGTGTCAAGGGAGGTTTGGGGTGGATATTAGAAAAAAACCCAACTGTGACAAGGAAAAGGATTTGTTCTAAAACATGTGACTGAGTCTATGTCCTTTCAATGATTCAGTACATTTGGGCCAAAGAAAATATTTATCAGAATAGTGATGGTCTACTCACATACAAAATGCACATTTCAATTGTAGGAGCACTCTCTTGGACTTCTGAAAACCCTATCTGAAACCCTTTCAACAGGGACAGACACTACCTCTGCTCACTGAAATAGACTGAGCTCAAGCTGCTTTTATTCATTACACCATTCAGCATGTATTCCTGCTATGAGTAGCAACCTTAAAATAGACAGCACTGTACAGAAGAGGAGTGTTCCTACATTGTTTTAGCACCAAACAGCTAACCAGTTGTAATAAATTCCCAAAGTGGAACTAGTATACAAACAAAATGCACAAGAATGCTTTCGGTCTTGAGGATCAAGCCTCAGGATGCAAATGTATAACAATGTCTAGGCAGTACAGAAAGATATATCATGATCCTTTTTGAACCTTGTCCACTAGCTTTAGATAGGTCCTTTGCACTGCTCAATGCTGACATTATATAGTCCTGTATCTAAGAAAGATGAAAATCTCTCATGAACTTGTACTGCCTCTGCTCAGGAGGCAGTGTTTACAGAGAAGAAAGTTCCACTTCTTTTGAAGGTGATTATTTATTACTTTGTAGGCACTGGTTGCAAAGTCTGGCTGTTCTTTGGACAACAGCAGAACTGAGAGTTAAGCTGATATCCTAGGAACATTTAATCACAAATCGCTACCAAGTCATATAGCCTACTTTAAAAGTTGGGATTTTTTTGGAGAATAAAAGGCTTAAAAGGCAGTGCCCATCAGCCCAGTACAGGTAATGCTCTGAGATGCTCCTAGATATCAATGCTCTTACTGCTTTCTGTGTGATGTTAGTTGTCAAAGCAAATGAAGTGTATAAAAAGGAATCATAGTTTGTGGGAAGCATTAAAGAGTTCTTTATCTCATTTACCAGTGCTGGTCCATCAAAAATTTGAGAAACAAGTCCTGCATTGCTGCAATAACTCTTGATCCGTATATCCTTTCCTCCCTTCCCTTAAAATGCTTTGTCTAGTTTTAAACCAAACAGGCACTCATGTTCACTCCTATCTTAGCAGGGTCAAAGTCATTGAATGTGACTTGGAGATGGAAGAAAAGTCAATCAAAAGAGATAAAAGCAGCATACACTGCAGCAATGAGGATTTTTCTCTTTACTATCAGGACTGTGTGAAGCAGTCTCACAAATGCATATGTGAAAGAGACTTTTACCATTATGATTGCAGTTTTCATTGTGGTATAGCCAAACATCTATGTCACTTTTCAGAACAGCACAGGTGTTTGCAACATAATCTTGTTCAAGTTTAAAGGAGAGAGATTCATGTAAAAACACTAAGAGAATGGAGGGAAAACATATAATTTGGGTCTAATCTAGCCATGTTTAATATTTGTCCTAATTCTGCTTGACAAAAGTGAAAATGCCTGATACTGTTTTCTATTGTTAGGCTAAAGGCTGCACAGGTAGTATTTAATATAATTATTTGATTTTAGTATTCTTAAAGCTTAGGGGTTTTGCTTTCCCTAGCTTTCAAACTTTGTTGCAGGTCAGGTGCCATGCAGAAATTCCCAGAGTAATCCTCTTCTTGGCTTCTTCCCTGCTGTCTTCTCCTGGTCTGTCAGCAGTCAGTCCAACTTCATCATACTTTTTTCTTTACTGTTCTCAGTATCAGCCCAAGTTGCTGCATTCAAAGGAGAAAGAGCTACATTCTGCTAGAGCGTTGAAAGTTACCACGGTGGCTCTGAGTCTCTTACCTTTCCAGTTCTTTTGTTCTTTTCCAGCATTGTGCTTAAGGCCTGATTAGGAGTGCTGGTAGGTCTAGTGATTTTTATCTTAGCACACTGTCAGGTTAAATCACTGGCAATGTCCTCTCACTGGGAGTTTGAAGTTCAAGGACTGCCTTTGTATCAGGCCTTGCATGATTCAAATAAAAAATTCATATGCAAGTGTTTGGTACTGTAGTGACAAGGTGCTATTGCTGCCTGCATTTAGTGACCTTTCCTATGAGTGTGAAGGACTTGTTGCCACAGATAGAACTGCACTGTGAAATACTGCAACATGGCATCCTCTCAGAGCTACAGTTCCGTGGATTTATGTATCAGAGCAACCCTGTGGTGCCATCTTTCTTTGTTCCTGGTCAGTCCTGCACATCAGCCAGTGCTTCACTGGAATCTCAGTTTGTGTCTGACCAATCTTCCCCTCAGACCAGCCCCAAACCCAAAAAATAATTTAGGCTGAAAAGGAGATCTGAAGGACACAAAACTGAGTCCTATGGTTGAAGCAGGTTCAATCATGGTCTTTCCTAGCTGAGTTTTTAATATTTACAATTATAGCAATTCTGCCCTGATGGACACTCTGCTGAAATTTATAGCCACCATCATGGTGAAAAACATGCAATATCCACCCTCATATCTAACAGGACTTCTCTGTGTTCCAGCCTGTGTCTGTTGCCTCCTGTGCTATCACTGTGCACCTTCTGAGACAAGCTGGCTACATCTTCCCTGCATTCTCCCATGAGGCCACTCTAGACAGCAGAAATATCTTTCTCCAAAGTCTTTTCATCTTAAAACTGAACAAACCCAGTTCTCTCAGCATCTTCCCATACATGATGTGCTCCAGCCCACTGACCATCTTGGTGGCCTCCACTTGACTCAGTACAATATGCCATCTCCATCTGCTTCTGAATGCTAAGATCACAAAACCTACAAAAATCTTCTAAGATCATTTACTTAACTTCCCTTTCACAATTTCAGAAGGGGTTGGAAGAATCTCTACCTGATCTGCCACAGCAATCCACTGTAATTTTTTGCACCAGTTAATCAGCATTTCCTGACTGAAAGAGTGGGAAGCAACATATGAAAATAGAGACCAAAACATCTTTTACTCACAATTGCAGATGAAGTACTCTCTAGGCATTGCAGTCAAAATACAATTCAGACTAACTATTATGTCATAAAGTAGATAAAGGTAGGAAGAGGAAGCCTAATTATTTACTTTGGTACTTTTCGTACAATTTCATGTACTAACAGTGGTGCTGTAATTACTGCCTGGGAACTTTAAATTGATCTTATAATGGAATCTGATTGGTGGCAGCATCTTGAAAATCTTTAAAGAAATCTGCAATTTGTTAAAGAATTAAAAACAATCTTATTACTGAGAACAAAATACATTTTAACTCTATAACTAGTATGTAATTCTTACAAAAAGCATATTAATTAGTGCCTAATGGGATTTTTAAATTTTTTTTGTGCCAGACAGATACTTGAGTAATAGGACCTTGACTGAGCAGTTAAATAATCAAAAATGTTTACTACCAGTGTGCATCAGATCCATGCTGATCACCTACCTGCTGAAAAATAAAAAATCATTGACTTTGTTTAGTTATTTTTCTAGGACTGTTTGCTGGGTGCTTACGGTGAAGCAACAGCACTCTTCAGTTCCTGGGGATTAAACACAGGTATTTTAATGTGACCTTTTCACATTAAGGTGTTGAAAAAAATGTTTTCACTAGCGTCACTCCAGTGGATTAAATGGAATAACTACAACAAGAAATCTTCCCCTTTGTTTTGAAAGGGGAAATTCTTTGGGGATTTGCTTCCTCCCTCTTTTTCCTTTGATTAGTAAGTCAAAGGGCTGTGTTTCGAATGGATACATAGTAGACACTTGTTCTGGAAATACTACTTTATAATGCATTTTCCTGAGGGCAAACAGCATTTGTGGAAAATGCAGAGAACCAAGTTAGGTAAGCAAGGTGGGCTGCCTTTTCTGCAGAAACAGAACCTTGTGTAAACAGGTACAAAGACAACACAGAAAAATATGTACCATTTTCATAAGTTGTAACTGAAATTGTATAAATATAAGCATAATCATATTTTCCATTCCCTTCGGCACCACTTTGTGGTTTATTTGTTTTCTGATGTGCCCTACATCATTGCATTTCCCATTTTAGAGATGTGAATTGTCAGTAGTTTCCTCAGCTGCAGTTGCA
>JAOXXN010000395.1:116901437-116915000 GCA_026770055.1 Myrmophylax atrothorax
AATATGGGGAAATCCTTTGTTACATAGAATGTAATTATGTAATAGATAGTGATGGGGGGGGGGGAGGGTGGGTCTCTGCATCAACTGGTGGCATAATCCTCAAGGGAAAACGGACTTTAGTTGAACAATCAGAAAACTGGCTTGCTTTATGGTGTTTACACTGCTGCTTGCTAATGGATCACCATAAAGGAAGCAAAAGGACTCTTACACTATTGAGTATGCTATCATGGGAGTCTTCTGAGTGCGCCTTTTTTATTTGCTGCAGTCAGGTTAATGAGCTCACCAGCCCACTTGATGTCGAGGACTTTGTAACAAAGCAATCTCTCATTAAATGCTGCCTGGCATCACTCTCTTGAAGCAAAGGGACATTCAGATTATTGAATGCCTTTGTATTCCTCATTCCTACCAGGCTATGGCGTCCAGCAGTGGCATCAGTCCCGCACACTTACTGGCAGCCATCCAATCATGCGCCTGCCCTCTTCAAACTGCATGGGCATTTGCCAATCTAAGCAGCACTAGTAGGCAAACAAGCATGGCACACGACTGCTTTGGCTGGTAGCCAGAGGTGCAGCTGTACCATCTCACTTCTCCACTACAGTATGGAGAAATGCATTCTTTCACCATTCTTTCCTAGTCAGTTGATTTACACAGGGAAGTTTTGTTGGAGTACAAAGGAATGTGCATTTATCTGCATTCTCTTTCTGCTTTAACACCTCTTTTTTAGTCTCAGTAGTGCAGGTCATGAATTCATCTGTGGCTTTATTTAAATACCTCCTGGCTGACAGTTTCTTCAATGAAATGACCCCAGAGTGTTATCAGCTAGCTAGCAGGTGTGTCTCTTTATTCTGAGTCTTGCAGGCAACAGTGCATCCTGGGTAAAGAGCAATCTATGCATGATCCAGCTCTTCCCTACATTACTCAGGAGATTTAATGGTTCGCTGTCATGAAAGTGCTTACAAAGATTATTTTTTTCTAAGTTGGCTTTCTGCTGGGCTTTGTGCCCTGAGATATTTTGACACAAACATATAAAATGATAAAGAAGGATTTTTTATGAAAGACTTGATCTCATTAAAAAAAAAAAAGCCTTGGACAGGCTACTGTTTCTTATTTGTAAGATACTAAACAGATATTTAATAATAATGTGGCTGGTCTGTCTATAGTTTCACCAGTAAATAGCCTTGTAAAGCATCATGTTTGCTGATGTCCCTGCATAGGTCTGCACACATACAGGTACACCCTGTTCCTATTTAGCCAGCCTCTAACGTTGAAGAAATCCTCAGTGTCTGGTTAATAGTGTGTCAAGAGAAAACCACACCAAAAAAAAAAAAATCCCCAAAGTCAAGGAGAAGAGTACAGACAAGAAAGGGAAACCCCTTGTCCTTCCAAATAGTGTCAACACAGTGTTTTAGGACACAGTTTGTCAAATATTTCCTTTATAGGGCTACTGATTAGCCTACCCTGACAGGGAAGGAGAGGGAAAACACAGGGCCAAGAAGTGTTTTCAAGGGTAGTCTGGCAAATTGTTTCCTGGGACAGTCTTCCTCTGTTCCACAGACAAATACCATATTTGATCATACCAGCAAACACTCGACCAATGTTCACCCACACTATAAGTCAGTGTTTTACTCCTACCAGCACTGAACTGAGAGGAGGTCCTACACAGGTAATGTTTGTGTGCTCATAAATAAAAGTAATAGACTCACTTAACCTTTTTGGAAAAGGATTCAGAAAGAATAAAGTTCCTTCCCTGTCCATAAAAAGACATAAAAGGACAATAAAGATGATGCAAATTAATTTTATTCTGACCTGAAGTCAAATGGAGTTTTGCTGGAGCACACTCTGAGATTGGTTTTGCTCCTGCTTCCATTGAAATTAGCAAGACAGCCTTATTGACTTAGTGAGCAGGACTGTGATTCACAAATTGGGCTAATCCACTCATATTTTCAATATGAGATTTTGAAAAGGTCACAGAATGCAGAGTCAAGACCGTTGTCCCCAGAAAGGGGTTGGCTTGAGACCAGGCACAGATAATAAAATCAGTTGTCCAGCTTTTCAGTATTCAATACATACCAGTTGTATTGACAAATAAGACAAGATGATGCTGGGCTTAGAAATGTAGTGAGGTCTTTCTTTTCAGCCCTCTCTATCCTTCCTTTACTAAGCAGATGATATTTTAAGTAAGACCACTAACTTCATTCAACACCAAAAATCCCAATTATGCATGCTTTATTTCAAAGTGGCAAAAGTACACCTATAGGAAAATGCTGTTTAAAATGTCTTGCAGGATTTAATGACAAGGGGGAAAGGTGAACATTACTGAAAAATAAATATATTGCTGAAAAGTTCAGCAAGGCCTCAACATCCATTTACATGCAAGAATAAATTGATTTTTAAAAAGAATTCAGATCTTTAAAAACAATCCCAGTAAATAATTTTAACTCTATTGCTAGTTTTAGGGTCTTGCTTTTTTTCCCATGACAGTCCCTCTCTAATAGTTCTTCTG
This sequence comes from Myrmophylax atrothorax, assembly GCA_026770055.1. Lineage (NCBI taxonomy): Eukaryota > Metazoa > Chordata > Aves > Passeriformes > Thamnophilidae > Myrmophylax > Myrmophylax atrothorax. Next base: position 116,903,941 of record JAOXXN010000395.1, read on the forward strand.
GAAGTTGGATGAATTTTTAACAAGTATCTGGGCAAAATTAAAGTCTATCTTTCAATCACTAGTTTTGTCTGCAACAAATGATATGCCACAAGTTCTTCTAGCACATTTTATTTGCATCCCACTCAGTCAGTGGTTTGAATACTACTTTGTCTGATCTGCAGATAAGATAGATTGGATTTACCTTTCTACCATTTTCCTTCTTCCTCTCTATCCCAAGTCAGGGCATCAGTATTGACCATTTGAAAAGACTAAACATCACAGAATCACAGACTCACAGAATTGTTGTGGTTAGAAGCAACCTCCGGAGATCATCTTGTCCAACCCTCCTGCCAAGGCAGGGTCACCTAGTGCAGGTCATAGTGGAATACATACAGGTGGAGTTTGAATGTCACCAGACAGGGAGACTTCATGATCATCCTGGGCAGCCTGTTCCAGTGCTCTATCACTCTCAGTGTAAAGTTCTTCATGCTGAGGTGAAACTTTTTGGGTTTTAGTTTATGGCCATTAGCCCTAGCAGAAATATTTCAATAGACAGCTACAGCTTGGTTTTGGATCACATGCACGCAGATATTCAAAAGATATTTAAGAATATAACCATCAGTGATCTCCATCCCTAGAGCAGAGTTCGAATTTTACATTCAGGATCACTTATAGATCAGTTTCCAAAGAGAACAAATACATTTTTAAGTCGCATCAATAATTGTACATATGTTTTGCAATTCATTCACACTTTCAATGCTAAGGGGCAGATGCATATTTTGAGGCCAGCATGAGTTATTATAATCTTCTGCTCTAATCCCTCATACTACATAGACCATAGCATTTCACGTTGCAATAACCACCACACCACGATCAGCATTGCAGTAGGGAGAGAAAACCTGCTGGTCTCCTCTTCCTCACCTTCAAAGAACTGTCTGGTTTCTATTTCTAGTGCCATTAACTTTTCTGGAAAACAAGTACTTTCATCTTTTCTGTTGCCAAGTAGTTTCAGCTCCCTGTTTAAATCAACAAGGATGGAGACAGTTGTGGTTTGATCCTGTGTGATGCTGAGTGAATGCTTGTACTCAGGGGTCCTGAAGAGCTGAACAAGGCTCATGGGCTGTGTGAGACTCCCCTTCCCTGACCCGTGCTTGTTTCCTATTGGGAATGAAACCCAGGGATGGCAAAGGCACAGTAAGAATCACCATAATGGCTATCTACAGATGGAGTCTGCAGAAGACATGTTTTTCTTCACCTGGACCTGTAGTTATTTATGTTTACAAGTTTATTTTTCTTTCCCCAAAAGAACTGCCATAATCTCCAAAACTTCATAAAACTTGCAGAATGCCCATTTTTATTGAGACAGTTTTGATATTTCATTTTATGTTTTGCAGCTTTTTAATGCTTCTGTTCCCAGAAAGATATACTATCAAGCAAGAGGTTATTTACAGACCAGGTAGATGATGTTTTTCTTTCATTAGCTACCTTAGAGGGTTAATTAAGAAACAGATTAAAAAAAAAACAGATTCAAAGAAAAATAGGAAGTGTGCTTATTAAAAGAGGGTTTGTTTGCGTTTCTAATTGCTTCCTTCAAATACTTTTTCTCGGCTATTACAGAGAACAAGAGCCCTGGTGTAATTCTGACTTCAGTTCACAGCGTGTTTAATTCAAGAGAGGCATCAGGAAACCTGGCACGTGGGGATTTCTGCAGGTAGGGGTGGCACAGAGCATAGCAGACATGCTGCATCAGCATAACGCCAGATCTGTGCATCTCGTATGGCAGCACCGACCCTTTCTCCTCTCTCCTCCCCTCACTCCTATCTGATCACGTCTTAACTGCTAGAGAGGTGATAAATTATGAATTAAGTATCCATTCCAGCACAATCCTGAATGCAGACATGTATACCATTCAAAATTTTTGGTTATTCTGTGTCAGGCTCCAGAAATTAAGAGGAAGAATTTGCAGCGCAATATTAGCAAGGTTAAAAAAAAAATAAGAAGGAGAAAAAAAATCAGCTTGTCTCATCTGCTGACGATGAGAAGATTGGCTGCATAAATTCTCCAAAAGCAGCCTTCAATTTTTATCTAGCTATTTATAGAAAACTGCAGAAACAGCTGAGCTGACTGAAGTGATGTCACTTTTGCTGGGAGGACGGCTCGCTCGGCGGCGTGCAGGGGCGACAGTGTGCTGGCGGCTGAAGCCGCAGCCCCACTGTGCGAGGAGCTGGAAACATAGGCATTTTTCAGCTCGGCTGATCAATACGGCATTGATGGCTCTCAGCTGACCTTCAACCCCTCCGGAATAGCAATGGGCAGGCGCTGCATCTTGCAGCCTGTGAGGGCTGCCGCGTGTTAGCTACCAATTTTACAATCGATCAAAAGTCATCTTTGTCAATAAAGCTGGAGATTTCAAGCAACGGCAGGCAATTTTGGAAAGGTCAGGACTGGGTTTTTATTTGTCCGACCTCTGCTTTCAAGCAGAAGCGTGGCCCCTTATACCCATTAATAGTAGTAAGAAAATTTAAGATTTTTTTTTTCCTCCCTCTTCCATGTATTTTTAGTAAGCCTTTGGGCATTTTCCCTGTCCCTAAAAGAATACGGTTGCGTGGCAACGTCTCCGGTTGCCATGGAGACTCGATGTGTAAGCAGCTGCCGCAATCAGCATTAACTCTGGGCTCGCAGGTTTGTCATTCCAATGCATAGGGAGGGGGAGACAAATAGGACAGCAGCGCAGTGCCGTAAAAGGGAAGTCACCTAGATAATGTCACTCACAATCATATGTTCCCCAATTATTCTTTCCACTGTTTTATTGCTGCAATTATAGCTAAACTAAGATTACAAAATTATATGGTTTTAATTTGCCTCCATCGACTATGTTTCACTTCCATTAAAATGAAGTCTAAACTCATTTAAGTAGCAAACAGTTGGCTTTGCAGGGGCTAGGGGATCTCGGTTTATCAGTGGGTATTTCAAGGACTAGGTGAAAATAATACATCTAGGAATCTTGGTACCTAGGCAAAACGAGGCAGAGCCCTGGTAATGGAGTGCCTTTCTCTTTTGTGCTGCCTTGAACCCCACAGCACAGCCACTACCAGTGATGCTGGCTAGGATCATCCTCCTCCTCTACCTCTTGCTGATGCCCCTCCCCTCCAAAAACTATTTGGAGGCTTTATATTCAGCCATCTGAAAGTTTTGGCACTGGGCTCAGCCCACTGGGTGTGCTGAAGCATCCTCCAACACATCCTTGTGCTATCTCTCCATTTGAAGACCCTTGCAATAAACAGACGCAATGGGGTTGACTTCAAAATGAAGTAACGCAGCATTAACCCTGAATTTCCTTACATCGGCAGTCATCAGACTATCCTTTCATGTTCCTCAAACATATTTTATTATCTTTGTCTTAGAATAAGTTTCATTTTGCTCTGTGGATGACTCTGCTCCTGATCTTATTAAAAAACAAAAGTAAAACACATTAAGAAGTGATGAAATGCTATTCCACAGCTGTTCTGCAAAATCCTACAGTTTGTGCTAGTAAGGGACTTTTGTTTGTTTTTTTTAATATATAGGTGGAAGCATTTAATCAGTGTTGAAGACTCACATTTGCACAGCTGTGCTGATTCAGTTGTGTAAGCCAGAATCTATTCACAGTTTAAAATATTAGGCCACATAGTGATGCTGGCTCCCTCAGAAACAATTCCACATTATGGGGAAAAAACAATGTAAATGAGTAAACACAAACTAGACATTCAGATCCATATGATTTATTTACCAACCTTTTCAAACAACCAGTTTTTGACCCTATTAAATCCTTCCATTATATAAGGGCATTTGTTATTTTGGATTTGCATAATTAAAATATACATGCCCAGTCACCAATGTTTATAACCTATACTTACTCCAATTCTTATTAAGACTTGCATGAGAAACCCAGCTCTTTTAGATACCATTTTAATTAAAAGATAAACATAGTACGGTATCTTTTTCTACGAGAATCTACTATCAACACCAAATTACAGATAAAAATATGTTTTCATTTTCCACTCTGGCAGAAATGGCTTAACACACATCTGATGAGATTTGCAGGGCAAAACCCATGTTCCTTAGAAGAGACCTTGTATGCCACCATTTAAATAGAAACTTCTTTCTATGATCAAGTTACAGTCTATAAATCTCTGAAAATAAGTGTTTATAATGAAAATATGGCTAGACCCTCCACTACAACAATGTTAACAGGTGCTGTTGTAATATACAAACCCAGATAGCATATAGTGACCTATTTTCAAAACCAGGCCAGGCAAAATGACATTGAGAAATTGAATTCCTTGCCCTTACTTTAATAGTGTCTTGTCATGCAATCTTCAAATCAGGACAGGTGATCATTGCAAAACAATCCCTAACCCGAAGGACAACAGGAACATTCTCAGCACTAATACCTTGGGCCCATCACACTGCTTACAATAATTGCCTGATTGCAGAGGGCAGGTATAGACCATTCAAATAAAAAAATCCTTGGACAAGGGGGGATTTTGCCCTTTTTAAAGCTGGAGGCCAAAATAAACCTTAAAACTAAATTCTGCTTTATTTTGTTGCGTCATCAGAAATAGCTGACAACTTGAACAGCAAACTGCGCTGCTAAAAATATGATAGCAGTTATGCAGGGATATTTAAAATAGATTAGCATATGGATTAACTCAAATTCAAAACTGGTTTTAACCCTTTGATGACTACAGTCTGCTCTCCAAATAGGGCAATTCTGCAGCTTTAAAGACAAACTTAGCTCCTGAGTGTCCAAAAAATGTTGGTCTGGTAAAAGGAAGTGTGGCCACTAGTGTTTCCATTTTTGTAGTGGGGACTCAGTGGTATCTAAAAAAATATAGGCAGATCAAGCGGTTTATGAATTTTTTTACCGTATTGTTGTTTGGGGTTTTTTTAACAGTGCCCATTTCAGAAGCCCTTAATTTACTGCTGCGGGTATATTCAGAACCTACAAAATAAGGCCCTGAAAATTACTTTAAGGGAAACATATAAGGTTGCAACTTTGTACAGCTGTTTGTACTAGATCTAACAGTTAGAAGCGAGCAAAATATTTGCAAGGCAGCATAGAAAGACTCAAAATTCAAGGAATTGCATTATGTAACAGGAAGTAAGTTTCCTTAAAGTAAATACATTTTTTGAGCAACAAACAACAACTATTTCCCTGCTGAAAACAGCTTATTTTTATCAAACTAATCCAATTCTCTAAAGTAAATTACCTTTGCAGCAGGCACTCAGAATTCATATTTTATTGCATGACATTCACAAAATCGAGTATTTTGTTGACTTTGTTGAGAAATCATTATTTAAGTAAGGTCAGAAATCATGTGAAATGGATAGTCCCAAATTTATAATGTCGGGTTTCCAAGGTTTTCTTCTTCCAATTTCGTTTTTTGTCAATTGTAAGATAGCTATTTAGACTTACATAACTGAAATATTTAAAATAAAGCAGTTTTCAAAGTTTTCTGTTCTAGCCACATACAACCATTTCCACTGTATTATTCAAGACACTTTCCCCACAGTGGTCTTATTTTTAGTCACCACAGACTGGAAACCAAACTTTCTGTTTGCATTTGTTTGCATGTTTTTAAATATAGATTCACCTAATTTATTGTTTGTTTGTTTGTTTGTTTGTTTGTTTGTTTTTCTTAGTACTGGATACCTTTATCTCGTTGTCTGGGAGAATGCTGTTCTTTGCTAAAGTGCAGAATATTCAATGTTTGAATTCTCTGACCAAATATTTGTATTAAAACTGCTGCAGTACTAATAAGACTTGGGGCTTGTTTTTAAGCAAAATAACAATCACTTATTCTCATCTATTCAAGTAAAACCTTTTGAAATAGAAATTTACTGAATTGCTAAAAATATTTGGGAAAGAAATAACCTGAGCACCACAAACAATATTGCTTGGAAAATCTGCTATGCACAATGGCAAATAGCTCAGAGTGAAGTGGCCCTGAGAAATACCTTTCCTGAAATACCTGGGATTGTTCCTCAGCCTGGGCATAGGAAAGTCCTATGAAAGTCCTAAATGAGAAATATTTCCAAGAGGCAGAAATGGGACTGTGACAGAGTCAAAGGAAGAAAGGGTAAAGAACATTCCTCAGTGTGTGCCTTCTTTCTGCTGAGGTTTGCCCTACAAAACCAGAAAAAGTCCAGTCTGAGGCAAAATGCTCCTACTAAGAGCAACCTTTTGGCAAGCAAAGGACTGTATACAACTCTATACCTGCAGCTTCTGCTGACCTGTCATCCTGCAGACAGTCAAAGAGAGAGAAAACTTACTGCCAGAGCTAGTGGATAACTGCCTTTGCAAACACAGGGATGAAAAACCTTGTTTCTACAAGAACATAGCTAACAAGAATTTTGTTGTTGTTGTTGTTGTTGTTGTTGTTGTTTGTTGGTTGTTGGTGGTTGTTGGTGGTTGTTGTTGTTACTGCACAGAAACATACCAGGCAAAATTCCTTCTGGAACAAGTGTTTTCCTAAGGTGAAATGCACATCAAAAGCACCAGGAAGAGCAGTGTTTCTAAACCTAATGTGCATGGTAGAAACTAGGTACTACTAATCTGAACAAAGACACACAAAGGGAAAGGTAAGTATGGCATCCTGAGCACTAACCTTTCTCTTAGGATGTTCTGTGAACTGAAGTTACCTCTCAAACTACTTAAAACAGGAGAGTGAATGGCCTGAAGTGCTAACACGCAGATGCTGCATCAAGATGCTTAGACCGGGGTGTGGCAGGAGGCAGAGCAGAGAGTAGAATTTCTGGCAAATAAATTTAATTGTTATCACTTGTTCCTTACCTTCAATTTAAATGTATTTTATACCCTAGCATGTATCTTTTAAAAAAAGGTTTCTGTTCTCTAATGAAGCTTTTGGTTCATTTGGAAAGGAGAAATTCCATAGATGTTATGGATTTCATTTGAAGTCAGTTAATAAAATACTTTCTTCAATATAATTTTGGCATAATCAGACAACCTTGTATTTCTATTATCAGATGAACCTGCTCCAATACAAGGATTTTATTACCTGTACATAAGGTTTCAGGGAAAATATTTTAAGAGACACAATGATTGTTTAAATAAATGTGAAACATAAACCACCTGAATGTTGTTTCATGTAAAAAGTCACTGGTATAAAAGATTATAATTTAAAAAATTTATCTTCCACTTACATAGCAAAAAATCTAACATTCTGACATTCTGAGGCCAGTACTCATGGTCTCTGCATGTAAAAAGCAAATTAAAACTATGGGAGTTTTTTCTCCAGCTATAAACATGTGAAGCTCTTTGCCTTGTGCACACGCATATCTATATATGTATAGGCAGACGTGCACGCATGCATGCACGCTCACAAAAACTGGAAAGATGATTTTGTCTCGAGGGCCATTTCTGCTCTTCAGAGATCATACGATTCTTGGTTAATATGAGGAATACACAAAACAGTTCTAATATTTAAAACAATCGTTTTCCTTTTCTATGTGTTTGATAGTAACTGACGGCCATTAGGGAAAAAAACCAAAAAATATGTTTTTTATAATTCAACAAATCACTTGAGTAAAATAGATCATATTTTTTGGTTAATTCTCTCTCTTTCTCCTTAGAAATAAAGACTATGCAGCTGGTGCTGAAATTTCCACCAAAACCTATGTTGTATTTAACATGGCTGTAAGCAGATTCAATCATAAATAAACACAGAAAATTACTAAAAACTAACATTTAATATCTTTTCTTCTTTTACCTTTCTATGCAGTCCACCTATTTTTTTCTGTTTGGATTTTTTTCTAGTTTTTTATAGAAATTATGATAATATTCTCTTCTATGCTTTTATTGTGTTTTTAGAATCTACTCTCCATTATCAAAGATGGTACTGAGGGAAGATGCTTTACAGTGATTATTAGATTTCAGGAACAGTCCAACATTGTTCAGAGCTAATAAAACAACAGGACAACTGCAACAGCAACAATACCTGGAATTCATGTGAAAATGGTTTTTAAGTCTGTGCCCTGAGCAACATCCGTCATCCATTCATTTAGTAATAAAGATTACATTTCAACATCACTGTGTGTTAAAGAAAAAAATTTATTAAGAATGGTTACAAAACTCTTGCGAGGGCAGAAACAAATCACAGTTCCAGTTCAAGCTTATTTTTCAGCACTACACAGTTAAAATGCTCACATGTGTTATCACAGCGCCTTTGTAAATTGCTACACAAACATCTCACAAAGATATTAATTTACTGGAGACAAATATTATATGTATTTTTATAAATGGGGAAGAAAGAGATACAGATGCTGATGCTGAGAAAAGTCCACACCAGAGAATTTTTTCAGGTACTGAACCTTCCTCAAAAACCTATTGAAAACAACTATTCTATACCCATTTTACTGGTAGATAGAGTAAGGCATGATTTGATGTGACTGAGGGTCAATTAGTGGGGGAGTTCTGCAAGCAGATCCACAGCTGGGAGTATGAGACACTGCACCTCTGCACAAGGGAGAAGAGACAGAGATATCACTGAGGATTTCAGGAGACAACAGTTACGTCTACATGTATGAAGCAAAAGCTCACTCCAGGTAAGTCTGGAAAACTGGTACCTGCCAGTAGCGGGCCCACAGCTATGTCAAGATGCTCAGGCGCTTCTGACAATTTGGTTTTGGGCTATGGTAATTATTGCACCTTGAAATTTCATAAATGAAATTTTGGGGAGCACCTAATGGCTGTAGGAGCCTTCCATGCTCATGTGTAATATCCTTAGTAAGCAGCCTAGCAAATTAAAGCGGATGAATAGTGGAGTGATATTGACCCAAATGTATCCCTATTTTTGTATTTTTTACAGGAGAAGCTTAATCAGATTGAAAGCTGCTTTTGTAGGCTTTCATAGTAAATGCCTTTTAACAAAAAGGGGAGGGGGATATTCACAGAGCCATGGCAAGAACAGAAACTGGAGGTTTGAAAGACCCACCAGGAGAGGGTATTGAGCCCACTTACATTAAATCAGCTGTTATTTTTTTCTCTCTCCCCCCCTCCCCCAAGGATTGGGTACCCAAAAAGAAAATGATGTGAATCCATTTTCAGTGCTGATTTCTTTTAATCCTACAGATCAAAACCATTCCACAGTTTCCAAATGCTTTTTTCATTCTAAAGGTAAAACATTTCACAGGAAGATGTGAGGAGTAAGTCTTTCCAATCAGGGATTTTAAACTCAGTTGCTTGCAAAATATAATGAACTTCAAAAAAATCACAAAGGGCCTAAATCCTGAAGACAATGGAGGTTTTGCCATTAATACCTAAAGCAGTGGGATTGTGCACAGAGTAATCAATTGCCCAACAAGGCCCTGGGAACACAATCAGGAAAGGAGGCTACAGGAACATAAAATATTTCACATTTCATAAATGGTCTTTTGAGATTACAGTCATATAGAGTAGCAGTAGAAAGAGCATAATAATAAAGTAGGGATTATATATATCTGTCTGTCTGTCTGACTGTGGGTTAGAATTTTAAGCAATCATTTTCATATAAAGTGTCAATAATAGACATGCTTTGGCACTTTCACGATTTGCTTCAATTTAGATCCTCATTCTTTAAAAGCATAGTAAAGACTATTCCTTCTTCAAGAGAGAGAAAGGTGGGGGAGAAAGATGCAGCAATGTGTCTTTGATAGACTAATCAGACTGGCTCCTAACAATACCTGTCTTGGGAAAGCTAAGGAACTATAATAAAGCATTTTAAGTACGCCTTCACTGTCAGATACTATATTCTTTCAGTATTTATTTTCCTAACAGTGTTATTTACAGTAAATTTAGTAAAATAAAATTAGACCAGTTTCATTGCTGCATGTTAATCAAGTTTTAGCCTTAAAATAGCACTGAAATAGCTGTTCCTTAATAAGGAGAAAAACTTTCAAGTGGTAAAATATCTACAGCACTCTTTTCCAAATTCAGTATGCAACTGTAATCTTTTCATAATTACAACAGTCAAAGGATTGTGTGCTCAGGCGAATCATACTGGAAGTGATGATAGAAAGAGGAAGACCTGATTTTGATTGGGTTCTTTCTACCTCCTCAACCAATTTTTTGGTCAGATTTTTCCTTCTTCTTCTCTCTTTCCCCTTCCTTTCCCCCTAAAAATCCCTAAACCTTCTACTTCTCTATTGTCACTCATTCCATCTTTAACTCAAAACAAAATATGAATGGTTCCCTCAACCTGGCCCCAGGGCAGATCCACAGAAGGTGCTAGGTACAATATGTTCATATAACAATTAGAGAGACTGTTTCTACTTTGTGTAATGCTCTTAACACAATATATTGGGCTCCTAATCACAACCTGTATCCCCATGTCATTTTTAACCCAGCTGCCCACTCATGTTTCAGTTCAGTTCAAGAAATAAAATTATTGTCTCACTCTTCTCGATCACCACAAATTATAATTATTAATGCTCAGCTTTGATTTTATTCTCATAAAGTATCTTATCAGTGGGCTGCAGCTGCTTTCCTGAATTCAGAGAAAATTCCAGTTATTAATTATAGTATCATATATCACCCATATACATGATCATATGTATATATACCAGTCTGCCTAGATTACAGTAATGTGCTGATTCTCTGAGCTTATGCAGAGGGAGAATATGCACAGGAAGGGGAAAAAGTATGCATCTGATGTGATTACAGTTCCGATTAGCATACAAACTATGTTAAGCTCCTTCTACTACCTTTATAAAATTAAGAACTTATGTTTTGCTTGCCTTTTCTACTCTCACCTTTTACTGACAAATATCTTGAATGAGGACTGATTTTCAAATAACTTTTTTCAAAACAGAAAGGTTGTAGTTATGCTTTCCAGTATCACACACATACACATTAGGTAACTTTCTCCCCTGGAGTGCCAGAAAAAAAACATGCATTCTTTCTTGCAACAAATCTGTAAATCTGAAAAGAAGAGGGTACATGAATAGGAAAGCTCTTTATAGAATAAAAAGCGTGGGGTGTTATTAAGTAGGACTGTAAGCCCTATTCTATTCATAGTAATTAGAGGATCAGATCAGGTTAA
>JAOXXN010000395.1:116930677-116945019 GCA_026770055.1 Myrmophylax atrothorax
AATGATCTCATTTTTCTGGCACCCCAAGGTACACTGGATACTAATGTTTGTGGAAGTCATGGCTTGTAGTATGTTTTATTTCTTCTAATTGTAGAGAGGGTAGACCATGCGGCCCATTCTTCTGCCAAGATTTTCCCTTATCAGACTACACACATGGCTCCGGGGGAGAAAAATCTAAAAAAAAAAAAAAGAATCTCAGAAGCAAACTTCTGAACAAAATTCCTCTGCTACCAGTCAGGTCTTATAACCTGTCTCCATCAGAATAAAGCAGAGAGAACACTCCCTTATCCATGTCAAACCAGCATCTGACTACTAGTTAATTAACCTTTGTATTTATAATATTCTAGAAAATTATAGAAGAGAATGTGTGGGAGGACAGAGGATAATTCAAAAGAAAAAATTTAAATGGGTAAAATAAATATGATAGAGTGATATTCCATGCAGTAAGGCAAGAACAGACAAAAAAATAGATACAGGATATACTCAAGGATGGTTTTTAACCCAGAGATTGAATAATGTAGACACTACTTTGAGTAGGAGAAAAGTCAGGAATTTATAGTAAGAATACAAGAAAAAGCCCACCTCTTTCTTAAACTTGTAGAGAATTTCATAGTGGTAGCTTTTAAAAGTAACAGAGGTAGTTTGGACCTTTGACAATAAACTAGTTTTGAGCCTGGCTAACCTGAAAGTAAAATTTAAAACTCATCCCAACCATTCACAGAAATTGTTAAAAAATGCCAATCCACCTGCTCACTTTGATCTTCTTGTCCAAAGTCAGGTTATCAACCTGAGGGATGGAAAAAGGAAGAACAGAGGCATGAACTCTGAAACTAGTATTTTTAGAGGTGAGTAAGTCTCTGAGACTGACAAAATATAGCTGAGCATCCTTTCAAAGACAAGGAAACTGATACCATCATACATGCAAACTATTTTAAATCACAGCAGAGTATTCATTTTCTAACTTTGCATCTTCTGCTGTTGTTGGCTTGGCTGCTTCTCTGAACTGGCCTCTGGGAATTGAGACTGCTGTCCTGAACAGAGTTCTCGGGCCTGCTTGCAGCAACGTGCTCTGCTGTAAAGTATATTGAGAGAGTTGTTTACAGGAGTTCAAAAAGGTTTTGGGTAGATTTCATTTGGCACAAAGAGCTAACTGGCTCCTTTAAAAAGCTAAAGAGGGGAGGAAACGTCCATAAAATTTGGAGGGTGTGGGCTAGACTGGGTATTACTAAAAAGCAGTTAACTTCAAATTTCAGTTAAGTAGACTTCATTAAATGTTTATGTTCTTCATACATACCAAGAACACTGTTATCTGGTGTTTCCCAAATAAGTGTCTCAAGGCTCCCAGTAGAGCAAGTAATGAACATGCAATGGATCACATTGTCTCTCTCAGTGGAAACTTAAAAAATCTTTCTTAGTTCACATTATAAATACTGAACCTTGATAAGCATAAAATCAATACAATATTTGTTGTACAAAGCACTAACTACTAAAGTATGGTTTATTTGTTCCTGTGAGTAATGGAATTCATCATTCTACAGAATTATGTTAAAAAAAAAACCAAACACCAAATCTTGCTTCAAATAATTGGAATTCATTAAAACCAGCTTTTGTGTCCCACAAAAAGTTCCTGGTTTGGCAGAAAAAGGATTTACTTTTCAGAAATATTTTAATTATTATAAAAAAATTAAAAATAAATTAAAATTACAAATTAAGAGAGAAGAACCAGAATGATGTTTTACACTGGAAATCTCAGATAATTAACTCCTGCTAAATTCCACTGCTAAAAGGGCAAGTGAGTAATAAAAAATTAAAATCTTATCATTTAACCTTATCTAGTATGGATACTTACATGCTTTGTTTTAAATGGGGGAAAGTATACAACAGAACAGAATTCAACATCTTCCATTTAATCATAGTGTACTTGATGACACCATACTTTTCCAGTAGACATAGAACACTCAGTTGTCAATAAAATAAAATAGATGTGACCATTTAAATGTACTGAAATACAACATGAATTAATTAAGTGAATTATGGGTATGCTACATCTTCAAACTGTAATCTCATCTAAAAATCTCCGTCAACCAGACAAAAGCAAGAAATCAAGAAAGAATGGCATGATGAAAGGGTTTTATTGGTTATGGGTTAAATGGTAGTGCTGTCATGAGAAAGAGGCAACTTATGCAGACTGCTACAAATGAGCTCTAATTAAGACAGAACACTGTATAAAGACAAGCAAGACATAAAATATATAAACCTAATAGGGAAAAAAAGCCATCAAAGGATATTTTATATTATATTTAGTAGGTCTGGTTTTATATTCTTCCATTTCTAAAGGTAGCTGTGCAAATAACCAACAGAACAGACACGGAGAATCTATGAGCTAAAAATATTAACAAAATATTTTAAGAATGCCTTTGCTAATTGGCAAATCCGTTATAACTGGAAAGTTCTTATAAAAGGAGGAAATTCTGTCTGTCTCACTCTCCTGGAAGCAAAAAAACCTCCAGTGCATGCAGACTCCTCCTTTCACTTCTGAAAAACTCTGGGTTAGAACATAGAAACAATTTAGATTTTCATATTTTCTATTCTTAACCTCCATGAACAGCAGTTTGTGCTAGAACTAGAAAGCCTACAGGGCCGACCCATGGTGTAAAGGAGAGCACTCTGGACTCTGAATCCCAAGGACCTGAGTTCGAGTCTCAGTGGGAACCGTCCCCTGGCAGTTAAATGCCTCCCTGCCATCTGATCCCGTCAGATCTCGGATGCTCAGCAGAGTCAGCTCCAGTTCTGCGCACGCTGTGCCTCACCTAAAAAAATCCACTGCTTAGGCTGGAAGGGCACACCCACGTGGGGAGAGCCCTGCCCAAATCTTCGTTCGTGAAGTCTGGCCATACAAACACACAGAAAGCCTACAAGAACCACGGCATAGTCCTGACCTTTGTTCAACAGACTTTTCTCTCTTGGTCCTTCACATGGACACATTTATATCACAGCTTTGTAACAAAAAAACTCATCTCTGCAAATTCTTATATGCCTTCAGGGTATTTTGGTGAACCATGGTAAATAGATAAGAGCAAAAAGGGAGGATGTTTCTCAGAGATTTTTTTAAGTCTGCATCTTCAAAGTGTTTGATCACTGTAAATGCTGGTTAGTAGGGGATTTATTCAGTGACTCCCAGTTTTTAAATGCATATCAGACCACTAACAAACATCAGTCTTTCTCGTAGGTCATCTGTCACCCATATCATACTCTGTTTGATAACACTATGCAATTTCTTTCTGTGAAGCAGGTGGGGAACACCTCCAACCTCAAAACCAATCTTGGAGAACCACAGAGAAGGAGGAAGAGCATCACTAATATTACCAAACAAACCTATTAAACACAATGTTTTCATATATGCACAACCACAACCATGATCACCTATAATTAGAATCAGTTTCAGAACCTTTTTGTATTGGAATAAGAGATACTGGCAGTTAACTCTTCAGGTGGGCAATATCAACTAGCAGCTATGAAAACCCACCATCATAAAATATATTTGTTCTTTTTTACTTTCTTAATACATAAAAAACCTCAAAGAACTATTTTAGAGTCACTATTTCCAGTTCTGCTGGAAGAATGAACAAGATTAAACAGATCAATATGCAATAATAATAACCCTGACAAGAATTAAGAAAGCCAAACATCTCATATTCCATAAACCCATAACTTTCCAAAGCATTGATATTTGTAAAATTTGAATGAAATGCAAAGAAACAAGCTCCTCTCTCTGTGTTTTCCTCCCCAAGATAAAGCCTAACAATATATTTTGGGCAGCATTGAAGAAGGGGAGACTATAGTGTGAAGTGAAGAGAAGAAATGTCCATTGGTGAAGTGTGCATGCTTTGGACTCAGTAGCAGTTGAAAAGCAGTTTCTGAAAACATATGAAGAGTGGATTGAATTTGTCTCACTTTTTTATCCCCTCCATTATGTGGACATCCTGCCTGCTTACCAGGAGCCTCCTCATTTACCTCACTTCTTACATGCCTTTGTACCCAAAGCCTGCTGCAATAATAAGAACTTGCATCTGTCCAATAAAACCTATGTACAGTGTTGAATATTTTTGCACGCCACCTACTGGTACATTTTATCGAAACTATGACATCTATCACTAAAAAAAAAAACGAAACCAAAAAACACCACATTTTTGCCATGAAAGACATACATGAGCAATTTCAACCTTGCATGGAGTTCAAGCTTTTACAGCCAACCTGAAGTAGTTCTTGCCTGCAGCCATCCAACTTTTGCTGTATAGATTATCAATTTTTATGTGCTTAAGCAACTAGTTGTCAGGTGCACAAGCAGCTTCACTCCCAAAACCCTGTGCCTGCCTCTGCAAGGAGTTACTGCTTCCATCCCTACACTCCTCTGTGATGCTCATCCATCATTACACAGCCACATCCCCAGTGCATCAGCAACAAACTTTATTCTCACTGGCATCCTCTCCCCACATTTCCACAGTCCTTTACTGAGGATCTCTGAACAAACTCACCCCTCTACACAAATCACACACACACACACACATAGAATGACAGAGGCTTTTTAAAGAGGTTTTTGGAATAGTTATTTGATCTCTCTGAGCTATAAGACTTCACAATAATTTCAGGCCCTTTCCTTAGCTTCTTAATGCTGCCTTCTCTCCCACTTCCATGAGCCAGCGTTTCATAAAGCCCCAGCTGCTGCAATCAAGATATCTGCAAGAGAAGCTCAAATCTTGTTTTTAAAGTAAATTTCCAGCCTTTGCAGATGAAAAGTCTGAAAGTACCAGGGCCTCAGGCTCAAAAGCAGAAAAACAAGCCCTAAATGTATTATTAAAAAATAATCAAAGCTTTGGAAAGAATGACTCATTAGTTTTGAATTCTTTATATACATCATACTTATTTTTGGTGAACACTTCACCATTCATATTCCACCTTAAAAAGAAGAAAAAAAAAGTTGTAAGAACAGTTTTCAAACTAACCAACAGCTTCAGTCCTTTACTCCGTGCCACTCCCCCCAGCAGGCCTTCAGCTCATCAGCAGCTGAGATTGTAAGTACCAAACTCCTGGTCTACAATGAGCTGAGACCTTCCAGCAGGTAGGCTGTCATCAGCCTGCTCTTAAATGGAACAACATTTGAAATAAATGCCTTTATTAAAACATGGGACAAAATCTCCACAAAGATATCAGATGTTGTGTAGAACAGGAGGGAAAATTTGCAGTGTGAGTAAGAATGAAGGTGCATTGAGGTGTGTGCCTCGGGTTTTATTGTATCCCACACAGCTCTGAATTTTCTGTGCACTCCGTTAACTAAAAGTTCATTTACACCCAACAAAGCATGATATACCTCTGACATAGTTTTAACTGATTATTCTGTATCTGTCTTTGCCAAAAACACCTTCAGTCATAGTAATGCTACAATTTCTTGGGTGGATAAATAAATATGTTTCATAGGAGGTAAATTATATATGTCCTTTTTCCCTATATTTAAATAAAGCACACTTTCTAAAGAATGAAAATAGCCTTGGTATTCAATATCAAGGAGAAGACGTGCAAAAATAAACACACAGATGTTTACACACATCTAATTTGCAGATTGAAGACCCAGCATACATGTATGCAAGATATTTCCTTCATCAGTCTATAGTGAAACATGTGAAAACAAATGTAAAAGGTGTAGCTATTCAAGGGTGTGTCAGACAGTAACGTGTATCTGTACCAGATTCAAATTTGACTTTTCCTTGTCAGATTTTCAGTACTTCATTTTTAAAAACCTTGATCTATATAACTTGAAATGTAACCAAGCCTTCCCAGAAATAAGTTGGCTAGAAAACCTTTAGCAAGTAGAGTGGATACAACTCGCATATCAGTAAAACAGTCTTCACTGGATAAGACATAATTTATGACAAGAGCATCCAAATTCTCTTAGAGATCTAGAACAGTTACTGTAAAATAAGTAATTTCTAACCCAGGATGTGCTGCAGAGAGGAGGCAATATTTGAAAAGTCTTACTACCTTAAAATATCATTGTAGGTTAATAGGAAACTATTTTAAAACCACCACTGTTGTATAAACACACAGAACATCTTCTGTTTTCTGAATACTTTACAGTAGCTGCATCAAGCTGCTTCCATCTGTTAAACCCCTCTCCAGCTCTATATTGGCCCTTCAGCCTGGCCTATATGCCTCATGACAAAGTGCTGGTGTCCTTTCCTGACCTTCATCACCTTAACCTGCACTTCTGCCTGCAATCCATACTCTGTACTTTCCATCCTTGCCAGACTCACATGCCTTACTTATCCCCAGTGGCTTCTATTTGAGTCTCTTGGCTGAAGCTACAAACTCATACCTGCAGAAATATCAGTGTTTTTAAAGCACTGTGTTAAGATGGTGCTTTATACTAAAGATAGACTTGAGTATCCTTCCTCACTAGGAACACTATCTCGTTCTTCCAACAGGCCCATTCAATTCTGTGGACCAAATTTTGTCATTCCCTTTGTCATGTAGAGTAGGATCTCAGCCTTTGAATAGTCACACTGATTTAAACGGGACTTATTCACACAATCAACCATTAGAAAGAATGGAAAGAGAAGCTGTCATTATATAGTAACATTTCTAATATATGTCTTGTGATGGCACAGAACAACTTACTAATAATGAAATCTTTGCAAAAAGGTAACTCTCTGGTATTTTTTTTTAACAAACTAGAAGAATCCTCATTTCTGTGAATGATATTCCTTTTAGAGAATATCATCCAAAGTATATCACTGTGATGCAATGAAAGCTCATAATGTAGCAGACCTATGCATCTGTTCTTACATTACAGTATAGCAGAAATGATACATTATCTAAAAGAAGAAATAAGTTCTCTACAGCTGCTTAACGCAAACAATCCATCCTTTCACAAAGCAAAGCTATGACAAAGAAGAACACGAATAAATAAATATAGACATAGCTCACCAAAACCACATACTGGTTTAAATAAAATGTAGATGGTTAAAAATATATTTCTGTGTATTTTACATGACATTTTAAGGTAATCAGACATTATCATCCTGAAGAGTAAGAAATGAAGGTTTAGGCCTAGAAACATACAGGTATTTTATGTTTCAAATGGTCATATATGTTGAATTAATGCTTTCTCTGCGTTGCAGTCCCAACCAAAGTTCTAAAATAAAAGAGCTCCTTTAAACAAGCTCGCGTGAAAGACACAGATCTAATGTTGTTAAGAACAACATTGCAGGTGCCACAATATTATTGTGTATATATTGCTGCAATATTTTTAATAGTCGCTTATTTCTTTGGAGAGCAACTTGTAAAAGAATTATTCATTCTCTCTGTGCATACATTTTGAGAATAATTCACTGTACTTTTCCAAATTATTTTCAAAGTGTACGCACACAGGAAAGGATGCAAAACTTTTCCCAGGCTACATTTGAAAGCTTGTCAGCACTCAGAGCTAAGGCCTTTAATCCCAGGCTTTAAATAATTTAGGTAACACTTGATTACTCCATTGCTGTAACGTCAAGCTCTGCAAAATCTGAGTAACACAATATTTGAGGGGAAAAGACAGAATACTCCACTATAAACACTCAAATAAAATACATTTCCAGCAAACAAAATGTGAACTGCAGTCTGATATTTGCAATGCAAACTGTAGTAAAGCACCACTGAGGCTGCCCTCCAAATAACACTTTATTCCTGCTTCCACTAACAAAACCCCTTAGTGAGAGGTTCTATGGTGCACTAGTTGCAGCGTAAATTATATGAGGTAAGACATTCAGAGGGCTTAAGGAACAGCTTTTCCTTATGTTCATAATATTTAATTATATACCCTAGCTAAATTGTGCATATCAACTTCAGAACAAAAAAACCCCACCCCCCTTGATGGGACACAACACATGTACATGATTTAGGTGAAAAAAAAAAAAGTTTTTTACCTTTCTTGTGGACTAATTTTTTTCTTGAGGGAACAATTTCCTTTTTCCAGGTAATCCACAGGGGATTCAATATTTACTGTCTCTACGCATTCGCTAAATTAAAAAAAAATAGTACAAATGTCTTTGTCCTCTTAAGTACATCTGTACCTGTACTGTTAACAAAGCCTGAAATACTTCAACTTTTCAGTTGTGTTTGCCACTCAAAAAATAGTTCTAGCTAACAAACAAAACTCTGTACAAAATTGTTATAAAATTTTCATGGGGGTAAGACACATGAACTTCATATTGTGGGCTGTGTGACAATCTATGCATATTTCGTTACAAGGAAGCACCAGATTACTTAAGAATAATTAAACATCATAAAATTTTATCAGAAGATAACAAAGAAGAAGAAAAAACAAACAAACACCACCCCCTGCGAATTAAATTATCACTTATTAGGTCCTTTAAGATCCCTTTTTCACTGCTGCCTTTGAATCCTTTTATACACAGAGGAATACAAAGGTTTTCTCTTATATCTATCAGTTCCTTTTCCCACCAAAGCACACCGTTCAGCCCTGTGCAATATATAGTGCTAGAAAATAAGGATCAACAAAAACAAGTCCACGATTGCCCTCAGCAGAGTAAATAAATGGCACATTTGACTCTCTCTCATACCATTTTGAACCAAGTCTTCACACAACTTCTGCCCTGACACCTCATCCATCAGCTCTTAAAGCACAAGAGCAGCACCCCACAAGCAAACCTCTTCTCTCCTACGCCATCTCCAGAGTTGAGGCCCAGATGAGAAACAGCCTTATCTTCCAATATCCCAAGAATACACCTCTAAGATCAGACCTTGGCAATTTGACCTAAAGCTATCCTTACTTGCAAAACAAAGCCTCCATCATCTTCAGAGCAAGAGGGAGAGTGAGAGGGAAAACAGTGATGGGGGTAGGGGGAAAGTCCAGTCCTCTCTGACCTGATTGGAAACTTTGTTGTGGCAAAAAGAAAAAAAAAGTCTCTTTGGCCAGTTGAGAAAGTGCCTATGCTTGCTCTTGCATTGGGAGGGTCTGTTCAGGGTTTCTCAATCTTCTTTTCTCTCTCTCCCCCCGTCTCTTTCTCCCCTTCTCTTGTTTCAAAAGGGGCCTCTGGTCAGCGCTGATTAATAAGTGTTTTTTGTTGTGAAGTGTTGAATAATAGAAGATGGCCAGTGACCCAGGAAAGACTAAACCTTGTGCTACTTTATTGTAGCAAGCTGAGAAAGGGGCTTTAGGACAGAGACCCCAAGCACTGACCCGCACACATCCTGCGGATTCCCTATTCATTCTCACAGCCTTCCAGTCGCCCAGAGCTCCCATTGTTTGCCAAGCAACAATGGAGATTTTGCACAGAAAGTAAAGCTCTCTTCAGATTCTTCCCTGGTGTTTTGTATTTGGGGAAACAACATCCTTAACAGTTGGGTTTTTTTTTCCCTGGACTGAATTTCATGAAAACTCTTAGTATTTGGGCTTTTATTCTCATTGCTCAAGACTTTCTGTACAACCCTAAGGAAAGAAACATTTTTTTCTTAATAAATACTTCTGTTTTTCTTTTTAATTATGCAGCACATTTTTCCTGGGTTACTGCTTCCCTAGTGACTTAAGGGGGAAAGTGAGGTTTCTTTTCTTCTTTTTCTTAGCATATCACTATGCTTTAATGCACACTACATATCACTGTAATTCCTAAAAATAACTGTATTCAAGCATCCTCTTTTTTGAGTGGGAGCCAACTGGAGAGTGCTTCTTCTTTAAAAAAAAAAAAAAAAAAAAAGGCAAAAAAAGCAAAACCTCTTGGTTTATTTCTGCCCTGATTAGGCAAGCCTAGCTTTTACATCCTCGAAGGCTGGTTCTTTCCCTACACCCCAAAGAGTTTATCCACAGCCACCAAGGAGGACAAATGCCACTCCATAGACTTGGTCTGATTAACCTGTAGGGTCCTCATTCCAACCTAGGCATTTATTTGCACTCTAACCATATGGATAAATAACCCTTGCATCTGTTGAGCCTTTTGGGTAGAACAGTTAGGTGGATCAGAGGCCTCAGGATCGCGGAGTTTTGTGTAATTGCTTTCTCTGGCCTGCTACAGGCTGATTTCCATTCCTCTATGGCATCCATTTACACATGTCACCAAGTGGCTAGGAGGTTTGGGTGTTTGGTTGTGCCTTGCATTTGCAGCTTTTGTGTCTTTTGAATATACTAGGCATTAAAAAACAACAACAAAACCAAACAACCAAAAAAACTAACAACTAAGAGCAGGAGGGGGTTGCAATCAATAGGACAAATTCCTGTTAAATTGCTAAGGCTGAGATTTCTTCTTTCTCAGTTATTTGAATTTATAATTGGCTGAACATTTTTATCAAGCCCATTGCTTACACCTGCATAGAGAGGTCTAGAAATACACCCTTTGGAGGTGAGGAAGAAAAGACCAGTCTGTCAGAGGAACCTTTAACAAGTGAAGGGGGAACAACAGTCTTTATTAAGGATATTGGGTAGCAGAATTACCTTGGCGGGGGCGGGAGGCGTTGTAAAACATCCATTTGCAAAAGGCTCTCAGGCTGAAACCCTTTCATCGGTGGTGAGGGGAGGGGGTGGCAAGGCGGGGGCTCGCAAACCCCCAGCTATCTCCATTTGTCAGCGCCACAGAGGAGGGGTCGTAAAGCCAGCGGTGCGGAGGGGTGGGCTGCCCGGTGGTCCGCCAGCCCCGCACACCCAGCGTCTGATGCCCAAAGCGGGACGCGGCTACAAGTGCACTGAGAGCGTCGGGTTCAGCCCAGGGCCTGCCGAGCCCCCGGCCAGGGCGGTGTGGGGAAGGGGACCCCGGCCTTTCACTTTCATGCCCACCACATCAGCGTTAGGAAGGAGGGAGTGGGGGGAGGAGAAGAGGGGGGAAGGCAAGCGTCGTGCCGTATTGTTCCCCTGCCGAATTGATATGCTAATTCCCCTTGTGAGGGCATCACAAAGAACACCTTGCACTTCTGAAAGACTTTTGTGTCCTGGACGGAGAAGTTTATTATCAACTAATTAGCAACAACTTCTAGCAATGAGTTGGGTTACATTTTCATAAGCTTTGAACAAACATCCTGAGCTGCGTTGTGTCGGGATGATGGGCTTCCTAAGGAAAATAGAATCCTAAATCAGGGAATGAGCTTTAATAATTAGCGAGTGCTATTTATGGAACCTCTGCCGACGTAGAACTTCTTCCGAGGCTCTTGATTCAAGTTGCTTCCAGGCTTGCAAAGGACCATGATAAGCACACTACAAAACAAAATTTTACTCAGGGATGACTAGCTATTTTTTCCTTCATATTAAGGCTCTTTCCTTCCAACCAAACAGTATTTTAGGCTGCCCCGACAATGTACCAAGGATAATCAGTATATGGAGAAACTCAGTGCAATTAAGCATATACATGTTAAATATTTTTTGAAAGGCTTGTTGTAGACAGTCTAGCACTTCAAATATAAAAATCGCCTAGGAAAAGGGAAGATGGTACTTGAAATTATAAAAAGGAAATATCTATAAATTTCACAGTTTTTCTGCTAGTTTTGGAGGTTGTGGTTTTCCTCTTTTTTTTTGCCTTTGCTTTTTTTTTCTTTTGCTTTTTGTGCTTGGTTGGTTGGTTTGGTTTGGTTTGGTTTCTGTGTTACTCTTACTGTAGTCTTTCCAAAGAAGGAGGACCTAGTCTCAGCCCTAGGTTAGCTCAGTCCTCTTTCTCTAGACTTCTTGTACCTTTGGAAGCAAAAGGATATTCTGTTTCCTTGGCTAAAATCAAAACTAGGATAAACCAAGCAGACTTTATCACTGTAGTAAGTGCTAGTTATTTTCTTGTTGGCTTTATGCAATCAGCAGAAACAATCCTCTAAAGTAAAGGACATTCTAGGGTTTACTAATAATTCTTATTGACTGGAAAAAACATACTTACAGCTTCACATTGTACTGTGGGGGTTTGACTTTTGAGGTGTGTGATTTGACGGTGGGGCGTGGTGGGCAGGTACTGTTATATTGCAGCTCAAATCAGTACTAGATTGATTTTGTGGTTTTTACATGAATGTCCAGTGTAGCCTTCCTAAACCTGTCCTGGTCCCAAGGGGAGCACTCAGGAAGCTACGAGCCTTGGGCCCGTATTTGGTGCAGAAGAAAGCAGATCAATCGTGGCTGCTTTTGCAAGTCACAAGTCATCTTATCCTCTGCTATTCAGTTAATTTAATGGGTAAACACGCTCTCCACCACTCGGTCTCTTTCTGTCCCCTTCTCCAAGTGAATTCATTTGTTTAAAATCCTAAAAGGTGGTATAAGGTCTTCTTAAAACTCAGAAACGTAAGGAGTGGGAGTGGATTAGATTCCTTCATTTCCTTTCGGTAATCCTAAATGCAGCTATCTCTGGTTCCTTAATCTCCTCTAGAGTCGGATTACCACCCATTTGAGCAAGTGCAGCTGGAATTAAGAGATGACAAGCATGCAAAGAAAGTGCCAAGAACTCCTGAGGTGACCGAGATGTTGGGGTGGCCCTTGCAGCAGATAGATGGGGGACGGCCCTGGGCCAGGCAGTGCCCACCGGCCTCCGCCGCAGACTGGCCTTTCTCCTTGCTGCAGCTCCGCAGCTGCAGGACCACTGCTGGGTGGCTTTGGTGCTTCATTTGCCTCATGTCAGTCTTCTGCCAGCCCTGCAGCTTTCTGACATGGCCAGGCCAGTCACACTCTGCCATACACGAATATGCACGATATATATATATATATATGTGTGTGTGTGTGTGTGTGTGTGTATATGTATATGTATATGTATATGTATATGTATATGTATATGTGTGTGTGTGTGTATATATATATGTATAGATAGATAGATATAGATATAAACATACAATATATATAGAGAGAGACATATAATATATATTTATATACACATATATACAAGTGGATGGATGTTCCTGCATTCGCTAGAAGAAAGAACTGACATAAAATAGTTGACAAAATGTGGAGTGAGTTCGACCTTCCTTATACTTTTTTCTGCCTGCCTGGAAAAAAGTCACCCCACATGAAAATACATGTATGTGTGTGCAGTTACTTTTTTAAACAATCCCTCATATTTGATTGAAATGGAATATGCTACCATGTATATTTAAGATTAAAGCTTTATTTTTTAAAGGCCTCTAATCCTTTCAAGGAGATTTTGTTTGATATAAGACTTCATTGGAAAGTAATTGTGGATTGTATAGCTCTGACCTTTGCAGGAAGCAGGGTGCAGGTCTGCACAGCTGAGAAATACTGTGCATCAATTTCTTGGTAAGTCTCTGCAGACCAGCTAAGTATGTGTGCAAGTTCAAAAATTTATTTAAAAGGTTACAATTAGTAGTTCAGTTGTCAAAGACAGGGATGTGGTATTTTTATACTAAGTGAAATACATTATCTAAATATACTTTAAAAAAAATGAGGCTAGGCCTTCTACACACATTGGAGGCAGCTAAATGCTCTTTTGTGCCTGCAGCTCTAAGGAGGCTGTGATGCATGTGAAGGAAAGTGACTGACTTAACTCATTGGGATTCAGGGAACGACCTGCCCTCTTTGGGAAAAAAAAAAAAAAAAAAGGCAACAAGAAGAAGAAAAGTAAGTGTGTATATGTGTGCGTGTTCGTGTTCGTGTTCGTGTGTGTGTGTGTGTGAGAGAGAGAGAGAGAGGGAGAGAGAGGGAGGAGGGGGAGACTCACACAGAGTCCTGCTTTCCTGAGCTGAGAGCTGCTGGTTCCCAAGCAGAAAGTATTAGGAGAAACACGGCATCTTGTCTCTTTGCTGCATTTACACAATGAAATCACTTCTATTTTTATTCCTGCTAACTGGTCGGTTTTGCTTCAATCCACTCCGAGCCATGGACGATGGGAACAAACAAATTGTTAAAAACAACTAGGAAAAAAAAAAAGGAGGAAAAAACCCCAAACAGACCCAACCACGCTGGGATGAGGATTACCCACTACAGCGCCGGCTGTAAGTACAAAGTCTCTTGCTGCATTTCAGAGCTATAGTGACAGGCTGTTGTTTAGGTTGGAGTTGCTCCGGTTTGGTTTGATTCTTTGTTGTTCTACCTCTTTTTTATATTTAGATAGATAGATGGATAGATATCACCCCGTCTTTATCAGTCTTCTGCCGACTTACTTGGATAAGAAAATAAAGGCGAGAGAGGGAGAGGGGCGGGCGGCTGAGGAGAGCTCGGCGCGGCGGCAGGGCAGCAGCCGGGGGTGCGGAGCTTCGCGGGCGCGGAGGAAAGTCCGGTGCTGGCAGTGCGGGGGCCAGAGGGCTGTTGTCGGCATTAGTTCTTGTGCTTAGCTGGATTGAAAATCCCCTCTTTTTTTTTCTTTTTTTTCTTTTTCTTTTTT
>JAOXXN010000395.1:116945119-116961881 GCA_026770055.1 Myrmophylax atrothorax
TTTTTTTATTTTTTTTCTTTTTCTTTTTTTTTTTTTTTTTTGACAGGGGCATTTGCTCTCCTGTATGTGTACATACACATCCCCAGGCAGCGTGGTCTGCTCGAGTCTCTATAGCGCATCTTGAGTCCTCCCAGCTTGAAGGAATGCGGTGGTCAAAACAGCTTTCCAGCTGTTTGGTTTATGGGGGATTCCAAGTCCATACGCACACACACTCCTCAAGTATACATGTGAGAGTGTTACTTTTCTCTGGAAGGATTTGCTTTAAATAAACTAAGACCAAAGCTGTCTCCCTCTCGCCTAGCCTAGTCGCTTTTCTCCCCCTCCCCTTCCTTCTTTCTTTCTTTCTTTCTGTGTGAGCGCTCCTGGGAAAGCGGATCGGTTAGAGGGAAAGGCTTTTGAAATCGTGGAGGAAAATGCAAGAGAATTGAGAGGGTCCGGGCTTTCTTTGTGTGATGCTGAAGCCGTGGAGCTGCTTTGTGCTTTGGAAGGAGAAAATGGCGAGTCCTATTGTGTTTAGGCCATTTTCTTCCGGTACAAGGGTTTTCCCCCAAATCTTAAATACTTCAGGGCTCCTTTGAAAGAATTGTCCCAGCCTACGAAGTGTGAATGGCTTCAGCTCTGCCTTTTCCCCAGCCAGTAGCACCTCACATTCGAAAGAGCCCACACATTTCTCCTTGCAGGGCTAGTGCACAATTTCTAAAGCCGCGGCATTCAGACCCTCTTGCAGCGGAGGGGCTATTTCAGTTGCTCTTTGCCCGCGTTATTCAACTAGGGAGAGCACGTTATGAGAGAAGAGGGAACTGAAGAAATAACATTACGAGACCTGTGCTTGCTTTAAAATGCTAAGGAGCAGCGTTAGCCAATTGTGTGTGTGTGAGTATGTGTGTGTGTGTGTGTGCGCGTGTGATCTGAGAAAAGACTCGTGAACGACAGTCTGACTTTTCCACTAAATTATTTAAACTTTATGTATACATACATGTGTGTGTACGTGAGTGTATTATGTGCGCATGCATGTAGTCACGTAGCAAAATCTTTCTTTTAGGCTCAGAAAGAGGCCATATATATGTAAAGTGAGATTTAAGAGCACATTTAATCATTGTGTGCAAGTTATTCCCGTTGCAACGTGCAATGAAAAAATAGTTCTCAATGTTGTCAGTTCTTTTCAGGTCAGCCCATAGCTAGGTACCAGTTACCAAAAACCACTTTTGAATTTCCACGTTAATCCGTTTAAGGAAACAAATGAGAGTCCAAAGTTTAAAGACCCTTGTCCGATATTAACCACTTTACATTAGAATGTGGGCTTGCCCAGGCTTCAGTGTATAAAAGCTCTTTGAAACAGGAAAGCTCTCAAATAAAACTCAAGAAATGTAAGCTCTCACAACCACCACCACCTTCCAAGGTGCTGAATTAAAAAAATAATATTTTTTAAAAAGTTAGTACTATTAATGATAACGACAAAGCAGAAGCGTCGTTGGAGGTGCCCCGGAGGGGCTATAGGCTCCCCACCCCGCGCGGGCGCGCAGTGGTGCGCAGTGCCGCCCGCACGGCCGCGGGAGCAGCGCCAGCTGCCGCCGGTGGGTCAGGACCATGGACAGGGGCCGAGCGCAGACGGAGACGGAGGGTGTCACCCCGGGATAAGGAGGTGAGCGGGTCTGCCTACCCTCACGGAACGCCGGGAGCCTGGGCTACTATTTTTCTTATGCCTTTCGTGTGGCTGCTCAGATTTCTAAGCAAAAGACTTGAGAAATGACATTTATAGGTTTCCTGCAGGAGAGCAAGCTCTATTAAAATGCCATGCCAATGATTTCTCTTCTTATTTCCCGCAAAAGAATCAAAAGGATCTCTCTGTTCTGCATAAGATTGCTCTTTTCCCTTCAACTCCGAGTCAAAGATAAATCTACTGCTCGGATCGGCTGAATGACAGTGGTGTAAATTAAATTGATTTTATCAGTGACCAAGTTCCACAATTGGAAAAATTAAATGCCACTCTGACAGACAAGGATAATATGGAACAGATCTATAAAACAGCTCCTCTGAACAACAACAACAACATCAACCCAACAGGAGCCTAGATATTGGCTATCCTGTCTTCTTCGTCCTGCTCTTTTATGTCACATCATCTAGTTTGCCTTTCTGCAGTACCGAAATTATTTAAACCATTTTATGATGGAAAGGGTCTAGCGATGATGAGTCACGGACTTTATGCCACAGCAAAGGCAACAGAAATGGTTCTCAGGCAAATTTCTTTTTTTATTTTGGTCGCACTTCTAATTGGATTCCCCTTTCACATGCTCTTTGCTGCACTTTCAACCCAACCCACAGCCCCAGCAAACTCAGGGCTGAGCTCCGGGAACGACAAGCCACTCTACCTCCACCTAAGAACTGCACAAATGCGACCTCCACGTCCTTTAGCCAGGAAAAGCACCTGCCGCCGGCGCCCCAAGGCGAGAGGAGGCCTTAAGCCACCCCCGCGCTCCCTGAATGCCCTAGCTCTGCCAGCTCGGCTCGGCTCGGCTCGGCTCGGCTTGCTGCCCTCCCGATGGGGCCTGTCTGCCGCAGAGACACCGCGTAGCTCCTAGGCCGGGGAAGTGGGTTGTCCCCGCACAGACAGCGGGCCGCTCTTGCCCGCTGCCCTCCGCTGCCCCTCCGTGACGGGCGCAGCGAGAACAAAGCCCACGGAGCACGGCACGGCCTGGCCCGGCTTCGCCGTGCTGCCGGCCCGGTGCCGGGCTCCGGGGTGATACGGGAGGGCTGAGGATGCACGGGGCCGGGGGGGCGCGGCTGTGCCGCAGTGAGGGGGAGGTTCTGCTGCCGTGCGGGGAGAGTGGCCTCTGGGTGAGCCGGCCATCAGGCTCCTCTTCCTCGCTATGACTGTACAGATTCATGTGACATTGAGGTTGGGGAGGTGAGAGAAAGGCGGGGGAGTTGGGGGAGAGGACGCAGAGGGAAAGGGGGAGGGTGGAACTTTCTGCGGGCTCGGCTTTTCACACCTTTCTCTCCCTATGATGCGTGAGAACGTTTTGGGAGAGGGTGGCTCGGCGGGGTCCTCTCCGAGCAGGTGCCCCTCGACCTTGCAGGGACCCAGCCGGGCGGCGCGGGTCTGGGATTGTGCCGGGTTTCAAGGACACGGGAGATGATTAGGACTTTGGGAGCCAACATCTGCCTGGCTGGTGACGTCAGCAACCCCGTGTAATCCTCTTGTACTGAAGGCAGATGCCTTATTTGTTTGGCTGGAGAGGCATTAATCCCTAATTCTGGAGCAGCAAGCGAGGGGGAGAGACCGGACCGCTTCCTATCCCCCGAAAGCAGCTAGCGGGGCTCTCCTTCTCTCCTGCGCTCCGCGGCTCCGACAGGGCGGGGGAGCCGCCAGCTCTCGTCAGGTTTGACCATTTTCTTTTTGATTATGTTTTTTTTTTAGTATTTGGAGCGGTTTCTTTTTCGTTATTTTAATTTGGAAGATTGAATTTCCCCCTATGGATTTAGTTCTTTGCTCTTGTATGCTCTTCAAGCAGAGAAAGAAATGGGAACTGCTGTTCCTCACTCCTCTGCACCCCCTTAAATTTTATTTTTTCATTTTTTTTTATTTTAAGCTTTCCCCTATGCTTGCTTTCTGGGGATTTTGCAGCGGCGGGCAAGGCGGTTGCTTTCTGCGGTTCCCTGCGGTTGGCCCGTTCCCACCACGCTGCAGAGACCCAGATGCCCGCTCGCTCCGGTGCTGCGGTGATGGGCGTTCCGCCCTGTCTCTCTTCGGCCGAGGACCGAGCAGCCCCACAGGCTCGAGTCTGGCGTGCCCCAGCTCCGCGTCAGTCCGTGTGGCCCCCCTTTCCTTCCTCCCCTTCCCTCCCCGCCCTTCCCCTGCTCTAACTCCCCCCTCTCTTCCTTTTGTCACTGGCAGCCGCGCGGCGTGCGGGCTCCGGGCGCCCTTCCCTCCCCGCCTGCCTTTCTAACGCTCTTGCTTTGTCTGTTTTCCAGGTGGCCGCACGCAGGAGCTGCGGTGCCGAGGGGGGCCGAAGCCGACTGCCCAGTTTGCCCCTGAATGCCCCGGCAAGATACAGGAAAATCTCTGGGAAGCCCAGTCCGCCGCAGAAGCCTGGCCGCCGCACATCCCGTTTCGCCTCCTCTCTCTCTCCCGGGCCCTGGGGCCAAGGAAGCAACTGAGGTCAGCCGCCCGGTTCCTGGGGTCCGGCCACAGTGTGATGCCAGGTGTCCCGCCGCTCCGCTCCTCCCCGTCGCGCCATCGGCACCAAAAAGGAATGGTCCCCGTCCTGAGCGGTGAAATATGGCAAAAAGCGTAATAATAATAACAATAAAAGCCTAGGCTGATTTTATTTTTTTAATTATTGTAATGACTTCACCCCTCATTTCCTCACTCGCCAGTTCAGTGGAGGCAGGCCAGATGGGCTGCCCAGACCCTCTCGGGAAAGGGGCAGGTGCGAGTGAGTTAAATTTTTTTCGCTTTACAAAGAAAGATGACACGTCCTGCCCTTTCATTTTTCATCGTCGAAAGACCCCCTCTCCCTCCTCCTTCCCCCGGCCGAGAGGAGCAGGGATGCTCTTGGGGTGAGGGCTCCCCCCAGCCGTGCTCCAGGGAAGCCGCAGGACCAGGCGGACCGAGGCAGCAGGAAAGAACGGTCACCTCTCTGAGCCAGGGATGCCAAATCACAGACGTCGCGTCGGGGAGAGCCAGCTTCTGTGTTTAAAATCATGCAAAGACGCTGGTGAAATTAAAGAAGTCGCCTGGAACTGTGTAATAGGCACACGCTTAATTTCTCTCTCTCTTTTTTTTTTTTTTTCCAATTTATTAAGGACATATTTAACAGCTTCCTGAGCATTGCAAACAACAGATTGGCTAGTAAGAAAACTCGAACATGAGCTATATGCAACCCGGGCCAGGATGGGACTAGGGCGGAGGGGTATTAAGGGTTGGGTTTTGGTTTTTTTTTTCGGAGATAGTTGCAGTTCTGCTTCCAGAGAGAGAGAGAGAGAGGGAGAGCGCCCTAAGGCTCTGACTCTCCGTGTTCACAGCGGACCTTGATTTAATGTCATACAATTAAGGCACGCGGTGAATGCCAAGAGCGGATCCTCAAAACAGCATGAGAGATTTCGATAGAACATACCATAACAAAACATTAATAATAAAAGTAATAGCAAGCTGAAAATTACGAAAAAAGGGGGGAAAAAAGGAGACACAAAACAATAAAGACCTCAACGACCTGTACTCACCTACGGAAACCGAGACTAACTACGACTGGCGTACTGATCTGCACACCCGATGGAGAGGGGAAGCCGCTGCCGTGGGACGGGCGCCCGCGGGGGCAGCTGTCAGCAGCAGGTAACGGGGCCGTGGGGGACTTCTACAGCGGTGGGGCAGCCGTGGTGATTTTTCAAGGTAGTGGTGACTCGACCTCTTGCTTTCTTGGGCTGAACCATGTAAAATCGATTAATGGGAAATAAATACATTTTCTAATATTGTGATCGCGAGGATTGTTCTTTGCTCATCGCCCAGCCGGTAGCTAGCGATGCCCGCTCGGTAATGGCTCCTCCTCTTGCGAGGCTCCTCTGGAAGCCGAGGAACGCGGGCCCCGGGGCAGCGGCGCGGTGCGCGGCGGGCAGCAGAGCAGCGTCCGAGATGCGGACCGGCAGAGCCATGTGCAGGGTTGGTGCGCAGGCCAGGGGGATGCCGGAGGTGCGGCGGGGGCACTGCAGAGGAGCCGTGTGCGGAGGCGCAGGCCGAGATGCACGAAGTGTGTGCGGAGGTTGCGAGGGGGAGAGCGGGGAGCAGTGCGCCGTGTGGGGAGAGCGGCGCAGAGCAGAGCCGGCGGGCAGCGGAGTGGCGTGCGGGCTTTGTGCGCGGGGCAAGGCGCAAGGGCGAGGCGCAAGGCAGCGGTTTGCCAGGGCGTAGCGGGAGGTGGCTGCCGAGTAGGGTTTGCGGGACAGCTTACACGCGGGGGAGGGTGGCGGGGCGGCGGAGCTTAGCGCGGCGTGAGCGGAGCCGGTGCGTGAGCGGCCGGGGCACCGGAGAGGCGGCTCCGATGGAGGCGATGGCGGTGGCGGAGGAGGGTGTGGAGGCGGGAGGGGATAGGCCGGGGTCTCCGCGCCGTCGGCGGCGGAAGTCTTTGTTCCGCGGGGCCTCGGAACAAAGGAGCGGCGTGACCGGGAGGGGGCCGGGCGGGGGCCGGGGCCTCGGCCGGCGCTGTCCCTGGTGCTGGCGGTGGCATCGAGCTCCCGCCGCGGGCCGCCGGACCACTTGCTCCTGGTCAGGCAGATAACGTCCCGGTGGCATCGGCTGGCCCTCGCGACGGCAGCATTCCCGGTGGAAGAAAACCCCGCATCCCTGAGGGTACGGCAGGAGAGTGGCTTGGCCTGCGCCTCCGTCTGTGCGTGGTGCACAGCCGTTGCCCCGGAGGAGTCCCTGAGTGGGTCCCCTCGCACATCCTCCTGTCGAATCCTTCCCACCCCCACTCTGAAACAGCCAGGTTGAAAGCAGGTCCTGCGGGGGCTCTGTCACGCTCCTGTCCCGGCTCCGGCCGCAGCCATCTGCCGCGGCCTAATTCTGCTCTGCCATCTACAAAGGGCAGTCACAGCCTGGCTAAACACTAATAAGGCAAAGCAACTAAGAAACAGCAATAACCACAAGAACTACAATGATAACAACACCATCTGCCTGAAGGTTGTAGAGTTTTGTCGTGAATGCAATAGCGCTAAGCAGGCAACACTGACCTCAGTGGGGTTTTTACTGAAAACTGAATTGCAGATTGGATTGATCACCCTTCTCTGCAAAGGGATAAAAGGGGAGAATTCCTGCCCTTTCTCCAGCCTGTCACCTCTTCATCCCCTTGTAATTGTCTTTGTGCTGTCCAGCCGACAGATGAAGCACATGGGCTTTCCCATCCTTTCCCTTCAGCTCACTGAATTGGTGTCGAATCTTTCTCGATGCACAGCCTTTTCCTTCCATGCCACATAGCTGCTCTCATTTTTTGTTTTGAGATACCTGTTTGCATACACACATATACCTACGCATGCATATGCACATTTGTGTGTGTTTTTTATGTACCCCCACACTGTCATAATTCCTATTTATTGTTGATTCTTGTTTATGTGTCCTTTGTAAGACCCAGCACTTCTCAAGAACTCAGGAGAGCTGTGTAGAGAAAAGAGGACAGTTCACCTTTGCCTGCTCATGTGTGAGCCAGTATAATGTGCAGCCAAGATTGACTCTCATACAGGTAGAGAGCAGGGAGGTCTTTTAAATGTGATGTGTCCTGAGTGACCTGAAGGACTCAGTTAAACTCTTGGCAGGATTACAAATGTGAACTGACTACCCTTGCATCGAGGCATTATCTCCACACAAATCACTCCTTTCTGTTTTCTCAGAAATCGATGCTAAAGATTTGTTATAAACATTCTATACTTCTATAGCAAAAGAAACATAAATATGTAAGTGACTCTGCCCCTGCCAATCTCTCAATGTAGCTTTAAAAATATTTCTTAATGCTCGGAAAGAAATGGAACTTTGGAATAGATCGAGTTTTCTTTTTGAAAGCTTCCAGAGACAGGGAACCTTCCTGCCTTCTACACTACTGTAGCAGTATGTGGCGATGATGATGATGATGGAGCATGTAAAAAATGGATGCTTGGAAGGTTTGAAGACCCAGGTGATGGATGAACCGTGCAATCTAGAGTGCGTGCTTCCCCTTCTGATGTCATATTGCTGCTGTAAGTGCGTTGAGGTTCTGGTGTCAGCATCTGAAAGTAACCTGCATTTAATATTCACCACTTGCATTGCTACTCCGAAAACAGAACAAAAATCCTGGTCTCAGCAATTTTTCTTGGAGGTAACCTGATTTCCCGGGTTCCCCACGGGGAGGAGCAGGGAGCACTGCCTGCCAACCTTCCCGTGAGTTAGAAGAAGACATCCACTCCCTCCCGAGGGCCCCTTTTTTCTTTTTGTTTTAATTATTGTTCCTTTTTTCCTCCTTAAGCGAAGTCTGCCCAGAGCCATGAGGGCAGAGCCTGGCCCCAGGACGGTCCCCGGACGGCCGCAGGACGGCTCCGGTCGCAGCCTCGGGCGGGGCCGGGACGATTCTCCTCTGCCGCAGGCACTGCCGCGCCCTCTGGCGGCCGCTCACGGCTCTGCGCCCAGCGCAGCGCAAGTCCCGCGCAAGCCCAGCGAGGCTCAGCACTCTCTCCGCGGCGGAACACGAAAAACTTCAAGTATGAACCTCTTAGTAGCAACGTTCCGGATCCAAAATAGCTTAAAAGCCTCAAGCGCGCGTCATTCTAAATATTTTGCGACATGGAGCGTGAGAAGTGATCTCTTCATGCTTTCCTGGTGGGAATCAAGGCTATCCATCTTGTGCAAGTTCAGAGCTGTAGAGGACCATCTGTGAGAAGAAAATATGAAGGGAAATGAGCTACTACCCACTTATTGCAGCTGTTGAGGCATTTTGAGGCACCAGTTTCACTCAGGGATAAGTGGTCCTACTCCAGCAAGAGGCACAGTCAAGGTATTGTCCAGGGTACAGATACAGGCTGGTCCTTTTCAAAAAGTTAAAAACCTTTAATTTAAATTTTGAATCAAGATGATTGAATGCCAACATTTCATTTTGTTTCACTTGTCCTGTACTCAAGGTGGTGACTAAGACAGGTGTACAGTACAGGTAAGTCAGGCAATAAGCAAAGCAAGCCCTCCAGCAGAACAAGCACTGTCTCTCCCATTGCCTCCACCCTGCAAAGCTGTCCCAGCATCAGGATCTTCCCCAATGCCTCCACTGAGAGAAGCAGCGGAGCAGCAAAGCGTCTGGCACTTCAAGGCCTGGTGCATGGGGGTGACTGCCACAGGGTGGGAGAGTGGATGAGATGGCCAGCACGGTATGTCATGAGATTCATTCTCACACTGCACAAAATTCCTAACATTTCTTCTGTATTACTTAGCTCCTCTGATACTGATAAATTACCACAATAACTGAGGAGTGAGATAATAGAGATAGTAATTTGCAGTCTAACATGAATTAATTTTCCCATAATCAGGAACTGCTTTAATAGCATGGTGGCCATTAAGAGTACCACAGTACTCAATACTAAATATTTGTGTGTCTGAAGCAGTCTTAAAAAAACCTGACTAGAGAAGTCCCACAACTGTGGCACAGGGAAGAAATTCCAAACCTTAAATACATTGTTAGTATAAAAGATTTTAAACTTTAAATTAAGGACAATTTAATTAGCACTAGGAAATGAATAAATTAACTTCATGTACTATTCATGCTAAGGTTGCTTTGTAATTTGCTGTATTAAAGTAATTCTGTTTATTAGGCAGTAAAATACAGGTTGCATACTAGATAATACTAACTAAAATACTCACTTAATACTTGTACAACAGTACTTAAAATGTAATCAAAGGTTAAGTCCATCCCTAATAGTTTTTAATAAGTATTTTGTACAAGAATACGCAAGATGAAATACTCTGTTCACAGCACCTAACTAGTGTATATTTGAACTGATATTAATGAATGCAGCTGGTAAAGAAGTCAGTAAACAAGGCAATAGCATTATTTTCTTAGAAATTTTAACAGAATTGCAGAATTATTTGAAGTATTTTTGCAGTACTCGGAACATTGAAAAACCTAACACATATCAGTCTTCTTGACTTCAGAGGGTTATGACCCAGCACTGTGATACCATTTGGAACAACTTGTATAAAATAACTGTTCAGTCTTTTCTGAACCTAAAACTTACTCCATACACCATTCCTATCTCACAAACTAATCTATTAGAGGTATTGAAAATATTTTTGGAGCATTTAAACATTTATTATTTGATTTACTGTTATACATCCAGAGTATGAGACAATAAACTGGACAGAGCATTTTTTCATGAGTGTACAGGTCCTTGTAAAAAGCTCTTACCTTCACACTGTTGTTTTTCAAACCTAATTAAGAAATTTTGCTATTTTTCTTTTCTTTAGATAATATGTGGTCAGCCTACTAATATTGGTGGATAAAATGAAAAGAGCAGCTGTGACAGGAAGACTAAAGGTACAACCATTAAATTTTTACCATCGACACTTTCAGGTAGTCTGATGGACTGGGTGAACTCCATTAAAAATCAATGGCACAACTTCTTCCAAATTAGAAAAACTCATATATGTCTGAATCCTATTAAATTGAACAGAAGAATAAAAAAAATTGTGGATGTCACTAATTAAAGCAATAATTACTGAGATGTTGACCTGTTTTAAAGATTCCTTATGTCTCCTCTACAGAGGACTGTAAAGGCCAAACAGAATAAATAATTTTCTAGAAAAGAATGCTAAAATCCCAAAAGAAAACAGCAAAACCAGTAGGTTTTTCTTCTTTCCATTTCTTTTGCTGAATTTCAAGCAATTAAAATGTCAGATTTTTCACCTTAGTCAAACTGGTGACATCAGCTATAGGTTTCAGGTCACAAGTATTTAAGAAATTCATAGAAATCTGTCATGTAAAAGGAAAGAAGCCTTAATTTTATCATGGTAAGTATAAAACCAAAACAACTTATGTGCCTGTTCACATAGATCTTCTGCACTTATATGTACACAAACTTACTTTTAGTAAGCTTGACTTTTTAGTAAGATATTGTATTCTTAGACCAAGAGCTGGTTTAACCCACATGATGAAGATCTGAAGCACACAGGATGCAATACACATTCAGAAAGCAGTTCCATCCTTCCCTAAATGAAGTCTTGATTTGAGATGACGCAGCCCATACTGCAGTCCCCAGCTGTGCTTCAGACCCATCACCCCCAGAGTGATAGCATGGGACAGGTACTTCAGGACTGTTGAACCCCTTTGAACTGAAGGTTCATACTACTCACACAGCAATGGGTGTGGCCAAGGTCAGTGTTCACATTAGACTCTTAGTGCAGTCAATTAAATGTATCCAGGGTCTTCCTAATAATATATAGACACAAAATAAAGCATTAATCCTGTATAAAGAGAAGTAACACACAATAATAGCAGAGCTGGCCCAGAAACACTTTTCCCTCTCTATGAAAAATGTAGAACTTCTAGAATATTATGTGAGAAAGAACAAATTACTTTAAGGACTGGGAAGAATAGAAACAGAATTCAATGTCGCTTGAGAACATGGAACATCATACTCTGGAATTAATGAAACTGCTTCATGATTTAAGTTAGGACTACAAGTGGCTGGAGGAAGAGGGAGGAATTAAACTTGAGGTATTATTTTGTTGCATAGTATCTCTATGCCAGGTGTGTGATATACATCTGAAAAAAAAAAAGAAAAAAGACCAGTGGGATACTAATAGAGGAAAATATTTTATGCTATAACCTTGGATATAAGCAAGCCTTCGTTGGAATTATGTAGTTTCATTAGTCGTGATCAAGCAAAAGGCTGCCAAGATAGCAAAGAGGATGAAGAATCTTCAGTCCTGAGCTGTTCACAAGAATCTGATTTGCCAGCTCAGCATAGCGAAGTCAGAGGGGAGGTCTGACAGGTTGCAGCAAATATCAAAGAAGAAACAACACTAGGATAGGCATGGAAGTAATTTTACTAGTAGGATGCTAGCACTAATGTTGCCTTGAAAAAAAGAATCCAAACTCCTAACCTAGGCAAAAAGGGAAGTAAATTAATAGGTAGCCTTCTCATAAGCTGGTGGAGGACAGGAAAAAATTATTTAAAGAGTGAGTAACTGAATTCATTTACTAAGAATAGTACTCTTATTATTCTTCTCTAACATGTTGAAATCTCAAAAAAAAAAAAAAACAGGAAAAAAAAGGAAAAAAAAAAAAGGAAAAATAGAATAGATCTCAGCCTGGATGAAGAAAAATATTTCACATGTATTTATGAGCTCAAAATCTAGGATTATTATAAAATAAAAGGTTGTTTCGAAAGGGAATGAGAGAAATAGAGAATGAGAAAGGAGAGAGAGAAAGTGAAAGAGGAAGATACAGTTAGAAACAAGGAGAATAAAATAGAAATAGGAAGAAACTGAGAAAGGGAAGGAAAGAGAAGTATTTTCAGGTAAAACAAAATGTTCACAACAATGTGATTTAATCCATTCATTCAAGGTATTTTGAATTGGGTAAATTAACAAAATGTATAACTTCACTGTTTGGTTTCAGTGAATTAGAAATTTTTTATTACAAAAATTATGAAAAAAATATCCTAAATGCACCTCTATGTGAATAGTGTCTCTTTTTTGAAGTGTTCCTTCTGTCACTACACAAACTTTGCATAATAAAATAGACTTCAATATAAGCTTACAGGAACTGAAAATCGGGGTGTGTTAAGCCTTTGTTAAGATTGCTGGAAATAAGTTCTCTAAATCAAGGGATTCATAAGTTTTTCTCCTTGTTAATTTTTCTAATTTTAAGAAAAGAAATAAGGAAAATGAAAGATAACTTGTTTATAGATTTTGTGGATTGAGAGAAGAACACTTAATGAGGTTTATGTTATACTCACTGCAAGCAATCAAAGAAATAGAGATCATGGATGTTTGTGGTTAAACACACATTGGAGTGCAGACACATTGTTTTTGTCTGCATGGTGATTTGCATACAGGCATATAGAGATTAAAAATATGGATAAATAAATCCACCCCAGACATCAATTATATTAATATTAATCAATTTTCAAAAATGTAGCAGTCCATAGAGGCATTACATCATGTTATAAATTTCAGAAATACATAAAATTCATTATTTTTTATTATTTTCTCTCAACTTTGGAGACAAAGATCACATCAGAGGAAAGTCACCCAAGGATGTAAAACTTTGAGGGAATCCTAAATACAGGAAAACAAGAGGTTAGAACTGAAAACACCTGACTGTTTTGTAGTCTTAAACTACAAACACTGCTGCCTTTCTAGACACAACATAGAAGTCTACAATGTGAAGGCTATTCTGTGGCTCACTATGGATGTGAAGTGATAAAGACTACCCAAGCTCACCCTCATGGAAACTGCAAGACTCTGAAAAATTTGGGGAATACTGAGATGAGCATTTATTAAGAGGATTGCCACTGATTTTGAGTAGAAATGAAGAATGAGATTCCATTCAAAGTTAAGTGAAGAGAAATAATTCTACGATTTCAGAAGTTTATATAGCAATATGAAGAAGCACAGAAAGGAGATAAATAGTTCAAAGTACAATAGAACTGTGAAAGTATTTTTTTTAAAACACATTTTCCTCAATTGCCTATGCTCATCCTTTTGTTTTCTGCTTAAGACATCTGCATGAACAAGCTTCTTTAACATTTTGTGGGCAAACACAAGAATCACTAGATTTTTGTGTCTTTT
This sequence comes from Myrmophylax atrothorax, assembly GCA_026770055.1. Lineage (NCBI taxonomy): Eukaryota > Metazoa > Chordata > Aves > Passeriformes > Thamnophilidae > Myrmophylax > Myrmophylax atrothorax. The sequence continues at coordinate 116,958,414 of JAOXXN010000395.1, forward strand.
GTTCTATTTATTCAAGCACTCACCATGTCAGGAAGCAAGAACAGTTCTCTTCAGCAAGCAAGAACCACAGACAGGCCCCAAGTTACTAAAGGATGCCTTTGAAGAACCTTTTTTTTGATGAAAACTTGTCAGCAGAAGCTGTGTTTATTGGATTTCTGACTGCAGCATATTTCTTCCCTGAGCCACAGGAAGTAGGATGAAGGGCAGAGGAGACGGTGACTTGGGATAAACCTTGAGCCCTGGGACTGCAATTCCAGCTGAAAGCCTGCTCTGAAGGAGAGGATATGACAGTCTGCTAAGGAACAGGACAAATCCTTCCTTCTGCTTATGTATGCCCAGATCAGGAATTTTGTAAAACTAATAAAGGCAAGCAGTAGCTAAGTCCAGGCAGGAAAAGACAGTAACAACTCAGGTGAAGCAATTACAAACATCAGAGCTACATCAGAACAGCCCTATCAGTGAAAGACGGTGCCTCTTTTGAAATGTGCCTGAAAAATCCCTACAGAATAAGCACTAGAAAGGTGGCTTTTAAACTGCTAGAATTACACAGAAAACACTAAATTATTGTGTTACATATAGACTCCTTACCTAATGCAATACAAATCAATATAACACACAGTAGTATTTCATATGTTCCTCACCCAAAACTCTATGTTTCCCTATCATGTTTCAGGGTTTGCAACATATTTTAGCACATGATTCCTACCTTTTTTCTTAACTTTAGAAACCTAGCAACCTAGTCATGCTAGCAACCACTGCTCTTCTGGTTGAGGACAAGGTGGGATTTTAACCATCAGCACTGCTCAGTCTTAGGAGGAAAGCTGGGTGAAATGAACATTCTGGCCTATTTGAGACAGACTGGATCGGGAATGCCCAGGTTGCGTTGCCATGCCCTCCTGTCTCTGCTGAGAGCTGATGCGTTTAGAGTATGATTATATTGGTAGGGAGGGATGAGCAGAGGTCACACTATCAGATCATGCTTTCTAAAGGTTCTGGAGGAAAAAACTAAGGAGAGGTGGAGAGGTCCTGGAGACCCAGTTTGTCAGAACTGAATTTCCTACTTTTTCAGTTTCCCTAACAATGATCAAAACTGTAGTGAAATAGGTATGGTTACCAGGGCCAAAAATTGCCTGAGCTTTCCCAAACAAGCAGCTTCAGAAAAACAGCCCTGGAAAATGCACAGTAAGAACTGAAGAATAAGATCAAGATGCATAAGGAAAAGTGACCTGACACTCTGTACTTAAAAATCTTCTATATTCTGGTTTCTGATTATAAATTATTTAAAAGCTCTTAGGAAAACATCATTGCTTATGGAAAAAAATCTGCATCTCTAAAGAGATCACAGATTTGTGGATAGGATCATAATTTACTATTTCAATATACCATCTCAGGGGTGCCCACCTACTGAAAGAATAAAACGCAATTTTAAGTTTATTTACTCAGTTCTCTTTCTTTTTTGTCCTCCAAATACAATTCAATACGCCTGACTACCTTCTCCACACTGCTCCTGGGAGGGCTAGTGAAGACATCGTGGCATAGCACTATCTGCAGAGCCATGCCAGCAGCCTCAGACACAGCAACTGCCATACAATTAGCATCTAAATTCAATAATATTCACAATCTTCCATCTAATGGCTGGTTTTCTCCATGAAGAACTCCAGGGATAGTTACTTGCTGTTAAGCCCACATTTCAGTGCTGGGACTCAGTCTAGGCTTCAGTGACTACCTGTCTAAAGTTCTTGAGATCTGCCTACCCTGGCAGGGGTGGATAAGCACATGTATACATACATCACACAGCCCTTCAGCAGGCTGTGACCCCACTGTCAGGGTTTGGGAAGCATCGGCACAGCTTATTTAAGTTCCAGCTAAAGTTTCTCAATTCCCAGGGTAAGAAAGCTGTAACCACCGAAGTACTGGCTATTAGAGAAGCTCTCTCATTCAAAGCGATTCAGTACTTTTGCAGCTTAAGCACTAGCAAGGCAGAGGAGCAATGTTACAAACATTACGTTTTCAGAACCTAATTCATGTAATTGTCCCTTGTTCTCTATTATTTACATGATAAAACTGTGTTTATAGCAAAGTCAGGGCAGTAGGGACTACTTAATAGTGACAGTCTAATATATGGGCAATTGTCCAAAGCCACACATTTTCTAAATTTTGTATGGACAGAGATGGATCTTAAGAGCTCTATAGGGATCAGAGCTGCTAAAAAACTTCCAGGAAGGGCTTTTGGGACTACATGGGCATAATGACAAAATCTGGAAATTCATGGTGAAGAACGCTCCCAGTTCACTTTCATCATCATCATCATCATCATCATCATTATCAATCATCATCATCATCATGATCATCATGGCTAGGCTTCTTGAATGAAGATTTTGGGAAGGGCCCTATGCATGTGGGTGTGTCCTTTGAGCCTGTGCAGTGGATTTTTTAGGTGAGGCACAGCATGCACAAAACTGGCCCCACCCTTTAACTCCTAAAGTTCATCTGCCACGGCAGAGTGAGCTTGGACAGTGGCAGTGAAGTCCTCAGGACTAGAACCTACAGCACCAGGTATTCCCAGGAGGTTTTCCATGCAAATACCAACCAGGCCTGACCCTGCTTAGCTTCTGAGATCTGATGGGATCGAGTGTCAGGATGGCATTTAACTTAGCACTGGGTTAAACTGCTCAGACTGTGATTTTCCCCCCTTTTTTGTTATTAGTGGCATTGAAAGTGGTTCAGAAAGGGGAGACTTGGAAAACTTGGTCAACCATGCTGTTAGGAAGTACTGCTGTGCAGACAAATTTTCTTGTTTGGGCCCAACTCTTGAAGCTACAGCATCATGTCTGCAGGGTACATGCTTATTTATTCTCATGTGTTACATTTGGACATCATGTGCATATACTATATATATACATGTGTGTGCATACATATATATGTGTGTGTGCATCTGTATACATGTGTATGCATAAATATATATATACACACACACACATACATTTATAACACATCTACTAAAACAGAGGGATCTAGATAAGGAAGGAACTTTAAAATACTGCATTTATGGAAGAAGAAAGGAAAAAAATCTTCTAAAAAACTTAATTCTATTTTTTTTCTATTGTTCCTTTCACCAAAGGTAAAAGTGCTTCCACGATATTCAACTTACTAAAGCCTGAAGACATCCTTGGTGTTTACTTTTAGTCCTAATCCAGTTACTTTGTCACTGAATCAGTTCAGAAAAGCATTTAAACATACACTTAAGTACATTCTTTATGGTAAGTGACTTCCTGAATCAGTCTTGAATAATTTAAAGTAATATTAATAAACATGTTTTAATAAACAATTACATTTAATATCTGTTCACAATGCGGTGCTGCCCTCATATTCTTTCACATTTCTTTGTTTTCACTACTAATTCTAGTGCTAATAATAGGATGTAGAAAGTTGCTTCACGTTTTTCATAGTCAAGGTTTAATATGGCTT
>JAOXXN010000395.1:116962093-117000098 GCA_026770055.1 Myrmophylax atrothorax
GTTCATTTTCAGAAGCACATCACTTCAGAAAATCAGGTTCTTGAATTTTTTTGAAAACCTGACTTGCTCCTCTAGGCAAACCTTTATAACTCTAGCAACATACAATGGATTCCAGTTTGATGCTGTGGTTTTGTAACCATTGCCTTGTCAATAGTCATTAGAACTGCTCAGAATTGGTATGTGCATATGAGCACGGACACATCTGTGTGTGTGTATGTGTTTGTGTAGGAGGTACAAACTGGTGTTTGCTCATGCCAAGTGTCTTCCCTTTCCTCAAGGCTCAGTCAGACAAGTTTCCACGAGTAAATAGATTTTCTAAAACACTCTCCACCACATATCCTTCTTTTCTGCAAAAAGCATGTCAGCTAATTTCACAAACTGGATAAATTCTGTGACCATGTGCTTCAGCAGAGGTACAGCAGAAGGGCTATGGAGACAATTCAGTCCAAGGTCAGTGCAGGAGAGAGGAGGACCATCCACCAGGCTTGCAGCCTGACATCCAACCCAGTGATTCCAGGTGGGCTCCAGCACAGGGCTAGGTATTACTTTCTTCCTGACAGTGTGAGGATGAGGGCATTTATACTTTCTTCATCAACTATCCCCGCCATGCACCCCTCTCTCCCACTGCTCTCTGAGCTCTGGAGTTGCAATGAGAATCTCCTGTTTGAGGGCTCACTCCTAACTTGCAGATCTCAAGTGATACCTGGACATTTTCCTCTCACTTTTCAGCAAACACTACCACAATAAGTTGTATTTGCACTAGGCCAAAAACATAAGGGAGGAATAAGCAACAGGAAACTGTAAGAGGATAGGAAAAGAGCAACACTGTTACTGAGAATAGGCACATAAGACTTTAATACAAAGCTTGATAACTGGTCACACTTTGTGATGGCCCAGGAACTAGCTGCAAGCTCCTAAGTGGCATAATTAAACAAACGCCCTGAAGAACAGGCTTAGTTCAGAAGTGCTCAGAAGAAAAAAAGATCAAAATGCACTTGATATGTAAATCTAACCAGCAAGTAGAGCTGCTTGTAGAGCCATAGGAAAGGGATTTATCCTCTTTTTAGATTTTTAGTTTTATAATGGCAGTGGTGATCTTAGAGACATCCCTAGTCAACTTCAGAACCCCATCTTTGGTATAAATATGCTAGTTTAATGAAGTAGGAATGACCAAAAAGCAATTTAAGAAAAAAAAAAGTGCAAAGATATCCAAATTCATCCTTGTTTCATATCAGAGGATAAAATTACACTTGTCATACATTACTGGGGAGAGCGTGTGAAGGGGAAGTGAGCCACCATACAGACATACACACACCCAAAATAGCATCTTACTCCTGCAGTCTTGCTGCTACAGTTTTCTCAACCCCAAAACAACCTCTCCTCTCAGAAGTGAAAAAAGAAACATGTCATTGCAAGGATGGTTAGTCTGATGTTGTAGCTACTCATGTAGCCTCTCCTGTGACAAGGACAGCATTTAACAAGTCCTTGTGTCTTGAGAAGCTGCATTTAGTTAGTGGCACTGCCACAAAAGTAGACTGCAAACACAGAACTTCTGCTAACACACCAATAAAAATCCCAAGCTAAATATGTTACAGATGACGTTGTTCTAATATTCCTCCTACATTCACGAAGCCTAAGATTGCCATAAGGACTGCACTTCATTAAAGGTTCATTAAATGGGCTGTTACAATAAATAAGCAAATTACTTCTTAGAACCACAGCACACAGTTCCAGTCAGAATAATGCAGAAGGCAAGACTTATATCAAGCAGATTTTCAAGTCTATTACCAAAACTATCGATTACATCTTGTCTAACAAGAATCCTGCAACATTATAATTTAAGTGAACATAGTTACTGTTATAAGGAATGTAGATTGTTTTTAAATTGTCTTTGTTCTGCAGAAGAAAGTTTACATTGATGTACTTGCATGCATCTCTACTGACTTCAGTCATATCTGCAGGAAGATGTAAACAAGATAAAGGTTGTCTGGAGTAACATCAGCTAACCAAAGACTCGCCTGCAGATCATGGGTCTATTTCCTGCTTCTTTTGGTCTCAGAAAGACAGAAAAACCAATATTCCACTCTTATTTTCATGAGAGGAGCCTCTGAGCTGGATTTAAAATTCTTAATCAAAATCAAAGAAAATACTTGCTTCAGACATTCAGCTTAACTGACAAATTCAACTGGGAAACCTCAGATGAAGGTGTCAGAGGCAGAACATTAGCTATCCCTCTAGCCTAAAATGTTCTAGCTAATCTCATACAAAACACCTAAAATCTGTCTATCAGATATGGTGAGAACACAGATTTATAGGCATTACAGATTTACAGTGCTTATGCACAGGGCCCACTTGCATTCTCTGGAGCACAGTTTTTAGTGTAGAAAAAGTAAGACAGACTGTGTCCTGCTATGATGCTGAGTTCAGTTTCATGTATAAGTGAATCAAATTTGAGCAGCACTTACATTACCTTCACTTTCCCCATATTGACCCCTTGACTTTGCACGTGGGAATGAATGCCCAGCTTTTGGTTGTGACTGGCTTATAGAGCATGTGTAGACTGTGATGTCTTATAGAACATCAGCTCTCTAGTTGGCCAATGATGAGAAAAACTGTTATCTAGCCAATCCCCTGAGTGTTCTGCAGTTTAGCATAGCATGTGTCAATAGGATAACCCTGTCAAATGTTTCCAATGAAAAAGTGGAAAATTACTCATAAAACAGCTTGAGAACACACTGTAACTCTTCTTTTTTATCTTAGCTGTAGAAGGTCCTTCAAAACCAAGGTCCCTCCTTACTAGGCACTGCATGTGTGGGTTACTCTCCAGGGCCTCTTGACCACTATCTTTAGACAAAAAAAAAGTGATAGATACCAAAGTTGTGAGGAACTGGCAGAAATTATGGTAAGTAACAATTGCAACCCAGCTCATTCATAATCCTTGTAAGATTTCTTGACGATGTCATGGATGATATGTGCTGTCTTGCTTCTGCATCTGAGTAACAGATCTAGATCAGTGGGATTTCAGTGTAGTAGAGTGAATGAAGCAGATAATATGGTCTTGTACCACTCACCACAACTTCTCATCCCTTTCTAATGAAACCATCTAATTTCCAGTCCTCCTCCTCTCACTGCACCTGGCTTCTATCTGTTGACTTCTGATTCAAGGATGTACTTGGGCATCTAAATGCACAGATGGGAAATTCCTGGGCATAATATCCTCAGAGTAAGATAATTCCTTTTTGTAAGACTACAGAAGACGCATAAACACCCTTTAAAACAAACTAACATAAACATAAAAAGAAAATAAACCAAAGATTTAATCCAGCACACTCAGTTTCTACAGGAGCCAAGATCACAGAGTCTCAGATGAAAGAAACCAATGGCAAGCAGGAACCAAACTTGTAGCTCCTTTCCTTAAACTCCAAAGTTACCACCCCTTTTAATTTAACTTGATGAGCCCCACAGCTGTTAACCTTAATGAGTCCTTTTATGGCTTATCCTTTCTCAGAGAGAAAAATAGTGGTAGTAGAGATGGACTTGGTAGCAGATTGGAAAGCCAGGGGGGTTCTCACATGCCAATGTCCTAGGATGAGCCATCATAATGCAGCACCATGGGCATGAGCTTAGACATTTTCCATGGAACCTGGAACTGAGGAAGACATTTTGCTTTAAAGCAAAACCAAAGCCAACTATGTATGGCACTTTTTGCATAATTAGAACCAACTAAAAATGCTAAGTGTTACAGCTTGCTGGCTGATTGTGAATACCTCTAGTATTCCTGAGAGGTAAAGGGAACACCTTCCACTCAGTTCTGCAGTTTATCATCATTTTCATGAAAATACAGAGATATTAGTCTTACCTAGACTTGCTTCCCCACAAGGAGCAATTCATCCACCCACCTACCTCTTGGGGAAGAACTTCCTCCCAGAGGTGCCTGTCTCTGTCTACTCTAGAGGAGCTCCAGCTCAGGCTGGATGGTTTCTAGGCAGTTCAAGCCTGGAAAAGTCGATCCAGATTCCCCTAATTCTGATCCCTACGGTGACATCTAGGTCCAAAAACTGCAAGTTTCAGGGCCATTACACTGGGCACAAACATAAGAAGAAACACTTTAGATTCCAGGGCCAGAGGCTTAGTTTATCTTCTAGCAAAATTTCTAAGCTGACAGTGCTGTCTTTGCTGCTTTAACAGCTTTTATGGTGACGTGGTTCTGCAGCAACTGATAGGACAAGAACAATTTTCTTGGTATTGCATTCACAGTGCTTCCTTGAGAGGAATTATGTCTTCCTGGTTTAAACAAATAAAATAGCATTTGGGCTATATGTTTCAGATGATTAAAACACATTCACTTGTGATACTGCCTATTGCCTACAAGAGGGAGTGAATTTTTCAGATTATGCACATAGCTAAAAACCCATAAATTTTGTCATTCATATCCATAAGCAGCATAGCAAGCTTGCAAAAGCTATTACTTTTCAGTTACACAAGTGTGTTAAATTACTCAGTCAACTGACATCTGGCATGAACTATAAATTGCTCTCAAAATTCTTTTAGAAAGATTATTATATTATTATTAATTTGCTGTGTATGTCAAAGCATATCACACACACAGCAATCCTGAAATTAATTAGCATTTTCAAGGATCACATTGAAAAGGCCCAGAAAGCCAGGAGAAATAATCTCCAAGATACTAGCAGGTTAAGCAGTGCTGGCACAACTTGTCTTCAATGTATTTCCTTCAATCCATCTTTAAAAATAAAACACAAGAGGCTTTTTTCAAACAAGACCTTTGTCACATATGCTTGACTATTGCAAATTAGGCTCAGAGGCTAAGATTTCATTTGCAATTTATGTTTACTAAAAACAAAACATTTTGAAAAATTACAGTATTTTTAACTCATTTTCAAGCAATTTAAAGCCGTCTCAATAAGATACCCAGTTAAATAAAGGAACAGAGAACACCTTAATTATTTAAGAATAATTTTGAACACAGGGCTCCTTTCTGGGTTTGTGGTGGTCCTTCAAAATACCTAGATAGGAAAACAGAGTATTATTTCAATAAAACTACAATTCAATAAAACGTCATCCAACATAATTTTGAGCAAAAAACTTATTCAGTGAAACAAAAACCAAGGTTAAATTCAACAATGCTTTATGAACATGATTATTGTTCAGCTAAAAAGTAATCCTGACGAAATCTTATTGAAACCTTTTTTTTAGCTTCTTATTACAATTTCTCCATAAATACACAATGACATTCACCCCAAGCTCCTCAACTGAAAGATCAAGAGCCACAGAAAAGAGCAGACCCTTGAAGAAGTTGGAGTATGCTGGAATCACAGTTGTTTGGGAAGCCTCATTGCATCCTTCCTGAAGCATTGGCAGCACAGTCACAGAAATACGACGTGAAATCCGCTTTCACAGCTGTGACTGCAGCAGATAGCTCAGCAGCAGTGAAAGCAATACAGGAAACCCAAATTTGGTAGTTCCTGCTTCCAGGATTTTGGACTTTGCAAATTACCTTAAATGTATTTAGCAATGATCCTGGAATATGTTCTAGAATGGAGGTGTTGAATGCCCACTCACCAAGTTGTTAAATGCTTCGCAGCATTTACCACCCATCTCTATGCACCGCTGAGCATATTTTCACATGAATATAGAAAACATAAGCTTTAAATAAGTTAAGGATTACTAACTGTCTTCTACCCAGCAACTAAAACTTTAATTTCCAGAAATATCATATTCGAGGGTTGACCATAACAAAAAATACCAGTGTTAGTAAGGGATGCTAACTTGCAGAACAAGAGATCTCTGTACTTTGTGTTTTGGGGGGCTTTTTTCAAAGGAGTGGGGATGAGAACTAACTTCTCAATGGCTCTCCACAGCCTTTGCTTCAGATTTGAAAAAATAAAAAGGATAATGACAACCTGAAGACTGCAGTGAAAAAAGAGAAACACTTGCATGGGTCTGCAGGAAGCCTGAGACCATGTCATAAAAGTGAAACAACAAAGAAAAAAATATTTTTTTTCCTGAATCTTTTCTCTGAACAGCCAGTAGTGCAAATTACAGATGACACAGTCAGCAAGATGCCCACACGGCCTCTGTGTATATGGAAACCAGAAGCCTTTCATCACTATGGGGTTTATCCACATCACCTACTTGATGCAAATGCAAGTATCTGAACTGGAGGCATTCACTTTCCCCTATGGGCCACCATCTCTGTCAGTTGACACTACAGTGAGTTTAGGCTATGTCAAAATTAGCACTTAGCCTGGAAGGAGTGGATTAGAGTACTGAAACAGTTCCAAGACTATCCACACTGAAAGTTTTTGTGGTGTGTTTCCTCAGCCTAATCTGTAATCTTCACCTGGGGTCTGATTGCCTTAGTAGCAGATAAGGAGTGTCTGCCCTGTAACTGTGTCTTCTGTGCTTCTTGCATAAGGATTCCTTTATCTCATCCTAAAGAAAACAATTTTGTGTGCTCTGAGACCACCCTGTGGTGCTTAGTTCGTAATATCACTGCTGATCCAAACTAAAATACTGGAACAGAGGCTCCTGTCCTGTAGATTGTCAGAAGGAGCAAACAAGGAAACATTTGGACAACCTGAACATGCTCTTTAGCTGTCAACCTTATATCCTCTCTAGTGTAAATAAATATATTGGCTTATGCCGTGCCTGTCCTCACCTTTGTAATGGATGTGTACAGGAATAAAATCGCGTTTCATTATCTGGGAAATTTTTGACAGGTTGCCCTAGTGCCAAACACAGGCGTGTGCTTAGACACAGCACATGCTTCTTCAGACGGCGCTGGTGTGAAACTGTTCGAACAATCCGGGCTGGGCGGTGGGGCGGGGGGAGCACCCCGCGCTGGCCGGTCGCGTGGTGCCATCTAGTGACCGCTGCGGGGAACGGCACCCACCGGCACGGCCCGGCCCGGCGTGGAAGGCAGGATGCGTCAGATGGCGGTGTTGGTGCAGGCAAGCGTAACAGAAGGGTTCATGTTCACGTAGCTCTGCCTAAGCCATTAGTTTCACACGAACTGTCCAAACCAAGTTTTCCTCACTGGAGTTCATGAACACTTTTGCAGTATGCTAAATGATACAGACACCCAAGTACAGTCAACCAAAATATCCAAAACCTATGGATGAGGAGCCTGATATTGTATGTATGGCTCGGCTTCGTGAATGAAGATTTAAGGAAGGGCTCTACCCAAGTGGGTGTGTTCTTCGAGCCTGTGCAGTGGGGTTTTTAGGTGAGGCACAGCATGCGCAAAACTGGCCCCACCTCCTGAGGTTCATCTGCCACGGCAGAGCGAGCTTGGATGATGACAGTGAAGTCCTCAGGACTAGAACTTACAGCACCCGATATTCTCAGGAGGTCTCCCATTCAAGTAGTAACCGGGGCTGACCTTGCTTAGCTGCACGATCTGCACGATCTGGCGGGATCGGGTGTCGGGGTGGCATTTAACTGCTTGAAATTAACGTAAAAGTAATGTGACTTTAATCAGGCAGGGAAGGTTGTTTACCAACAGTCTGCTTTTACAGGTCTATAGGATTTACATTTTCAAGCCACAATGCAAACACTTATTTAAGTAAAACGTAGGAGCTGGGGCTTTTAAAAAGGGGGGTAAAGGGGCAGGGAAATTCCCTTCACAATCACAAAATCAGAAGTGTTTGTAATACTTTGTCTGACTTAAAACATCAGGACTAGGGCTGTCAAGTTACTGTGCCCTTTCATGAGATATTAAAATCATCCATCCATGGCCCCACACGTTCAAGGAAAACTTTCAACTTGTTCTCCTATAAGCATCAAAATACCTACATTTCAGAGTAGTTTTCAGTGAGGTTTTTAGCATTTCACTATTTTTCTGACTGTCAGCAGTCAATATTCATCCAGCAGCAGGCAAATACATTAAGAGAAGGTGGCAAAATTAGAGAGTCGTGGAGAATTGAGAACTCAGCAGCTGTTTCCCCTTGAATTACCTACTTAGGAGTCCCTTCTCTGCATGCCTGACATCGGAACAAAAGAAGCTCCTGTCCCTCCTCTCAGCCATGGCTGACAACCTATGACAGACTATCTGGCAAGCTGCAGATCCATTACTGGCTTACTGGGAAGGCTCAGGAGACATCTATGATGCCGCTTTCAGGCAGAGCCCTACACCTGCTAAAAGGCTGAATGATTCCCATTCAAGCTCTTTGCTGAAATGCCCTCATGGGGTTTCTGTATGTTTTATTTAGTATTTCCATGTCAAGTTGCTTCAAGTGACTGTACAAGGACATGAAGTACGTCTCTATCTTAAGAGACACATCTCCTGAGATCATCATTCAGGGCTCTTCAGGATATCCTGTCTTTCACAGATAGTTCATCTCTCAGCTGATTATGATGGGTTAGCTCTTTTGGCACTTTCTTCATCTGATCTGGACAACCTGGAATACTCATGAGTTAACTTCCTGCAGTCTGCATCCTGATTGATGCTTTATTGCATCAACTGGATCCTCCCCTCGAGATATGAAAGCCTTGTCACATGTTGACAGACCCTGTTGTTCCATGGAATAACCTGAATTTTGTTCTGAAAAAAATGCTTTGTCTCAGCCAACATAATTAACATGAGCAATGGCTTTTTTGAGCAAAACTCGAAGTTTTTCCAAAGTTGCAAAGTCATCCAAAGTAATTTTCTGTTCTTAGCTTTGAAATTGGAAGAATGTGCTTTTATGTGAATTGCTATTTTGCTGTTTGCAAGAATATAAAGAAAAGTGGGCCAAGCTCTAATCACTAAGGCTGCTTAAGGATGACTTGAGGAGATAAAGGGAACAGCAAAAAGTGTGAAAAAATTCACCATTAGAAACCAGAGAAGATTACAGAGTTCATGAAAATCATCAATTATTCAAAAGCAGAAGCCAAACTAGGACTGTTTTTTTCACTTGCAACCATCTGACAGACTTGCATGCAGAAAACAAAGTAATGTTTTGCGTCGTATTGCTTACTTGTCCTAGTGATGCTGCTTGGCCTCTGCAGCAGAAATGACACAGTTAGGCTGGGAATATGACTAGGAGACATTATCCCTGACTGCCCACAGGACAACAGTGCTACTCTTGCAGATAGCCAAGAGCCTGACTGTAAAATAACCTGCAAAGAGTCACTACCTGAGAAAGTTGGGCTGCTGTTGTCCTCATAGTATGTGACATGCCAGAAACTGAGGATTCTGCTTCTGCAGAAAGATTTCCAACCAGAAGAGCACAGAAAAAGTGGACAAGTGCAAAATAAACTACAGAGTAATCCTACACTAACAGTGACCCAAGAGAGAGATACACTCACGTGAGGGGTTCCAGGTGCAACAACATAACCTCAGAAAACAACAGCATGTTAATATTAGTCCCCCAAACTTTTCAGCATTACTATCTTAAAGAGTTTCAACCTTGCCACCAGGGATTCAGAAGGATAAGTCAAGTATCTAGACCTAAGTTTCCAGAAATATTTCTAATTTTGATCTGCACAATTTTTAGGTATTCCTATACAGGGACCTGATGAGGTCTCAAACTCAACAGAAAAAAGACCTGAGTCATGAAAAATTGCTGTGAATATATATACAGTCACATCACAGATGACTTAAGTTATTTGTTCCTACAATTACCTCAGCAAAAAATTATGCTGAGAAGAACTGATGGCAAAGTTTAAACATCCTGAAATACACAGTGCCAGCAAATAAGCCCATTTTCAACTCATTCTACCCAATTCAATACTAGATGATAGATTATAAACACAAAGCAAATAATTCCGATCTACTTAATTTCTAATAGCAGACAGGGAGGGCTGAAGGTCCTCTCCAGTCCACACTCTGTACTATTTTCTCCAGCAATTCACCCCAGAGACAACTTGCCTTTTTTTTTTGTCTATGTGTTCATGTTCAGATGAAATGTCATTCTGTTTTAAACCAGAGTTTATGCAAGATGAACCTTTCAGTTCACCACACAGTACTTGAAAGGACAGGCTCTAGGAGGATTCCAAGTTCTCGTCCTAGATGCCCCTCCTCCCAACCCTCCCCTCCACCTCCCCACCCCTTATTTAATCAAGTCTGTAAAAAGAAAGTTCACAATGTGATAACTATGTTCATTTTGGTCACACCCCACCCAACCATATGCTGTTGTTTTTAAGCACACATGGAATTTTTGCACGCTAGCAATATGTTGGAGTTTTTTGGGCTTTAAGTGCTGAAATGAAATTACTTCTGGTGTGAAAACTGAAACCACCTCCAGCAATATGCAAGAATTTCTGAAGTTGTTTCAGATTCCACAATATTTTGGGTGTGGAACAGAGGAGGTATACCTCTCCCTTCCTGCTTTCTTAAATCAGGTTACAATACAGAGATACTTCAGCTAACTTGCTTAGGACACATTTATACAGCACAATGCATTGTGGCATGAGCATAGTGCAGTTTTGGCAATAATTAGTCTTGTTGAAGGCAAACAAAGACAAAGACAAAGACAAAGACAAAGACAAAGACAAAGACAAAGACAAAGACAAAGACAAAGACAAAGACAAAGACATTTAGCTCAAGATTGTTTGATTAAAACAAACAAGCAGAAAACACGGACAGCTACAAGTTGTTTAATCTCCTGAATTCCTTGTTTTGCATGACTAAGGTAATGCATGATAAAAGCATCAAAATAAAAGTCTGGGCATTTCAGTGAAAGAGCTAGTTCAAATACATCCTTATATAACCCAAAGCAGGAGGAAGTGGAACTGGTACTGCAGTTCACTCCTTCTTCAGACACTATGTTTTTGGTATCAGAAGACATTAATAAGTAATTTCTTATTGCAAATTTTCTGTCATGTTTAGTTTAAAGATATTAGTTTCTCTTCAATCTTAGTATCTATAAAATTTAGGTATTTTAAAGTGTATTTTGCATACATTGACATCAGAAAAAAACCCCTCTGAATTATGGAGAAGCTTCTACTGGGCAGCTACATATAAAGATACTTGATTGTTTCATTTAAAATTTTTAACAGCCAGTTGTACTGTATTTAACTTACTGTACTGTACTAACTTACTGTACTGTATTACAATTTATAGCTCCAATTACACAAACCCAATAGTCTTATAAACTTTACTGTACTTACCTACATCCCACCACAGAGATGCATTTAACAAGAACTCAAGGACAGAAAAAAAAGGAGTTTCCAGTTTCCTAAGATGACTAAATCTGGACCAGTCTTTTCTCTAGGTGAGACACATTTTAGTTGGGGGCTGACTCAGAGCTCAGATTTTGATATACAGGAAAAAAAGATTATGTCTCACAAGGTTGCAGTTCCTTGCTTTTGAGCACATCCACCTTGAGTTGCAGAGGAGCATCTCTCTTTTTCTGCCGCTTAAACTCCTCCCTTTTGTCGTCCTCCATCCTCCACCACCACCAAAAACAGCACCTTGATATTGCCACCAAAAGAGGTTTGAAACATTTCCCCAGCCTCTCCTAGCTGAAAACCAGCTAACCCACTTACTATATAATCCTGCTGGACAGAAGAAAACATATGTAATTCCCCCTCTCTTAGTCCACTCTTAATAACAATCTGCTCTATGAAATATGGGTTTCCAGCTCTTCCCTGCTTCCCTCTCTTGTCCTGCTGGGTACACAAGACCTAACATCTTTTGCTTCTGCCCCTTCATCCACAGCAAGGTAGGACAATGTTTAATCTCTTGTTTTCTTTGATTGTGATGATCCCTTTCTTCCCTTCAGTTAGTCCATTTCTCCTACACCATTTTGGCTTCATACATCTAAAGGTTTCTGAGTTTTATCATATATAGCAGTAGTCTGGAACTAGACAAAACCTGGGGTCTTGCTACACTGTCTTTCCAACATCCAGGCAGCCTTTCTGACATCAGACATCACAGAACTGACCCACAGTCATTAGCAACAAGATTTCCACTCCGCTCAAAAATCCAACAGATCTCTTCTCAAAAGTTCGTCAGATTGCAAGGAGCCAGAACCAATGTTTTTTTGAATTATCATATTTATATTGTTATTTATTTAAAAAATTGGGGGGTTGCTTGGTAGGTTTTTTCCGCCTTAATGATACATCAAAGTGTAAAATAGAATATTTTTAAAGTCATAAATGGGGATTGCCTTGAAATTGTCTGAACAACAACAGAAATTTAAAAAACCTGTAAGCCTGTTGTCCAGGTTCTGCCCCAAATCAGCAGGAGTGGGTGTGGCCAAGACATTGTGTTATTCAATACCATATTATGTCATTGCTGGGTGGGGAATGCTTCCTGGTTCTGGGAAGGTGAAGCATCCATTTCCTGGTGGAACAAAAGCATAACTGGACAGGGAACCCATCCTCTATTGTTTTTCACTGTACCAGGCTTGGTGAGCATTTTACACGTAAATCACTCTCTCTTTGTACCCTCTTATTATTAATATTGTTGCTGTTACTGCTCTCTTTCTTAATCTCCTTGGTGTTTCCAGTAAATTGTTCTTATCTTAATATCTGAGATCTTTGCCTTTTACACTTCCACCTGGAAGGGGAAGGGTAACCAAGTGCTGGCACTGTTTTGATGGGAGTACTAAATTGGCGAATATCAGTCCTAAACCACGACACCTGTAGAACCATGATACCTCTCCAAAAAAGATTCAGTGAGCAACAATGCACAAATCCAAATCTTTGGCACTGCCGGCATTGTACCTTTTAAAGAATCACTAACAAAGGAAAAAGTTTCATGTGAACTTCCAATATGAATCTCTTTTTCACTACATTTGGATCTCCTTTGTCTTTCTTCCTATAATGATCAAGCACTGAAGCATTTCTTGGCTGAATGCTGCCAAAAAATGTATTTTAAATTGGGAATACTTGCACTTCATTGACAGTGGAATTAAGAATTATTTATAGCCACATTTACAGATGTCATACTGAGTCAAAAATACAGAACCATTTGCAATTTGTAGACAAACCATTAACAAAAAAAAGAGGGGGGATGGGGGGAAAGGTGTATATTTTGGGACCTATTCACTGAAACTCTTTGGGTAGATAAGGGGAAGCATCATCTTCACAAGCTCTGAAAAATGCAATATGCTTCAGGTAAAACTTCCATCACCTTCTGTGGAGTGTGATTTCTTTTTTAAGAAGGCAAATAAGCACTTTCCTCACCCAAAACAAACCTTAAATCAAAGCTTCTACTCAGAAGTTCAGATATGCCTTTTATAAGTTTTAACCATATGTAGGTATGTATTTTTTAGCCCAAAGACTCCCAGCAGCCTCTTCTAGTATTCCCCCTGCATCATGAGGCAGCAGCCATCAGCACGTGGCTCTGTTGGTAACAGAGGGGCAGGTTGGTAACACCTGCTTAGGAAGGTCAGGAAAATTAAGGCTTCCTGTTCCATTTCCAGGAAAACCCAAGCATGGGTCTGAAGTATTTTGCAGACCCTAAAACATTATTTTCTTGGATTCTAAATATAAATGTTTATTATGATTTGTAGTTTCAAACAAGCAGCATTCTGCATTGGCGTGTTACAAAGCCAGAGGAAGGGCTACTGACAATATGGCATGGTATCTTTCCTCCATTCGAATGTTCAGAACTACCTTTGGACAATTAGGCATAAGACTATATTTCCTAAATTTGCATAAAATGAGAATCACACAGATGGACAACACATGCTTCCCATAAGTCCAGTGTGAAAATTACTCTATCACTTGTCGTTGTACCCAATCTTTCCACATTTCTGGCAATTCACATCTTAAACAAACAAGAATTGTGACAAGCAAAACAGATGGTCTCTCCTCCTCCTTCCTAAAAAGTTCCAAAGGCACATTTCCCAAAATTCTTGCTTTATAATGGTGCTGTTCTACTTGTCACAGCAGTTTTGAAAGAAGTTTCAGTAATACACAAATAGCAGGCCTAAGCTTCTTTTACATCAAAGTCCTGGAAAACTTGCCCAGGAAAGCAAAGGATACATAGAGGGAATGAGCTAAAGCCCCTGGATCTTCTAGGTGCATTTAAAGAGATGACAGTCAAGCTGTTTTAAAGAGACTTGCTCTTCAAAGGCTAAAAGGCAGATTCTGTTTCTTTCTCCACTTACAAACTAGACTATTAATTGGTGTTTGGTGTCAGGTCGTTATTCAGTGGGAGCTTTATCAAACCTACATATTTGCTAAGGAAAAAATGTCCTGCAACAAAAGGAATTCTTGATCAATGGCACATGAGCTTTTTCATTGTGAAAGTTCACAATGGGTATACAGCCAAGAATGTTTCTGCCTCCATTTTGCCCCTCACAGCATAGCAACCTTCTCATTTCTCTTTTGTCTCCACCCCATGTGGTCTTCTGCTCAAATGTGCCAACTGTGGCTACAGGTATCCATCTCCTAGATGAAACAGGCTATTGCACCTTGTGAGGGTTACAGAGACATGAACCACTACGTGTGGTCACTTATGAACAAGCTGATGATGGGCAATGTCAGGTGTGAAGAAATCTTTGAGGAACCAATATGACCAAGAGCATAACCTGGTTCTGTCTCTGAGCAATGCCACCTGTGAAATCAACTCCTTATTTCAAAAGAAACAAGTATTAATAAGCCATACCACCATGATGCCAGTAATTTGTTTAGCATTTGCAACACCATTTCATAAGCTACCCCCAGTCTCTACTACTACCTGTATACATTTTGTAGGCATACAAATTAATTGGACTTATAAAATAAGCTGCATCCATATCTTGTGCTTCTCAGCAACTAAGCAAGTAGTTCTTGGTTAAGATATTGCTGAAGAAATAGCAAGTGTGCATCCCATTAGAAAATGAGACACAAGCCTGGCTCTTCTCTTGCTGCTTGTTCTTCCACAGTTAGACTATCATGGGAAAGGTGTGGCGTCATTACCACTGTCTTTAAAGAAAACAACTGCTGTCAGCTGAATTTTGAGAGGAGTCTGATAATGTTAGAGCATATCAGGTGGCATCTGAAGGAGTCCTACTTAAGGAGGACTTAAGGAATCCCTCAGCCAGCTTAGAGGAGGAAAGTATTCACTAAACACCATAAGGTGATGCAGAGGCCTGTGGCAGCCCTCACCACGCACAGAGAGGCAGCTCCAGGAGACACTAGATAGCAGGCTGGCAGATGGTTTTTCTAGGCTCAATTTTAGGCTCATGTGCCTCAGTGCTGTCTTATGTATCCCACATTGGCTCTAAGCCTTGTTTACAGGCTGGGTAACTAGCCCCCTGTCCAGGAGACAAAGAGAGTGCTACACATTCTGTATTATGCTGCAAGCTTGCATTACTCTTGTGTCAGAATTGAAAGTGTGCCTTTCTCAGTTACAGTTTAATGGATAAATTCAGATGCTTCTAGTAATGAACAGCAAACAGATGAAACTCCTACTTAACGGAAGAGAGGGCTAGTGAAAATTTTCTGTATCTGTAGGTTGCTAAAATCATTGACATCAGCTTCATAATTAACTGACTAGATGGCACTTAAGACTGATTTCCTGGTTGAAAAGACAAAATACAGAAGCTCTTACTAACGATCAGGATCTGACACTCTCACTTACACTGAATATCATTTCACTGCCTAAACTATCCTTTCAGTTTTAGCTGACCAAGTCAAGACATCATTAAATCAGGTTGAGCAGTAATTTATGCCCAAAATACTCCCACTGGTACTACTGGACTATTTCTGTAATAAATTACTATTCATGTTAATCCCCACCATTTATCCCCACTCTGAAAACTAGATGGAGCATCTTTGTAGCATTTACAACTACAGAACAGATACCTTCCAAGAAAGGCCATTAATCTAAATATGAACAATGATTTTTTTCTGATGAGAAACCTCTTTTGAGCTTCAAAGCCAAAACACAGAACTCGTTTGCATGTTACAAATGGACCTGGACTGCAAAGTGAGCAAACAACAATAACAACCTGTTATATAACACATATAGGCTGAGAATTTCCTTCCAGGAACTCATGTCCCTCTGTTATCAACAGTGCAAGCAGAAGTGTAATTGCTCCACAAAACTGAAAAGCAACTACTCACAACCTTTGCCCCTCAACAAATACTGCACAGTGGAAGACTGAAAGCAAAAAGCAAGGAACACCTATGACATTTGCCATGTCACCTTCTGGTGACCAAAACTGCAAATTCAAGAGCATCCTCTAATTTCAAAATCTCTATGTTCTTCCTGATAAGCATGCAGGAATCTGCCTGGTTTGAGACACCCAAAGGACATTGCACATGGAAGGAATAACATAGGCCAAGTTCTTTAAAACTAATCACCACGGTCTGGCAAATTTTTGGCATGCAGCCACCCACAGCAGCCATTCAAAAATGCCAGGTGGCTCCATCTTGCCAGTGAGACAATTTGGCAGAGATTTTGAAATTAAGCAATTCAAAGTGAAAATCATCTGCCCTTTCCAGACAGAACTGTCTCAAACACTTGGTTAGATTTCAGTCCAAACCAGGTATTTTTCTGTTCAAATTAACTGACTGTGAGATAAATCCTTTCAGTTCTGACTTGTCTGCCTGATTGTGCAGCATAAGAAAAAGTGGTATTTCTGCATGTTACTTTCGCTCAGGCTTGGGCTCTATCATGGAAACAGGAAGGATAAATTTTGTACTCTCAGTAAATAGGATTTTCATATTAACAAAACTCTTGTGACCTACAATGCACATCTGTCTGCAGCTTCTCTCCACATAGTATCTCACCCTCAGTGACAAGACTTACTAGGAGAAATAAAATAATCCTGGCTGAGAAATGTGAGCAGAGGTACTTGAGAGACTATTTACACAGGGTTTTTCTGTTTATAAAATATTGAATGGTCAAAACTGAACCTGAGCTAGTTTTATGATCTTTATGATATTTCTGATCTCAGGAAGAATTCCAGTCTTGAAACTGCTCTAAGATCTTTATGGGGTTTAGCTTCAAATAATTTTATTCCCAAATTGAAGATAAATTTTTGTTGAATTTGATTTTACTTACACCACAAAGAATTTAAAAGTTTAAAAAAACCCAACATACAAGCACATTTTAATTGACCTGTTGTGAACTACCTTTGTTTGCTTTTCTGGAGGAGCTTTTTGCAGTCCATAAGTATCAGAGATTTACATGGGGTTTACCATGCTACAAAGCAAAATGTATAATTGGCTCAACATGTCCTCCTGTATAACAGTTTTTAAAGGTTTTTCCTAATGATTCCTCCACCAAACTCATCCATGCTTTAGATGTAGCAATATTCATCCATTTTGACTTGCGCTTTTCAAGGAGAGGTGTTAAATTCTGTCAAGCCTCCAGGCAATAAAGCTGCCTTTTTAAGCTCTCCGTTGAGATGTCTTAGAAATAGTCCATAGAGACCAACAGTCTCCTGCCTAAATTGATTAGAGCTTACTTTGTTCACTGCTTCAACTATGCGCATTCCTGTCTCCCAACAGCTACCTCTGCTGGCACAGACCCAGATAACCCTCTGGAGAGCAGTAAAACTTCTAGGCAGATGTGATGCTTAAGGGGTGGCAGAGCAAGGGAAGCAGATTCTCTCCACCACCCGTTTATGTGTGCCATCCTTGGACAGAGGTCTGAATTGCTTTTTCCAGATCACCAAAATCTTGAGATAAATGAAGCTCAGTGGGGTCCAATAGGTTGCAGGCCCAAGGCAAAAGTCACCTGCATCTGTGTAATACTGAGTCCTACTTAGTCCAACCAGGAGCAAAATGCAAGTTTTCTAATATTATCTCTATAACCTATTGCTGAAAACAGACCTGATCCTTTGACATCAAGTATTGCAATTCATTTTTAGATATTAAAAGTCTATGTAATTTGCTTCTATCCTTGGGTTACTGCTCTCCTTCTCATAGTACCTGTTGCAACCAGAGACATGTAACTGCAGCATCACCCAAGTCAGAAGGCTTTCACCATTAAGGCCCGGTTCCTACGTAATTAAATTTCAGTTAATTATTTTCTCCATTTTAAGGTTTACATTTTTGCTTCAGATCCCCTCTTTGTCTTCAAGAGAAAAAAGCTAGATAGTGTTAAGCAGCAGAGGATCAGTCTCTTCATCAGGACTGCACAGGGTATTTTGAACCCTACCTTGCACTAAGCAGAAAATTTTTATGAAAAGTGCCAAGGTAAAATGTAAACTGTCTTATAGAGCAGGAGACCACGAAACCACTGGAGTTAAGTAAGCACATTGAGTTTCCAGGTGGGCATCAGACTATATGGAAAACTCTTCTCACCAGGGATACAGCAGCATTTCCCTCTGTCCTCTCCTACCACCCTGAAGCCTTAAACCCACCAGACTGATTTGAAGTTTTACTATTTACTGCAGTGTTTCCTAGCTAGGTCAGACTATTCCTTCTTCAGTGAGAAATCTTGGGTTTTTATTAGATCCTCATAATGGAGTCTTACTCATACCTCTTGGAAGATACATTCCTCCTTGGGTGACTTTATAAGGGATCCAATCACAAAGGACTGAAATGTGATGAAAGTGCTGCATAAACCAGGTTAATATTGAAAGCCTGCATTTCTAAGAACAACTTACCTAGTGTTTGATAGATAGGGGAAAGAAAACCAGAAGAGAGATGGCTACTGAGGAAATCATTGTCAGAAACATTTGTTCTCACTGGACTGTAAATTCACCAATACCATGTTTTCAGGAAAGCAGGAGCTGTCTTCTCACAATTGGGATGTGAGATTAAAAGTTGTATTAAAAGAAAAATGAATTAGAAAATCCAAGCACTCAGTACTTTACAAGAGGGAAAAAAGGCCGTCTATCTAAAGTTTACCTAACTGTTTTGTCTATAAGCACTGTGAGGTGAGATACTCTATTGTATGATTTAGAGTACAGACTGTGATATGGCCACAGCATCATATCCCAGGTTCACTTGGTGTGCAGAGTAATTGATGTGCAAACTCTTGTTCAACCTTTCTATGTACTTCCTTTCCAGGGATGGCTCAGGCATTATTTGCAGTGCCACAATGCAATGTTTTACTGAGTATGAAGTTATTTATTACCTCCTGGAATTTTCTGTGATTATGTCATTTTACAGCAACTGATCCACAGCCAATATGAATTTATCTCTCTGCCGAAGAGATGAGAGCAAGGACACATCACAGAAGGGAAGGAAGCTGAGGCACTGAGACCTTTGGGTCCGTTTTAGTTGATTGTCCTTCAGGCGGTTTTCCAAAGTATTTAACTCGTTACAACATCATATGTATAACTCTGGCAATTTAGCATCTTAGAAAGAGAGATCCTACCTAGTTCTCCAAGTGAAATTCTTGAAGTGATCTTACAGACAAACCATTAAGTGGCCATTACTAGAGACTTCTAAGCACCATTAGTGACTGACATGAGGTTTAAAAGGCAATGCTGATTTAGGTATTTCTCTACAATAATCTTCATTGCACAGAACTGTATTATTTTATTTCTGCATGAGTTGAGGCAAAGCCAAGGGCTTCACAGCCGCTTTAGCCACAGCTAACAATCATGTCCACTCCCCATGCACCCCACCATATCTTTTCTATGTCACTTGAGATTCTCCCACTGTTCCTACCCACAGTCATCATCATCTTTTTGCTGCTGGCTAGCACAGATTTTCAGTCCCTACCAATTCTTCCAGTTTTTCTGCCTTTCTATTTTGCCTGCAATCCAGTGTGAGAGATCCCTCTTTTTATCATGCAGACACATTGAAAGGAAGTACCATGAGAGCAAGACAGGTGTGTAAATTCAGCAAGTATGACCAGCTGAAAGCCAAGAGAATGAAAAGCATTACAGAAACTGGAATAGATAGTATTGCTAACAGCTCTGTCTTTAATGGGTGCAGTGGTGACTGCCACAACTGTGTCCTTTCATTTTAACACAAGGGTGACATCCCACTGTTACTAAGCTCTTGCCTCAGTTATATCTCATGGCAATGGATTCTCCAAGGTAGCAACAATAGCAGGCTGGCCTGTACATCAGTGTTTCATCTGCATATTTGCAATAGTTAAAAGTTCGGAGGGAAAGGAAACTGGACATGCTAGCAAAGAAGTTACTGATTCTATAAATTGTGTCTCCACCAAGAAAGTTTACAAAGCTCTGACAAGGCTGTTTAGCACAGATAAGCATACTCCCAGCACAAACAGCAACAGACACCAAGCAGTGCAGGTTTTCCTCATCTCACAGTCCCCGATAATAAAACTCAGAATAATCCTGAGAAGTAGTTTATTGTGATGTTTATCCTCTGCTTTTGAGGAAGAATAAAAGGCATGTAACAGCTACACCAAGAACAGTATTTTAATTGCCCACAAACCTTCCTATCAGTAAAATACAACTCTCTCCTATGTTGTGACACCAGTAAAGCACCTGACAAGGCACTTGTCTTGTTGTAGAGTGTGCTGTAAAGTTTTCTTTTTAATATGATCAAATTTCTTTTGTCTCAGTCTTAGTGATGGAATTTAATCTATTGAACAATCGAGATTTTTTTCTGCTTAAAGCAGGACTAGGATGATCTGCCATAACTTTTGATTTTTAACACTGTACTGCAAAGGAAAAGGGATAAAACAAAAAGGTAAAACAATGTCAAAAGATTATTCAGTGTCTGACACTCAGTGGTCAAAATCTAGTACTGCAGCTACAAAAATCAGAACTGCCTCAAAACTGACCCAGCTCAAAAGTGACCCCATTCAATGTGCCAATAGGAATATTAAAGGACACATCATCTCCCATATCCATATTTCATTCGTGTATGCTTTTAAGCTATGGGATCAAAACAGCGAGAATTAAAACCAGGGTTTCAATTAGAGATCCAAACACTCTAATTTAGTTATCTCAGAATCAATGGAATTATTTCTATTAGATCATTAACTACTGAGAACAGATAGATTTTGTTTTCCTTATTTTTGTGTCTTTAAAAAAGGCAGTCACATTACTTGCATATTTTAATAAAGCCCAGTGGTGATTTAAGCCTATCACTTTGGGAAATTTTAGGAACAAAAAATAATAAAATGCAAATTTAATTCCTCAAAAAATTATTTACATACAATCACTGAATTAATCCTAATTCAAAATGAGCCATTAAATCAAAATAAATAGATTGAACTAAGAATTACTAATAAACTTCACAAAGATATTTAATTTACTGCAAGAGAAATCATAATGCCACAGCATATTACCATAAGTTAGGCAATCAAATCTCTTACAGCATAACACAATGAAAAATAATATTCTAAAATAGGATACAGGTCTCTTGTTGCACATTCTCAGAGACATACAGGGTTTGTTTTGCATCTACAGACTTAATTCCAAGCCGGAATGGTGAAGCCCAGCCAGAGGGGGCAGGGTTGAGATCATCATCTCCTGAGAATATTAGCTGCACTGCCTCACTAGCTAGGAAAGTGATGTGACCAAACTGCTCTGGCCTACAAAGTAACCTTGGCTGATGTACTAGGCATCAGAAATGTAGCTTTAATCCTGCAGATTGAAGGAGTCTTATGAATTAGAAGAAATCAGTGACACAAAACAAGAGATAGATCATACCTTCTAGCATCACATTTCATGTAGGGGGTAGAAGCTATCCAAGAAAAAAAGAATAAAACTAAAAAGAGTTTGTAACTGAATGGAGGAGATTTAGGTAAATCCTATAAAATCCCTCTGCTTAGTGAAGAACAGGGCTTTTCAGGAGACACAATCAAATAAAGACATAAGAGATGTCAAACAGAAACTCAAAATCAGAGACAAGTTTCGTCCTTCGCTCCTTGAGTTTACGGACCAGAATCTTCTAGATTACATTCAGAGTACTGATGTCTTGGGTTTGAATCCCAGCCATGTATACCAGAAATAATTCTGTTTATCTTTTCAGAAGTTACAATTATTTGCACAACATGAAATTTTGTCTCAAAAAACCAAGCTGGCCATGCATGGCATCTTTGGCAAAAACAAATATACTATCTTGAAACTTAAACTATCTTCAAAACCTTCAACTATCTTGCAAATGTTTTACACTTTGCAGACATGCCTTGATCTGAAAAAGAGAGACTGTGCAACCTGGATGTTAGCAAAGGATGGTCCTTCCTTCAAACAGGGATAAACCTCACCAGTCCCCGATCCCCCTGGAGACTTTAATCATCCCTTTGTATGTTGCAAGGGCAACACAGCCATGCACAAGCAACCCAGGAGGTTTCTGGAAAGTATTGATGATAAGTTCCCAAAATAGAGTCAACAAAGGGAAGTGCTCTGCTGCACCTCATACTTACAAACAAAAGAGAGCTTGTTGGTGATGTGAAGGTTAGGAGCAGCCTGTTTTAAATAATAACTCAGTACTACTGAAAGGGTGAGTGAAGAAATTTCTTGACTGTCAGTAATGTTTATTTTTATTACTTATTAGGCCAGACATGAGACCTTGAGCAGCAAAAGAAATATTTCTCAGTAATATTCAAACAAAATATCTCTGTTGTTTTTAGCTTTTCACTATAACTACAGCATGAAAGAGGGTTTAAGGTAGAAGTTTTTTATTTAATGGACGACCCACAAATGTGGTAAGTGCTGCATATGCTCAAGATCTGACACTTAAAATTGTTATTGTTCTATAATGTGCAGTATGTAAGGAGCAGATGTAGTAAAAACATTTACAGGAAAAGCTTTACAAATACTTTAGAAGACTTTAAAATGTTTTCTGAGGACTATTTGCCATATTTTTGTGTATGTGAAATCATGTTCTTACCTTTAGAATTCTATCTATTCAAGTAAAGAAATAGCTTTTTTTTTTTTAAGGGCTTAAAGTATCTTCCTTAAAAGCAACAGTAAGAACAAGTGATGTAAATAACATAACTTAAAATGTCGTTAGGTAGGATTGGTTAAACTTTATCTGTGTAAACTTTTTTCATACATCAGAGGTGTTTGTGAAAGGTCAGGAGCCAATGTCTAGGTATTTTTGAAAAGCAAAAATGCAATCAAGTAATATGCAAGCAAGCAAACAAATAACCATTTATCAGCCAAGACAAGACAGAAGAGTCTTTTACAACTCTTTTTTTCTTCCCCAACTTTTATGTCCCTGAGGGCAAACCCCTGGTATTAGACATGCACAGGTAATATTACTATCTTCTTGCCCATGACAGTATCAGGTAGTCTGTTGGGTCTCAGACCTAGGGACAAATACAGGCCTCTAACTCTTAGTCCTGGGGAGTATAATTCAGGAGAGAAAAAATATTATTTTGATGAAAGAAATAAAATCTGTAACTGTTTGAATAGGTGTCTTTCTATACTCTTACCAAGGTACTTGGATTATTGGCTAGGGAAAAGTGAGATGTTGAAAGGGAATGCTGCTTAGCAGTATGTCCTGTTCCCACATACATATTTGTTAAAATCAGATGTACATATGTGCCTTAACAGTACTATATTCCATGTATCCAGCAATACAAAAGCAAGCTTCTTCTGCATTAGAAGCCAAAATGTGCTCTGCAAATCAGGCTACAGCCTTTCCAGCAACTGTTTGAAAATAGTATAATCGAAGATATACCTAGACCTCTAGTTACCAGCTTCTGTGTCAAGAAAATCAAGGCTGCTAAAGTCTGCTGTGGTATCATGGGAATATGTTTGGAGGATGCTGTTTCACCAGTAGGTTTTCATCTTAAACTGACATTTCCCACTATTCATATCCATCAATGTCAAAAGCTATATCAGGTTTTACAGCAAACTTTCTACATTTGCCTTAAAGGGTGTCACTCAGCCTATGCTCTGTGAAGTTAGATGGGCTCAGTGGGCAGCAGGACTCCCAGCTGTGCTGAAATGCAGTCTGCACCAACACTCATGTGAGACAGGTAGCCATCCTGACAGCAACTATGCTCACAGGAGGGCACAGTTTTACCCACACAGCTGATGCTTCCCCTCCCCACAACTCCAATAGTTTTACTCTGGAAGTGGGAGTTAGTGTTACTATGGTAGAGTGTTTTCACTTGTGTTTGTTGAAAAGTGTTTAATAGTAAGTATAGGGTTGAGAGAATGTGTCATCTTCTAGGCTCTGTACACACTAAATAGAAGAAAGGGAAGCTGAGCATTTAAAATGTGTCCTTTGATTATCAGGGGGGAGAAGGGATGGTCGACTAGCTGTATCATCTCATCTCGTCTCATCTCATCTCATCTCATCTCATCTCATCTCATCTCATCTCATCTCATCTCATCTTGTCTCAACACATGGTTGCAAATTTGATCCTTTGGAAAATGGGTTATGAAAATATAAGATAAAATGGTAAAACTGAGGTATCAAACAGGTTCCAGATCAAGTCCTACAAATAAAAGAACATCTTTGTTTTAAACTCTGGAAGGGATACTTATTTAAAATAGCTCATGCCAGAAAGGATTGGAGGACATTGGAAGACTATGTTCTAGTGTTTTAGTAAGTATCCAACCATTTCGTTTCTAATTGGACAGATTCTTCACCTTCTTATAGTATCTTTTCCAAATATATAATTGGACATCACAATCTGATGATGAAAACACAAGGTGTTTTGAGCTTGCACGTTTAAGTGGGAATAATCAAGATGATGACCATTCTAAGATTTCTTAGTTAAACCCTAGTACTGATAGCACTAAATCTCCAAAACCCTGGAAAACCACATAAAAAATTCAAGTGGATTTCCAGTTATGGAAAGCAACAATTAACTGGGACCTGAAGTCTTTATTACAAAACTTAGTTCCCTCCCTCATAAGACTAACATTTGATCATTTGTGTATCTGAGGATGCTTACATGAGGTCTCAGACCAGAGATGTTCTAGCACTGCTCCAGACAGAAGCTTAGCTTTCATCTCCATGCATGAAATTTCTAGTGAGCTGAGTCCTGCAGTTTTCCACAAACACCTAACACAGTAAGATAACCATCAGACCCCTCCCTAATAGAGATAAGGCCTCTACTATGGATAATCAGAGGAAAAGAAATAAACAGCTTCCATCTTATAATTAGAAATAGACTAACTACAAAGCAATTAGCAAAAGGGAGCAATTAATGTAATGAACAAACAAGATTAGTGAGCTTAGATGATATCCATTTAGCCACCATGTAACAGGAAATGAATTTTCTAAATTTTTCATAGCAAGAAATTATCTGAGGGGAACAAATAGGAAAGGGGAAGATCCTACTATCAGTTTGGGAAACTTTGGGGCATAGGTGCCTTTTTTTGCTCCTTGAAGTCCTTTGGGAACAAAAAGAAGAGGAGTGAAGGAACATGCCCAACTATACTCAATTCAAGGTTGCTGTTGGGGCAGTCCCGTGGTGTAATGGAGAGCACTCTGGACTCCGAACTCCGAATCCCAAGGTCGTGAGTTCGAGTCTCTGTGGAACCGTCCCGGGCAGTTCAATGCCTCCCTGCCATCCGATCCCGTCAGATTTCGGATGCTGAGCAGGGTCAGCCCTGGTTAGTACCGGGTGCTGTGACAGTCCCGAGGACTTCACTGTCACTGTCCAAGCTCGCTCGGCCGTGGCAAATGGACCTCGGGACTTAAACGGTGGGGCCAGTTCTGCGCACGCTGAGCCTCACCTAAAACATCCATTGCTCAGGCTGGAAGGGCACGCCCATGTGGGGAGAGCCCTGCTCAAATCTGCGTTAGCGAAGTTTGGCCATACATACGTACATAGAGATGGCTGAATTGCCCTCGGATGCTTAACACTGCCTGTCACTTGTCGCTGCACATCTGTGTATTAAAAATTGAATGGAGCCTTAGCTCATGCTATAGTAAAGTCCTGTCCAGGTTGGTGCAAGTCCTCTAGCATATGTAATGTGACAACTCGCAAAACCTTGCTTCATTCACCAGAGGTGAAAGTTGAGAGGTGGTTGGTACGTAAGTGGGTTAATAAACAGTAGCACTTTGAGGTCTTTGCTGTTACATATTGGTCTCTTTTTGCCTGTTTCCATCTTTGCCACATAGAGATCTCTTGAACATCTACAAAAGTTTTAAAGTGCCCCAGTAAGCACTGCATAAATCCATTCTTAATATGTCCTAAAGGAGATGTTGTTATGATTCTGAGCCTGGGCTGGTGAGTCAGTGACAGTAGTACTTGGCAATTATCAGCAGGCTGAGCAGTGTGACCAGGAGTATTTCTTTTTGGGTGCTCATGGTCACAGCTACAGTGTGTCAGGGGTCCCTTGCAGGAGGGTGGCTGTTTGGAGGGGAAGCATCTATCTGCAAAACTTAAGCAGGAGCCAGTGTCTTGGAAACAAAAACACCTATCAACCAAAAAGAAAGGCATCAGAGGAGGGAGGGAAAGAGAAAGTTGTTTATCTGTTTAGAATTCTGTTTGAGACTGGCCACTGGTGTGGCTTTGGTATCCTTCTGTTGCAATGAGTAATAATTTGTAGAAAATGAACCTTCATTCCACCTGCCCTCACCACCCCAAGCATGATTTGCATTTAGGATGGGATGAGGAAGGACTGTGAGACTGCTGCATTTTCTCTTAAGTAAAACTGAGGAGCAGGTATGAGGCCATTGTAAAAGAAAATGTGAGTAATTGTGGATGTTTAGGCACAGTTTGAGGGCTGGGACACTGTTGCAGGAACACTGAGACACAACATGATTGCACATAGGAAAATATATTCAAAGTTACCAAGTACACTTCTTTTACTTTAGGGCAATGGAACAATTGCTACTCTTAAAGGGTAAAAAAAATGGATTGGAAAAAAATAAACTTTCAGGTTAAAGCCTTGGCTTATTTTCTGCCCTCTGGCACATTGTACTGTGTATGAAAAATGTTGGGAAGACAGCTGTTTCCAGGACTGGCAACATACCTGTCTCAGTACTGCTGAGGGAGCCTTCTGGCACATCTCCTGGCTGCCTGCAGAAATGGGTGCTAGGAGTTCATCCAGCAGTAGTTGTATGTTTGCTGACTACTGCTCAGGTCATCTTGCCTTTAGGATTTTTCCCACTTTAGTGTTTCAGGTTTGTTTTTGTCTTTTTAGGCTCCAGTCATGCAACTGGTGCTCCTTGCAAGCTCAGTGATTTCATCCTACTTACCTAGTGTCAGTTGAAGTTTCTGGGAAGGGGGAGAGGAGGAGATTGGAGATGAAGAAGAAATCCATAAATTTTAAGTATCTTATGTGTTGGGCAACTCTACAGTGCTTAAGAGTTCTCTAAATGCTGTAACACAAAATTGCCTTCATGAAGGCAGTTTTCTTCTAGATCTTTAACTGATTGCTTTATAACTTGGGATGATAATTTAATTCCCACTCTTACACCTGACTACATTACTTTTCCTGACCTAGAAAATGTGTGAAAAACCTGCAAAGCTTCATATATCCGAGATAGCTACCTAAAGTATATACATTAGTATAGTTACCTAAAGCCTGTGCCTATCCTATATTCACTTGAAACTGCAGTGACTGGGTCAGTCACTCACCAGGAGCGGACCTGGATCTTGCAAAAGGATTCCAGTCCTCCCAGGGGATTCATAGGTTGAAGGCATTGCTGTGAGAATGTGCTGTGGGTGGGTCAGTGCAAAGAGCTATGTGGCAGTGCTTTGGTTTGTACAGCAAGCAAAACTCTGCAGTCTGTAGCATGGCAGGGCAGTAGCCTAGCAATTGCTTCTATAAGCAGAAATGGCAAATGCTTTTATTGTGTTTTTTAAAATGCCAAAAGTGAACATTTTAACTGCTTAAAAATCATCATATGCAAAACTTGCTTTTCGGGCCAAAGGCTCATTGTACCCCTTACGTTATATGAAACTCCTGTGGGCACCCAAGTCCTATGCAATTATGTCAAGACAGAGTTATCAGAGGACCTGGATTTAGTTGTTTCCTGGCCTATTAAAGACCCAGTTGTGGATACTGAAGGCCAGAAAAAGAGAAATGCTCCTGGACTCAAGGCAATGAACTCCCTATGACTTCTTTCTGCACCTGGTCAGAAAGCTGAGATCTAACAACTGATTTCATCACTTTAATGCATAGGTTCATCTTCCTGCTGATTGTCCTCTTTCTTGAATCATCTAATCTTGGTGTGACACGGGATGAATCTGTGTGTGTGTTTGTGTGCAGACAGTTCCTGTAGGCTTGTCTGCAAGCAAATCTGAACCATTTGACCCATACATAGGTTAAGGGGCTATGGATAACTAAACAAATGTGCCCTTTCTTTGTTATATGTCCAAGAAATGCTGAAGTTTCCTTCCTTCTGGGATCATGTCCCTCTTCAGGCTATCTGCCTCTTAGGTCTGTAGAGATTTTGATATTCTGTAAGGCCTATTTGATGTCATATAATGGTCTGTGTGGTCTCAGCTTTTACGTGTGAGTTCATTTTTGGGAGAGAACACTCTCCCTGGGAGAGGGATACGAACTGGAAGTGATGTCCACAGTGGCAAATACTCAGCTATGACTGCATCTAAGAGGGAAACAGATGCTTCTCCTGAGAAGATATCCACATTACCACTTTGTGTCTTTAGCTGGTAGCTGACATTGCACTGTGCACGGCAGCTGTAAAGTCAGTTTGTGAGGGACTCCTGAAACCACCTCTTGGGTCCTGAGCACTCCTGATATAACAGACTGATCGTTGCAACCACCCTTTCCTTAAGGGCAGAGGAACACAGGATTATGTTAGAACAGTTTCTCCCCCTCTTCCCCATGTGTTTCTCGTGAGAAGTGTATGATGTCATCAAGAGAACGTGATTCAAAGCCTGCTGAAAACTTCCATCAATTTCTGGGGGCTTTGGATTGGAGCTGCTTTGATCAGTGCAGAGTGCACTGGGCTAATTTAGGTACTAATTTAGGTACTAATTTAGGACATGAGAAGGGCTCCTCTTGCTAGTGGGGGTTTTTCTGCTGAGGTTTGCAGGTGAGGACAGTGGGTCTTGGTGCTCCCTTCCACTGCTAAGGGAAGCAAAGGCAGCCTGTCTGTAGGGCATAAGACAGCTCAGCCTGGGAGCTACAGGGGAAGGCGTGTCAGGTGCCAGCTCAAACAGAATATAGAGTGACTTGTACAAACTGGAGCTGAGATGGCATGACCTACTTGACATAAAACATTGCTTCACCTCCACTGCAGTCAGTCTTGTTTGGGCAGAAGACACAGTAAACATGCTTTTTTTTTTTAACAGGTGACCTGTGAGATAAAGATGAGGAAAGTTAATTGAAATTGTCACTCCAGAGTCTTTTGCCAGGGGCTGGCATTATGCTGAAAGGTGACATTAATAATGCTGGCAGGACGGGACAGTTTATTGTTTAATATTAACTACTAAAGTTCACCTTCTACTTATTCACTTACATTGAGGTAGGAGAGCTTTGGCTTGCTTTAGTTCCCAAACTGGTAATTTGTCTAGAACGCTCATGGTTGCCATGGGTAGTACTGTGATAAAACCCTTAGATCTGGAAAACTCAACGTTTTGCTGGGATAGCTATTTCTTCATGGATCATCTTCAGCAAAGTAAATTGGTATAATGACATCTCATACATTGTGGGATAAGATGTAGTTAGGGTGTGAATGTGGTGGTGTTCAGGTGTGTGCTATTGTCACGTGAAAAGGAGGCGCAGAAATGCAAAGATTTCTTGTCCCTCCTATGTTAATATAGAGTTACTAGCTATAAGCATCCCCAGAATATCAAAGCCTTTTACAACCCAAATCAGCCTGTCTGTGTCTCACTTAAAGAGACAGTGCTGGACAGAACACTGGAAGGATTTTTGATATGCTGATATGAGACTCCACTTAATAGCAAGAAAGAACCTTTTCCTTAGCAGCTTCCAAAATAACTTTTATTAATACAAACATGACATTTATTGTGGGGTTTGCGTTGCCAGTGATAATGTTTAGCTGCATGATTGTATTTAATTGATAACAAAAACCCCACAAGAAACCAGCACAAAACACACTCTACAGACAGCACACTAACCTAAGCTTCAATACAGACTCAAACAACATCCTCCCCATACCACATACTTAACTAACAAGACAAAACTACTAACCAGAAGCACAACAACCTAAAACAAAAATCTTAAAACCTTCTTGGTAACACAAAGCAACAAAAAGAAAGAATATAGCGCTTCCTACTAAAACACGTTACATGCACACCTTAAAGGATGTAACTTATTCGGTAACAAAGCAAAAGGAAAGAATGTGTAGCTGTTTCCCATCAACACACATGTTAAAAGGAACTCCACAGCTATGCTTATGCAAATGAACATAATTCATATATCTACATCATAATGAGCACTTAAACAGTAATTGTGATGGATTTAGCTGAATGTTTAAACATAAGAATGGTGGGGGGAAAATACCAAAAGAGCTGTTTAAAACAGTTACTTACTAGAGGTTTAATAGCAACACACACAGCTGTGTGGGCTCAACCTTAAAAATTAAATTTACATTGAAATGCTTTCATTTCTCTATTCAAACAGATTTGTGTAGTTTTATTGCCTGGTTGCAAACAGTACATTAAAGCATATGCTGTCAAAATTAGGAAACTGTTTCCTACAATGTAGTTCCTTTCTCTGTGTTATTTACTTTTTCTATCTGTGGAAATGCCAGTGGTGGAAATCCCAGTGGCAGAAATTCCTACATGCGTTCTCCACCAAGGATGTGTGTGTGGTATAAAGAATAAGGTTG
Organism: Myrmophylax atrothorax; assembly: GCA_026770055.1. NCBI lineage: Eukaryota > Metazoa > Chordata > Aves > Passeriformes > Thamnophilidae > Myrmophylax > Myrmophylax atrothorax. Next base: position 116,992,604 of record JAOXXN010000395.1, read on the forward strand.
ATTAGCAGTATGGAAATGGTGCAGACTGTGGGGATGGCTTTTAGCTTTTTTTGTACACATTTCTGCATTTCAGAACATGATACAAAGAATCAGGGTTTTTTTCTGTAAGCAGCAAGATTAAGGTTGGATTTTTGTTTCTTGTAACCAGTTACCTTATTTTTCTTACCCAAAAGAATAGGTCCCCTTTTCCAACCCCATAAGGCAAACAACCGCTCATGAATCTCTTAGCATTAAAACAGCCATAAGTAGTAAAGTTAGTGAGATTCTTTCTTCATTGGTTGTTAATAACTGAAAATAGCTGAAGGAAATTCATTGCAAGTGCACACATAAATACAGGAAATCGTTTTGTAGTACTATTTTCATGCTTTAAACTGTTACTTTCATACCAAGTGTGTGCTCAGTCTTTATTTCAGGATTTCTTTTTTTCCACTCTCCTCAAGGTTTTGGGCTAGTTGGTTAAATCATCTTCACCTTTTCAAGCTGTTACTGGTGAAGCTATGACTAGTATGTTGTCTTCTGTCTCCATCTGAATTGAAAGTACCCTGGCTAACTTTGCAGTGAGCCATTGAGATACTAGAATATCGCAAAATTATTTTGTCTAGTAATTGCTGATATGTGAGGTGTTGTTTTCCACTAGTAGTGCAGTTTCAAGTAGAAGTTGTGTGACAGCAGGAGGATATAGCCTAATTAAAACAAATGGATTATTTATTTTGTGACACTGAGCACATGTACTGGGTTACAGGGAATTAATTCTGTCTTCTGTTTCCCAGACTTTATGACCCCACTGTCACACTTGCTCAGGATGAGCGGTGTCTGTATTTACTTCTGGTGGAGCCTGTGATTGGGACACCATATGTCTGTACAGAATTCAGATCTGCATTTTTAGTAGTGTTATTTGGTGGCAACTTCTCCTCTCACATACCTTCCCTGACTCCCCCAACCCCCCATTGAAGAGCACCCTGGTGTAGTAGTTCTGCCTTTGTAAATCAAACTGCCCTTTGTTAGTAGGAGACCTTCGAACTTCTCTGACTCAGTCTTAATTCCTGTCTCCCACTATCCCAGTCATTGAGGTGGGACATGGCACAGCCTGCAGCACTTGCCCCTGGGCTCTTTGGCCACAGGAGGGAAGCCTGTAGATTCCCTCAAGTAATTTTGGGTCAATGCCCCCATGACTGAGGTGTCACAAGGGCATAAAAGACTGTGAGAGTCAGTAAGGAAAGAAAAACAGAGTTTCACAAAAATATGTTTAGCCAAGAGGCAATTAATTTTTAAAACAGTTTTAATTGGTTTGTAGCAATTTGGGGTGAGCTACTTCACATGGCATATGTTTTCTGGGAAACAGGCCAGCTCAGTAGTAAGAGACTATGAGAAAATTGGCACAAAACATGTGGATACAAGAGGTTTGAAGGAGTGAAACCTTTATAAAGGCCGATACTGCCTGGTTTACCTCAAGGGGGCTCTGTTCTGGTGCCTCTCTTTAAGGTAGAACTCTAATGCACTTACACTCATCCCTACACCCTAGCATGTGTCCAGAAGGAAAAGTGGAAGAAGGAGTGGCTGCCCATTTGTAGTAGGTAACTGAACAAGGTTTGTTGCACACCTCCAGTTTGGCTGTTGCCACACTCAGTCTCCAGGCAACTTTTTCTGATAAACATGGAGCTGGAGAATGCCTTTCAGCAACCAAAAGAGAAGAATAGGACTTCTACCAGCAAGTGGAAAGGGGTAGTGGGGGAGGAGCAGACGAAGTTCCCTTCTATTCCATTGCTCATTTCGTCTTTTCATGTACTTCCCCAATTCCTACAAAACCCAGAGAAATCTATTTCTTAATGCCTGAGAATAAGAAACAGCATAGCACTGGGATTTCTTAGTTTGCATCCAAAATACCGTGTCTTCTAATCATCTCAGAACAGCAAACATAAAAGCTCCTTCCAGAGAGATGTCACAAAAGGTCACACGTTTTCCTCTGAATAATGAGCGGTACTTTTAAAGGAGCTTAAGATAAACTTCAGGCATATGGCCCATATGATCTGTTTACTGCATATAAAGACTGCAGCCCTTAGCTAAGCAGGAGCAGTGATTCTGTCATTAGAGCTTGGATTGAAACTCCAAAAATCTTGCATGTGCTTCCCTGATGTGCTATATAGAGCCTATGCACATTTTCAGGCCAAGCCTTTAATCTCACTTGGCCTCAATTCATAATCTTTAAAAAAACTGCACACAATAGCACAATACAACACAGTTCTTAAATATTTTTGAAAATTATTCTACCTTTAATCCTTACAAAACAGTGACAGGGAGCAGGTGATAGTAGAGCAGCTGGGGAATAGGAGATAGGTTATGGAAGACCAAAGACGTAACTCTCCTCTTATATAACTTATATATGGACATATTCTTCAGTGATGCTGAAGGACAAGTTGTTTATTACAGAGAGACTCTTAAGACATAAATACAGGTACATGGTAAGAAGTGGTGTTTTGTTTTCTCTCTTCTCTTTGTCTGTATTGGGCTATAAACTCTTTGAGGACCAATGCCTTTTCTCAGTATGGGCACTGTCTGCTGTAAGGTGTCCCACTGTCAGTCACAGCCTGCACGTGTTAAGGATGTACTTGCACTTGGGTATAAACTACAGATAAGTAGAATCAGATCCTACAAGGTTGTTGGTGCTTATCCTGATGATTAATATCATAGAGTCACAGAATCATTGGGTTGGAAGGGACCTTAAACTTTCATCTAGTTCCAACCTGCCTTTCACTACAGCAGGCTGCTCAGGGCTTTGTCCAACCTGGCCTTGAGCACTTCTAAGGATGGGGCATTCACAAATTCTCTGGACAACCTGTTCCAGGGCCTCACCACCCTCACAACAAAGAATTTCTTCTTGATATCAAATCTAAACCTTCTCTCTTGTCAGTGTGAAGCCATTCCTCCTTGTCCTGTCACTCCCTCCCCCTTTTAAGTAGACTCCGTTCAGGTACTGGAAGGCCTCAATTGGGTCATCCTGAAGCCTTCTTTTTTTCCAGGCTGAACAATCCCAATTCTCTTAGCCTTTCCTCTTGGGAATGGTGCTCCATCCCTTCATCCAGTTTGGTGCCCCTCCCCTAGTCTTCAGTGGTATAGAGGTGATGGAACTGGGGGATACAGAATTCAAAAGCAGTCTGATGAAAAATTGAAGTCTTTCAGGCCCTGTGGTTGAACTGAAAATACTTTGCTCAGAGTTCAGGCCCCTTAGTTCCTGAGATAGAAAAAGACAACTAGAAATGCTTGAGCTGGTTTGGCTCCGTGAGCTGCATTGCAGGTGTGACTCTGTAAATGAAATAGGGCTCAGCCAGAGCTCAGGATGCACAGGGCTTTACGAACTGACTCCAGCCGAGGTTCTGTGCTCCCAACAGAGGGAACCTGTAGCTATGGTATCCGGCAACACTGATAGGTGGCTGACTAATTTGTTAGCAAATGCATCACTGCAGAAATTGAAATCTCCTTATTGTGTTTCTTATTGCTGCACACAAGTGTTTTAAACAGCTTTCTATTGCTGGACAATGTCTCCAGATCTTGGAATCCATTTTCAAATGTGTGCACTGAAAGTGGATTGGGAGTGTAAAGAAAATTATCTGCCAGGTATGCAGAAGTGCTGGTCTCTGCATAGCTGAGTTTTCTTTAAGACTTCCCAAACTATGTGTGACTCATTTGGCATGAGGTCTCATTGTGCTAAAGTCCCCCAAATCCTTTGTTAGAGAAGGCTGCAGCCCTTGTGGTAAAATGAGTTAGTAACCTTTGGTTTTCTGTCACTTGTAAAAATATTTATTAAGGTATTTCTGTAGGAAAGCATAGTGTTTTAAGGAAGCGATTACGGGTTTCTGAGGAATGAGCTTCTGCTTTGAAAGCTTCCCAAGCTTTACATGCTAGCTATAAAAAAGAAGCAGCTTTGCTATGTAAATTAGGGAATAAAATATTTGTTTTAAAATTGTTCCATCAGGTGTTTGGTATTACTGGCTTTGCTATGATCTATAAAGTCTATAATCCTGAGGTCAAAACACTATTTTTTATTTATTCTGTCTTCATAAAAGTGTTGCCATCAGTGTTGTCTTTAGTTGGAGAAAGCATGGCACTGTAACTAACCAGTGCAGCCTGGTACTTCCGTAGTTTCCAGAAAGTGAAGTACAGCTTTCAGCCTGTAAAACATTTCCTGAGACTGGTCAGTGCAGGGCAAAGCATTGTCATTTTAATGCGTTTTGATACAATCAGAAGCATGTGGTGCTGAGAGGGAATAATTATTTTCTTTATAGGGATTTAGTTTCAAGAAGGTAGAAATTATATTTACCCAGCTTTTCTGGTTGTCTTGCCACTTGCTAAGTGTTTTCAGATGCACCATACAGTTCTTTTGAGGGAGGAAATAAGGCATCTTAATGTTTTCAATGCTGTTATGCCATGGTTTGTCATCTCCTTAGCACTGCCTGCTTGCTTAATCATCAACCAATTAAAGTGCAATAATGGAATACACTTTTGAAGTGCTCATAAATAAAGGGATTTATTGGAGAGAGAGTAATAGAAACTTAATAGGATTTTGGCCAGCAGTATAATTTGCCCCTCCTGTGGTGCTGGCTGTTAATGTTCATGGTGAGTTTGTCTCATTTTGTCCAGTCTCTGACACCAGGATTTTCAGAAGAGGAAAGGGGCTATTACTACAGGGGTTTGAGACCGCACTAGGACTCTTTGAACTTCCTCTGGTTTCTATTTCACTGCTTCATGTTGCACTAGTCTCATGTCACAATGTTATCAACTCTTAATTAGGCTGGTTTGGGAATTATCAATATCAAACAGGATGTGAGGGGAGGCCTTGCTGAATCCTGGTCGCACAGACATCTGCCTGCCTTGGGATGCCTGCAAGGCAGAGCCTGGGGAGAGGTGCAGGGCTTCAGCCTGGAAGTGGTGAAACCTCAACAGATCAGTGCTCACCAGCCCATCTCAAACTTATTGCTGGAACCAAGGCCTTTCACATTAACCAGATGTTGCCTGATGCTCAGAACCTCCACAGTGTGCCCAAAGTTGCCTTTGGATTTACAGATTCCTGGTCTAAAAGCTAAATACCCTGTGAGGTTAGTGGAGAGATGGTGGGCAGTGACAGACAGTGATAATTCCTGCCTCTGTATCTGATGTATGTTACTCACAGTGGCTGGGAAGCACAGACTTCAGCACCCAAAATCAGCCACCTGAGCTTTGTGAAGCAGTGAAAGCTGACACATCCTCTGCAGCTACGGGCAGCTGCTGTCACAGGCTCAGCTGAATGGAGCAGATGGCTGTGAAAGAGGAGGCAGGATTCATTTCTATAGGATTTCTAGACCCTCAAACTGCTGCAGGAACCTCAACACAGCTTCTGGTTTGTAACAGATGTAGTTATAAGTTTGCTTTTTTTTTTTTTTTTTAAGTACGTGGAAAGGAAAAAACCCAACAGTTCCTCCTGAACCCTCAATATAGTGGTCTCCCACTCCTGGCAGCTTCTAGTTATTTTAAACTTTGTGAAAGATGTAGGGTATTTTATTAAAGTAAACAAAGTTTTCTGAAATGAGTGCTCTAGAAGGAAAACACTTTACTAAAGCCCTAAACTTTAATAAGGACACACAAGTGTGTATTCTTTATGGGCACGCTGGCCTCAGCTTGACCTCAGCTAGCCATCTGGATCCCAATTTCTTAATAACATACAGTCTGCTCAATTTGGCTTTTATGGCATTTCTATTAAAGCTATTAAATACAGAACATTTGGTTTCACAGGAACTACATAATTTTCAGATAAACAAGTGGTTGGAATATATACATTACAGAGGAGAGTCCTCACAGCAAACTCTTCTCCCAAACGAAAGCAGGTCAGTTTATTCTGTCTTATCTCTGGGGAAAGTAACGAAGGTCTTGTTTCCCAGAGTTAGGTTTGGAATTGATGTTGAAGTAGGAAGTTGGGCTTAATGGAGTTTTTCTACTCAAACACTTGTTTTTTCACAGAACACAATCTATTCATAAAATGAAAACTTTTTCTGGGAAAGATCTGGTTTCTAAAACTTCCTATTCCTGAAATATTACTCCCCCTTTTTCTGATTTTAAAATACCTTTTTTAGACATCTTGAAAATGGAATTAAAAATTCATTCAGTTTGAAATAGCTTGAATTTCTGAAGGGAAACTAAAAAGAAACCCCTGAGTAAAACACAGTTGAAACATTTCATTTGACCTAGTCAGAAATATGCAGTGAGGGGTGGTGTTTTTTGTTTTTGTTTTGTGGATAAGGCCAGTCTGTAGTTTTTTAGAAGCAAAAGAATCATCTCATTAATAAAAAACGAGAGGAGGAAAAAAGCTAATGGTTAAGTAGGTAGTAGCAAGACTTGTGTCATCAGCTTTATTTATAGGCACTTTGTTTTGTTCCAGCCCTGCTGCCTGCATCCTGTGTGGAAAGAGCCCTGAAAATTAAGCAGTTTTTTTAGCTGGAGGAGACAGGCAGGATGGATTAATTATGGGATGCACTTGCAGCTGCCCATGAACCCCAAACAAATCTGGAAAAGTGTGGTGGCTGCTTTGAGCTGTGAGGCTGGTCCTGTATGCCTGCATGTTCTAGAGATGGTTGTGTTGGTTCTGGTGAGCACTAAGCCTTGCTGAGGTCATGGGTACTTGCAGGAGGCTGTGTGGGAATTCATCCCCCAGAGGCTGTACAGGGTAAATGAGCTGGGCAGAGGGCATTCGTGGAGGAGTCAGAGGTTTCTGCTGTGAACTGAGCTCCAGACTCTACAGATTGTACAAATGGAGAGTGACAGACTTGCTAAGTCTAATGTTCTAAACTTAGTGACTACAAATTGTTTAGACATCCATTTTGTACAGAAGATTTGAGCCTGGCCTTGGCAGCCTCTCAGGAAGCACCCACAGCTTGCTTTGGAGGCCCTACCCCAGCTTGAAATTCTGTTTTATGGTATCCCTCTGCCCCATCTCAACACTTTATTTACAAATTTGTTACCTGCATGTAAAAGATAGCTGTGCCTGAATTCTTATCAGCAGAACCCACCTGTACTCTACTGCAAACAGACAAGAGATTTCATGTAACTAGGGCAGCAGCAAAAGCAGTTTTGCCAATATTTTCCTCGTTTTGTTACTAGATACAGAAGTAAGAGCTTGGGCTTTTGGGGTTTTTTTTGTTTGTTTGGGTGTTTTTTGTTTGTTTTTGTTGTTGGTGGTGGGTTTTTGTTTGTTTTTGGTTTTGTTTTTATTTTAGGGTACCCAGGGACTGAGGCTCTTAGGAACTGAAGAGCTATCATACTTCAGTCTATTTGGACAATTTTCCTGTTGTCACACCTCTGGGGACCATGTGACTGTGGCATTTGTGGGACCTGTGTCCCATAAACATCACTCCTCTTTTCATGCCTGATGGTAGGCTAATGTTTGAGTTTGCTGCTTTTAGGAGTTTAGCAAGGATGAAGGACAAGACGTGGACAGTGGAATGAAAGGAAAACACTGAAGGGGCAAAGC
>JAOXXN010000395.1:117000198-117012059 GCA_026770055.1 Myrmophylax atrothorax
CGTTAGCGAAGTTTGGCCATACATATACATACATACAAGGTTGCTGAGAAGTAGAGCTACTACAACTACAATTAAAACACAAATTTCAACACAGCTTCTTCCACAAGTCATATCTTAGTTGGGGAGTGTTCACAGTATAGATTACAGTCATTAAAAATCCCAGCCCACTCTATAAGAACTAGTTTATTGTGTAAGTTCCCCAGTTTCTCTGCTGCTCATGCTGTTGGGGTTGAACTCCACCATTCAAAGAACCCAATAGAAGCCATAGATTGCACAAGCTTGAGAGCTTCAGAGGTTGTCCTGCATGCATTAGAAAATTTGCACAGTATGGATGGAAAAGGAAATTTGCTGGGGTTTACTACATCTTATTTTTGTGATTCTATCATGAAGGGAGAAAGATTTTCATATAGGAAGAATTAGAGGGTTAAAGTGATCTCTTCATATTTATTTGTCCTGTTTGTAGCATACTTATCTCTTTCCACTGTCTCCTAATGCTACAGATTTATAGTGCCAACAAAAGTAATGAATGACCTGAGCTCACCTTTAAATCACAGGAAACTTGAACAGCCTGTATCCACTGAAATAACGCTGTTATCAAAACAGCTTTGGATAATAAACTCCTAACTGGACTGACACAAGTCTAGTCTTTGTTGAATTCCTCCTCTAATCACCTCAATACAGAACAAGCTGTTTACTTTAATGTTTATTTTCTTGAAACACAACAAGACTTCATTGTTGGAATTACTGCATAAATATGGAGGTGAGAAATAGTCACTGGTGAACATTATTCATGGATGTAGAGCTCTTAAGTGATTCAGACTCTGATTCACTCACATCCTCAATAATTATTGCCACAAAAGCGAACACATTTTAAAGAACAGGATGTGAAATTAATGTTCTGAAGAATTTGTAAAACAAAAGCTCTACATTTTTGTAGGGTTTTTTTCAAGTTAATTTGGAATTGTTACCGACTTCTAATAGCTCAATCAGTAGATTTTCTTTTTCAAACAGCTACGGTACATGCATTTTTTTGTCTTGATAAAAACAAAAGAGAATGTTTAGGTAACTATAAACTTTTAATATTACTTTAGGTCAGTTTAGACCCACTAATGATGCACTTCTGCTTTCATTGATTATATGTGAGGTTTAGAAAGATGATCAACTCTGTCAACATCCGTAAGAGTCTTCATTCAGCACTGAACCAAAGACTTTTGGAGATTTACTGCATCGAGATTATCCATGATAATCATTTCCTGATGAGTCTTGTATCTGTAATATTTCAATAATGCAAGTTATGTTACTGCCACAGGACTCCAAATGGGCAATTAAAGAGGAAGTTTATTCCATGTAGAAAATATATCCCTTCAATTTCATATATTTGGCAGTATACATCTTGCTTATGAAAAGCTTGGGATGACACAAGATTAATTTATTCACCAAAGATAATTTCCTAGAAACCATCATATCACCATTTCAGAGCAATAACTCCATGGTGCATGGAGATTTCTGATAACTGAAAATGGATGGTTGCTGGGCTTTTTCAGTGGTACCCAGCAACAGGATGAGGAGCAATGGCCATAAACTAAAACACAATAAGTTCCACCTCAGTATGAAGAACTTCTTTACACTGAGGGTGGCAGAGCACTGAACAGGCTGCCCAGGGAGGTCATGGATTCTCCCTCTCTGGAGACATTCAAAACACATCTGAATGCATTCCTGTGTAACCTGCTTTAGATGACCCAGCCTTGGTAAGGGAGTTGGACTAGATGATCTCCAGAGGTCACTTTCAACCCTAATAGTCCTGTGATTTTGTGAAAAAGTTATTGGGTTTGGGTGGTTTTGGCTTGTTCAGGGGGGTTTTGAGAACATAGTCAAAACAGAGGACAGAAAGTAGATATCGTGGTAAACAACAAGGCAACAGAGAAAGAATATGTAAGGCTGGAGTGCAAAAAATAGAGAAAATGACAGTTGCAATAGTTCAGGGGAGAAAAGTGGTAAGGGAATTCAAATGGTGATATTGAGTCTCAGATAAAATAGGGTTGTGAAACACTTAAAACAATAGATGTAAAAAAGACTGTTTTAAATCCTTGGCAAGGCAGCCATTCATTCCAGCATGTCTAATCATGAGACAAAAAATGATTTCTATAATTAAAGATATTTCAGGAAAAAACCCAAACAAACAAACACAAAAACCCAAACCAAACAAAAAAAACCACAAAACTTTTGTTTCAGCCCTGGGATTTGTGGTTTTTAAAAGGTCTTTTAGGGCTGGCGCTTCACTGAGACAATGAATCCTTCCTAAGTGCCTCTGCATGTTTTAACATTGTGTTCAGATGCAGGCAGATGTCATCTGTCATCCTGCTATCTATCAAGGCAGACAACACACAGGAAGATGTGATAAGCTCAAAAATTACAAAATTAATAGGATAGCTCAGCTTTAATTCTTCACTAAAAACATAAGCTACCACTTTCTTCTGTTTTAATTCCCTCTTACTGAACTCTTTGTTTCGTATGAAGCATACAAATTCACTGAATTCGAAAGCTATTCTAAATAGCTATTCTGCTTCTAAACTTCTTGTTCTCATCACATTTTGAAAATAAAATAAATACAGTCTGCAGGCACACTTCCAGTGATTAGAGAAAGGATAAACATTCAGAAAACATGGAAGACTTCTCTGAAAATGTCAACGTGCTCATGGCTATTTTTAAATTTCATTCAGATTCACTGCTTTGAAAAACCCTAATTTTTTTGTTTGCACATAACTGTTGCCTTTAAGTATGCTTCTATTTTAAACAAAACTGCAATGGATCAATAGCCATAAGGTTTAACAGATTCCTAACAAGAAGTTACACGTTCTGTGCTTTTATCCAAAATTCCCAGTCTGAGTACATCCAGAAAAGATACACATCGGCCAAGTTTCATGAACCAGAAATGCAGACCTGAATAGTATCTAAAGTTAGATCATCACACTATACTCCCTAAACAGATCTTGTCATCTCTCTCTTCCTATTCTGAGGCAGTCAAATAGTAATTTCAAATCCAAACTGTTAGTAGATAAAGTATGAAATTTACATCCAGTACCACAATTCACCACTTCTTGGTGTAACTTCAGAAATTTGCACCTAGAAATTGTGGACTTAGAAAAATGTGAAGATGTCGACTGTGAATGATCTTCAGCCTAAAATGTTGATCCTTCAGTGACTTAGTTGTCCATTCCTCTAGAGGTCATGGAAGCACCCTGAACTTCTAATATTTGCTCAGTTAATGTAAATTGGAGTATTTAATTCAATTTGTTTGAAAATGTCTTACCAAGGTGAAATGTGTCACAAAGTGATAGAGAAGGATATTGGCAGATAAGAAAAATTGAACTGGACAACACATTAGTTCAAGTTCTCCTATGAAAGGTATATTTAAACTGTATCTATCTATAATCATATGACTGTTGTTGTTACTGAACATTCACAGATACCATTTTGTCAGTAAAATAGCAGAAAATAGAAGCTTCCTCTGGTTGTCATATCTCTCCCATACCTCACAAGCCTGAGGGTTGCTTTTCCCTTCCCACTACTGCCCAGGACCACTACCCACACAAGCAGTTTGTTCTGTCTTTCTAAGTGGGTACAAAACTTGGGCTGTCAAGACCTCTTCCACCCATTTCTTCATATGACAGTCTTTCAGCTACCATTCAGCCTCCAGCAAATGAACTTGGATTTGCCTGGAATCCCAACTTATACTATCTGTTGTGGGTTAAAAAAAAAACAACAAAACAAACAAAAAAACAACCAAAAAACCAAACCAACAGACTTTGAAGTAAAGTTTTCAGAAGGGATCTGTACAGCAGGACAGCTGATGCTGCTGCCACCAATAATCCCTGTGTGACAGTTTGTGCCTCATTCAGCCTTAGATCATTTTCTTCCGCAAAGCTGCACCTAACAATTACTTTTGGTGTCTGTTGCAGAGCTGTCAGGCCCGCATCAGCTGTCAGGAGGCTGAATTTCACTCCGTCTGTGTCTCATCCCTATGGCCCTGACTGACAGACATCCTGCAATGTGTGCATCTGACTGCCCCAGTGTGCTGCCAGCCTGCTTCTCCCCCAGATCAGGCTCACACCCTGGGGGCTTTAAGCTGTGCTCCCTTCCAGGACTGCCCGGTAATGGAAAAATGCAGGTTGCAGTGAGGGCTAGAGGCATGGGAAAAGATGGCAAGCTGCTGGCAGAGGATCTTTTTCCACTCCTAGGTTCCTGGGTACCAACTTGCCATGCCTCCTCCCAGAACTTTCCAGGATTAAAACCACCTCTTACCTCAGCTCTGATAATCAGCAGCATTCATTATTGGCAGTGATTCCCTCAAAAGCATCCCTGCCCCGGGAGCACACAGAGCAAAGGGACATATTCCTAACATGTTTCTTTCCAAGCCAGACCCTTCCTGCTCTGAATCCCTGCACCTTTTCACAGCTCTCAGCATTGGCTCACTTTTGCTCTGTAACCTCAGGAACACATGCTGCTGCAGATCCACAGCTCCATCTGCAGAGAGGAATTAATGGCAGGTCTGCTCCCCCCTCCTCCAGCTTATGGGTGACAAACACCCCACAGACACGCAGAGCACCGTATCTCCATCCTGGCTGCTCTCTCAAAGATGGGGTAAGGAAGCCTCCTGAGCTGCCTGGGAAGGTCTTGCACCCCAGGGAGCACATCTGAGAGATACCACACATGCACGCACTGGTGCACCGATCTCATCTTTGTCCCTCTCTTCTGCTGGCAGCCAAACACTGCCAGGACAAAGCACTCAGCCATGCCATCCTCTCTGCATTATCTTGAAGGTGCGTAGCATAGTGACACGGCATAATATATTTTACAGAAATCAAGACAGGATTTAAAAAGACTGAGTATTAAATGTGCAATAATACCGCAATGGAGAATACTTCCAGTAACTACTGCAATATAGTCCAATTCTTTGAAAAACATTACTCTGGTCTTTGAGATTAAACAATCTCCTTTTGCAATTTGCAGAAAGTATCTGTGGCTTCTAAGCACTCTCCTGTACAAAAGATCTCCAGTATGAAATCTAGCTCTATACATTAAAAAAAAAATACCACAAACTATTGTCTTCTTGTGCTGATGACAGTCCAAAATGACCTACTGAACCATGTTACTTGCATGACTGAAGTGACTCCTGACTGACTCAAGAAATGTGTGTTGCTCTCTATTTTTAACAAGCAGGTTTCATTTGGCTGCTAATCAATCACAAATTGAGATGTTAAAAAAAAAAAGCCACACAAAATGACGTAGCAATGCTACCAGCTTGTCCTCCTTTCTTTATATCTACTATAAGCTGAAGTCAAGATACAAAAAGGTTATTTTTGCTTTTTTTCTATATATCAGTGTGCATATACACATATGCACAGACAGACACAATCCAGTTTCTTCAAAGATGGTAAAATATCATATTATTTCTGCAAGGTTGTCATTAAGTACTTAAAAAAAAAAAGTAAGAGAAATTTTGTCTTCCACAGCACAGCTGAATTAAAAGACATGGGCAGATCCCTCTCTAACCTCCTAAATCTCTCTGCTTTATTCTATACTAACATTGGAATTATTGTTTCCCAAAAACAGCTCAGCTGTTATAAGAAAAGTCATAATTCTGTATTTCCAGATGTTTTTTTAATGTAATTTCAGTAGTTGTTTGAAATAACAGGAGAGGGCCCATTTTCAGCCCTTAGTTATATGTGCTCAAGATTTTTCTAACAAAAGAATGACAGCAGTGTCAAAATCATATTGGCGTTAAGTGCTTTCATTGTCTGATTTTTTTTTACCGCTTTAAACTGAGAAAAGTAAGTTTAAAAGTGGGGAAAACATTTTTTTCTGGTGGATATAAGTTGGTGTGCAGATTATTTCTCACTCCTTAAAACATATTTTCCCCTCTCCTTTAAATGTAATGGGGAAAATATTAAAACAACTGATGGAAGGGCAGACATCAAATTACATATTTTTTTCAAAGTTAAACAAGATTCACATTTGACTTCTGTTATGGTTTAAAAACTTTTCATGGAGGTGGCTTTTTTGTTGTTGTTGTTCTTGGTTTGGTTTTTTTTGTTGTTGTTGGGGTTTTTGGTCCCTTGTGAACACAGCAGTTTGGTGATTGGGAGCCAGAATGAGATGGCTTGTTGAAGATCAGCTCCCTCACTACCTGCTCCTGGAGCCAGCCAACTGCCTAAAACCCAAACAAAGGGAGAGCTGATAGCTTTACATTCCAACATGATGGCTGGGGAGAAGATTGGGGGAGGTGTCTTTCTTTTTGCGTGGGAGGACCTCACTTTTTCACTGGCTTGGGAGGTGGTCAGAGAGAGGTTTCCCAGTACTCATTTTTTTCCACTACACCTTAGTGCTCCGTCTGCTTGGGTGTCCAGCCACTGCTTGCTGGGCTGGTGACAGCACTGGGAGGAGGGTTCTGTCTCGTCCCCACAATTCTATGAATCCTGTGCTGTTCTCCTGAGAGGACGATGATCACTGTCTGGATTCACTACAGAATTGCCAAGGGACCAGTGCCATCTGCAGAGATGTTGCTAACCACCCCCCACCGCTTTTGTGCAAAAGACGGTGAGAGGGTCCTTGCACTGCCCATGGGAAAGCCATCCCTGTGGCTGCCATTCCCTTGGGAGCTCTGGAACCGGCACCTCTTCTCATGTCTTTGCCGAGCCAAACAGCGCCCCCTGGTGGCCGTGAGTACGTCACTGCAGCCCTCCCTCCTGCTGGCTGTACATAACACTGCACCAAATGGGCAGAGGACTTGATCTGTTTGAAAGTTTTGGTTACACTGTTGCTGTTTGTTCTATTCTAGGTTTGGTTACACATATTTGTAATAAAGAACTGTCATCCTCTTCTCTCCATTTCTCATTAAAATCTCTTATTTCAAAGGTTGTGGTGGCTTGAGGAGAGAGGTCCCCCTTCCTAGTCCAGAAGGATTCTTCACTTTCCTTGATAGACATCCTAGTTTTTTATTAAACTGAGACAAGTTCACGTCAAAAAATCTACAGTGCAATAGGGATGGAGACAGTTCACACATGGACCAAGAATGGAAAAAGTCAGGGCTGGGTAGCTGTGATCAGATCATGTAAAATAGAATGACTTTGCCACCCTGGCCCACGTTGTTTCCTGGGAACAGGACCACCATGCAGGATCAGAGTTAGAAGAAAGCCCCAGCTGCAACACTCTGACTCTGGTTTAAAAGGGTGAAAAGCAGGAAAGCCTCAGTAATTCCCTGAGATGGTAGGGAATTCTCAGCAATTCCCTGTGTGAAATAGCAGCAGAAGGACTTGAAGCTGCTGAGCAATCCATATTTGATCTATACTGAAATAATATCTGATCTATAACTGAAGGGCTGTGTGCTGGTTTAAAGGTAAACCAGCAGAAGAAACAAACCCAACACAAAAGAGATCATAAGCCAGAGTTACAATTTAATAACAATATTACAATAATGCAATGGCACAAAGAAAAATTGGTTTTAACCCACAAAACCCAGAAGTATAACCCAGCACCCTGAGGCACAAACACAATGGTGTTTGCTAGCCCCTGTGCTGAGAACCACGTAGTTCCCCCAAGTCCAAAGCAAAAGGAAGTGAAAAACCTGTTGGTACAGATGACAGTTGCAGTCTGGTGAAGAGTGGTAGTTGCAGCCTGGTCAAGAGTGGTGGTCTCCCCCTGTCGAGGTTTTGATCCTCCTCTGGATCCGACAAGTGGTTCCCCCAGTCCCTCAAACCCCCAAGATTATATACTCTCAGGTCCAGGTGAGAACGCCCAGTACCTCCCCTGGGCTGGGGAGTTCCACAATGGGTGATTTGACTCTGTGAGTCATAGGGTATTTTGGAATCATTGATGGCCCATTAGCAGACACACGCCCTCAGGTGTGAAAGTGCTAACGACTTCCTGGAGGGGAGTTATCACAGCTCTTATCTCACAGGCTTCTTTAACACCCATATTACAGCCTGAGGAGTCAGGTGTGCCCTGGGCAGCTGCTGCAAATGGTCCATTGTTAACAGTTCATGGGAAATAAATAGAGGGTGTAGAATACATAGCTTTGGTCACACCCACACAGTGATAAACTGGTCCCACCTGCTGAACTAAAACAGGCTGTTGGATTATTTTTATCATAAAAAAAACCCCCATGCAATGGAAAATGCACTGAGCCCTCCAGGAACACCTCTGGAGTTTTGGGGGGGAAAAAACAAACCATCTAACACACAACCAGTTTGTAGCAGACCTTTGGTGAATACAACACTCTTGCTGTGACCTGATGCTTGTCTGGGCAGCTGACCTACTGCTGATAGTGAGGTGGAAGTGGTTCTCAGTCCATGCCCTTTTCCTAGTTCTTGCTCATCTTAACACCTGATTTTTACAGTGCTCTGCACAGGCATTAAGCTACTATCTCATTCTTGGAGATAGGTGTAACCGGGTGGGTTCTACAGTTGCTGGAAAAAGTGAGGCTAAGCACCATTAAGAGTTCAGAAAACACAGTATCTTTATTAACAGAAGTAACCGAATAACAGGAACCCAAAGAGAAGGGAGAGAGAGGAGGAAAAACAGGAGCCCTACTTGTAAATACTCCTTGCTTACCCAAGGATTACCCACATACGTTGTTTTATCAACTCACCCAAAAGCGGGGACTACATCTTCTAGGCATTGGCAGACAGCAGGCATCCTCGCCGTCCCTTTTGAGAAACAAACCACACCCAGAGCACGAGTCCGCTCACCTTTATTGAGCCTGCTGGTGACATCTACCTAGGGAGGGGTGGCCAGCACCGCCCAGGTAGAGGTCTCAGGCTCTGCCCTCTTTCTTCCTCCTCTCTCCCTCCTTCAACTGTCCTCCAAAGGCTGTCAACCAATAGGAGAGACCCAAATAACTTTATGGAAACTCTATCTTCAACAGTGAAGCCATCACTCTATCAGCTTTTATTCCTTATAACTTGGCAGGAAAAGAACAAATCTTTCACAGATAGCATGAGCAAAAACACAGACCAAAATGTCAACTCTGAATTCCCAATACAATGGGGAAACCAAGGCATGAGTCAGCAGGAGAGCATGAGTCAGCAGTGGGTCTTCCCCATGCTTACTGTGTAGCTGTGATAAAATGGGACCAGATGAGAAGTTGTAGACTCCAAATGCAGCTCATTATCTACAGCTTCACTCTGCCTTGAGTGGAAGTAGATCTTATGCAAGAAAGGGATTGGGATTTGTTGAACTCACTGCTCATAGTTCTGAAAAGGAATAAAAAACATGAATCAGAAATGTACTGTCCCAGCTGAGGCAGATCATCAATTACACTGAAAGAGAAAGAATATTTTAGGATATATAATATGTATAAATATCCATACATATATCAAATACATATTACATGGAATCATAGAATCAACTGGGTTGGAAGAGATCTCCAAGATCATCAAGTGCAACACCACTCTGATTACTAGATCATGGCACTAAGTGCCACATCCAGTCTTATCTTAAAAACCTCCAGGAATGGTGAGTCTACCACCTCCCTGGGCAGGCCATTCCAATGCCTGATTACTCTCTCTGGAAAGAATTTCTTTCTAATATCCAACCTAAACCTCCCCTGGCAGAGCTTAAGCCCATGCCCTCTTGTTCTACCAGAAGAAGGTAGAAGGGGCCACGAAGGGGCAAGTATATCTCCCCTTGGGGCATCAGGCAGGGGTCTTCCTCCTTGCTCCACAGAAACTTCTCAACATATGCTCTGGTATCTTCAGCATCCCAGGCTGCACCACTGCCTAAGCAACAATCTAATCTTTCCTCCTTGCAAGGCTTTTTGTTGCTGCCTTTCCCTGGACCATCCATAAAGAGCAGGAGCCCGGTCCCTAATGAATTTCCTGCAGCCCTGATCCTCTCTTACATGGTCAAGCCCTGAACAGGATCAAAGATGTTTAATTTACCTCTGCAAGTGGGAGTCAGGAGTCCTGGGAATCAGCTGTGGGATTAAGAGGTCACTTATGATGGGCAGATTTTCTCCAGTAGGATGACTCCACATCCTAATCTCACAGCAGAATCAGATCCTGCTTGACTAAATTTTGTTTTTCTCTGCTCTCTATTTTTTTCTCATATTCTCTGCCTAGGTACTGGTAGCAGGCACTTGTAACTGGAAACAGGCACATCTAACATGGCCTTCAGAGGCCCCTGTCCTACTCTTATGTTGACACTAGCTGCAGTTTCCCTACTAACCTTGTCTATTCAAATTTCACCTCCTTTTCCGTCGGGTGTTATTAGGGCTCATTTATGCTAAGACAGTAAATACCTCATTAAATTATATGGAGGCACAGCTACTTGCTAGGAGGAGAAATAAAACGTATGATTTGAAAATATTTTGTTACTTATATATACACATGCATAACTTCATACATACAATACATGAATTGTATGTAGATAGTAGATTCATGGTTTGCTATATTGTGAAATCAGTGAGAGCTGCTTTAAGCAATGAGCAGGTAAGGGCAGTCTTTGAAGTCACTGCTTACAAGGCTATGTCCAGTATAGACCATGGGACATGAATCATTTCTGTCTCTCTGAGATCCACGAAGGTATGTGTGGCTCTGCTTTTCAGCTTCATACAATATAAAAGAGTCTGTCCTTTAGAAAGAGGAGACAGTCAAGGGATTATGAATAACAATGGAAAAGGAATAAAAACAAAAGAAGCAACGAAGGATGATGTGCTTTCAGTGGAAATCTGGAGAAAGATAAACAGTGCCTGAGACGCAACAAATATATTCCAACAGATGCAAAAAAAGATGATCCCATTTTTCTCCACTAAAACCAGAGAGGTACACAGTCACTCAGTTTGAGGGAAACCATTCATAAGAGCTGTGTTTCTCATATCCATTTGCAACCATCTCTGTCTTAAAGTGATAACACATGATAAGTTAGCCATTGCAATATCATATTCTGCTTAATGATATACTCTGGACCTCTAAGGAGGAGGGATCTCACTATAAACTTACCACAAAAATAGAAAAGTTGGATTGCCCTTTGCATTAGAAAACTGGCCAGCTGCCAAAAGCGGGGATATTTCAGGGTCACTGCTAATCCCTTGTCCTACAATTATTTGGGACTCTGAAAAAAAAAATCATTCCCAAAAGAGAGGTAATTGCCAACTAGGGAAACAGTTCATTTAAACCTTCAGGAGTCCAACAAAGAGTTTCATCAAAACTTCTGATGCTGCCAAAACAGAGGATAAACACCAAGAAAACCATTCTGCAACTCACTTCCCACAGGGCTATTGCAGTGCCTTTCAAAGTGAGTAGGAAAAGCCCTGTTTTGTGTGTTAAACACTACAGCAAAAAATAGTCATCCATGATGGAAAAAAATCAAGCTAGCTCAGACTGGCACGGTTTAAAAACCCTCACTCCTACCCACACATTGACAAATTCCTTGCACCAAATTCTGGTCTGAAGCCAGGAACCATACCTTCACCATGTGCCAGTTTGACCAAAACAGAGTATTTTCCTTTTTCCCCACTGTACGTGTTCAGGCACAATTAAAAAGAGATTTGTAGATTTACTCTGATTCATTTTTTTTTGACTTCTGCCAAGATTCTGGATCTTTTGCCAAGACTCTGTTACACTGTTAATACAGACTCAGCTTGTTGATTTTGGTACAATTAAGAAGCAATGAACCTGTGATGCTGTCCTGGGTTTAAGTAGGTATAGGTCTAAATTTAGGCTTTAGTTTTGAGAGTAGGCCTTGGATTATCAGCTGACTTGAGCTGGGTTAGGCCAGCTGACAGCTGACTTCTACTAGGCAATGATATTCCATACCATATTCTGATGTCACCTCAACTATTAATACAGTAGAGTAGGAGGAGT
>JAOXXN010000395.1:117060142-117081728 GCA_026770055.1 Myrmophylax atrothorax
ATAATTAAAAAGTCAATGCAATAGTTGTGAATCTATGAGAAAAGTGTAAACATAAGCTGGAAAAAATATCCTGGACAGTCATTCAGTATTAAAATAGATATATTCTTTTTATTGTGTCCTTGAAATACAAAATTCATTTAAGATGTTAGATTACTAAAATAATGAAGTTCAATTTTCTTGCTCAGAAATTCACAATATACCTAGGTTAATCTAAGAGCCTCAATGATGAATATTAACTGTTAAAGTAGAACCTGTTGTTCATCTATATACAAAATGTCAGGTTGCAGAATTAAGAGCACTTCACAATCTTTTGAATGACAGAAAGTTCAATAATGACAAAATAAAAGATCATGTATAATTCTACAAGACAAATTCACAGATCAGTAATTATTCATAAAAATAGCAGTGCCAAAAATAGTGATGTGCAACTGGCTTAAAAGCAAAAACTAAAGAACAACTCTTACATGGTTTTATGTTAGTACATTAGGACATATTGTCAGAGATACGAAAGTCTAATTTACAAGCAGATACACATATATTAGATGGTTTTTAGGTAATGGAACATTTAAAGTTTCAATAGCTTATAGCAGTACTGAGTGACAGCATGGAAATGGAGGACATAGAATCTGTAAATTACAGTAAGAATAATTAAAAGATTACATTTAACACTCTCATTAGTTCATGATAAATTAACTTTTCTTCTTCGGTCTTACATAGGGCTGTATTGATTATCCCAGCAGAACACTGGCCTCTCGTGCGGTGCAGAGAGTGCTCTCCAACTGTGATGCAAGCCCTCCAGGAGCCTTCATGGAGGTTTCCTGCAACTCCTGGAAAAGATTCTGACTTTTTTTTTTTTTTAAATGGAGCATACCCTATAGATTTAATTTGCTATTTTGGAGACAATCTATTTCTTCTTTTTATTTCTAACTAGACACTATACCAATTGATCAGCAATTAATGTGAAATTACTAATGATTTGCATGTACTTTTGGCACAGTCCTATTATGCCCTATCAAATTATGCAGCAGTCAGCAACATTCTAATTCAAAATCCTAAAAATAGAACACAATTATAAAAAAGAGTCTTCTGTTTAAAACAAATATCCACTGTTATTTTCGCAGTTGCTTCAGGTTTGTTTTAAAGTTGGATGCCAAAGAAAGATTCATCATAACTGTGGCATGAGACATTTTACAGCTTACATTTAAGCAATAATGGAATACAGTCAACAGTGTAATGGTATCAGCATTTCCTCTCTCAATAAACCAGGCTCTAATGACCAAACTGGATTGTGAGCTACAGCTGAGTACAGAATAGCTTCTACAGAGTAACCACAGGAGTAAGTAACCTGAGTACAAGAATCTCTCCATAAAAACAATTTTATTCCGTGGCCCAAAGCAATAATCAGCTTTTGCTGATGATTAAATGTTGAAGCAAAGTTAAAGCATTTAATCAACTGCAAAGCCCATTTAATGTAAGTGTACTCCAAACTTGTAGACATTATAGATACTATATACGAATAGAAAATGTTTATCCAATTATCTCACAAAACCACAATTTTCTCCTTGGAGGACTTGGAATGTGGCTGTGTCAATCTCTGAAAGCCTTTCTACAGATGCTGATGCTTGTTTAGGGTATGTGCTTTACATGAGTAATTGAACAGGCTTCTACAGAAATAATAATAAATAATTCTAATCCTTAGTATGTAGGTAGCAGTTTTCATCCATAGGCCATCAAGTCCTTAAGATATGGGTAAAATTTCTGATTTTGAAAGACTTACAATGGCACAGCCTAAAGAGAAATGTTTTCTGGGAACACAAGGCAAGGTCCACAGACATGGCTATTCTCCCATCACAATTATCATCTTGGCAGATTGAGACTGGACAGCGACGAGAATACTCATCAGTCTCTAAAGTGATGGCTGGGAAGACAGACAGGTCTAAAATCTCAGATCCTGTGCACCAGGAAAGTAATTTTTGAAACAAGAGCTGGTCAAACAGTGAAGCGGGTTGGGCAGACAGTACACAGACAACTCCTGTGACTGCCCAGGGTTTTCACTCGCTCAAATTTTGGCCCCAAGGAAGAGCCTACTTTCCAGTTTGCAGATGGACAAGTCTGTTTCCAAACACGAGTCACACTACTCTGCCTATGCATAACTTAGGCACAGTCAAACACAGTTAAAAAGTAGTTTTTGATACCACACTTGCCCTTGAAGCCCTCTTCTTTTGCTTTTTTGGAGAAATGAACAAATCTAAGAAACGGTCAAAATAAATGCACAAACATGTTACTAAAAAACCCAGTGAGACAAGCAGAAGGTAATTTTTGAGATGATAGAATAATTTCAAACAGGCTCATGTGTTTTCTCCCTGAAGAATATACCTTTTTTTTGGCCCCAAAGCCAAAATAGATAATTTAGCCTTGAGCCAGAGCCTATTAAAAATCAACAGAACTTCCCCGCTGACTTTTAATGACTGCATGAAAAAATCACATATTTTAATCTTTTTGCATTGTACACACATATACACACACAAATAGTATGAGAAGCAAAGCATTGAATCTCAGTACATAAAACTGAACTTAGAAATGTGTTGCCAGTAAGACATTTTTGCAGATCATACCCCCCACCCCATACAACTTCCATCACATCTTCCAAATATGGGCTAAGACGCTCAAGACCATGAAGGGAATAGAGCAAATAAAAATTAGAATAATCACTAGAAATTAAGTTCCCTCTTTCTTGCTATTATGCTTCTTTGAACAGATGCTGAGATTTCACCAGATGATCAGTGTATGGGACCTCCCAGTCTAACAAGTGTGAACCCCCATGACAGAGGGCTGCTAAGCCCGTTTCCCATATAAATGGCCTGGATTCAGCTTGCTGTCATCCTCCCTGTAAATCTTGCTCATCTCATGGCCAAGAGTATGGGCATCCATCTTGTAGGGATGTAGGACTATTTACCTGGCCAAACTCTTGTCACCTCACCTCACTTCTCACAACTCAGGCAGGATACATTGAGGTTGCAGGTCCCTGCATCTTACATCTACCTCCAGCCCAATGGCTTTTCTCCTTAGAAACAAAGAGGAAGGAGGTAAAAGCAGACAGGGAAAAAGCAAATGTTTCAAAAAATATAAAGCTGAGTGATGAAACAGAGCAAACATGGAGATTAGTAGAAGGCATATAGGCAGCTGTTCAATTTCTTAAGGACCTTAGCTTGTAACGAAAGGCAATATCAACGTCTGGCAGGAGGATACCAAGGCCCATACGACTGTTATCAAGTCTGACAGCTTTGTTTTCTGCTAGTTCTACATCAAAATGAGATAATAGTATGAAAAGGAACATCTTCATCTCATTCATTGCGAGGAACCTCCCTGGACACATGCTGATCCCAGAGCCAAAGGGCATTAGGAAATACTTCAGTTTTCTTCCTGCCTTGTAGAAGGTGGTTTTCTTCTTGCCATTCTCTATGTATCGATCGAACTTATACTCCTGAAAATAAAAGAGAAAGAGAGAGACAGCGTGATATCTAACAAGGCAGTTACATGAGCTGCTTTCTTTGCACAATGGTAACGCGTCTGAAACCCAGAAAATAAGATAAAGAGGAAGCCAAGGAGCTGACAGCTTCTTCTTTTTAGTTGGTTCCCTCAAGTTTCATTAACTCACATTATCTTCCCTGCAAAGAACACTCCTTAAATCCACTTACTTAGCTTATCCCTTTTACATCAAGCTCCTTCAACTTCTACATCTCATC
Source organism: Myrmophylax atrothorax (assembly GCA_026770055.1). Taxonomy (NCBI): domain Eukaryota; kingdom Metazoa; phylum Chordata; class Aves; order Passeriformes; family Thamnophilidae; genus Myrmophylax; species Myrmophylax atrothorax. The sequence continues at coordinate 117,063,889 of JAOXXN010000395.1, forward strand.
CACTGAGTGTCTGGCCTATATTGATTGTAATTAGATTTTGACCGCTTTGTAGCAGGGACAATGAACCTTAGTGGAAGGACAATTTTCTTGTAAAGCATCATACGCACTCAGTGTGGTACATACATCATGAATGAGGATAATCTGACAAATTCTGCAAATGCCTATGAATAAATTAATGCATCACACCGATCTTGCTCTTGCAAGCTAGAGCAAAATCCATCCTTCTTTTGAACCTAGTGGTGCAAATTATTTGAAAATCGGATCTGAAGCTTTGCAGTCAATTTTCATTTCAGTTGGAGATGGTTGCTGCTTAATTTGCCACATCTTACCTTCTAATGTTTTGCTCCAGAAGCTGTGAGCAAAGCAAGACAATTGCCAGTGACTGACCACTACAAAGTAAGTTTTGAGGTTGTACTTGTAACATATATCCCATAAATTGAACTTCTTTCTGACTATTCTCCAGTAGCAGGATCCCTGTGTAGAGATAATTCATGTTTTTGAATAAAGGAGATCTGGCATCCTCACTCAGTCAATGGCAAATTAACCACTTACAAAACCCTCCTGCATGCTTTGAATAAAAATGACAGACACTTCTTGCTTATGGTCACTCATTAGCATTTGTCCTGCTTTGCATACATCTGCTATAGTAGCAGCCATTTGGAGCTGGCTGGGAACAAGTCAGTCAGACAGAAATGGACCTCAACTGATTAAAAAAACCCACAGCACCATTAAAAATACACTGATACCGATCTACCCAATAGATTAAAGGCTCTGAAGAACATGTACTGCAGGTCTTGCTGTTGAGAAAAAAGTGTTAGGGGAGGTGGTCTATGAGAAAGGGAAAAAGTACAAGGTGCACTTGAGGGGATGTAACTTTGGGTGCTGAAGAACAGGAGATTGCTTCTCTAAATGGCAGAGGCCTGGATTTTCCAAAGATAAAGGTCATTTTATGCCTGCTTCCACTGAGAAGTATTTCTTTTCCATCTCTTTGAACACCCCAGCCAAAAGGAAGCATGTCTTTACTTTTTCCCCTGGGAAGTTATTGCTTCAGCTGAAGTAGTACAATAACAAATGAAAGCCCAGAATAACAAGATTCACATCCTGAAATCTAAATCCTACTGGTCAAAAATAGCACCACTAAAATATGAACTGCAATAGCTTAAAACCCCAATGCAACCCTGAGCTCTTAATTTTGTTCAGACATTTCCACAAGGTTTACTCCTGGTGTCTGATGCAATTCAGAACTGTGGTATTGAACACATGTGGTATTGAACACAATGGGTCAAACCTTATGCTTTCTTTGTCATAGTAAGAGCTTTTTGTAATTGCTTTCCACAAAAAATAAATTGGTGTCTAAGGAATTGGGAAAGCAGAAAACAACTGCAAGACAGGAATGCAGCCAATGACAGTGACTCAGGTTCATGCTGCTGAAAGCCCCTTGAGTTGTGTGGTGTTCACTTGCTAAATAAAGACTAATTTCTGACAATGAAGGAACTTTCAGCCATGCACAAGGTCTCCTAGAAAACGCAGTGTGGCTGAAGGCAAGGAAAAGGTGAAGACAATGAGCATAAAGAAGGGATGAAGTTGTGTGTGGACTGTCTGCTAAGAGTATTATGAAAACTGAGCAATCTCCTGTGACTGACATTAGTCTCTCTTTGTCACAACTTGTATTTAGCTTTGTTTGGAAAGCCACTGTGTAGGGTTTGCTGCAGGGTTTCCTGATATTTCACTCAATGGGTTTTGCAGAGGTCATTTACTGAGCTCTATAACTAGCTGAGTTAGGATTTAGGAGTTCACCTATCCACTTTATAGAAAACTGACTCATTTATTTAGGTTTTAATGAGTGGAGAAAGAGGTCACCAGTATATGCTTACACTTACACAATATGGCGCCAAAGCAGAAGATGGCTTGAACTTAAATTTATGTATCCAGGAGAAAAAGAACTGCTACAAAATTATCTCGTCAAGCTGCCTGTTTTCCCAGGAAAAGTTTTCCCTAAATACATGACAAGCTCAAGACTGCACCTTTCAAAAAATTCATTCTCCATTTCTATCTGATCCTCAGTAGTTATTGTTGAAAGCACACTGCATATTTTAAGAACCAAACAGAACAGTGATTTCCCCACTTTTCGAGAGGGCCCATGTGCTGAAATCAATGTACTGCAATGTGTGGATTGCTCATTCACTATCAAAAAGATAAAATATATGAACTAAAGCTGTACTGTGAAAGCTGAGCAGAGCTGCTACTAAGCAGATATATTCAAGCAATGGAAATATGGTAATATATTCCGGCAATTATTGGATAAGGGAGGGGATCAGTTTCCGCACTGATGCTTTTGGTCTAGGACCTAAACAAACAGATGGACTTCTGACAAATCAATAATGTTCTCCAAAATAAAGTGTTAAGAATAAAATGAAAAAAGCTTATTTGTTAGCCGCTATCTATCCTTTTTAAGGATAAAAATATTAAACAGCTATTTGCCAATAGATGGATTATTTTTAAAACCCTAATTTTCTCAGCAGGCTTTATCTTCATTGTTGGAGTTGGGACAGCCAGCAGAGCCCTCCTGGATGTAATTTTTATTTTCATGGCTCCAATGCTCATCCCAGTGGCTATACCTTACTCCTGCTGATTCCAACATGCTCCACACCTCCTCTCACTGAGGCTGGCAGGGTTCCGGCACAGTGAGATGCTGTCCCGCACTAACCAGACACTTGGATCTCATCTTCTCTGCAACCTGACATCTTTAAATTCCTGAAAGGGAGAGCCTCAGGGAGTAATGTCTCTAACATGGGCTTTCTATAAACATGTAAAATAAACAAGTTCCCTTCTTCTTTAGCTCAAATGCCAAGGATGAAAATCAGAATGGGAGACATTCATTTGCTTAAGAAACTAGGGGTGAGGAATGGATCAGGTACAAATTCTTGCCTCTGAGGCAGAAGAACCATTTAAGACCCTCAGTGTGCCCCCTTGCTTTTCCTTGATCTTCCTCTGTGGCACCCTGGGCTGCGGACAGCAATCTGGGGCACAACCAAGCCGAGAGGACTGTTCAATTTGCATGCAGGTGGTGAACTTCTGAAGCCATATTAAGGCTGAGGCAGGGTGGATTAATTTCGAGTCTTTGATATTCATTAACTCGAGCGTCAGAGAAAAATAGAAGGAGATGACACAATTACCCTCCGAGCTTCTCTGCAGAGCAACAGCTTTACAGTCTCAAGTTCACAACACTCTAATTGATCAAGAAGGGGTGCATTCCTAGGAAGGGAGGTGAAAAAGCATAAGGCTCAAGTAAGACACTGCTATTATAGAGCTTCAGAGACTCAATGATGCTTTGCGGGCACTTAGCTAAATGACCCACATTATTTGCTATTTAAACCACCTTCTATTATTCAGCCCTCCTTGGGTATCAAATGATCCACTGCCAAACAAAGCCCACATTTAGCCTAAAGTTTATGGTAGTCAATGTGCAATTGTCAATTCCTTTGAAAGCAGTCGCAGTCAGTCTCATCACCATATTTCTCTCTTCAGGTCATGCATCCTTTGACCTGTAGGGCTGTAGAAAATACATCTGAAAGTAGGAAGATTTGTTCCACAAGAAGGAACAGCAGTAAAAAAAACAACAACCTATAGATCGCAAAGGGCTTGGCTGCTTCGATGTGCCTGGAGTAGGAAGAGTAGCACCAGCTGAATGTTTACCTTAGGATCTTCATAGACCTCAGGGTCCATGTGCAAAATCTGCGGGTAAAGGGCTATCCAGTCTCCTTTTCTCAAAACGACTTCTTGATTCCCCTCAAGCTTAAGAACAAAATCCTCCTGGCTGATGCGGATGTTCATGGAAGACGAGCACATTCTTAAACTCTCGTTTAAGGCACTCTCTGCGATTAAACAAAAGCGGGGGGGGAAGCATCAGAAATATGGGAGATGACTGGAAGTTATACACGGCTACAGCTGCTGCATCTCGACAGGTTTAGTAGGGCAGACTAAAGGAAAAAAAGGAAAAACAACACATAAACCAAACCAAACATAAAGCAGAGACCAGGAGGAGGCAATAAACACCCCCGCAGGCTTGGGGTGGGGCAGCTGAGATTCTGAACCTCCCGATGCGATTCTCACTGATGGTGCTGAGAAATCCTGTCGGCTGTAAGCAGCACCACGTTTTGGGTGGGAAGTCATTATTCAGGCATCACGTTGAAAACAACGCAATCAAAAGATATGAACGCTTTATGCATTTACATCTATTTTGGAGGTTGCAAGCAAATACCAGCAGAAGCATCCGTGGAGCTGTTTAGCTTGCTTTTCAAAAGCTGTTGGATGCAATGGCAGGACTATATGTTAGAAAGATCATTCTGCTTGTTAATTCTGCAGTCATTCTGAGAATTTTTAAATGTACTTTCTTTTCAATGCACGATGCTGCCAAATGATAGTGTCTGTTACGGTCAGAGTGAATGAAAGCAATTCATTATTGGCCTGGCAATTTTAAAAGAGAAAGACACTTCTAATCGAGCAAAAGGAAACAAAACATAGTCCTTTCAGGTTTGGGGAGAGCAAGATTTCTGTCTCCACCATCACATCCTGGAAGGCTCCAGAAGCTGAATGTCCTTGCTTTCCCAGTGGCCTTCACCTTTTGCTCCTAGCACGACAGATTTTATGGCTAATTTCCGGCAATTTATCCTGGCAGTTTGAGGAGGAATTCCTTTGGGAATAATATGCATAATTTGCATAAATCATTCTGATAGCATGTATATCAGCATGTAGCTCCTGTCTAGGGCTGCATCTCTCACTTTGTAATCAAAACTGACTATTTTTCCACCAGTGTGTACGGGCACTGTTATATGTGACTTGATTCCTTCTAATCATTAGTGTGAAAAATAGCCTAAAATAGGGTTTCATGTGCATGCAATAATCCATTTGTGTCTGCATTTATGTTTTGTGATATCAAATATGCCTTCTCTAAGTGTTCACCAAGGCACTGCAATTGCTGCACCCAAAAGGTTAGTTTATTAGAGACAGTAGCTACCCAGTGTAGATGCCTCTGAAAAAAATAACAACAAACGTTCTTTCACTGAAAATTAAATCTGGTGCAGCATGCATAGCAAATAAAGTGGCCCTGGATGCTTTCTTGCAGGAGGTTTTTCCTTAAGCATGCATTTGTCTAAAGAAATGAGGCTGCGGTCAGCTTTGTGTGGCCAGCGCCGTGATTCAATGTGACGTACAGTGAGTCTGTGCATATTCTTTTGGACTGCCTTCGTTACTATAATCAGGCAGAGTCAAATCGGCTTGTTGGTGACGAAGCCAGGAAAGAACCCTGGTTCCAGAAGATGGCCTCTACTGCAGATAGCCACAAGGCACCTGACACGATAGATTTCAACTGGCAGTGCTCTGGCAACAAAACTTTACACGGTACAAAGAAAGGGTCCAGTTGCCACTCCAGACTGCCTTCAACCTGCAGAAAACGAAGCTGGTAACCTCATGCTGGTCCACCATTTGGGAATGGTGGTGACATATGTAGAAACACCAGAAATCAAATGAGGGAGAGGGAAGGAGAGAAAAAAAGAGAGAAATAATTATTAAAATGCTGCTGCGAAGTAGCAGGTTTATATTTAACCACCCAAGTGATGTGGCCACATCCTATCGGTGGACATTCTCCCAGAAAGCACAGCAGTCCCTGCCTGCTGCCGGATCCCAAATGACAATTGGGCAGCATATCTTATGCAGAAGTTAATCACAATAATGGAGCACAAAGTGTGGCTTAGCGGTCAGATCGTAAATGACAAATCTGTTTTACCTTCCAGTACCAGTTATGTGTGGAAGGCAAGCTTGGCTCTTGCTCTGAGCGATCCTGCCGATAATCATTAGATGACAAAAGTAATGAGTCACATTATGATCAACAAAGGAGAATGGAGCTTATATGGCTTTGCAGGCTGACATTAAAAAAATAGACAGTCAGCTTTCCACAAATGCTGGAGCTATACATTGAGAGGAATGACAACTGCACAATAAAACTGCAGCCTTTACTTGCAGTTGTCATAGTTCAGCAGACACCAGGCATCGCCACTGACAGACCAGCTGGGTAGCTTGGGAGGCCTTCCATTCTGCACCATGAGGTACAGTAAATTATCCAGCATGGTAGAGCAACATCTGTTTCTGTGCTTGTGCCGAACAAACAAGGCAATTTAAAGCATACCAAGGGATAACCAAGCAGCAAATGAACATGACCCTCATTTTTTCCCCCCCTTCTTACACACATGAGATGCTAAACTTCACTGTGTGAGTGCTACATAAAGAAGCCAGGCTGTTGTTTGATAAGGTGTTGTCAGAGAGATTTTACATATTTTCTAGAGAGAGAGGGAAAAAAAGAGAGAGTTATCTCTCATAGTATTGTTATTCTTAGAATCCTCCCACTTCTCTCTTCGTTTCTCTTATACTAAAGCTAGCACTCAGCTTCCAATTCATTCTAGACTTTTTTCAAAAAAAGCTGTTTCAATATACTTATAAATATTCAGTCTTTAAACCCTAATTTGCTATACTTAGTTCACATGCCTTCAAGCATTTGTCTTCCAATTTCCACTGAATAAATGCGTACTAATGAGAAATAGAGCAAGCTGCTGAGGCAAAGCTGGGTGACTTGAGCCTGGCCTGCCACCAGCTTGTGATAGGCAGGCAAATTGAGTTAAAATGAAAAGTCTTGTCAGCTGAAATACAACATGGTAGCCAAACAGCAAGCTGTCAATCATCCAGCCAAAACAAGGGACTGCAGGTAATAAAAGGTCATTGCGAATCATAAGTGCATTTGGCTTTCGTAGGCAAGTTAATTTTAATTAAACATGATCTCTATCAGTAAATGTTTTATAAAACTTATTGCGCAATAATGGATTGTTAATTTTATACTAACACATAGCAGGTAATAGGGTACCATAATTATTAGAGTGTATTGTAGAAAAATAGCTATTGAGTATGCAAATATTTGGGGGGGTCATTTACCCACAGGCATCATGGTGTGCCAACACAAACGATAATCTGAAACAAGTACATTTGCATCTTACTAAGAACTAAATGGTACTGCCCAGCCCCTTCCAGGAAATATATTTATTTATTTCAATCCAACCAAGGACTTTAATGCTTAACATTTGTGTTATGAATATGCACTCTGTATTAGCTGCCTTTGGGTTTCTACCCTTTCTCGTGTATAAAACAATTTTTCAAGCTGTGCTTTTTTCGCAGGAAATATCTGGGATTCAGCAATGACCTGGGGCAAGAATACTTCACCATATAAATGAATGGACTAATATTAAACAAACGAACTGACTAAACATGCCTAGCATTAAACATGCACTAAGTATATCTCTGCTTTATCCCTGGCATTTCTATTATAACCATTTTAACTCACAGACCATTCTCATGTGTCCTTTGCCATATTAAAGCTCTGTTGTGAGCCATAACGACTAATAATGTATGTTACTGTGTGCACACAAATACACATGTTTGGGTTTTGGGACACTATTGTCTTACATACACAATACAAAGTGTGCTTCCTCAGAAATGCCATCAGAAAAAGATAATCAGGGCCAAAATTTGCTAGTTTTGTTTTGGGTTGAAAGTGGTTTGGGTTTTGGTTTTGGGGTTTTTTAAATAAAAAAATCATGTATCTGTGATTGAATGTAGGAATAAATCAGGCCACGTTGTTCCCTAGACCCAAATAATCTGACCATAATAACAACACTACTTCCTGAAAAAGACTTTTAGCAATTCATGCTTGTTTGCCATAGAATGAGGAATCAAAAAAAAAAAGGCTCGTGTTATAGTAGGCCAAAAAGAGAACGGAGAATCGGAGCACTTAAAACAGGAGAATGAGATGACAAGGTGATGAACATGCAAGAATCCCACCTGGTCCCTCTTACTCGAGAGCAGCCACACAAATCCCAGTTTCCTACACCCCAGGTTGCCACAGGGAGAGTAGGAAGACGAAAAGCTCAGCCTTGGAGGATTGGGGTCAGTGGCCCCAGTCTTCCTGCAAGGGGGGGATTGTTGGTGCACAAGCAATGCAATTTGGGACCTTTGTCCCACCTACACATTTAACAAAACATTCCTTTCCCCTTTCCATTGAAGCATGACTTTAATTCTCTTATGGTACAGATTTTTTCTCTATATTATTATTTTATAGGACAGTATCCATCCCTTTATGACTTAAGTGCCAGAAGAATTGAAATCGAGCTTCTGTTCATATCACATTATGTTTAACATGATTATAAAATTTAACAAAAGTGTTACAAGAACACTACAAAGTAGGATGTGGTACTTCCCTCTCAACACATAAATCAAATGCTACCAAGGTACTTCAAGATTTCAAGGAGAAGCAGAGGAATGACACAGTTAGTTTTAAACTGTTCATGTCATTTTGCACCAGATGGTTTTAGTGAATTACATGCTTTTATTTTCCTGATTCCTACACTTCTGGGGAGCCTTTTTGCCCCTTTTTTTTTCTTTGCCATTCTCATCTCAGTCTCCAAATACAAACTAAATTCTCATTTGATCTTCTTGATGCTTGGTAACTTATTTTTTGGTGTATGCTAGCTCTGATGTGAAGCAGATTTACTTGTGTTCTGTAAAAGTACATTAAATGCTTAGAATGTCATGTTATTCATCAGTACTGTCTTTGTCATCCAAAATCTACTTTATTTCAAAAGCATTCTCCATTGGTTAGAAATAAATCTGCATCAAAACAACCATGACTCTAGATGAAGCTAACTTAGTAGACTCATGCTGTATAAGATTAATATTAATGCTCTACCATAAAGGAACTGGATAAAACTCTATTTTATATTTGTACTATGAAGAGCAAAACAAGTTTGAACACAGATTCTTGAGGACATGCCACATTAGATGGTCCTGGAGAATGGCAGCTATTACTTAGATCCAAACTGGGCACAGAGGCTGCAATGCTCCACCACTGTCCCTTGACTCAGCTTTGTTTAAGAGTGGAATGTCAGTTCAGGTCATGACCTAGCAAGACACAATGGGCATGTGCTACCAAGACCTATAGACATGAGCTCATTTTGATCAGGGGACTGTTTTTGATATTTAAAAAGAGAGGATTATTGAACCTTTAAAATTCTGTTCAGATGTGGTCTACCCTGCTAACTCTATCTGTGGAGACTTTTGGATGCTTACCCTCTCTCCTCTCTTGGGCTAAGTTCGCCATTTCTCCTGCCAGTGTCTGTGCACTAGCAAATGAAGTGAAATCAACAGCTGATTCTCTGAAGGCCTACACAGCTCCTGCACCAAACAACTTTCAATGGCCAATGGCAAGCATCTCCCTTTGAACCCCTGATCCAGAACCGGAAGATATGCAGCTCCCCTAAAGATCCTTATTTTGAATAAAGGTACTTTTTCAGTACTGAAAAAATAACAATTTTTTACCAAATTGTTATCTTCTTATATTTCATTTGTAGGCATTGCCCAACAGAAGCCTGCTTTAGAAGTCTTTTTTGTTTAGTTAAAGAGAGAAAGAACAAAACTGCTTGTGGAAAAAAATAGATTTGCAGTTTAAATACACCATCCCACTTTAATTTCAGAAAAGGGTCTTTCTTGGCAGTACCATACAGAAGTATTTGAAATGCATTAACACTTCGGCAGATGCTTAGAATCAAACAACTTAATAGGCATCAACTTTTTTCAAATAATTGCAAAGCTTCGATTTAGCCTTTTGCATACCTTGCATAGTTAATTACCTAGGCTTTAATGTTTACATGCAATGAGAGTATCTACAGCTATAAACTACATAATTTATAATTGATGTAAATGGCTGTTATTATGTCAATTAGGCAGCTGTGTCCTCCACCTTCTCAGTAAACAGAAATGAGTGATAAACCGAGTTTGCCGGGAGAGCCCCTCTTCTCTTCCTAACAGATAAAAATAAATTACCTAGGTAGACCAGGTTGTCCAATTGTTCTCTGGTGAGGTGGATGTTATATGTGGGCCCTCTATTTTGACCTGTTGACTGCAGCAAATGGTCAATCTCGTCACGCACCGCTGCAAGAGCTTCTGGGTGCCGCAGAAGATAATACATGGCCCAGAATGTAGCTGGAATCGTGTTTCCCACAGAGGCCCACAGGAAGGCAAAATGATGTGCTGAGAGAAAATAAGTGAAAAGGAAGATTAATAGCGTTTATTACACTGATTAGATTTGCAGTGTGCTAATTAAAAGATGTTAGGACACAGACCCAGCCAAGGATCAGTGAATGCTAATGAGGACCAATAGGCTTCTGAAGTCTAATTTTCTGCTTAATGAGAATAGTTTGAAATGTAATGTCGGGGGGGTGGGGGGATACGGGGAGGAAACGCAGCTCAGTTATAATCTTTCTCATTATCACCATTAAGTATCTTGTTTTACCACCTCAGCACAAAAAAAAAATCAATTATCATAGAGGGTTGTTTCAGAGTAAAACATTTTATCATTAGCCAATTAGAAAGAACATAAAAAAATTTCAAGGTCGCCATTTTGCCTTTTTATTTCAAAGGTCTATAGTAAATTATTTTATTTTAGACAAGCAATCATTCATAAGTTTCCTACCTGCTTTGTCATAATCTCCAAGCAGCTCATATTTCTCAAATATATCTTGTCTGGCTTGGACCACTTTTGACCCTCCCAGCCATTTTGTCATGTTCTGAAGTAAAAAATGATGTATAAGCTCCTTCCGAACCTTCTTGGTAGCTCCTAGCAACTCAATTGGTATGTTTGCAGCTAAATAGGGAAAGCTGGCATCAAACTTGATAAATTTGTCTCTGATTTCACTAATAACTTTGTGGCCATCTGCAGCAGGAACTCTTCCATATAGTGTTACAAAACTGGCTTCAAACATTACAGAGCAGCAAAATTTGTACATTTTTTCTGTTTCCCAATCTGTTGCTTGTGAGCATTTCCATTCAAATATATCCTGGAGATTTTTCATCATGTGGTCAGAAATGATATCCAAAGGTTTGCCTTGTAGATATTGGTAGATTCTGTGCAGGTTTTCCTTGAGATCAGGGAATTTTCCTTTTGACAAGGCTGGGTAGTCAAAAGTTTTGGAAGCCATTTTATTAGCAAATTCATGAAATTCAAGTTGCTTGCTATTTCGGATGACATAGACATATTGAAATGGGTCCATGATAAAGGTAATATATCTACCTGAATAGAAGAAAAGAAAAAAATACAAGTCACATGCACTTTTGTAATCTGCTGATGCTTTCAGAAGCAATAACTGGTAAGCAAACCCATCACAGCTAAAGTCTATGATAAAAGCATGCAGAAAAAACCCACCAAAGCAAAGATATATGAATAAACCTGCAAAGAAAAAAAAATGTAACAACTTCTACTTAGATTCTCTTTGTCAGGTTGCAGATTCCACCTGTGTACACTTTGAAGGCTCTCCTAAAATCAGTATGAACCTATTTCCACATAGACTGATCTACTGTTTGTGCCAACAGTCAAGGGTGATCTCCTCAATGGTAGTAGTGCTCTGAAAGGAATAATTTACTACTCTGGTCTAATTAATGAAAATAGTGTGGAGTCATAGCAACATTTGAAAATTGTATTTTTTTACCAGCAGAAAGTGAGAAACACACACATTTCACCTGCATAGAGGAAAGGGGATGACGGGGGCCGGAGTGGAAAACATGCTACCACGGCAGCTTTTTTCTAAGTAGATGACACAGGAACTCAAAATCTGTTGGTTATGGCTTTAACTGCACACTGCAAACTCCCAATATTTAAAACTTCTCTCTCATCTATTTTTTTTCCTCTGAGGTTTTGCTAACTTTTTGTTAAGAATGTGCTTAGTATCCTTAACATGACTACCTTGGGATGTGAATTTCAAGTCAGAGCTTACAGTGTGGTAGGCTACTCTTTTTACCATGGGTGCCCCCTCAGGGTATACACTGTCCTAACGCTACTAACCATCGTGTTAGAATACACCAACAACTTCTTACCCTTCCCAGAGTACTTAATTAAGTGACTCAGTGATACCTTCAGCTGCTTGTATAGAGGGACAGGATTGCATCAAGTTTGATGCTTTTTCAAATTGTCCCTGCCAGAAAAATCCTGAAGTTTCTCCCTCAAATTCAAGTCAACTGCTAAAGAAAAGCATTTGGGTGAACTATCATGAATCAAAATGTTAATGCTTCCAAAGATCAGTTAAATCTTAGCTCTTTCTACATGATTCTAAATTTAGAGTTCCTGATTCTTACCTTGAATGAAGAGGTGCATTAGGGAAAAAGGGTATCTATTAAAATGTACACATCCTCTGTGAAATATTCCAGTTACAAAATCAGGAAAATAGCAAAGCTTCCAGCACTTACAGACTAATTCTGTCTCACCAAAGGGACAAATCTCCTTTGATTTTAATGGAAATGTTACATGCTTAACTGAGGACCAAATTTGGCTCTGTGACAGATGTCCAGAGATAAACTAGTCACTACCACTAAAAATGTCAACAAGTATCCATGGTTACCATATAGTGATACATGAATTATCATAGTTATTCCATATTCTGACTTATATACACACACGGTGCTCTGTGGTATCTGGGTATACTCTGGACTTCCTCTACAATTACCAGCAGCCATAATTTCCCTCCCAGTCACATTAACCGCAATCCCAGTGAACCAGTAAGGAAACGTAAAGGAGAAACAGACAGAATTTGACCCGCTTTTTTTTGTCAAGGTGTGAACGGTTTTAAGATACTGACGGATTTTGCTTTACTGTAACATAATCAACCACAGATGTAAATTTAATTTTAAAGAATGAATATATTGAGAAACAGGCATGAAATAGAGATTCTGAATTCTGAGTTTCCTTTTTTTGGACCATTTCCTCCATTCTAGACCACAGAGGCCGAAAAGAGTATTTTGTCTCGAACTCTGCAGGATCATTGTTAAGCATCCTGAATCGTTCTCTCTTTCCAGATTTCACCCACTTTCATGCTCTTTATTGAGGCTACCATCTTAGTGATCAAAGCTTGGAAAGAATGTCCGTTGGAACAATTTTTAATAAATAGATTTGGAGTGTCATTAACCCTAAAGATGAAAGCTGGCTTCTTAACTTTGCATTTACAGGGTAAACAATTTAAGTTAAGATTTTTAATTAATATTAATTTAAACCATCTGTCCACCATCTGCTTATTTCTGATGCAAAATATGAGTTTCTTTGTGATCTTTAATCAGACACTTAGGAAACGCACATCAATTCTTATCATTTTTAAGTAAGAAAACGATTTTCAGAAAATGAGTTTTCAGACAAACAAACTATTTTATCAATAATTTAAATCAAAACTCACTCAACACTAGCACATACTTTGAAAAAAAATCCCTGAGAAACAGAATATTACAGACCCTGATTTTATTATTCTCATCAGGTTCCTGGTAGCAAAAAGTAAGTATGTACCAAAATATAATTCATTTTGTAGAATCAATTCAGGCTCCAGACTACATCACTGCAAGTCAACAACATATATAAGCACATAAACGAAAATATTTCTGGTTGCTGCATTTAGTAAAGGTCTAGGTAGTCAGAAAGTGGAACCCCTCTATAACAAAGGCAGCTTGTTTATGTATGTCATCAAGAATCTCATTCTAGATCTCTTAATTAGAAAAATACTAAAATCTAGGGCTAATTAATGACAGTTAGAAAGTTGTTGTGAGAGTGGGTATGGAAACCTTTAACAATTACAGTCATCCTTGCACACAGATGCACTACATGGCTACACTGCTTACCCCAGTCTCCTCCACACGGGAACAGATTGTTAATTACAAAACTGTGCCCCAACACCTCCTCTACCCTGAACAGCAAACATCCGAAGTAGAACAAACTTTCTCACCTCAGCTTATGATGTTAATTTTTTTAAGAGTCAATATGGCCCTTAATCTTCCTTTTTAAATCCTATGGTTGTCCCCAGTGAGGTTTCTTCCCACTGATTGTCCCTGGTGGTGTCAGAAATCAATAAATTCAAATCTTTCCTAAAATTACCAGTTTTTATTTGGTATTTTAAAATGAATCTTCCTTTTTCCCTTCCATGTCTTTCCATTGCAGTAATGCCAAGACTATCTCTAAAAGGTAACCTTTTCTCAAATTAAATCAAAATTTTGATATTAATGAATTTCCATTGGAGTACCAGAACTGGTAAATGTCACATCAGCCAAAAATGGAGGCATATCACAAGCTCCACAAATCAGGAAGCCTTATATATTGAAGGTTATTTATAAAGAATCAATTGGACACTAAGCCTTTTTCGCTAGTTTGCCTTCAACACCAAAAACTAAGTAGACATGCACATACAGAAATGTCCCACTCCAATTCCCAATAGTTTAAGTCACCAAACTATTTTATTTAGTACAGTAGAAACAAGTCAAAATAAGAGATGTATCCTTGTTTCGGTAAAAAGCCCTCTGATTTTTTTCTTTTTAAATGGCTACACAGAATTCATACTTCACTATCCGGTCCTTCAGTCTGAATTACACCCATGCTGCAAATAGCCTGGTTATCTCCATTTAGCTTCTACAGTCTCCTAGACATAGAAGACTGATGTGGAAAATATGAAAATTGTCAACTTTGGTAAATCTAAGCACAGAAGCCAGTATTTGTATGATAGTTAAGAAATTACTCTAATAATGCATTCTGGAGCTTTTTAATGCTAATGATGAAAGACAAGCATTTCAGACGGCATCTAATGATGGATGTTATTTCAGTAATGCTTGCAGCAGGCTTCAGCTTGGTATGAAGTTAATGTAAATTACCTTTTGCCTAAGAGAGAAAAATGTGATATGTTATTGTAGGTGTATCATGCTTTAAAGAACAGAATGACTTAGTAGCAGTATTTGAAAAGGCAAGTGTGCTTAGTAAAAACAAGTAAGATTATTTTATTTAAAGTGGAGTTAGCCTTAAGAGAAAGTGATGCAAGGTTCAGTATCACTCCTACTAACTTGTCAGGAAAAGGAGACAAAGTTTAATCCCAAGAAACAATGACAAAACTGTTCCAAGCTCTTTAAGTTCTTACCTAGCTGTCTGCCTATGCTGCTGACCCTTAGCAAACAGAGAGGCTTGGGAAGTACGATCATGTCAATGCCACAGACTCTTTCTCTCTCTTTTTCCCCTCCTTATTCTTTTCTTTTCTGTTTTCTTTTTTTTTACCAAGACTATCACATTTACGTAATCGTTCTCTTATTAGGGAGATTCTGCTGAACTGCTGACAATGATGTACAGTGGTGCTGCGCTGGCATGACGTTTGGGGAAAACGATTCTGCTGCACCACCACACAAAACCAATTAGAGAACTATTTTCTGCGACAGGTCAGGAATTTACATTGTTTCTCATAGAAAGATGTGCTTTTTAATTTCTTTATTAAGATGACATCCATGTCCCTTGCGACTTTTAGGGATGACAATCATTTGCTCATCACATGGGAAAGTACAATCAGCAAAATCGCATTACCGGTACGGGGCAACGCCAGAAACTCCAAGCATCGTTCCACATTTTCCAAATGAACTAGTTTGAGTACCAATAATTAGAACAATATATATTGATAGAATTTTTTGACAGGACCTTTAGACATCCACCAGGGGGGTAAAGTAATGATAGTCCACATACAGCTGGCTACGCTATGTTTGCCTAACGTATAAACATCATCTTTGTCAAATCAGTAAGACATACAGAAATCCTGTACGTCTTTGGATTAGGACATGAGAGGAGGAACTAACTAGCTTCAGCTTCTTCCCTGACTTGCAGATGACAAACTATTTCTCTTTAGTAAAGTCTTTGACTGTCAGTATTTCTATACTGGAAAAAGAACTTAAAGTGGTATCTCTGCTATGATAGACAAAATCAAACATTTCCCTGCAGAATGCTGAAATGATATACAGAACTCACTCCATTTACCTCAGTCTTTATCAAGGGAGGCTTGCTCAAAACACTTGAACACAGGGAGATTGTCTGAAATGGAATTTGGTTTATCATGAAAGTAGAAGTTTTTAAAACTAAATTACACTCATAGATTGCTTAAACACACAAATTTCTAAACAGTCTTCCATAAAATAATAAAGAGGTAAAAGATAAATAAATATTCAATTAAACACATTTAGGATTATGAAGTATGACTGTATCTGTTTTTATGAATGTACTAAGATAGTATCTGAATTACAGTTATTAATCTGTGTTTGTGAGAAGCCAAAATTGTATTATAGTGCAAATACACATCAACAATAAAAAAAGACTGTATTTCAACAAAAGTTGGTGTTGTACTGTGTCAAACTTTTAAATTGGAAAAAAAATCTGAGCATTCCAATTTCCAAAGACAAAATCCTGAACGAATTAGAAAAATCACACATTTAATAGAATAAAAATGCTCTTCCAAAGGAACAAAAGGACAGATTTGTTAAGAGGAAGAAAAATTGTATTAATTAAACACATGGCTTGCAATTAAATTAATTGACATTGAAAGAAAGAAATTATTTTTACTACAAAATATTACTTACATGGAAATATAAAGCTAATGTGATTGCCATGGAATTACAAAGCAAGCTTTATATTTTACCCTTAATATTTTTGTTTGAAACTCTCTTAAAAATACAGGAATAACTAAAAATGAGATAGGCTCAACTTTAAGTTGATCATTTTAACAAGGATATCAGCATGCAAAGGGGCAATTATATCCACCTACACTAGTAAGATCTTACCTTCTTCTGAACAGAGAACACTGGATTTTAAATTGATTTTAGTAAAAAGTAGATCTCTGTGTGTGTGTCTGTGTGTGTATATATATGTGTAAATTTATATATTTAACTTTCATTCAAGATTCCAGTTTCATCCTATGCATTTCTTCTACAGCTGTCTATGTAAAATCACTCAAATGTTTGTATTCAATCTAGTGTAGTAATAGGGTTATAAATACAGAAAACAGCAAGGTTGTATCATACTTTATTATATTGTTATTTTCAGTAAGCATGATCAGAGAAAGAGGCTGGCAATGGGAAGTTTCTGTGTTCCAGTCCCGATTGTATCACTGAGTCAATGTGTCATTCATTCCCTTGTGTTCCTGTCAACCAGTTGTAAAACGTGTGAGAACAAATTCTGCACTTTTTTTCTTAAGTGTTTTCTAAATTTAATCTGGTATTTTTCTGTGCAGTGTCAAGATGATGTTAGTTCTCCCTTCTTTAGGAAAAAAATCCCAATATGTAATTAAATGTGCTGGTAAAATCTGTGTTCATACATTACATACCTACAAATTCTGTCAATGTGCATACCTATAGATGTATATAAATCCACATATTGATAGTGTTATTCTATGGATTACTATTATGTTTATAATAGATGTAAATATGAGTGATTTTTATTGGTCTATTCCACAAAAAATGGTTTTGGTTAAGTAAGATTCTAAACTAAACATTTGAATTAATACTTAATGTCACTGATAGAAAAAAAATCAAGATATATACTAAAATATTTCTCACCAGCAATATGTACAGTGAAAATATCTCCAAGTTTCTTTTGCTGATCCAGTAAGAATTTGAAAGCATCTTTTCTAAAAATCAAAGCTTTCCCAAGGTAAGGAATCCAGCCATTAATTAGTGGGGGCTCTCCAGTCTTCCTGTTAAAACAGAAAAAACCACAGGAATTAACTTTGGCATGAGAGCAATTCTCTATTTATATATTACACTTAGACCCACCATTTACATATATAATTCTTGCAATATATAATATGTTGTACAGAATGTTCTTCAGATACGATGGCAGGTTAAATGTAATCACGCCTCTGAGCACTGAAGGCTCTGTGTGGTGATTAGGAAAAATAAGTGAGAGAAATTGAGATGCA
>JAOXXN010000395.1:117104338-117114350 GCA_026770055.1 Myrmophylax atrothorax
CCATCAAAGACACGCATGATGGTTGCGCTGGCTGTATCCACAGTGTGCCTGCCAACATCCTGTGCTCAGTTAGGGCGTCCCATCTCTACTGTGTGAGAGCACAGCAGACTTGTTCCCAACCAGCCAGCTGGGCTGAGCTGCCTGAGATAAGTCCCTGGAAAGGGAAGAAGGTAAGAGGAGAGGGAAGAAGGTAAGAGAAGAGGGAGAACAGAATCAAGAACAAAACAAACAGGAACATGAATCTGAAGAAGAAAGGAATCGACTTTGAAATCACATAAAGACCTAGGAAGACAGAAAACAAGAGAAATAAAAATGCTGAGCTCCAGGGAACAAGGTGGCAGTATCTAAACCAAGTTGGTCCAGACCTTATAGTCTTTAAAGGACTGTGCTTTAACTAGAACCTGGCAGGCAGGGTGTCTGTGAAAACTACTGGAGAAAAAAAGTTCAAAATTATAACCACACAACAAAATCCATTGATGGAAACTCTAAATTTATAAAAATATTGCTCATAGGCCAGAATACCCCTAAGTCTCCGATTTACAGAAACTGCAAGACACGAAAGGCATATTTCTGTGTGTATTTCTCCTGCCATGCACTCCCTGGCACACACCTGCTTTTGGCCTTAAGAGTCAACAGGAAATCCAGCGAGGGAAGGTGTTAGTCTCACCTTGACCATTCTTACCTATAAACCTAAAATGACTAACACAGTACACCAATAAAACACGTTTCTGACTTAGGGAGTGGAGGAAGGAAGCCAGAAGTAGACACAAGAGAATACACACTCTTCATTCATGTGTACTCCTAGACCTAAAGATTGCTCATTCTGTATTACCACATCACAGAAACCTACTTGTGAAAGAATATTACTAGATAAAGCACATGCCGATACAAGATATTTTGCAACTGGTGAAGCAGAGGTCTCATCTTGCAGCTGTGGTGCTGAGAACTGTACTGCTTTCATGTGTGTGCTCACTGCACTGCTCACATTATTATTCATATAAACTCATTCCTATCTTGCTTTTTTACTTTATCCGTTCAAGTTTTGACTGAAGTTTTAACCATATTACATGCTTACATAAGTAATAGGATTTACCTGATTCTTTCCCTTCTTTCAGGTTCTGTATTCCTGGAAAGCTTCTGTGAGACTATTTACTTGTTCATCTTAAAACTAAGCAATTGTGGGTTTCATAAAGGCTCTTACTTCTAGCTAATAACATCTTTCAGTGCAATTACCCCTAACATGTAGCCTTCCAGCTGCTAAAAACTGTACCACCTCCAAGAATGACTCCACAATTCACCTCAGAGAGTTACAGCAGTGTTTCTCCTGTGCAAACTTGCATTATTTTTCTCAGAAAATGTCTACATCTTTCTGCTGTTAGCACAGGACAGTCCAATTCTTGCAGATGATACCATCTGCAGCTGTTCTACAAAAAGTTTATGAGGCAAAATTCTCACTGAACAGTCTTTGCTTTTTTTTTTGTGTTGTTTCCTTCAGCTAAGGTATTTCCTGAGTCAAATACTGTCTGTAAGTGAATGGAAAGGGTCTGAGACTTGTTTTCACTAATTCAGCTCTTCAACAATGAGATTTTATTAGAGTAGACAAGAGAATAGATAAAATACTGCTGAAAAGGAATGGAGAGCTAAAGGAGGAAGGATGAGTGAGGAGGAGGGGATTGAGCAATGTACACTTAAAAGCAGTAAGGTACATGAAAAGGAGTATGGTTCGTACTTTCAAATGAACTTGCAAGATTACACAGGAGAAACTGCAAGGAAAGCATAATGACATGAAGTAAGAGACAGGAGAACTCAGAAGATGTAGGGACTGTGCAACTGACCCATTTCACAAGATTGCTCTAATAGAAAGCAAGATCCTGGGCAGAATTCCTCTGAAATAATCTACCCTAACTAGTTCATACACTATTAAATGTGCTAGCTGGAATTTAAATTCAAAGCCTACATCTCTTTCACAGTTACTATGGAAGCGCCTACCCTCTGTGTATTTCAGATCTTAGACTTGGCCTTCTTTGCATATTAGATTGTAACAAAATGTTGTCACTTCTTCCCAAAAATATCTCTGAAGATTGACCTTTCCCTTCTTTCATACAACTAGAAATCTCAACAAGTGGCCATGTCATCCTGCTCCTCAAAGCTACTGGACATGATTTTGTAAGGATTAAGTTCTGTCTTCTTCATTCTGAGGTGGGGTATTCTGGTGGGGAAGGAGGCCATACCTGTCTTTTGGCATTCTTCTCCTTCCTGTTTTGGGTACAAGCTTAGCTTCCCACTAAGACTCTTCATAACTTTCCTGTATTCTTGCGGAAATCAGAGTTTTCAACTAAAGCTCCAATCTGTCAGCAGTACCGACCCTCATGCTTAGGTGTCCCTCTCTTGTTACATTACCAGCAATCGAGAGGAGACTGATATGTGCACCCAATGCCCAGGGCATGGTTGCACCTGAGGGAACAGTGGGCATGTAACCCTCTCACTTGGGCCACTTGATATATGCATTCCTGTATCATCTTATGAAACTAGACATTGCCCAACTAAGATGTGTCTGCTCCTGATTTCTACATATGATTATTTTCTCAGCTGATGATGATCAAAAATTTTAGCTACCTATTGACTGTCAATAGCCAAGGTGAAATGAGGTTATGGCTCATTTCTATTTAATAGATGGATATATATCCATAAAAGCACCATTACAGGACTGAGGTGACTACCCATGGCAGATGTACTCCTGTACGTCTAAGGCCTTTATGTGCATGTTTAGTGGGGTTCTCATGTAGACACCTCTCTCTGCTGAAGGTGAGTAGGTCTGAATAACAAATACCATGCTGTAGCAATTCCCTGGACTAACAAAGGACTCCAGGGCTGTCTACATTGTTTGCCACAATCTCTGGAGGTGCATAAGCAAAATTCCCCATACACTTAATCCTATGCATTCATTTTACAGTTGAATCTGTCCCTGTGTTATACATCAAAGTGTCTTTGCTGAGGATAGGACTCTAAGACTCCGCAAGACACGTCACCTAAAATCTTTTCCATTATGGTACAAACTAGACTTCAGCAGCGTTCATAAATATGACCACTGAAACACTGTCAAAGTCTACCACAAATTTCTTTAAAGAAAAAGACCAGGGTAAAGAGAGTTTATTTATTCTTGTCTGGAATAGAGCAAGAAATTCTGGCAATGGTAGATCTAGAAGTTAACTGAAAGTTAGTAAAAGGAAAGGGAAGCAATGATATTTCCATTTCCCCCATGATTATTTATAAGAGAAATATCTACAGACTAAAAGCATATATAGATCTTTATGCAATAGGTAACTCTGTTGGAGTAGAGGACAGACATGGTAGAGAGAGTTAGATAACACGTTACTCAAAATAGATCAGAGCTAAATATGCCGGCTCTGCTCACTTTCCAAACTTTTTTTTTTAATGCTGACCAAGCTCAGCTGGGCAAGACCTGCTTAGTGTAGTCATTTTTACATTCCCACTGAACATATCAGCTCTGACAATATTTTTTTTTAATCTCAACAGTGGAGAGTAATATATAATTCCCTCTAACTCAGTGAAGGAAAAAAAACACAAATTAAACTTAAGAAACTAGAAGTGCAGAGACAGTATTATATGAAATTGAACCAAATTTTACAATGGTCTAATGTTCCTGATATTTTTATCTTAACACATCAAGGGTGATAGAAGCTTCTTTTTGCTGTCAAAGTGATCAAAGAGAGGTTGAGAAAGAATCTATAAACAGATGCTGCCCAGTGACAAACCTTAAAGAACAAGACTGTGGGGCCAGATGTTTGAGTGACCTTCGGACTACAGAACATGTTGGCATGGTGTTGATTTAGATAGCTGTTGGCAGGGGCTTTCGATCCAGCAGCTGAAAAAAAAAATCTAAATTATGGAAATATTTTTTCTCATCTTTCCCCTAACTACAAAAACTGAAACTACTGGTCAGTGGGGCTGATGGCTGTCAAAGAAGTTGAATTCACCACACAACCCTGCCAGTAGGTATCACATCAAAAAGGAGTTAGCTGAATGAACAAGAACATCTTCAGGCTGTGCCATTTTGCATCCCCCTCAACTTTCAACAGCTGTTTCTTGAGTGAATACAGATGCAGAATAATTATATGAAATGTTTTACATTTTCAATATACTACATAATGTAAATATGCAATCTATGATTACCTATGGGTGATATAGCATAAACCACCAACAAGAAAGGATTTGGGAAGTGGAATAGGAATAAGAATAATTAATGATGATTTTCCTGAATTATATTCTTCATACATGCTATATTTGTAAAATTAAAATTACATTACAAAAAAACCCCAAACACACCAACAAAACACAATAATGCATGCAGAGATACTTGATCAGATACATATTGTTTATGTCAAATACTGGAAGACCCTGGAAATTATTGTTACATGAAACTTTAATTGTGCTGCACTTTTCTGGGTATGTCGCAGCAAGCAGTTTCATTTTTTAACCAGATCAGAGAAATTAGTCATATATTAAGAAATGCAAAAAGAAAAGTTATCAATGCAAAATTCCATCAGATCCTCAAGTATGAGCCACTGCACGCTACTAGAATAAACGGAGAAAGCAGAAAAAGTCTTGCTTTGTAACATAAAATGTGATTGAAGAATGTACAGTTCTCCTTACGCTTTTAGACGTTTTGTCACTTTACCTGGAGAAATATACACTGCTTATTCTGAATTGCTGCTGATGTCCAGCACTTGTCAAAACCGCTATCTGTCAAGCACTTCACAAAGTGTTGCAAAATGACAGATCAGGATGTCTGAATAGATGGAGCCCCAGGAAAAACAGAACAGATAGAAAATTCATGACTCTAAACTACATCAAAGCGACTTCTGTCAACATCATGTCAAAAGAAGGAAAAAAAGAACTGTTCATTTTAGAGCATTTTTTTCATTATATAAACACTTCTTTCACGTATGAGCTAAGTGTAAGGAAAAATTAACTTGGTGTACGGTATGATCATTTGAATGTGCCAAAAATACTCTTTAAATAATCCAGGAATAAGGAAACTTCTAACAGTAGATACTGTCTGGCAGTTAAAACCAATGACATCCAAAAGAAATGCATGAAGAATCTATCAGCTTAAAATAGGACAAACCATCTGGCTCCAAAGAAATAAAAGTATTCTGCTGTGCGTGTTTGTTGGGTTCACAGAATCCTACAACTGGATTAATTTTGTATTTCCTCTCCAATCAGTTTTGATCATCTCTACTTAGTCTGTCAACTGCACAACCCTAATTCAATGTTATATTGCAGGCAGCAGATTTAGTAATATTAAGACAATACTTTAATTTAAAAAAAGTAGCAACACCAGTATTATCAGACCTTCCATTACAGATAAAATCTTTTAAATAGTTCCTCATAGGGTCCAGAAAATAAGCAGGTTATAATACATGACTATATACATTCAAATTACACATAATCAAATTTTGAGAAAGACTCATACACTCAGAACACTACGACTAGTGCAGATCTAGAAATGCTTTCTGTCTCACATACCTTTCCCCACAAGCCCTTGCCATCAGTACTAAATTCAAAGAAGTTTACTGACACTATGTCGATCTCTGGAAATAGAGAAGCTAAATGACTCTGTACAATTTGTTCAGTGGCTTTTAGAGCACTGGGAAATATGAAGCACACAAGCCCATGAACTTGGAAAAGGGGAAGTGGTACTTCCTGTACAATCAAGTAAGCATCAGCAAAGCATCTACTGCATTTGTAGAAGGCTGGAACTCCTCATTGTCTGCATTTGCTGTCCCTGGTGTAATCTTTGCTTGCTGGTCTGTGGTTTGTGGAACTGTATGGAATGGGTTGGGTTGGAAGGGACCTTTCAAAGGCTGTCTGGTCAAACCCCCCACCCTGGGCAGGGACATCATTCTTCCACCCACTTTTTCAAAGGGCCTATAAAGCTGCTGGCTCTGACAGGGACGACAGCTGACACAGAAACTGGCACTTGCTCAATGGTGCAAACATGCTTTAAGTTTCCTTGGAGAAACTGCCCCTTAACCATTGGCCAGCAAAGTTTTGCTAGCTTCAAAACATTTGCAAGATATAAAAGAGCATGAAAAGGAATAGTGCCTTCTGGTTCAGAAAGGTGCTTTAGGACATCCTGTTGAATGTGTACATGACCGGAAATTGCGCTTTATTAATAATGGAGTACAGTCGAAGGCATGTCTGCTTCTTACTGTACACAGAACTCAATATATCTTGCTTCCTACTTACAAAAAGATGTTTATTACCTGTAACTGTACAGAGGTGTGTGCTTCACAGCAGCAGTGATTGGTAATAAGCCTTCTTTTCTCATTTACATTGATAGCAAGCATTAGTGAAGATATATGCATTTCATTTCATGGTTCAGAAAGAACAAAGTATATGTATATGTGATAGCAGTGGGTGGTTAATGAAATGGTCTGACAAACATAAGCTAATACATAATCATACCAGAATGTGGACTGGAACACCTGTTCCTGCTTCACAGGCTTACAATTCTTAAAGAAAAGTTACTATTCTCAAGAACTGAAATTCCTACTATTTAGACATCAATATGCTCCAAGGAAATTTTAGTCATTTTTTGCAAACACTTAAGGGGGGGATTTTAATGATATGAAATCTCTTTTGCTTGTGTCCTAAGAGTAATGAAAACTTCACACATGCATGAAGCTCCAGTAATTATTTTAAACTGCCTTCTGTTGTCCCCCTGAGGAACACGGTGGTATTTGTTTGATGCAGTTTAATTAGTGTCAGGGTAATTAATGCTATGCTATCTACATGAGATCAAACCCCTTTCTTTGTAACACTCTGGTAACTAAGAACTGAGAAAAGGAAGTAGTAGATTCAGAAACAAACTGAATTGCTCAAATCTGCATTTATGCACCCAAAATATTAAACACATTCAGCCAAGTCAGAACCTACAAGTGTGAGATTGGGATCATAATGCATTAGAATGGCACCATAAGACAGGAGACCCACTGCCTCCCATGTAAGTGAAATGCTTTTTCTATGGATGTAATCAAATTAAGCGAAACATTCATGGACACCATGCACCTTGTAAGGAGTTTAAATCCTTTAATAATGAAATTATATACTTTTGCACAACCAGACCACCATAGTTATTTATAAGCAGCATGTGGTGCTACCATGTGCTGATATATTTTTCTAAATAAAAGCACCATTTCAGTTTAATGAATGAATGTGATTCTGCTTTAATGCCTGAATAAAATTTGCATTTAATTGAATGTTCAGTCTCCACTTCAAAATAGTGCCCTCTATAAAAAGGACCAAGGAGGTACCAGAGTGCAGAAGTTGGGAACATACAGAAATTCCAGACACACACTGTACACAGTACATAAATCCTTTTTAACTGTTTCTTTGGTAATAAGGAACTGCAGTATAAATCTCACAACACACAAACTATGGGAGATTACAGGCTTAAGGAAATACCTCCAGTTATCTTGACTGGATAAATTATTATATCCTAGAGGTTATTCTGTTTTTTCTAATAAAGCTTCAGCAGCAAACAGGAAGGAAGAAGGAAGGAAGGAAGGAAGGAAGGAAGGAACGAACGAACGAACGAACGAATGAAGGCAGAAAGAAAGAAAGGAAGGAAAATAGAAAAAAAAAAAAAGGAAAAAAAGAGAAAAAATATACCTTCTGGGTTTTTTCTTTGTAACCAAACACATTTTGGGCTTGCCATAATGCCTTTAACACTATTACTTTGAAGAATAGAAAAAAAATAATTTTAGAGGCATACACATAGCCCAAAAGCATATTTTATGGAATAATACAGTTGCTGTGAGAGGCTTCTTGCAAAAAAGGAAACCCTGATTTGAAGGCAAACAAAGTAGCTTGGTCTATCACATGCATGTCCTGAGGGTGCAAACAATAAGAGCCCTGCTCAGAACTGGCAAATATTCTACCAAAAAGCAGTAGCCCTACAGCAGTCTGCAGATTGTGTTGGTATCCATTACCATTAAATTCATGTTTATCTTTATCACAAGAGATTTCACCAGCTTATGCTGGTGGCAGGTCTGAGGGTCTCTGCAAAATGCTGCTTTTGAGGTCATCCATGAGTGAACAGCCCTGCGGATCAGCTGACCAGCAAAACATGCTCCTTCCGCTTTCCAGTCCTGTTTCCTACAACTTGGTTGTTTATCAATTAAAGCAATAAATGCAAATTACTTTAATAAGGCAGGCGATGTAGTAAAGCAACCTGACGAAAGCTTGCCATAAGAATTGCCCGCAAAGTTCAACAACTGTGAAAGAACTATTAAAAAGGACACACAAACAAGTGACCTTGACTGACAAGCGCACTTCATCCCTGCAATAAACAGCGGCGGGGCTGATAAGTGTTCATTGGCGCAGAGAGTAATTACCTATCTGTCAGCGTTGCTGGTGTGTGCGAAATAGTATAAATGAAACATACATAATGTACAGCAATAATATCGGGCATGCAGAACCTAATGCATTATCATCATTCTCAGGGCTCAGGTTTATGTGGCTGCCACCACTGAGTAAATGCCTTCTAGCCATGATAATTTCATTCTAATCTCTGTTCCATATTATAATTTTCATAGCTAAAAGATACTGAGGAGCAATACGTTTCAATCAAGGGCTAAATAGAACACAACCTGTAACTGGGTATTTTATACACCTATATATATTTTTTTCTTTCAAAAAAAAATTTAGTCAATTTATGAATAGACTGAAATAAGCTGTAAATTTATGGATGACAAACTCTGTCTGTAGCAATGTCACAATGTCTGGAGACAGGCTTTACATATCTTCTACAAGGGATGCCAGCTTTGTCTATCATATCTCACAAAAGAATTCAACCCCCTGGAAGAATAAAGGTTTCTTCCTAGCACATCATCAAACAGGGTTAACTTTTAAATGAATAAAAGAAGGGTCCTATAGAGTTAAAAATAATCATTAAAAAGCCATTAAACAATGTATGTAATTATTTTAAATACTGTTTTAAATTTTATTACATAACGTCCACAACTAGACCACCACTGTGATGAACAATACTGCCTGCTTCCTCACAAATACCTACTTTTACAATAAAGCCTTTGTGTATTTTGAAATTATTTTAGGGATCCTTATCAAGAGAAAGGACAGTGATTTAAAGGTATGCTCAGCCTTCCCTCCCCATCTCACCAGGAAAAGAGAGAGAGAACATTGCTCACTGCTTTATCAAAAATCCATTTGACTGGATGTTAGTACTGGGGGAAAAGTGCAGCAAAATGTGCACTGGGGCCCGTGTGGCACCAACTGGAGTCTGTGTGGCACCAGTGGTCCCAGCCTGCCAAACTCTTCTGCTGCCACCCTCCCTCCCTCCCTCACTCCCTCCCTCCCAAAAGTTGGAGGGATGCACACACCTAATGCATTCATACTCAAGAGGCCTCAAAATGGGGCTACAGCTGAGCAGGTGTGCTTCACCCAACTGCACCCCCAGGGGGCAAATTGGTGCTCCTGGGAGCACTTTAGAGTGAAGGTGACTCTCCAGGGCAGAAGGAGTGTTCTGGGAAAAATGCTGCACTGGCTAGGGAAGAGGTTTGGAGGGAGCCAGATGCTCAAGCAGAAGGCAGGCCCCCCTGGCCCAAGGCCCCATCATGGCCCCCATCCCAGTAGGCTCTCATCCCACCTTCGGAGGGATTTCCATGCACCTACTCTTGCTTTGGCCAGGCCTCATGTGTGCCAGTACTCACTGAACCAACACCCATCCTCATTACATAATCAATGCATGTCTGGGAAGATAGGCAAATGTGAAAGCTCAGTGATTACAATGAGCAAGGGTAAGAGGTTTATGCAAACCTTCATTTCAACTTTCAGCAGCAGCCTGTCTCATCATTTGCTTTTTTGACATTCCATCTTGGGGAAACTCAGCTCTCTTCCGAGGCTCACCTGGACCCAGTCCTGGTTTGCCTAAATCTTCTGGAAGCATCCATACCAGCAGGCAGAG
>JAOXXN010000395.1:117114450-117138703 GCA_026770055.1 Myrmophylax atrothorax
AGGCAGAGCCTCTGCCGGCCTCCTTTGGAAAGCAGCCCACATACCGAGAGATTTCATGGGCAACCCCTTAGTCAAACCCAGATGAAGCTCCAAGTGGTACAGAAACCTGAAAGCCAGCATGTTTTGCCTGGCTGGGAGTTTCACTAGAGAAATTTCAAATGGTTCTAAATATATCTCAACAGCAATATTTATTTTATTTAAATGTCTCAGAACATTGCATTTGACAGAAGACAACAGACTGGAAAATTGCTTATACAAAATGCAAGAGGTAGTTGCAGTATTTTCTGGCATGTGGCATTGCTCTGCACTTTGCTGACATCCGTACGGCCGCAGCCACCCCTTACCCTGTCCTGTCACCCTCTCTCTCTCTCTCTCCTTTCTGACACACATCCCTAGACCATCATATTTCAAGGATCCAGGATCCAGGAGATCAGCAGACATGGGGCACCATTTGGGCTGCTGAAAGTTGTATGTTTACCACATGCGACAGCTGAAAGTCAGGAGGGTGAAACTTTCTACTAAAGTCAGTTTCGGATCTAAGGATGGACATTTCAGAAATATATCATGAACTCAGCCCATAAACATAATGCTGGGTGATCTGCCTTATAAATTTAACAACATGCTACCAAATGCAGAAATACTGCACATTTCTTCTGAAGTCAAAACAGAACAAAAGTGTTTAAAGGTTTCTGCATCCACCTTACAGGATTAAAAACATGGCCCAAAACCTATTACACCACTACTCCTGGATTTACAGACATGATGAGGTTTAGAGGAACAAGAATTTAGAAACAAAAGGGTTTTTTTGTCTGTTTTCAACAACACAAAACAGTCTGTTGGAGAGGAGGAGAAAATAACAGTGAGGATTTTTTCTCTGAGAAATGAGGTGAAAATGAAAATGATTTTTAGCCCAGCTCAGCATGCTGGAGTGAGCAAAACAAACCCGGAGCTATTCTGTCCCACTTGCATTAGTTTGCTAAGCCAAACTGGCATCCTAACTGGAATACAACCCTGCTCTTTGCGATGCTTGCTGACATCCAGACGGTATACAAAATTTAGTGCCTTGCTCCTGAGTACCGCTTGCAGGTGCAATAAAAAGGAAATACAGCATGGTTTAAAGGCAGCCAGAGGCAGGGTTCCCAGGAGCCACCACCCCAGCAGAGCCCTCTCTTCCTTGCAGACTATGTGTCAACCCTGTGAGCAGCCAAATCAGTCAGAAAGCAAAACTATCCAGGGTTCAATACACCCTGTTCCAGGCTGCTGCGGTCTCTTCCCCCTCAACTGTCCTCCACTACTCTTTTGTTTCTTTTTCAATCCCAATAGAGAGGGCATTGTTAAAACATGATGTGCATACCCCACAATAGCTGGTACCTAAAGGATAAAAGGCTTATCACACTTTCAGCTGAAGTTGCTAATCCCCCAACAAGGTGAAACAGCATGTGCCTTAGTCTTGGAGGTCAGGGTTGGATGGGCTATCACCTACACACTAAGTTGTTGCTACAACCTTTGGACCCTCTGAGAATACAAGGGAAACAAGCAAACTCGAGGAATGGACACTTTAGATCTCAAATTAAGAGTACATTGTTTTATCAAGCATAAAGTTAGGATGAGACAGAATTAAAGCTGCTTAGTGTTACTGTATCCCTTTCTCTTTCCCATCAGCTGCAGGCTTCTATATGTTCTCTTCTTTCACAGCCCCTGCATATCACAAGGATGGTTTTCAGGGAGCAAATTAAGAGTATGCAGTGAACAGGGTTGTTTTCAGCAAGGCTTCTGCCTCTAAGTAGCTCTCAGGGTTAGAGATTTTCCAGCAAGAGAGAGACAGAAGAAATTGTGTTAGGGAACTGGAGAGAAGCACTGGTGTGGTCAAAGGAAAAGAATGGCATGCCAGAACCAGTCCTGCACCTCACGCTCGCCCAGAATTCCTACATCATGTGTGGCAAAGCTATAAAATTAACATTTTGTCTATATGTTTTATTCTTTAGATGCAGAATTTGTGGTACCTGGAGCTTCAACTTAAGCATGCCTAAGGCATTTACATCTGTCATAAGCACAAAAGAGTTTGGAAATTTAGTAGTCCAGCACTAAAACAACATGGTTTGCAGCTGAGGTAGAAGGCTGGAAATCAGTTAGGAGGTGTTACACTATCATCCTTGCTCCAACAGTGGTTCACCACATAGAAGTGAGTTGCCTGAAACTATCTCAGTTTCTCCATCTGTAAAACAGGACTAATAACAATCTTACATCTCCCAAAGGAATCATAGGGATTAATTAATTTCACATTTAATGGTCTCTAAAACACTTTACTGAAAAGTAGGAGAAAACCTCAGCTCAGTCTGGGTTGGTTTCAGTTGCTAATGCAGTGAGGCATGTTTCCAAGAAGTTCTTAAATCATCCTCACCTCCTCTATTACAAACTAACCAATTACCTGAATATAAGAAATCAGATGGTTGTCACATGGCAATAAAAAGATCATTATTGCTTATC
The DNA here is from genome assembly GCA_026770055.1 of Myrmophylax atrothorax. Lineage (NCBI taxonomy): Eukaryota > Metazoa > Chordata > Aves > Passeriformes > Thamnophilidae > Myrmophylax > Myrmophylax atrothorax. The sequence goes on from JAOXXN010000395.1 coordinate 117,116,938, forward strand.
ACATTGGATCTAACCTTCAGGACTATATGTCTTGAATTGAAGAGAGTGAGAAGGGCCTTAGAAGGCTCACAGTGCCCTTAGACCTGTTAGCACCGTTGAGCCTTGCATGTCTTCAACACGACGAGAAAGGGGAAATACAACATGGTGTCTTTTAGAGATGGCAACTTGAAAGCCCAGGTAAAGGTGTAAAGGTACTTTGACCTGTGTCCTTACTGAAAGTGTGCCAAGTTAGGATAACTCGGTTCTTTATATTTAAAACAGAATATTCAAACTATGGGGTTTTTTACCCCAGTAAAAATAAATATTCTTACCTGCTTCATTCCCCAACCCCAACATATGAAAAAAACCCACGAAAGTGCAATGGAGAAAAAGGACTGTTCTATCCTTGCATCTTTGCAAATTCATGCTCTTCCCAGTAAATGGCCCAAGCAGAACATACAACTCGTTGCTAAAGTAATGCAGTACATTAGCAGCTTCCCCCAAGCCTAATGATGTCAGAAGAATTCTCCTCTTTACATTTAATTATTAGTAAATTCTCCAACTGTTAGTATTGCAAAAGCAAACAGAAGTCCAATTAAAATTTGGAATCCCTTGTAGTTAGGTGCCTTCGTACCTGCCTCTCATGTCCTTTTGTGTTACTGTCAAACACTGTACTTCCCCCAGTATAAATTTTCCTCTTGGAAACCACTGGCATCCTCCCTCCTAAACAGCCTTGTCAGAGAGTGGACTAAGGCAAATTACATTGAAGCCAAGAATATGCCTATTCTGGCTATATACTTATTTAAAGTCAAGGACATTTTAAAGAGCAGCTCCGAGCTACTGTAGAGATGCCAGCCTATGATATTTTGTGAAGTATGCCTATGAAGTAAATACAAATAATGAAAAACCCAGCACGTAAATAATCTTTAATCAGAGAAATTACTCGTTATACAATACCACTGAAAACCACTACATACGCTAGCTCTTAATCTGAAAATAAAATACAATACTCTACAATTAAAATGCTTGCATATGCATTATCCAACCCTGGAGATGAATTATTTAAGAAATTACAAATTTCACTAATTGGTTTATACTGTCACAGGAAAAGCTTTTTTTCCTGAAGTAAACAGAATTACTCCAGTGAGCAAGAGTGGCACATTTGGGCCAGATATATACATTTGGGATTTTATTAACAAACATCTATGCTTCTTTAATTCTCTGAAAGGTCATTTTCTTGTCCATAAAGGCTATCTTATGCAGCTTCCGGAACTGTAAGAATTCTTGACTGACTAGTGAGATACTATTTTTCTTCCAGGAGAGAACTATTAATAAAATATTGCCTCAGCAATAAGAGATTATAATACATTTCCAAAATAAAATAAATACATAAAATAATATTTATTTCATGCTGTTAGAGATACCTACTGAAAACTGTATCTCATCTTGTCTAGGATATAGGTATCCTGTCACCTACACTACGCACCTCATCATAATCACAACAATGAAAAATACCAGAGCTTTTCTCCCAATTTTTATATAACATTATTCAGATCTTTGTAAATTTCTCATAGAAGACCGTATGGCACAACCAAACATATCTGCAAAATGTCTGAGTTATGGAGCATGAGAGAAACATAAACATGGAGCTGTTCCACTTTTATGAATTTATCATATGAATATATGCTTTATGGCTGGATCTTTGAAAAAGGCCTCACATGATCTGTCATTTCACCTCCACAGCTTAACAGTGTTAAATTCAAATCTGCACTCATAGTATGTGGAGAAGTAGGGTTATCTTATCAATATAGCTGGCTGTGCTTTTTGAGCATATGTTGTACTGAACATCCAAATGACATTAGCCACATCCAAGTCTAGCTATCATGTAAAATGGAAAGATTAAGGGCCTAGGGTTTTTAAAAACAGACAGTTCCCTTCTCTAGTAATTTTTATTAAACAAAAAAAAAAGACACAACATGTATACACATACATATATTAACACTTCATGTATAAGTAAGAGAATAAAGAGCTTCTATATTCCTGTGAGAATGTTCATATAAAACAGTTGTATTAATTTCAGTAGTTGTGTTTTGAAATAGTTTAATTCAAGCAGGACAAAGCTATTCTTATAAATATTATATTTGATGTTGAAAATATATCAGTTTTGTAAATTTACAAAGCAATAATCCCACACTCTGACATTTAATATCATAGAAACACTTTCCAACTGAAGAGAGCCACGTGCAAGAAACCATGGCCATGCCCTAGTAAGGACATAGTTTAAATCACTGGGTTTTTATCAGCCTGCAGCTTGGCATGAGTTTGAACCCAGTGGCTGGGGGTGAAAGACCTCTGTGCTAATATACTACATCACTGAAATGCCTCCTAGTCCCCCTTCTGTGACTACAAATTAATTTGAATCTGTCATTGTAATTTTTTTCTCTTGTATCATAACATATTCAACAACAGCTTTTACTAACAGTGAAGACCTCTCTGTTCTTTCTGTGTAAACAAAATGAATCTGAATGGGTGTCAACATCAGCTGTGTTGCTGGGATAATAATAAATTTCATCCTCTGTATCCAAATCTAGTGCAGTGCAGCAGTTCACATCTGCAGTCATGCAGGTTACCAGGAGCACCTTGGCTTCACGTCTTTATACACAGTTTGCATTTACTCCCTGTTTTCAAAACCTCTGAGAGACTTGCACAGCATTCATAGAAGACAGCCTCTTCTCCTTTAAATGTCAATGACTCCTGACAGCTCTGCCCCTCAGGAACTCTGAATCCTGAAGGATGAATCCTGTGCTCTCGTAACAGGACTCCTTTAGCAACCAGTTTCCTCCAAAACAAGCCTAACATACAACCTGTGAGCATTCACACTAAAGGAAAAAAATAAGTGGAGCCTACTTCTTTAGGGAGAACTATGAGGGCAATTGTTCCTTAAGATGGAAACAATCTCATGCTTTGTCTTGTATTTCAAATAGTACATATATAGCCCTATAAATATATGTGTAAAATACATGTATCTATCAATATATATTAAATTAATTTTACTACCTTAGTATGGAAATGTGGAGGAATACTTCGTGTTTCTTTCTCCCTGAGCTTTATGATTTCTGATGACAACTTGCCTTGTGCTCAGTTCCAATAAATCATTATATCAGTCCAAGAAATTCCTAACCTTGTAATCAGAAGCAGCAGAAGAAACATCCTGCAGAATGCCATGGATTTGTGACAAACATCTCATCTGGTCTACCTTCAGTACAACTTCTTCCCTAATCCTTCATCTGTGGTTTGTTTTGATACCAGATTTTATTTTGTCAGTGCATGGGAAGATGATTGAATTCCATTGGGGATATCCTAGCCATGTTGAGGTCAAAAGTAACACCTTCAAAAAGCATATAAGTTCTTGGATCCAGGTCATCTATAGGACAAATGGCACTGGAAACTGCCTATAAGATGTTATTGCACAAAGGTCAGAAACACCTTAGTCTTCTGGATCTTCTGTTTAATCCAGCACAGTCAGTCTTCTGAGCAGGTAACCTCCCAGAGTGTTGAAGAAGGGCAATTTCAGTCCAGAGAGTTTTTGCTAAAGAGCTGGAGCTAGAGAGAAGCTGGGACTTCCAGATTAACTCCCAGACTTGGGAATAACTGTTCTCTGCAAGGGGAAAAAGGAAGAGATTCCTCATTCACTGGGGCATCCAGTTCAGCAGCAGAAATTAAGAGTGGTATATGTAAATTAAGGCAGGATGGCCTGGGTCACCAAGGATGCTCTGTGGATTTACACTTCTTGATGTCAAAGGAGCTCTGCTAATTTTCAGGACAGAGGCCCTGTTCTATTTATCTAAAAGCTTTCTGCAACTGAATTTTGCACACACTTATCTCAACTGCACATTCAGCTGAAGGTATGAATGGGTCTCTTTATTGTGAAAGGCAATCTCTCTACATGCACATTTTTTCAATGTGCATGGCCTTATACAAAACTGCACACAGCAGCAGAGAGGTGACAGACATGCTAAAGCTCATCCTTTTATTAAGTCTCCCCCAAAAGTAATCAGGCCATTAGTGGTAACAAAAAACATATCATACTCACCAGATTTAGCAGATTTAAAATTTTGCAGGTACTATGCATATTCTTTTTTCTCTTACCATATTCCTAAAATCCTCACCCCTCCCCAGATTTCATAATTTGCAGCGCAAAATTACTATGACACAGTGAAAAACATCATCGTCATCATCATCATCATCTTGATTTAAGTAAAAAACACATTTATCGTATCTAGCAGCACATTACTAAGGTCCTTCTGACAAAGAAAGAAATTAGGCCTCCGCATAGGGAACTGCCTAATCTTTCTTCCTCTGTTGCTGTGTCAAGAGGCAGATCTTTCCAACACACAGATCCTCGCTGGACTCAAAGCTATTGCAGGGAGCTTTAAAATGAGATATATGGAACATTCCGCTTAGCTCCTCTGAAATCTTTAAGGCCTTGTGTGCCTGCCAGATTACAATTTGCCTCTGGCAGAGGCCACTATTTTTTGAGTGAAAACTAAAATCTATGTAAAAGAAACTAAAAACTCATTTTCTAGGAACTTATTATTGTGATGCCTATCTTGTCAAACCAAGTATGGAGTATCAATCAGAAAAAAAAAAGGTGAAGCCTTCAATTCATGAATTTGGGATTTCTCTTTGTTATCCATATGAGGTTGTACAAAGACAAGTCACCTTTAAATTCAGTCAATTAAGAATATGATTTAAAATCAGCTTCATGGCCCAGACCTGCCCCCAACACAATGTACCAATTTGTAGCTCTGCAACCAGAATTATGTATATTTCTTTAAAAAATCGACCTAACCTTCCTTCTGTATCAAAGGCACAAACAAACAAATGCTAAATATGACTAATGCTCTGCTAGCTTCAACAGGCTTTGAATTCATTCTCCCCATTTCCCTCTGGAAAACACTCTAACCATTTATAAACAAAGTACTATAAAACATAAGCAAATGAAAAAAAAATATTTTCCTTTTTTGCAAGACAGTAAAGTGCCTTGAAATAATAACAGAAATGCAGCCTAAATTGCTGGCATCCTTTGTTTTTGTGTTCAGTAGTTCTGCATATTTATAGTAGGTTTTATCTAGGGATGCTTTTACCTTATAATCCCAGAATGAATTGTTCTGACTCTGAAATTTACAGGAAGTTAAAAGGTACTGCTTGTAAATAAAACTATAAAAAAGACAAGACATAAACAATGCTATTAGAGGTAATCACTGGTACAGACTAGTTGTACTTTATTATTTTTGGAACTATGTCTATAAGTCACAGATCAGAAACTCACAGCATTAGGTACTGCACAAAGGCAAAGCACATGAAGGAGGCATTTTCTTCCTCAAAGATCTTACTTTAGACAATAGGCAACAGCTGTTTAAAGACAGAAGGAATTAGCATAGGAAAAGCATTTGGTTAACATCAATTAATAGTCATCTTGGCACATAAGCAGATAAACCATTTTCGAGTAGTCGCAAGGAAATGCAAGTTCTGAAAGTCATTTCTCACGGGGCCATATACTCAATATCCTCAAAGATGAACTGGCATGATGGGCTGATAAGGAGGACTGTGAAAATACTTTGATACTATATGAAAGGTTAGTTGAATCAGTGAGAAGACAGACCATGAAAAACTGCAAGAATGAGACTAATCATGTTGCATTTGATGGATTCATCCCCAGTGGTCATATGCTGAAGTGCAGTAACTAAGGCATAACAGAGTGAGGAACTGAACAAGCATGTGGGATACACAGACGGTGAAGAAAGACGGTCTCTTAAAGATGCTGTGCAAAATAACCTGCAAGATTTGGCATAACCTTGCTAGAAGATATGAATAGATGAGAACGACGTCTGCATCATCCACCTGAATCACGGGAAGACTGGTGGCAGGGGGTACAGCAATGGAGAAAGGAGCAACAAGAACAGCAGGGTTGGAATGAAGGTTGGATGAATATAAACCTATTTCATATAACAAGGGCAGAAATAAGAAAATGAGTTATCCCAACTGAAACCAAGCATGTGCATATTTACATCTTTAAATAAACTACTTCAGTTCTATTACTGTTGTTTAGGTAGTGAGGAGTTTTATTTATTTCCCTGCATAACCCATATGATTAACTGCTGTAAGCTTTCAGAAAAGATCAACCCTTTTCTGTCAAAAAGACACCGGTTGTTCATCATAAATGCAATAATAAACACTGAAACATCAAATACCTTTTCCATGGCATGCAACCTTGCAGCAAACTTAGAAAACCAAATTCATGCAAGATGCCTCTTAATGTACATAATGCCACATCCATGCTTTGTGTCCAAGGGATCAGACAAGGGACAGTTTCTCATCCAAGGCAATGGCATTTATCTTAACTGAGACTGGCATATCTGGGCCCAGTTTCTGAACCACCCCTGTGATGCCCTTTCTTTACCAGCTATAAACCATGAGTGTATATTGTCTCTTACAGAGAGTGTAAGAGACAATATACAAGAGACAATATACATTGCAGTGGATCCAACAACCGTGTGGGGTGTGCTCTGACTTAACTAAGGATAGAATGTATCAGATAAACTATTATGATTCCACCAGCAAAAACAAAACAACTATTTATACTAAGTGTCCATTTTAATTCTGCTTTAAGTTCATCCCAATTATCACTTTCCTTCTGAAATTTCCTGATCTTGATTTCTGTCTGAACATACTTTTAAAGGAAAGTTTGAGCATCAACTGTTCAGACATCCATAACAAGTGAAATAAAGTCTTGCCATAATGAAAACAAATCATTGCATTCTTGCTTTAAATAGCTCCCTAGTCAAGATGGCCACAGTTGGAGAGCCAACGTTTGGCAAGAAAAATTCTCTCAGTGGGAAGATATCTTGGCTTCTTTAAAGGAAAACTTGCTTTGATTTGGTACCTTCTTTTCAGTACATACTTAAAGTTCATGATATAAGGTCTGCTGGAGAGAAATCTTATCGCTGACTTGTTTGGTTTTGTACCAAGTGCCAGTAACTGAGGAGCTATTTGGTACGCGAGGCCATTTGTGTACTCTCAAAGATGCACAGAAAAATGTAGGGAAATCAGTGTTGCGAAATGACAGGGATACCAAAGCTTGAAGAAAGAGCCCCTACAGCTCTCAAAAGTACTCCTGTCACCTTTCATGGTCTGAGAAAGCTGTAGCTGAAAGAATGGCTCCATGGATGTTCAATACCACTGAGGGCTTGCATTTTTATCTTATATACAACCAAATGGATTTATTATAATATTTCAGGAAACCTCTGCCCAATCATGAGCAAAGCCCCACCAATCCCCCCTCCCCTATTTTAACATGTGTGGGCTTGCTGCTATTGAATCAAAGAAACCAAAACCCACATAATCAATTCCAGCTGAGCCAGATCTTGTATACTACATTTCAGAAACAATCACCCATTTAAAACAGAAGTCGTAATACCTTGAAAGCAGAGGCTCCAAGAGAAAAGCTGATACATATCTTAAACAATAGTACCACCATCACATTTTGAACATCTCCTTGGAGTGTGTTAAGCTTCAAACTTCTCTGTGCCATTGGGCTTTGTCCTCTTGCTATCAGCTATGCAACTGTTGTATCTGAACTGATAAGGAAGGGTAACTTCCCTACATACAAATCCAGTTAGGCTTCTACTCAAAGCTCCACTGCTGAGACCTCTGTATGCACATCTGCATTTCTGCTGTAGGAAAACCACTGCAGAGCAACTATAATGGTGCTGCACAATGTCAGGGCATGAATCACAGAACTGGAAGGGTGCCAGGAGCCAAAAGAAAACTGCCTTCCTGGCACCAATCATTTTACCTGTCAGTCTCTGAAATGAGCCACTGCTTAGATGAAATTAAAACCTAAAAGGATGTTCACTTCCTTGCTTGTTTCTGGAAGACAAACACAATGTAACTCCTCCGATGTTGCTTTATTATTCCTCTCAAAGCAGTTTTACTTCCAAACAGAAAAGGATAGGCAGGTTGTGTTGCCTATAAATCTCAATTTTCACGAGGGAACTATTCTTTTCTTTTTAAGGGAAGGATTGCCCTTAAAGTAAAGTATGGCAGAGGTGGAATTTGCCCTGAACTTTGAGGGCTAACTCCTTTTCACCATTAGATCACTCAATGTGTCTCTCTATCCTCATCTCATACCCTCTTTCTTTGGTCTCTTTAAAGCATATCCTACCTTTTTGTTCCTTTGTTTGTGCAATAACTTGAGATGAAATCCAGACTATTGTAGAAATTCTTATTTTTTAAAGGCATGCATTAGAATGGGTGGGAAGGGAGAGAGCAAAATGCACTGCTTCCCTTTCAGCAGCATACCAAAACCCGTAACAGTGTCACTGCAGCTAAGCTTCATATTAACAGGCTATCCATCAAACCATCATCAACAGTTTGAATGGAATACACAAAGATGGAGTTCATGATGTAAATGCACATTGGTCTCATAAACATGTACCATGCAAATTCATACATGATCATACAAATCAGCACTTACTGCCATAAAAGGCAATTTAAAATATACACCCTAGACTGGCAATTACACTGTACTGCAATGCTCAGAAACCAAGGTAATGTGGCCAAAGCATCAGACCTACAATCACTGGATGAAATTCAGACTTTTCTGATGGCCAAAACAAGCACCAATCTAGTCAGAAGTGCATCAATATCTTTACAGTGAAAATGTCCAAAATGCACTTTTCCTGTAAAAGTCAATGATAAAAATCTGTGGGTCTCTAAATGGAGGAGTATCTAGTGCAGGAGCTGATGCATCAAATGCACTGGGGACACCTAATAGTGTCCTCTGCTGAGATAAGCCAGAGCACAGGAGGAGATTGGAGTGGTAAGGAGGGCCTGGAGCAGCTCCAGCATTACTCAGTGTGGTTTCTCATTTCCCTCACATATGTACGCACAAACAGGGACAATAACCAATCTCGTCTGGTAGGAAAACGAGGCCTATCAGGAACATTTATATCACAGGTTCAGACAAAGCCTGCAGATGCAGCCTGCCATAGGAAGGGTTTACTGTCCATACTACAGCCTGTCATTGTAAGTGACTGTATAGATACTCCACAGTGATAAATTAACTAAAAGACAATCAACTGTGCTTAGGATGCTTAATTTCAGAGATACATTATCATGGCTGTAAAATGCTTCTGAACATAAAGCTCAGAATTGGTCCATGCCTTAAGGCACTTCTACTCTGCTTGAGCTCTACCTAACTAAGACACCAAAATGTACTTTGTGACAGTCCAGATCAGTTAATATTTCTGTGCTAGTCACTCCCTGATTTTAAGGTTCATGACACTGCATTTTCAATTCCTTTTAATGAAGAGTCAGGACTGCAGTAAACTATGAAACTGTTGGCATTATCTTTTATAAATATGAGAGCAGCCATTTGCCTGCCCAGGTTTGCTCTGATGCCTGTTTATCTGTGTGACTGTGCTCAGAATGAAAGGAGCTGTAACAGCCAATATATAAAGGAAAGCTTAAAAAAGTAGTGACAGCTACAGCTATACAACTTCTGAGGAGGGAAAAATAACTGCAGTTGGTTTTCTTCAAGGTGCAATCCTCCCAAGATCAAGCCTGGGATGGACAGAAACCTGGAATCTTCAGAGGCTTGAGAAAGGAGAGGGATTTTTCCAGGCATGCTGGAAGAATCAGAGGCTGTGTTAGTGAAACAGCCTACAATTTGGAAAACCTGAAAAACAGAAAGCAGAAGTATGTTGTGGGCTGAACAGGCCTCTGCAGAGGGATCTGGATAGGCTGGATCAACGGGCCAAGGCCAACAGTATGAGGTTCAACAAGACAAAGTGACTAGTCCTGACTTGGGTCAAAACAACCTCATCCAGTGCTACAGGCTGGGGGAAAGGTCGCTGGAAAGGCACCCATGGAAAAGGACCTGGGGCTGCTAATCAACAGCCAGCTGAACATGAGTCAGGAAGGTGCCCAGGTGGCCAAGAAGGCCAAGGCCATCCTGGCTTGTAACAAAAACAGTGTGGCCAGCAGGACGAGGGCAGTGTCCCCCTGTACTCGGCACTGGTGAGGTTGCATGTTGAATCCTGTGTCCAGTTCTGGGCCCTTCACTACAAGAAGGATGTTGAGGTGCTGGTGTGTGTCCAGAGAAGGGCAATGGAACTGGTGAAGGGTCTGGAATGCAAGTCCTGTGAGGAACTGCTGAATGAGCTGGGGTTGTTTAGTCTGTAGAAAAGGAGGCTCAGGGGAGACTTAACACTTTCTGCAACTACCTGCAGGGAGGTTGTAGCAAAGTGGGGATCAGAGTCTTCTCCCTGACAACCTGTGACAGACAAGAGGAAACACCCTCAAGTTGTGCCAGGGGAGGGAGGTTCAGGTAGGACATCTGGAAGAAATTTTTCACTGAAATGGTGGTTAAGCATTGCAATGAGCTCAGGGAGGTGGTACAGTCACCATCCCTGGAAGTGTTCAAGAAGCAACTGGATGTGGGACTTAGTGGTTTAGTTGACATGGTACTGTTCAGTGAAAGGCTGGACTCGATGCTGGAGGTCTTTTCCAACATTAATGATTCTATGATTCTAAGAGTAATATAATATAGGTCCTAATTTTACAAATGGAATTGCAGCTAACAATTGTATCTAATAATTAGTATCTCCAGCATGTCCTTAAATGTGAGGAGGCTAAAATAGCAACGAAGGCTTGAAAAAAACAAAACCAACCAAAAAAGGCATTCTATTTTACATTCATAGACTATAGTAAAATATACATCAATAGTACTGGACACTATCTTGATGGTCAGGTTGGAAGTCTCTGAAGAAAATAACCTGTTAAGGCTATGCCACAGCTATTAAAAGACTGCCATTTGCTAAAATGATTCTTTAAATGCATGCGAGCTCCAGACTGCATAATGAGAAAGTTGTACACTTAAAAGAATGGAGTTTTCCATGACTTCTGCCTAACAAAATCTGGATTGAAATCTAAGTGTCAGCACTGAGAACACCGGGTTGACATAACAAATGCCATAGCCAATTTGAACAATTATGAGCCCAAATCTGCCGTCATTTACATATACATGTGATTCCAGCTGGTAAGCTCAAATTATGTATGCATAACCAACAGAGAATACTTTTTTATGTATCTCTAAGTTTCATCACAAAAAATACAATGGATAGTCAAGTCAAGAGCATTTAAGCACAAGATGCTTTAAGGAATATGCTGATTACCCTTTTCCATGTATCTGTTCCAAATACTGCAAGTTTGATAGTGATGTATTATTTTACATTCAAACTTGCCCTGTAAATACAAAAAGAATGCAAAAGGACGCACTAAGGATGTCAAATGCAGCAACAAGTCAACAATTTTTTGTATCTCAGCTGTTGTATTGCTGTTTGTTTTGTTATTGCTCTCCTCTATGAATACCCAGCTCAAACTGATGACAGCAAGGCTTCCCAAACAGGAGCACGACTTGCACAAGTCTCTCCCATGTCCAAAACAGAACAAAATCATTCTTGAATATGTATCATTCAGCTTGGAATCTGAAACAATCAAAGATGAAGACGGTCATGCTGTGCTTCTCCTTCCAAGTGGGAGACAGAAAGTTGTGTTTACACTCTTGCTTGGGCGAGCTTTGCCCATATGAGGTCTGACAGTCCAATAACAGTTTAAGCAGCAAGGCAGCTTTTGCTGGGTGTACCTATTCCACCACAGGTCTCTACAGCCACAGAAATATCAACCATACCTGTAACCATCACCACAACAACTGCATGATTAGTGCATAATTTTAGGAGTTCAGCATGTAAAATAAGATGACACTGCCCTCCAAATGTCAGGAGTTTTGAAAGTATAATCCCTGAATCTTTGACAATCAATGAGTTGCATCTCAGATGTCTGCAAAGATTAACTAAGAAAAGCAGTCTCTTGCAACCACGAGATGCCTGAATCTCCAGAGGAAAAAGAAAACAGGTGAGCACAGATCAAATGCTTTGAAAGCGTTTAGCTTGCTCTATTCCACAGAGCCCAATGGGGTGAAGGCACTAAGATAAAATGGTCTCTTGGAATGAATATAACAACAAGGTGGAGAAATTCGTTGCTTTGCTTCCCATATTGTTTCTTTAACACATTCTTTTCTAGGAAGAGTTGATAATTTGGTTCATCTACAAATAATAATTCATCTACAAATGCCTTCCACTAACTTAGCTGAGAGGTCACAAGTCTTTAAAAATGAAATTTCTAAAAGAAGACGGATTTAAATAACATTCATATAATTTGTAGTTTAAGACTTGGATACTACTATAAGATTCTATGATTAATTACACTTTCCCTTACTATTTTTTCCTTTATATGCTTCTTCAATACTATTACAATACTATTTTATAAAAAGAATCATATAATCATAGAATTGTTTAGGTTGGAAGGGACCTTAAAGATCATCTAGTTCCAACTCCCCTGCCCTGGGCAGGGACATCTTCAACTAGACCAGGTTGCTCAAAGCCCCATCCAACCTGGCCTTGAACACTTCCACTTCTCTGGGAAACCTGTGCCAGTATCTCACCACTCTCTTAATAAAGAATTTATTCATAATATCTAATTTAAATAGATATTTAAATAGCCCTTTTTCAGTTTAAAGCCACTTGTCCTTGTCCTGTCACTACATACTGTTGTAAAACGTCCCTCTTCAGCTCCCTTGTAGGCCCCCTTTCAATATTGGAAGGCTGCTCTAAGGTCTCCTCTGAGCCTTCTATTCTTCCGGGTAAACAACCTCAGCTGCCTCAGCCTGTCTTCTTAGAAGAGGTGCTACAGCCCCTTGATGATCTTTGTGGCACTCCTCTGGACTCACTCCAAAATGACCTGATCTATTTAATAAAAAAAGGACCAAAAAATCCCAGTCAACCAACAAATGAAGCAAAACGCCCAACATGTGAAAAGGGAGCTTTCTTTTTCTAATAACATATGGTTGGAAGATATCTTTTCATTCAAATAATAAATGCCAACCTCAGTATCTCACCTAAAATGGTCACTGCATTTATGTGTTTTCTTACAAAAAAGTATAAATCAGCCAAAAGATTGTAACACACACCTATCTGCAAAACAAAGGCGTATGTGACCTGATCCTTTCTGAGATCAGTGTCCAAGTCCAGCAAGATGAACCAGATGCACACACTATTCTTCCAATTATGTTACATCCTTCTTTCACTACTTTTATCAAACACCGAGTGTCTCAGACTTGCAAAATAACCAACAGCATTTGCTGATGAGCTTTTTTTTCAAGACATGGACAAAACAAGTCATGGCCCAAAAATGACCATTAATGTTATAGAAAAGGGCTGGAGCAGAACATAGAATGTAAAATTGTAAAATAGAATGCAACCCCAACTTGCTATGCTACAGCACATCATTTGCTCTTTTGCTAGCATACCTAGAAATACATATTGAGAACAAATGGTGCATTTGACCTTACTGACAGTAGCACCGGAGGGAATCCTGTTGTTTCAGAGCTGGTAAACCTACATACATCATCACAATTTGTCCTTATTTTTCTTAAAAACCAACGACCTTAACCTGTACAACATTAAAAGCAAACTAACAATTTTTTTCGTAGCGCTGGTATTTTAAACCACCCTGTGTTGGTACATACATGTTGACACTTCCTGAAAAGGAAATGGACTAGCTTGACACTGAGAGTAAATTAGGTTTATGCATGTATAAATAAAAACAAAAAATACTATCTTTACGGTATGATATATGAAATCAACCTTTCATGATTCATGATTAATAAATTTACTGAACTACACTTTTTTACCCTATGAGTATACACATTAACCCATGAAAACGATCCCTTGGAACTATAATTCTTTGAATCAAAAACTCAAAAGGACCCACTCTTGTAACCACATAATGTCTAAAGCTGCAAGGTTGGGGAGCTTAAATAACAGCAAGGGGCAGATAGAGACAAGACTGAGAGATTTTCACCCTTTTGAGTCAACAAGGGAGTGTTCCAGCTGACATATGCAGCCTCTGCTTGCCCTTTGTCATGTCTGTGTTTCACCTCAAAAACTGTCAGTGACTTGTCAGAATCAATCAGAAAAGCTAATGCAATTCTGCAATGATGTACAAGTTTGGACAGCATGACATCAAATTTCTGGTAGTGTGTGTCAAGTACCATATGAAAACAGATGTCCTCATTACTCCACTGCTTTGGTACAAAAGAGTACATCTTACCTTTTTGACCCGTATCTGGCAATTGGGGGATTATAATAAAGGACAGCAAGTGATTACAGCCTCTAGCCAGTATTTTTATCATATAAATCGAATTCTAATCCTCTTTGTCTTCCAGCAAAAAAAGTTTACTTTATCAGGTACAGTTTTCCTAGTGAATGCTGCTTTATGTTCCAGAGACTTAGAAATCAGACTGTCAGTGCTCTGATGACCTGACACAAGCCACCATTTTGCTTAATGCAGCAGGGGTTTGGTTTTCAGAGTACCACTCATTAACTGCCACAGCTTGACCAGAACAGCCAAAGCCTGTTACTGAGCAGTTGTGCAGCTCCTGGACAAAGCCCAAGCTCAGAGCATGATTAGGGACCCAAGATACAGTCTCAAGAGCTGTTTACATACATTGCAGTTCTTTCCTACAGCCAAAGTGCTTACTCCTAATATATTCCATGGTCCTTAGGTGCCACAGCTGCAGGTGAAGCATGGAAAAGCACTTATGGCTGAAAATTTATTAAAAATATAGCCAGTATTTTAACTGCACATTTTTCATTATCTTAAGTGATGAACAGCACTTCTCCAACAACCTTCCCTTTCATTAAACCAGGACATACAAAACCAAACTCAAGCTACACTTCCCCTTTTTGATATTGTCACCAAGCTCTACTGGTGCTGTATAAGAGAAGAGAGCAGGTTTTCTTAAGAAGGAAGGAAGTGAGGGCACTAGCAGACTTTAGCTGCCTGGGACTCTCTAGCCCAATGTGTAACTGCTGAAACTGGTAAAATCACCAAATGAACTAAGTCTATCCAAAGCAAAGCATGGATAAGGATGCCCATAACTTCAGGGCATTCTCGTGGAAAAAACGGTCAGACTTTCTGACTCCATTAGCAGAGGAATTAAAGGAACTCTGTAACCTGAGGTGTATTAGAAGGTAAAAGAAATTTGATATAAAAGTGATTTAAATGTGAAAAGAATTAATTCCTACCACATGGAATTAAAGGGAGAGGGGTAATTTTATCTCATTTTTTTATAACCAGAGTTAGCACAAAGGCAAAGTGAGTCTGTGATTTACTTTGCTGCTTGTGCCTCTCTTCAGTGGGCTCTTTAGGGTGTCCAGCCTGCTGCTATTTAGGATGCCTGTATAGCCACAGCCCCTCTCTGGGAAAGATCTGGCACCAAAGCCTCTGTCCAAATGTGGGCAATGGAAAGGGAATGAATCTCATCTGCAGAGCTCACATTATGTATTCCCCAACAAAGGAGATCTGCTTGTAGAAAGCCACTCGGCGTAACAGAATAATATTTAGAGTTTTGTATCCCTATTTCTCTTCAAATCTCTAAGCATATTACAGAAGAGACACAGAAAGCAGTAAGATCTGCTTCATGAAAATGTATGATCCCTGCTTTATTAGCAGGTCATGCTACCATCAGTGCCTAGAACGTAGTATTCCTTCACAGCAATGAACAGATAAATGTAATAAGGATGGAAGTGTCATCAGTTGGAGTAAGATGGTATTAAACCTTTGAATCCTTTCAGTTAGTGGCTTTGAGAGCCAAAACAGATCCTACAGACGACAAATGATGGTTAAGTTCTTTGTGATTTGTGCAATTAGCACACTCACGAGGGCCTGAGCAACTCATCTTGGGTGCCACACAACCCTGGTTAATCCTATAAGGGCTTCTATACTTCACCCAAAGTCTGTCCTTAAACACATACTGGCGCACAGTTAAGAGGCACCATAGCTACAATCCAGGATTTTTTGGTATACACTAAATTCATCCATCAATTGTATGAATGAAGAATGATCAACAATGTTCAGTGCAGTGCCACTTAGTAAAGCAACTGTATAAATATTGTATATAAATATAAATATTATTGTAACTCTATTAATATTATTACACATTAATATTAAGGCAAATAGAGATTTTTTCAGGCATAATAAGCATGCATCAAAAAGATTTGCCCACCTTCCCCATGTACTGTATATGAGTGGGTGTTGCTTCAATTACCATTGCAGATTAAAAGACCATTATTACAGGAGAGAAGTTTTTGACAGCCAATCTGTGAATGACCTCCTATTTCACCAGTTGCATATTTCCCCTCTCTTTTTCCTGAAACACATGCCAAAATGGAGTATTAGAACCCAAGCAACATGCCTACCAGAATAAAATACTGCACAGTACACAAAAACTTGCCATCATTTAGGTTGGGAGGGACCTTTTGAAATTGTATAGTGCAACCCACCTGCTCAAGCACGGTGATTTATAGGTGGTTGTCCAGGACCATGTACTGATAGATAAGGGACTCCATAACCTGCCTGAGCAACCTATTCTAATGCCTGACCACACTCACCATAAAGAAGTGTCTTCTTGTGTTCAGATGTAAGGACTAACAGAACAGACATATTAGCCATGCTACTACACATGCCACTGAAAGAGGTTCTGATACCTAGATGTTGAAGAAGAGTAAGGACTTTGGAAGCCTAGGAGGAACAGATCTTATGTGACCTTCATGCGGACAGACAACAGACATTTCTAGAGAAACCTCTCTACTGTTTTCCCACAACTTTAACCTCTCCCTCCTACAGTCCATCCAAAGAGTACTCACATCTGAACTCCCTGCATTTTCCCTGCCAGTCAGGGTTCTTCAACCCCTCACTTTCCCTCACCCCAAGAATCAGGAAACTCCAGGAGAAATGATGTATCTCTAAGGCCAAATATCTTTCACTGTATCTGTGTGACACCTCCAAAGTGAGGCAGTCACTAGCTGCCACACAAGTATTGCTGCTCACACAAAACCATAGTTAAAACACAAATATTGAACAGATTTTCTTCTTAAAATTGAAATTCATGGCATTTCTTCAGTAAATATGCAGAGTATTTTAATTGAATTTGTATTTCCTCTTCTATTCACTGAGTTCTCTTCGGACCAAGTGACAAACAAATCTGGCTCTAGGACTGCATTATCTGTAAAATAAATCTTATTTATCACTGAAAAAAACTCAAAACACTAGGTTAGTAATCTTTTTCCTTTCTATACAGAATATGAATCTTCTTAGGCTTCTTTTACATTTATGACTCTTGATGCTGTCACAAGAATATTTTATTAATGTCCTCAAACATTAGCACAGGCTTCCAGTTGTTAAAATTGTTCTTTCTCTTATGTGCTTTGTAAAAACACAATCAAGGACATCACAATTTAACTTCTGCAAACATCAATTTTTTATGATAAATCAACAGGGCAGCAGATACATGTATTATGAAGTTAATGGTCTGTCAAGATATTAACAATGTTGATTCCTGAAGAGAAGTCTAGAATTTAAAAGACAAAGCTGGGTTTATTGGATAGGACAGATTGCTGCTTGTCTGACCAACTTAGTCTGTGTGACAGAGCTACAAGCTGCCTTTGGGTTCACAAGTCCTTCAAAACCGAAGATTCATGGTAATAGAATGCTTTTCAGCATAAAGCACCCAACAATCAGAGTTAAAGTTTTATTTATTGGCTCTGACCATCTACTTCTGTTATCAACCATAAGGGCCCATACACTTCATCAACTCCCAACAATAGCTGCAAGCTTAGACAATCTGTCTTGTGTCTTCATTGGGTAAAACTTCAATGGAGCAGCATCGATTAAAGAACAGCCCACGCATAAAATGGAAACTCATTAAAATAAACTTTTTCAAAGGGGGAAGAAACTTCAGTTCCAATTGAATTGAACTGTTTTTATTTCAGAGATGAAAGCTCCATTACCCAGCTATACATTCATGTGCTCATGGCTTAAGTGCTTTTTATTTGACTTAAACTTTTGGTTTCTTCCCATGTCTTTTTGGAGGCTTGAGAAACATAATAGGAATTCAGCGCTTATTGAGCTTGATTGGAACACAGTATCTGTGAACCTCATCATAATACCTCCTGGACCTTTATGTTTATCGTCTCACTGTGGCCTCTTTTGTGTGTTTTCCTGGCCTTTCCTACCAGAACAATTGTCTTCTTTCACACGTATTTGCAGAGACGTTTTTAATGCTTTAAACATTTTTAAATGAGCGGACACAAAGTAATGAAGAAATAAAAATAACGCAGGTGTAGTCATTTACATTATAGATGGAAGACTGCATAAGCCACTGATGTCAAGATGGCTTTTCTAAAGTGTTTATATGAAAACTGACTTGCAGCTTACTGCCTGAAAATCTCACCTTGAACTTATTATGAGGGCAATAACAATATGAAAAAATACAGATGGTAACCTGTGCTATCTGGAAACTCCAGTTTAAAAAGAGCAAGCTTAATACAAGGTAGATTACTCATTTATATCAAAGCTACATAATAATATTCCAAATGCTTTGATTTTAGATGGCTGAACACTAAATGAAATGAACTATATTCTCAGTTACTTACATATACTGAATGTCAAGAGAAATTTGTTTAACACTGCGAAGCTATACAGAAATATTCATCGACTGTGCCACCAAACACCCTGCATTGCAGAAAATGAGCTCACAAATGCTTTACAAAATTCCATTGCACTGTGCTTTTGCCTTCATACATACTTTTATGAAACATAAAGTAATCCAACTCTATTAAAAATACATGCAAATATTTCTTAGAGCTTTCATCTTAAATAATAGCATATGGCTTGCAAAAAGATTAACATATAGAAGATGAATATATGTTTGTGCTTCAAATTCACTACCAATATTTTTTTCACCTAAATTCTCGTTCAGGGTAAAAAATATCAAATCACCTTTGATTTCAGCTAGACACAGATGTACACAACAGAACTCAGTTCCTCAAGTTTACATATGGCCACACAAAGGCTGAGAAAACACAATCATCTATTAACGATCATCTCCCTAGAACACAAAAAATGTATTTCATGCAGCATATTATTTAAAAACAAACGATATGTGGGAATCAGACAGATTTAAGACCTGCATTATTCTAAATTTTTGCATAAAGACTCAGTGTTGATTATAAATTAGTTTTACTTATCAATGTGTTCATTCTCGCACATTTAATTCCTAGGGCTGATAGACATTAGTCTAACACTTAAACAAGACGAGGAGGGTCTGAATACTCAAGAGAAAACCATGCAAATCTGAGAGTCTGGGACTCCTAGATCTGATTGTCATCTTACAATTTCTATATTGCATTTGTCCTTCGTATGTTGAATGAAGGTACAGCTCACAGGCTAGTGAGACAAACCCCAATTAGCTTTCATCTTGGTACTAGTGACAACATCACTGAAGATATACCTAGGCTGCTCCAAGTCCATATGCTGATCAATACAGTGCCACAGCTTCCCTACCCTTCACTGGTCTCACCTTAGCTAAATTAAATGCTATGGCAGCTTGTGCTTCAGTTGTTGCATAGAGGTGCCAGTCACTGGAGATATGCTTAAGCACACTGGAAAATCCAGTTTTTTCTTCTCTGCCTCAGTTTCACCAGTTGCAAATTTAGCCTGCTCCTTGGAGATCCTGCAGTAATTGGCTGGTGATTGTACTTATTGTAGTCAAGCCATTATAGAAAGAATAGTTTTCAAAACTATTTCTTTTATGGCATTAAATAGATGTTTTCCACTCCAAAAACATTTTTAAACCCTGAAAAATTTCTCAGCTCAAACAAAATTCATTTATTGTATTTCTTATTTAAAATCTCAATCTATAAAGTCATTTGAGAGAACAAACCCACATTAGTCAGGTCACCAGAATCCGCAGCCAGGGTTCTTCTGCATGGAAAGTCACCCTAGTGTAGGGTGGGAGTTTGGGTACACAAAATACGTGGGAATAATTGCAGATAGGTTAGATTGCTTTGCTACTTAAGTTTTTCATGAAAAATTCAAAAGGCAATTTAGAACAAAAAGGGGGTACATCAAATACAGAAATGTGTAATTGACATAAAAATCAATTATAAAATTGTTAAATTAAACATATTTGAAAAATAAAGCATTATTACTAACACGATGAATATTTTCACGGTCTTTCCTGATGGACTTTGCAGCTCAAATACACTTATGTCAAAAGTTAAACATCTAAACCAAAGCAAGTCTATAAAACTGAGCTATGCTTCTACATTGCTGTTCCAGAGTTTATGTTCAGTATAACTCACAAGGATTGCTGCTCCCTATCAGACATTCTCAAGCGAACCGAAGAGCTTGTAAGAATAAAGCAAAAGAGAATAAAGTAGGATACAGAATTCTTGCTTACATTGTCTTCACAGGCCATTGAATTATTTTACAGGTCATTGCAATCTGCATATATTTTGCAAAAGTAATATTAGATATGGTCATATTCAGGTTCAAAAGTGCCTTTTATAGCCCAAAACTGTATGCTGTAGTTTAAAAAATAAAATATGAATACATCAAATTGTTATAGTTTAACTTGAGACTATTTTTTTCTTCTCATAAAATACAAACTTGCACTACACACATACACAAACCAAATATTCAGAAAACTTTGCTTATACTACTATTGTAACTGCTGGCACAGAGCTCTATCCCAATTAGACCTTAAAGAAATGTACTGTCCTATTATCTGAGTGTGTTTTTGGAAATGGCAATCAAAGAAATATTCTAACACGAACAAGTGTTTCTAAGTGCTAATTATTCATGGTATCACTTGCTGATTGGTGCCTGCGGCCATGAAAATTTATTTCTAGGCTGTATTTACAGTAAAACCAAAAGTGCTTAGTGGCAAGTAGCTTAATCAAATTTAAGAACAGCAGACAGATAACATAGGAGATTTTTTTTTTTGTTGCTTTAATCCTCTCATTTGGTTTTGAAACATAAGGCCCTGTTCACTTCATTTAAGTCTCACAATGACTGGAAGCCTGATCAATCTGTCTTGTGTCTTCTTAGGGTGAAACTGCAATTGAGTGGAAGCAACAGATGAACAAAGCCCACATTCAAATCTGTAGCTCATTAAAATAACGTTAAAATAGGGTAAAATCGCAATTGTAAGTGAATTGTAGTTGGCTTCTTTCAGCTACATACATTTGATTAATAAACCATACATTCATTAGCCATGAACCACTGGTCTTTAAAGTAAATTTAAATGAATGACCCTGCTTTTTTGATCTTCAGACAGTTTTAAAAACATTTATGAAATAAAGCTTAAAAAAATAGGTCAAGGGCTGTTTCCTACAAGCCAAAGAGCTAATGGGATACGATCCGTCAAATCCCATAATCAATTTACATTCTGATACAGAAACTTAGAAAGCTGCAAGTTTACAAGAGACATATTGTAAAACAGCTTTTCAAGAGGGGGAAAAAATGAAGTATTGTTAATTTGCTTTAAACTCACAAGCAGTTCAACACTTCCAAGAACATATTTCAAAAAAATACTCTAAGAAGACAACCTTAATTAAGGTTACAGCAACTCAAACAGCAATGAGTGAACATGGGGATGGAAGAAACCCCCTAAGTTGGAGGTTGAGATTCCTGCAGAAATTCTGACTATCCTGTTCAGAAACCTAAACAAGGATGTTTCTTCCTTTAAACATGGGTAGAAGGTAACCTAGTATTTTTACACAGACTCTCCCTCAAAATCATAGAATCACAAAATGGT
>JAOXXN010000395.1:117138822-117150628 GCA_026770055.1 Myrmophylax atrothorax
CTTGCACTTAGACTTGTTGAGCTTCATGAGGTTCCCATGTCCCACTTCTCAAGTTTGTCCATGTCCCTCTGGATGGCACGCTATCCTTCTGTTTTGTCAATTGCAGCCCTCAGCTTGATGCCATCTGCAAACTTGCTGAGGGTGCACCTGATGAAGATACTGAAGAGCAACGGCCCCAAGACAGAGCAGTGAGGGACACCACTTGTCACAGGCCTCCACCTGGACATAGAGCCATTGGCCTCAATCCTCTGGCTGCATCCATCCATCCAATTCCTTATCCACTGAGTAATCCATCCATCAAATCTATGTCTCTCCAGTTTGAAGATAAGGATGTCATGTGGGACCTTATCAAAGGCCTTATGACATCTGTCAGTCTTCCTGTGTGGACCACTGCCATCACAGGTCACCAGATTGGCCAGGCACAATTTGGCCTTGGTAAAGGTGTGTTGGCTGTCTCACATCACCTCCTTATCTTTTATCTGCCTCAGCATATCTCCTAGGAATATCTGCTGCATGATCTTCCCAGGCACAGAGGTGAGGCTCACCATTCCATAGTTTCCTGCATTTTCCTTTCTCCCCTTTTTAAAAATGGGAACAATGTTTCCCTTTTATTCCCATTACCATAACTTCTGGTATTAATCAGAGCTGCTGAGACAGGCTGCTGTTGGCGGACAGGAGGTTGCAGCCTCTCTGCCACCATTTGCAAAGCCTCACGCCCTGTGATGACCCCTCACAGAGAGATGCAGAGTAGCAAAGGTGCCAGAAGTTCACATTTGGACAATCCACATTCCTCCCTACCTTTCAGCTTTGATTCTTAATCTTGATAAACACAGTGTTGTTGCAATTAAGTGGGCATTTCACTGCAACAGAGCAGAAAATACAATAGAAGAAAGTGCCCTCAGCCCAAAGTTGACCCTCTATGAGCAGAGCCAAGTCCATGGAAATTACTCCTTCTTGTGTAGCTCCTGTGCATATTCAAGTGAGAGCAAAACACAGCCCCTACTAGCTGTACAATACTTTGGGGCAGGGGTCTCTGAACCAGGGACCTCTGCAAAGTAGAGATGCTCTCAAGGTGGAATGTGACTGTTTGGCTTCTCTATTTTTTGGCCACCTTGTTTTATTTCCCAGAAAAGCTCTTCTTTCTGCTTTCCAGAGACAACATAACTAAATTAGGAGTAAAGCTTTCTCCCATGAACAGAAACCATTGTTGGAGAATGAAAAGAATTATCAGGAATTGCTCCTAAAACCCATATTTTATTTTAGGGACACTTCAATGTTCCTGGGAATTAATCAGTGGTTTCCCCTTCCTTCCCACTGAAATAATCACAACTGTCTGCTACTGGATTTTTATGCATTCTCATGGTGACAGCTGGAATAAACCATTGCTAATCCCATACCCGACAAAAACACCAGGCCATGCTTTTAAAGAAGATGAGCAAGCAAATAATTCCTAACTCAAATTCAACATTCAGCACAACACCTGAGCTAGCCAACCACCAAATCTCTTTGATATTTGCCTGTCTCCCCAACACCACTGATGTAGCACTCCACCCTCCTTGCATACTCTTTATTGTATCTCTCCCTGAAGCTTTAACATGAAACAATTTAGGTACAGATTCATCTCTCTTAAATTAAAGTAATCAGTAAGCATCCTAATCACCCTACACATCCTATAGAGTAAATGGCAAGTATAGTTTCTAGTGTGAGTGCCAATTCAGGTGCTCAGGATCGGAATTTTCCCTCTAGTGGTACTTGTCTTCCATTCCCAGCAGAGGGGCAACTGTAGTCTTCACTTAAAATGGTCAGGTGTACAAACTTAGTAAAGCTGAATATATCTTACATTTCACTTACCAGGATTTCACATTTTATTTAAAGATGAGTATGCACCATGATGGCTTCAGGTTGGTAGAGGGTGGCACGCCAACAGTATCCAGCCTCCAACCCATGTACCAATGAACACAGCAAGTACCCTGTTTTTGGCTGCATGCGTGGGATTTGGTTTCAGAATATATTTAGGTACCAGAATGTAGGTATCTAAAATTGTTCTATCTGTGCAATCTCCCTGTACCATCAGTAGAGTTCGATCTGACTTACTTCACCTGAAGTAAACAGGCAGAGCTCAATTCAGCTGTCTCAAGACAGGCATCTAGTACTGCAAGATGCTCCACCATATTTATTCCACATTCCCAGAGCTGGCAGGTCTGACACTGCTATGGACAGAGAATTGCATCCTTCTGGACCCACAGCTGGAGGCCACACAGGACAGACATCTCTGTTTAGGAGAATGAATAGTGCCCTTTATGGCTTCGTTGCAGCACATTGCTGCATCATAAATGATTTCCACAAAACCATTAACAGTATCTCAGAAGAGGTGACCAGGGAGAGAGCAAAAATAGTACATACACACCGGAACTACTCAGAGTGTCTATCTGGATGTGCCAGTGTCTCAAAGAGTTCAAGACACTGAGGTACAAATACCATCACATTTAAATAAGGGGTATATGTATTTATGCAACCAAAACCCAGGTAGGAGTCATGCTGAAAACAGGACATCACACATAGACTGATCATGTTGAAAACATGGCATCATATAAAGACTATATGGAACAGCAAAGCACTCTCACTTCCTCATGGGATTTTATCCTTTAATAAAGCAAACATTTGGCTCATTTTCTGGCAATACCTAAACAATGTCAATGCCCATTTCTGCAAAAGTTACTGCAACTGTGGTAAAAACTTTTAACTCTCTCTTAGTATGTGTCATAACATGGTGATTCTCCAAAAGGCAAATTATCCAGTCTGATCCAAAAAGTATATTGCAGGTCAGCTGGGCAGGGGAAGTCTTGAGTTAAAACTCTTTTAATATTTTTCCTGTACTGGCAATATAAATCAAACTGATTAACCCTTAGTGAAATTTCTCGTAGAATTTAAAAAATAGTAAATTTTACTGCTAAGCCTTTTTGAATGAGGGAAACAAAACTGTGGGTTTGGTTTTGTTTTTTTTTTAAATTATGCCAAATATTTATTTTACTATAACCACCATCCATTGGTTCCTACTGTGTTTTGAACCATCACTGTGCTATGTTATTACACAGCATTTTTCATCAGTATTTTATATATTATATTTTTGTGTGTTCAGTGCAGGAGAGAAACTGGCTTTAAAATAGAAGTGAAGGTAAATATTCTTCAGTTAAAAACAGCAATGGTAGCAGAAGGTTTTTGACCTAACATCTTGAAGATTCTGGAACTAATTTTATAAACTTTTGCAATTATTTCATAAATACATAACATGGTTATGTATAAAATAAATGCATAAATGCATAAACACCGTTAATGTAGCCTCATTACTATCATTAAACTTTGATTCACTCAATGCTGGAATGAGAAAGTTAACGTATTGTTTGAGAAGAAAGCTTTTAATTCAAGTGGAAGGCTGAGTACACATCATCATTTGATACATGTGTGCATATTGAGGACTGAATGTGCTGTATTTGTCTGCAGTGAGCACTGAATATCAAATCTGTTCAATAAATCTATACGCAAAAGTTTCCACATCTCCAGAAATATCACTGATTTTCCCAAACAGAAAATTCACACAGGACCTGAAAGGCCATGAGCAAGCTACATGAGAGGCACCTTTGTTTGAGGAAAACAGAAATAACTTCCACTTTGCTTGCAGCTAGTTCTGTCTTAAGGGCTGATGCCACTCAGTTACGTGAGAGCCACAGCAGTGCACACACTCAGAAACCATTTTCACAGGTTTGGAATTAAACCACAGACAGCTGAGGATATAAAATAAAGATTGCAGCATCAAATCAAACCTAAAGCAAATATTAGTAAAGGGAAGATATTTTCTGAGATGACTGGGATATGTGACTTGGTAAGTATCTAAAGAAGAATGGGATGAGCACGACAGGACAAAGCTTGCTATAGGACCTCCTAATAACCATAAGCAGTTTCCTTTTATAAAACTCATTTGCAAGAAAGTAGGATAATTTTTCTCTCAGAGTAAATGGGTCCATACCTGTCAGCTTCTACTTGGAAAGCTGGAAAGACATCTTTCAAGACAAAAAAGTTTCTGATTAAAAACCATTCAGAAACAAAAAGTGCTGCATAAAACTCCTTCTTGTGACATATGACATCCATAAAGTGCAACTGAACTTCATTTCCAAACACTGAAAAAAAGATTAAAAGTCAAGAATAGTCAGCTTTGAAATAAATATATTCTTCATACAAATCAGGAGTTGCACAATATGATCATGCCCATTTCTTTCTAACAGCAATAGTGTAGAAAAGCAGCCCTAGAGTACTGCACACCTCTGAGATCCTGACATTGTGCAACAAATTTTGAAAGGGGACAGCTAGATATTAAATCTTTCTTTCATAGAAGAATATGTAGTGACAGGACAAGTAAGGTGGTTTTAACTGAAAGAGGGCAGATTTAGATTAGCTATTAGGAAGAAATTCTTTACTGTGAGGGCAGTGAGGCACTGGAACAGAACAGGCTGCCCAGAAAAGCTTTGGCTGTCCCATCCCTGGAAGTGTTCAAGGCCAGGTTGGATGGGGCTGTGAACAACTTGGTCTAGTGGAAGGTGTCCTTGCCCAAGGCAGGGGGGTTGGAGCAAATGGCCTTAAAGGTCCCTTCCAACCCAAACAATTCTATGATTCTGTGAACCAACATTTTACAGTAAAAACGAAACCAACAAAACCAGCAATTCTTAATCTATCTGTAACTGAGTAGAACATCTCCAATAGTCACAAGCAGTTCTGGAATCAGCCACCAAAAGCAGTAGTTGACACATTAAAAACAATTATTCATATGGGAAGGAGACTACTAGTGAAGGACTTTAGGGACTGGCTTCAAGGTTAGTTAGATTTAATACCTGCACCACCAAAATATTAAATATAATAAGGATGCTAATGAGAATGTGAAGTCAAGACTCTGTCAACAAAAAGAAGGACCAGAAATCATAAAGAAGAAATGTGGGACATCAGTCATGGAAGAGCTGTTAGCCTTAGCTGAGAGGTCATGCACTTCAGGACAGAGACAGGAACTTCTGCATGCTGTGCTTCCACAACTGAAAACACAGGGAAGGCCAAGGACCAAGAGCTATTAATTTTTTCCTAGTAATGAGGTGCAGAAACACAATAGTACTGCCAATCCACATATTGTCAACAGAAATATTTGTATCACCCAAAAAAAATCTCTGATAAATCCTCATCTGGAATTTCAACAAAAATGAAGTCGTCAATTAAAAAAATAAGTAAATAAAGAGATTAATTTATATGCTACATGAGTGAGACCATTTATTTGGACAAGGAGTTATACTTATTTAGCATCATAAAATTGCAGTTTGCTAAAAATACATTAGAAAGAAGTGGAAGGTAAAAACAGCAGATTTATTCAATCTAGTATAAAAGTGTGGGCAAAAAAGTCTCAGTGCAAATTACCTATGAGCTCATTTGGGGTTGACATAAGAAGTCTAATTTTATAAGGTTATTTAACTTTTTTCATCTTTGTCTCTCTGTTCTCTCAAACACAAGAATGATTGTGTCCTTATGAAGACGAAAGTACTACTCAAGCACTTCATTTTTCAAGTCAAACCCTTTGGAGAAAGATATAAACCAACAAACAAAATCTTCCCCATTTTTCAAAACTTGTAATAAAATGACAGCTCGCCCCAGTAAGAGCAGAAAACAAATCTCTGTAAGAGAAGTCCTTCCACGTCACAAATCAGGCTTGATAAATCAGATGCCTTGTCATACAAGTTTTGAATTCATGTGCCAAATTGGGGGTAGCAGGCAGGTCTGCCTTCCCACCATGGTGAAAACCTGTCTCTGCCTGAAGTCCATGGACGATGTGAGAATTCTGAGCCATCTGACAGCTGAAAACGTGACCCACCTTCAAAAAAGAAGCATATGGCTTCCAGCACCCAATTCTGACAACATTTTGTCCTTATTCCAATTTTGTGCCAAATTCCCTAACTCTACTGCATTTTCACCTAACATATTATTCACCTTGTGAAAGCATGTTAATCAGTATCATTGTCAAAATGCTTCTTTAGGAAGAAAAATTTCCACCAGGAAAAGGAGACTGCTTAAGAAATCTTTTTAGGGGATATAACAACATGTCTTAAAACAAAAAAATAAGGAAAGAAGAAAAGGTGGATTCAGATGTATTTTTATAGTAATGCATACAGAATGGATATACTAAAACAGACTATAATCAGAGAGGAAACAAAGTAAAACAAGCTTTTTTCCTGTGTGTCCATCCCAAAGAAACATTATTTCTATCAGACTATTTCCCTGCCTCCTATAGGATTTAGAAACCTGACTCTTCACTCAGTCAAAAAAAAAAAAAATTCTTCTTTTTTTCCCAATAAAAACCCAGGCAAATAAAATGAATACACATGCATACAGTACTAATATTTTTGCATTATTGTTTGCATCTATCCATGCTCACATTGGGAAATGCATGGCAGACATGTGGGCATTGGCATGACCAAAGTAGAATCTAATCCAGCCTGAGACCATAGGTGAATGATTCCCTCTGATAACTGCAGCACAACCCTATGTCTGTGCCCAAGTGCACCTCCACAGTTTTTCTGATGTAAACTGCTAATGATTAAAGGCTAAAGTGCCATACACTAGTGATCTACCATTCTTCCAAGGCACTGATTTCCGTCTGTGTATTTATACTGCTCTTCATCAGATTGTAACCAAACTGATATTCTGCAGCTCCTGTTTATGTAATTCCATTTGAAGTAAAGCAGATCCAAGAATTGCACTTGGTAAAATGTCCGGATTTAACGGAACAATAATTTGAGGACACCAATATTCAGCAAAACTGAATTCTATTGGAAGTAGGCACTGGAGTTAATCACTCAAAGTATATGACAAAAGGAGCGTAATAAAAGTCCATTTGCAGAAAGCTGTGTGAGAGCAAACAAAAGATTAAAAGCAGAAGGAAGCTGCTAATGCTTGAGGGTGGACAGGACTCTTTCAGCATAGGAATGGGCCTAATTGGTACTTTGGGCAGCACACTTCACACAGCTAAAAAGCATCCTTGAGCAGGTGACTTCGGATTCCACCACAACACGAGACAAACACAACCCCCGAGACTGACACAAAGAGTGAAACTTTAAGCAGACCTTCAGAGATGCGACAATGAAGTACCTGAGAGTGAACAAAGATTCCCAGGATTCCTCCACTCCACCCTTTCCAGGAGGTGAAAATGGCAGGTGTCTTGATTCCTCACCATCCCTGAACTTCACCAGTGGAACAGCATCTCCCCGTCTCTCTCTTGCTCAGAGGCTTGGTCCTCTGGCAACCAGCAAGTAGGTGTCTGATACATTTTTTTCAAACTTCATGGCAAGGATTGCACTTTGTTAATACTGCCAGACATATATGATAGCTGTCAAGCTGGTGAGTTATTTTAACACTTGGAGAACTGGCTCTGAAACAGGTAGCAAACTGCTAATGAAAAAGATAAGCAAATGAGTCAAAATCAAGCATGCTACACTGTCTGTCTCAATGTTGTTGGTATGTCTGCAAAGAAAAATAAGTCTTTGTACTGGACAAATTAATAACACCCAAGTGCCTTCCTGTAATTCATTAACTAACCTGACTCACAAGTGTCTCCCCTGGAGATAACTGCAGGTGCAGTATTTGCTATGTACTTGAGGTTTTATTCCTTCTATTCTCTATGGAGTTTTTCTGCCAATTGCCATGGACCAACATGCACTCAGAAGGGTAGAAGTTTCTGAATAACATTATTCTTCAATATTTTGTAGAAGGAAATGCTTAGAATTGTTGTATATACTGTATGTGCCTGAAAATGACCCAGTTAATGCAGAATTTTGTCTTCACTCAGGAAACTGGCCATTTCTTGAAGCTAGTATGATTTATTGCTCACCTGCTTCACCATAGAATTTTTCTCCAAACAACTACGTGATCAAAGTGAAGACTTCATGTACAAAGAAAAAAAAATCTACAAAAATGGGCCAAATCAAATAACTTTTTTTACACTTCATATAACAGACTTACTAGTCAATTGACAATTCAAAGTGCTGCAGTGCCTGGACATTTATACATGAGATTGAGCATTCTAAAGACTAGTAATTCAAACAGGAAGGAAGCCCAGGAAGGAAGCATTCACAGATACTGCTAAGAAAATGACTCCCAAAGAAGTTAATTATGGTGCAAGGGCAAAAAACCAATGTCACTATTTTTACTCATGTTTTTCACTTTTTACACAGAGGCTGACACTGGTTTAGTAATAGTTTGAGTTAGGCTGGGCTGACCATTCATTAAATTATGCAAGCAGCCTGAAAAGAGAGCTGTGAAAGGAAATGTGTTGCAGCTGGTGCAGGTGACCATCTTTTCAGCCAGGCTGCCATCATTTTCTTGTTTCCCTTCTACATGGACATATACATTATTGTTAATTTTAAAAAGACATATCCTTGAATGTATTCCCTCTGCAGGTTCTTTGCTACTTCATCATTTCTGTCCATGAAAAGACGGGAAAAAGATTCGTACAAAAGAAATAGATATTAAGCTTTACGTGACTGTGATATCATTCTTAAAGACAGAGATATTCTAACCACAATTGTTTAAAAAGTTACTTTTTCTAAAGCATAATTGCAATTTAATTGTAAGTTTAGATTTTGTAATATCACAAATAAACAAAAAAGATGAATCTATGTATTGTAATTGGCTGATCATACAAATACTTATTAAATATAAACACATATGCTTTTGTAGATTTGTTAGAAGATTCGTTAATTGCTTAATGAAAGATGTCTTTCAGATACTAATTCCTTCATTTAGTTCGACAGATTAAATTTTATATGAGGAGATATTAGCATGCATGCAATGAAGTGACAAGGACAACTAAAAAGCTTAAAATGTTAATGGATGAAGTGCAGCTTTCTCAGTTACTCTAAACTAAAAGCTATAATCTTCATTACATGCACTAAAGATCATATTTTCCCCTGCTTTCTGCAGAGATAAGACAGCTATATTTAAAACAGAAACGTACATTACAATATGTTTCAATTCAGCTGCTATATTTTCATCATCATAAATAAATTATGAAAACTTTAAACAGTGCATGAATGATTTTGCATAGAAAACAACAACAAAAATGCAATTAATTTTTATAGAAGAGAAAATTGATAGTTGACATTCAAGCAATCCAATTACTTCTATACTTCATTGCAGTAGCTTTAGGTAATTATCTTCTTGGTAATCCTTTTTCACAACATGCTTGCAGAAAAAAAAAAAAACTAAACAATTGACTTGAGTTACTATAGCCCTACAGGGTTAATGCAACCATTGCTGTAAAAAGCAAATTTCTAGCAAAACAAACAGTCCAGAGCCTTCCTTTTTGCTGTAGACTGAAGTTCAATCTGGCATCATCTTTTCTCTGTCCCCAGTAGGGTGCAGGGAGCCCTCTAGCTTCCATGTGGGATTCCTACTGTGGTACATATTGGCCAGCATACAGCTGCTCTAAACAACTATTTGCATCTAGAATGCGGTCATCCCACCACCTTCTTTTCAGATCAATATGATTGAGACAAACAATAGTTTGATTTTGATTGCTCTATAGTACGCTTGGGTAGAACCGCTGAATGCAAGTGCATCGCTCAGAAACAATGGCCTGGTTCATCATCCAAAGCGTCCCTTTTCAAACAGCTGCCTCTGCCACACTCACCCTGACAAACGTCCAGAAAAACAGATGGTTTCAGCATTCATGGGCAGTTTAGTGAAAGCCCTAGAGTCAACTATTCAAGACATTTTATCATCTAGCTGATAATAGAGCAGTGCTTGGAGATAAAAATTAAAAATACATTTAAAAACTCTATTAATTCACACCCACATGCAGTCCCCCTTGCAGACAAGTAAAACAATTTCCCCATGCCCTGTAACACTGCAAAGTGCAAGCACTTAAAGGAAGCCTCACTCTTAATCCCTTCTGTGGGATAGCAACATCACTATGAAAAATGACAATCAGTGGGTACTCTCACCAACCGCACACACTGCAATACTCACAAACAAAAGCAATGAAGTAGTAGTTGAATGGGAAGTCTAACTTTGAGCTACCTGGGGTTTGCTGTGGATTAAACCAGATTCTGCTATTTTTGTTTTGTTTTGTTTGTGTGTATCTAAGAGACAGAGGTGTATTTTGATTGTTTTTTTCAGGCTAAAACACAGATGCTTTTGAGGCATTGTATTGGAAGGCACAGGATGAGCTATGATACAGATTCTGCTTATACCTATGGACAATCACATCATTTTCAACCAAGTCACTGGCGTTAAGTAGCCTCCAAGGCAAAGAAGCTGTGGTACTACAAAGCTGAGGGTCTCTGCTCCCTTGAACACAGCTGTGCCACACCTGTCTGGAAGGACATGAAGGACAGGCTGAACAACAGCCACGACAATGGCTTCTCAGCTCCACCAGCCGCAAAGCCTGACCTAGGGTTGAAAAATGGGCAATACTATCCTTCTGGGATGCCAGGGCAGTGTCGTCCTTCACAGGATGCAATACTACTCCCACTTGCTCCACAAACCCCTACAATTTTGAGGAAGCTTAAATTCCCTCAAGTCACACTAGAAAGTCTAACTCTTCTTGAGGGAGGATTTGGCTTCTATGAAAATAAGGTGTTATATTTATTATTCCTCACTGAATATCTTTAAAAGGTTCCTTATTACTGACCTATTAATATTTTGTTGGATACCACATTAACTTTCCACAGCAAAGATAAATATCATACACTGCATCAGTCCAGCGAGCTGAGCTGCTGCATAGTCAACCTGGAGATGCTTACTCTAACTGCTTTTCAGAGGAGCACATGGGACTGAATCTTGCAAATGCTGGGAACATTCTGGCAGCTGTAAGTAAGTACATGTCATACAGTTCTAAAGAAAAGCAGAGAAACAATAGCAAGGGTCAGCAACATTTTTTGCCAATATGTGAATGTCTAAAGGCTACAACTCAGCAGATGTATTTTGGAATTGAAAAATAAATATAGAAAAGAAAGTAGAAAAATCTGACCATATACTGTAAATGTGGAGTTGCTTTCTTTTTAAAGGTGTTTGCATCCTAAAAACATTTTTCTTACTCTACTGAATTTCAGCTCAGGGAAAAGATACTCTGGAAATCAGAAATCTTTAGTGATGACAACTTTACTGAAGGAAATGCCTGAGTGGCGAAGGATGGTACCAGCTAATCAAAGTGATGATACTTTAGTCCATGTAGCCACACACAAAAATAATCATCATGTATAAAGTAGTTTTTCTCTACACTCTTGAACATGGGCTTCTCTATTTCCCCAATAAACTCTTTTTTACTGTTGTACTTGCACACAGAGACCCTCTGAAGCCACTTCAGATATCTGTTTCCTCTTTCAGAACTTCTCCAATGCCTCTGCTATGACATCAACTAATTGTACTGAGATGAGTATGTTATTCAGATTGATGATATTACAGCTAGGACTACAAAAACAGACGACTCTTACACACATCAGGAGACTGTCTAGACTCTCTTGCTTCAGAAAAGAGGTAAGGGGGCCTAAATATTTTAGGCAAACCTAACTCCTCGAACCTTTCCTTTTAAATCCTACTTTCAAAATTCTTCATTTCCTCATGATTTCTTTTGGAAACTCTCCAATTTATCTACATCTTTCTTTATATGTAGTCCCCAAAACTGGATTCAATACTCCAGCTGAGGCCTCACCAGCACCATATGGTGCAAAATAATTACTTCCCATGTCTTACACATGACACTCCTGTTAAAGAATCCCGA
>JAOXXN010000395.1:117150634-117168328 GCA_026770055.1 Myrmophylax atrothorax
AGGTGCTTTATTTGCAATAGCATGTCCTTTGTGAGTTATATTTCACTTGTGATCTCCTAAAACCCCAGACACTCTCCTGCCTTCATCACTTCTGCCTTTTGTCTTTGTGCATTTACTGTATCATTTCCAAGGGCAGCATTTTGCACTTCTTTAGAGAATTTCACCTGGTTGATTTTTATATAGATCCTTCTGCTCCAATTCATTACTCCAAAGTATTGCAAACATCCACACCTGCCCTTGTTAAAAAAAACAAATAAAGTATATTTTCTCATTAGCATTTTGAATGACACATTAGATGGATTAGAGAGCAGAACTTTCTGTGGAAGAGCCCGATTAGCAATGGGTGAGGGGCCCCTGCTGCAGCCGGGAAGAGCACCACTGATAACTTCTCCTTGAGAACACCTCTCAACTGCTTTGCAGCTACTTATGGCGATTTCATCTAGGCCATATTTTTCAAGCTTGCTTATAAGAATGTCATGTTGGACAGTGTCAAAAGCCTCACTTAAGTCAAGATACATCACATCTCCTAGTTCTTTGTTATCCACTAGGCCAGTTACTCTGTCAAAGAAAGAAATGAGATTGGTTTGACACAATTTGTTCTTGACAAATTCATGCTGGCTGTTTTTTATCACCTGATTATTGTCTAGGTGCTTATGAATTGTTCTAACATTTCTCTGGGGGATCAAACAGGGCTAAACTGGACTTGGCAACTGGAAAAAGTAGTATCCATGGAATTAATGACAAGTCCTAAGCCTGAATTTCTTCATCTGTTTACTTTAAATATAGCTTACAGCTAAAGATCAAAGCAACGAAACCTGACCAATTTCTACAGTAGGACCCTCTTGCAGTTAAACACTCTAGTTGCACTAGGCTGTTACACTGCAAGTATCATCTAAAAGAATCATTTGATCTAATTCCTGTCCAAGAAGCTGCAGGGCTGGCATCCTCTTCCTACTTTCTCCAATAAGGCCAGGACTCAGTTTTGCATCTTGGGATGAATTACCTCAGACTTCTGCTGCTCAACTTTCAGGCTGGCTTTGCATCTCCTAGTGACACATTATTGCAATATGCAGACACATACTTAGTTTTCTGGCACATTTAAAATGTTAGCCACTCATTCACATTAGAGGAAAACTTCACACTGCTTGTAACAGCCTTTGAAGGAGGCTTCAGAAAGCAAAATTTATCATCTTTCTTTGTTTTCATCGCCTCTTTCCCAGAAAGGTCCTGACCTTGTTTGAGACTTTGAGTGGTACTGCAATAAGAGTAATAAATATTACAGGAAAGTCATAAATCCCGCTGCATTTATAGAATGAGAAGATATTGGGAAATCAGAAGATTTTTAGCCACAGGGAAAAAACCCAAAGCGGGGGATGGGGGAAAGCAGCAATCTGGGAGCATTCTACTGCCAAAAAAAAAAAAAAAAAAGGCAGCAAAATCCAAACAAGTAAGCCTTTCCCTCTCTGTTTCACCTTCAGTTTAATGTTTCCTTGGTCAACCTTCCCGATTCTTTGTAGTTTTCTAATATTCAAGTGAACCCTTTCTCCCATGCACATTTTTATGCAAGGGACAAACAGGAGATTCTTTTCTTCCTCTTTTCTATCCTTTCTTCTCAAGCTTCCTCTTAATTCTTTTCCTTTTTACTCCTCTCAGTTTCCAACACACCCATGCTCCCCCACAGACTCATTTCTCAATCCCTTGTCATGCATTTTTTTTCTGTCCTACTGCATAGGACCTATTTCTTAGTTCCCTTCCCTAAGTCTTCTTAATCATACAGGTTTTTATACAAGTATTAAACTAAGTGTTGAATATCATTTTGCAACCATGTCTGGGTTATCTCAATTCAGCTTTCCACACTGCTGTGTTTCCATTCCTGTCTGTAGAACACATCTCACACTTCACATCGCAGAGGTTACAGAGCATCAACGAGAAGTAACACAAGCAGGGCAATGGAAACAGCCATTTTGGCACCCCTGAAGACAAGCAAGTGTAGATGGAGACAACTGAGCACAAGAATCCACAGCACTGAACATGACTTCACCATAAATCTTCACAGCCTCCAAGGACAGCTCACACTTGACCCTGGTCATGGCAGTTCCTCAGCTTTATTTAGATGAGTGATTTTACAACTGCTGGAGACCCCAGGTGGTCCACACACCATTTCTAAGGAGGTTATGGTAGACAGCTAACGTATGCTACATGACAGCCTACATGTACCAGGGTCCTTAGCCTTAAAAAAACCAGACAAGCTAGAACAGCAGTTCCAATTTTTTTTAAGGTGGTACTAAAAACATGCACTAAGACAATGTTCCAGTACTCCTTGATGAAAATGTCTGACCTACTACAGAGCACTCTATTCCCATTTTTCTCTGTTTCCTCTATGGCCATCTGTTTGTCTTGTTTTCAAGATGCAGTTTCTTGCAGGAAAAAATTTTTCCAGCTTTTACCATGCTCAGCACTAATTTAATAATAAATAGGCCTGCATTTATAGGTAACACTACTAAAAAATTAGGTTCTCTAATTTCTATTTATTACGTGAAAACAGAATTTGTGCAGAAAATTCACTTCAGAACTTCTGCTAGGAAGTATCATTTTGATTACATTCTGTCTCAATGTCACCCTGCATGAGTGGAGTTTCCCCACTTTGGTGAACGCCTTGCAGTCCAACACAGGACATAGAAGTCATTAAAGAGGAAAATGTAACAGTAGAATTACAGAAACTGGCAAGGTAACATAGAAATAGAAACACTTCCTGAAACGACTAGCTCTATTTTTTTATGAAATTACTAGGTTTCAAGTTGATGTTGTCAGTGCAAGTAATCTTGAAATTTACACTACAGTAGTTTCACTATCTCAAGTCAAAGGAAAAATTTCAAAGGAAAAATGAATTTTTGAAAGCTTATGCATTACAATTTTGTAAGTTATTTTTTGGCCTGATGAAGGTTACTGTATTATAGAAAGAAATACTATTTTTAAATTAAGACCCCTATATTTTGCTACAGTGTTAGTGTTACAGAACAATACACGATGAAGTTTTACAGTTTTCTATCCAGTCTAAGTGCTGTGAAATCCAATCACCTAAAAGCATTAAGCAGTAGGTGCAGATTTTATACTTAGTATTTCATAGGAAACATAACATTAGATCATTTAGGGGTTAAGTGCGAGATTAGAATAAAGCATATCCTGTAAATTTTGTACCTGGTATAGGCTGCATATGGACAGTTCTTCCATCTGCCTAGATGACTTCAAGAAAGACACAAGTAGATAATATGAAGTTAATTTAGTAACATGTACCCACATGATAGCAAGTCCAATTTTGATTGAAATCATTTAAGGGTTCTAACATTTGCATCTCTTCAATCAGCTTTCATTTCTCACAGAGATTCATCATCTCAGTACCTAGCTGGATTGAGCAAAAATATGGACCTCCATTAACTTCTAGAGCGAAAAATTGAAACTAATCCCAGAGACCATCTGGAAGGCATAAGTAGCATAAAAATTCAGCTCCTTGCCTGTAAGGCCAGAGCATTTCTTTTAAAAAAAAAAAAAGCAATCACACACATTTGGTTTCATCTCAGTTACAGGTGTGATTTAAGGACCTCTGCACCTTAGTCCCATGTGTCTAAGCCATGGTCATAACAAAGGCAACACAGCACCCTAACTCAGAAGTCCAAAGCCATGAAGTCAGAGCTGATGGACAACATCTTTCAGAGAATTCACTTCTTCTAGCTGTAATAGTTCTGAAATCGAACGACACTTACTACTGATAGATACAGAGAGGACAAAGTGAATGCAAACTGCATATTTTGGGATAAATCTTCAAACCATTTTTGATCCTAATTAAAGGTGTCTATGTGAATATCAACCTTGCCAGAAAAAAATGGAACTGTCAAGTCACAGAAAGAAATGGTAGCTGACATGACCCTTATCTCATGTTACTGCTGCTTACATGTGTAGCTTCACCCTAGCAAGTTTGGTTGTATACATAAATAAAAGTTCATATAAGAATATGCACACTTATGTACAGGTTAACAAAAATTTCTAGTCTTTTACAGAATCAACATATATTTTTTATCATTAATTCTCTTTAAGAATAAATCTCATTACAAGATTTAAAAATTGGTATATCATAACAACATTAGAGATGTGTTTATATTAAGGTGTTTCCAGAAAAGAATCTGTTTGTTTCAGGGCTGAAATGTATTTGTGGAAGAATGAGCTCATTCAGAATAAATGCTTCTTTAAATCCACTTTAATTTTTTCCATTGAGTTAATCAGATATGACACTGATTTTATCCTGTACTCAGAACCTGTTAGGTATTCTGTCCAGCTGAAATACAAACACTGTTTCAATTACAGAGGAAAGCAGGTAGAAATTAAAAGAGGCATTGCTCCTTTAGGTTTAAAGTCGCTTGGCTAGTCAGATCTTCAAGAAGAATCTCTGTTACTGAGCTGAAGATTTAAACAATCGTGACTTTCAAGAGTGTTTCCACCCCATTAGTGATATAGTAGTTCACATCAGAAAGAACTACTGCATTTTACAGATTTCAGCAGAGAAATGATTCTTATCTAGTCCTCGGTAGCAGCAATATTTCAGGGGTTTTATGCCATGGTTTTTACAATCTAAACACAGAAATTAAATGCCTGTAGTCATAACTCATATCCTCCAATTGCTTTAAAATGGACATTTAGCTTCTCAAAGGGGTTGACAATGTCTTTTTAAATTATTACTGCTGATTTATATCACTGTAATATGACAAAGTAGAGTTACACTCCTCAAATCTGAAGATAGAACAAATATTCTTTGCACACAGTGGCGGGCAAAGGTTCTTCAGAAATAAAATATGCCTGCCCTCTACTGACCATCCAAGAAACTCTTTTTTGTAAAGCAGTATTTGCATGAGTAAAATTTTTAATGAAATTTTAAAGGTAATTTCTTTTCTCATTTAAACTGTCTTATAAGTTCAGGTCTCCAAATTAGACTAAGAATCTTCATGTACTTGTTGCAGCCTTCCAGAAAGCTCAAAACCTGTTGGTTTGCACATGTTACATGCATCTTAATCTATTTTTTTTTAATCCATTGATCTCCTGTAAAAGTCAAGGAGAGAGAATGGAGTACACCAGAGTCTAAAATCTGAGTGCCTGCCCAGAATTGCTAATGTAAAAGACTCCTTTTTTTGCAGCAGCTGTTACAAATCAAGAAGCAATTGTACTTGGGACATTCACACAAAATGAGTTTTATCCTCAAGAGAGCTCAGAAAAACACAAAAGTGTTTGCAAAATTCATCAGATACCAAATTTCCAGGAAAATTTAATTCAGTTTGAAACACTGTGCACATGTGCTATTGGAATGAACAGTCTTTAAGAGCAACATGAAAACAAAGTCCTGGCTAAATGCATGTGGCCAGTTCTGGCAGAGATGCACAAGGACACATCTGGATTAGCCATCTCCTTTTGAGCTGCAATTTATCTAATGTGTTTTAGACTTACTTAAATGAGATGAACCATGCTTTAGAAGTGCTCCCTTTCCCCAATTCTACATGCAGTCTGATGAATCTCCAGGAAGGTTGTCTGTATTAATATTTGTGGTAACCACAAGCTAACATAACCCACACTGAGGAATAAAAGGAACAAACGAAATGCTCCTCTGCTGGCAAATCCAAGGACACTAACTGCTTCAAAGAGCAAGAAGGAAGAGTAAGGATTTCACCCTTGGACTCTGTGGATGAATGGCATGCCAGATAAAGAACTTACTGCCATTTCTCTTGGGCTGGGTGGGACCAGTACTGACCCCAGCATAGAGCAGTGCTAAGTGCTGCTGTTTTCAAAAGCTTTCAGATCATGCCTGTGCACAGTCAATATGAATAAATTAGGCTATGAACTACAAACAGACTAATTACTCCTGTCCAGTTCTCTATGTGGGCACTGAAGGATAAGAAACCATCCAGAGTGCAAGCTAACCACCTGATCACCCACACAAACAGGACCTAAGGGTTGGGCTCTCCAACCTTGAGACTGATTTTAGCAGTGATTTCAGAGAGAACTTGCCCAGACCAACTCATAAGTGGTCACTCACTAGGTGTAATGCAGGACTAATATGCTTTACTTTCTATGTTAACACTATGACTTTTTCTTTATTTACCAGCAACTGGATCCATTTCAGTCCAAGTCTTCATCAGGCTTTGGAAGTGAGTTGGTGTCTTCAGAAACTGTAGAATGGCCATAGCCACAAAACTCTGAACAGAAGTATAAATAGACTAGTGAAGAATCTGAACAAAAAATTACATTGAGGAAATATTTTTTTTTTCCTATTTATATCCCTAACTGTAATATCTAAATAACCTGTGAAGAGGAAAAGCAACAGAAGTCGTATGTTTTCATAAGCCATGTGGATAGCTTGCCCTTTTTTGAAAGTCTTTCTTTACACAGTACACAAAGATATAGAGAATGTATAGAGATATATATTTTTCCCCAATAAGAATAATAAATATCTACATTTTTATGGAGACACACACTAATACTGTTACTGCTGCCAGACAGCTGCCTAATGCTTGTCTGCTGAGAATCAAATACGGTTTGTCAACAGCAACTTTCTGAGGATGAATAAAAAGAAAAATCTCTGGAATGCAGGAGTTTTAAAACAGAATCACTTGCTTATAAGTGAACTTAAAGAACAAGAGCTGTTATAATAAACTCTCCACCTACAGGGGCATTTCAGCATTCTCTCATCACTGCAATTAATAGTGCCCTGTTTTGAAATTTTTTTCTATGGGAAGCCGAGTTTCTGCTATGGAAGTCCACATGGCACAGGTGGGAACAAAAATATCATGTAGTCACTGGAAATCAGTCCCTGTAGAAATGGAAGGTGGAAAGGAGAAGATACACCAATGCTTATATCACCTACTTAAAGATGAATTTTCAATTTAAAAGAACCCTAATGAAAGTAGTGAACAATATGATTATATAAACAATATGGATTATACCCATATTAATTACCTCGTGTTCTTAAGATGAGACCAATAGTTCATGACAGAAAATAAGGTTCAAATAATAAAAAAAGTCATGTTGACCAAATACTGAACATTAATAAAGCACACAGGCTGCTTCCCACACAAGCCCAAAAGTATTACTTATCCATGTGGAAGTAATAAGCAGTAATTAATCCTCACAGTATTTACAGCAACATTTCCTCTGGGAATTTTTCATCACTCTTTCTTCAAAAATAGTCACAGGCAAGAAAGGTTAGTATTTTCCCCTTCACAAAAACTGATCACAACCCTTTGGAAAACCTAACTACAGCAACGCTGAAAAACTGAGTCCAGACACATCTTCACTATCTATTTCTTCCCTACCAACTTAGCTATAGATACCATAACAGAGACAGATGCACAGTATCAAGAAAAGCAGCTCTGAGCGCTGCCGCTGCCAGACTATTGAGCCTCACAATGTACATAAAAAAGTGTTACCCCTGAGGCAAATAAACATAGCAAACGTAGTCCTCCAAGAAATACTACACAGTATTGGAAGATTTATGCTATATTTAAATCTTGTCCTCTCATTTTAATAAGGAAATATTGATACTGAAAGAGAAAATTACTTTTCCTGATAATGCAAAACAGGTTATTGATTTTTGCCGTAGGACTGTTAGGCGTCCTTTTGAGGTTCCCTAATCCACAGAGATGGGATATATCTTTGGAGATAGAAGCTGAACTGAGAAGACACAGCTGTCTTGCAGACACTGAAGTTAGAATTCCCTTATCTGGGAGGTTATGGCTTCTTTCACCTTAACACTGAGACAACAGACCCCGGGATCTTGCACAGTGAGGAAACGTGGGGTTTTGCAAGTGAACGTCCTAGGAAAGAGGTAGGTATGGCCATCACCTCCTA
Organism: Myrmophylax atrothorax; assembly: GCA_026770055.1. Taxonomy (NCBI): domain Eukaryota; kingdom Metazoa; phylum Chordata; class Aves; order Passeriformes; family Thamnophilidae; genus Myrmophylax; species Myrmophylax atrothorax. The sequence goes on from JAOXXN010000395.1 coordinate 117,158,522, forward strand.
ATGAGACAGACAACCAAAGAAGGAATGCTAACCTGTGCTCTGCAATTTATTGTTGAACATTTCAGAGACAGAAATACAGTGAAGTTGCCTCTTTAAAAACATCTTTAGCCCTTCTTTTTACTTGCACACCAGAACACAAAACTAATTGTTGGAATCCCTCCTCTTTAAGAAAAAAACAATTATCGTGGTAGTTTTCACTTAATGCTATACATTGTAGTTCTGATTTTCAACTTCCTTTTCCTTCTTCATTTCAGCTTTCTGAAACCATCTGCTTTCTGTTAAGATGAATTCTTAAAATCCTGCGAGCTGCTCATATGAAGCGAGTAAAAGTTGGATTTCCTAAAAGAGGCAGAGATTTGCAATGTAAACAACCTATATGCAGCTTATATCTTCATTCAGGTTTATAGCAAGTGGGTGGATGCATTGCATAACTACACTTCAGGAGAGGTACTTAGGTACTGAAATATGCATTTGCTTGTGTAGTGAACCAAGTGCACTAACGCATACAAACATGCTTATTTTTGTGCTCATAACTGTGTTTCTCTACCTTCTGAAAATGTGATCTCATATGAGAATGAATATTACGATTATAAGAGCCCACAAATCCCTTTCATCACTGTCCACAACTTCTGAGCTTTTCTGTTTCCAGTTACTCCTCACCACATAGGAGAGTGTAGAGCCCCATTGAAAATAATTAGTATGGTTAGCTAAGGTTGAGAAGGTTTACTAACTGACTCACAAAGATTAAAAAATAGTAATACCACGGCAAACTGTGCCTGGTTTGCTTTCTTTAGGTACATTATATAGCAAAGAAGCCAACTGCAGCCCAGAGGCAGCCTAGTTGAGGCTACGCGACAGGAGCATGTGCTGTAATGCATCTGCCAAGACGATCTGCAAGCAGGTTCCTGCTCCAGAGCTGCTCCAAGAATCACACAGCTTCATTAGCTCCTACTTGTTTAGATAGGGTTTCTGTTCCCATTGTGTTGGTTCTTGTGGATTGCAAATTAACTGAGATAGTCTGCATGTTACAATAAGACAGCAAATTAACAAATGTTCAGATGCAGAGGCCAGTGTCCATTATCCTATCCAATGCATGAATTGCCATGGATTGGCAATGGATCAGACATGGCTTCTGTGGCATCTAACTGTGTCTGTACAGCCCAGTCCCATGTCAGTCCAGAACCCATCCACTCCCTTTAACATCATCCTTAAAGTCTTGATCTGTGTCTCCGTCCCCTCACCAGTGGGTTACGAACAATAATGCTGCCTAGCCCCAAACTATTGTAATGATAAGACCCTCAAAAATTAGGTGGAAGATGACTGTATAACATTACCAAGTACTGCTTTATTATTTTTTGACGTAGATGGAGTATGGATCATTTTAGCATTTAATCATGTACATGTCTTTTGCTCTGACATACCGGCCTCGTTCAGCCTAAAGTTAGTGATGAAGAATATATTTAGGTACCTGAACCCCATTAAGAAAATATTTAAGGTCTTTTGACAGCTACTTTTGTCTTCCTGACAGGAGTGGATCACATTTGCAACATGGTTTATCCCTGATCACCTGGGCTTAGGAGACCTCAACAATGGTACTCAGATGTTGCAGGCAAAGGACAACTTCATATCCATAACTGAACCTTATAATTGAGGCTTATATAGAATCTGTACATCTTATCTTGGTTTGGAGAAGAAAGAATACAAGAGGGGTGGGGTGGCTTCATTTTCAAACTTTGAATTAGTAGTTTACTAATTACTCAGCCCTTTTAAGGCCACATTTGGGGTACTGTGTGCAGTTCTGGACTCCACAGTACCTGAGAGACATGAAGCTCCTGAAGCAGGTTCAGCGGAGAGCTGCTAAGCTGGTCAAGGGTCTGGAGAATCTCTCTTACAAGGAAAGGCTCAGAGAGTTGGACCTGAGGCAACTGAGAGGGGACCTCATTAATGCGTATCAGTATATAAAGAGTCAAGAGGATGGAGCCAGGCTCTTCTTGGTGGTGCCAACCAATAGAACAAGAGGCAATGGGTAGAAACTGATGCACAGGAAGTTCCACCTGAAAATGAGGAAGAACTGACTGAGGACTGGAACAGGTTGCCCAGAGAAGCTGTGGAATCTTCGTCACTGGAGATATTCTAGAACCGCCTGGATGCAATCATGTGCCAGGTGCTCCAGGATGACCCTGCTTGAGCAGGGAGGTTGGACCAGATGACCCACTCTGGTCCCTTCCAACCTGACTAGTTCAGTGATTCTGTGATTATATCATCAAACACATACATGGAAAAATGTCATGTGTTTTGTTTCATAAGTAATGAACACAAGCAAGTCTGACTCTGAGAAGAGAAGAGCTGTAAGCAGCAGCTCTGAGGGAACAACGCTGGCATGGTAAATACAGCTCTCCAGAAGAGGACCACAAATCCTGAAAGGTGGTATAATCTAATGGGTTCTGGATCTGAACCCCAATTAATTCTGCATTAAACATAAATAACCCAAACAACCACACATGTGACTGAGTTATTAAAATGCCTTTAGTGTAACATACCTCTGGAGACACTCAAAAGCTTACAAATTCAAGCACAAGGCAAAGAACTCTTTTCACCAAACTAATTGGTCACTGTATAAGCACTAAATTAGGTATGTAGTTAAGTTTCAAAGAAGAAACTGGGGAGTTGTAGAGGGCGGACTGTTATTAAATCTGCCTGTTAATAAGGATATTCTATTACAAAATAATTTGTAAGTATATTAACCTGTAAAAGCAAATTGCTGATGGGTTAACAGGGTTAAAGATCTTGTTATGGAGAACCATTAAATACGAAAAAGAGTACCCACAACAAGGAAAGGATGAAAAGTATAGACTGCAAGTTAAGACTCCATTTTTTCCATTGCATCAATAGCACACATGCTGATACAGAGATAATAATTTATGACAGCATTTACCTTTGTTCCCTGTTCTGTATATTTTATTTTGAACCCCTTTTTCCCTCTTCACATTGTGCAAAAAAATCTTCCAAAAAGCAACCCTTCCTTTTTTTATTTTCCTCACATACACATTTTTTCATGTTTTTACGTCCTATCACTTTGGGAACTTAATGGATGACTGGAAAATTAGTGGGACTGTAACATCAGAAGTTAGAACTTCAGCAATGTGCAAAACAGACTTTTAACCACACTTCTGAATGTTACTTTTTATTCAGGCACAATTAATTAATTCATTCGACAAATTAGATTCTTACAATCAGATCAAATACTCTTTTAAACCCTGTTTGTATGACTGAGGTCTTTATTCTGGGATATTCAAGAATTCTTGGAAGGCAATTTTTCTGACCACAAATAAGTCAGTCAAGTCCCTAACAGATATTTGACGGGAGGTAAAGCGAGGATGTCTTAAAGACTGGAAATCTGAAAACGGTGAATACAGAACGAGAATGCTGAAATACACTCTTGAGTTTTGAGCCTATGCAAAAAAACTACTGACCCAGGAAGCAAAGACCTGACAACTAAGGAGATTCTCAGGTAAAACATAAAGACTGCAAAGAAAGAGATGAAGGAAGACAAGCAGGAAGAGTCCAGTGACACAGAGATGACATCAATGAATCAACTAGCACAGTTTCAGGTCGTAACTCAAAGCTGACACTTTTCCCCTTAATATTCCTCTCATGACATAGACGCAAATGAACAGAGAACTGGCAGGCAGTTAAAGACACTGACTGTGTTGTAGGCACTTCTGGTGTGTAACTTTGTTATCTGCAGTGTTTATCACTCATGCCATTGCAAAGGCCACTCTTTCTGCAACATTGTCCACAGAGCACTTAATGTCTCTCTTGTTATTTGTTTTTTAGCATCCTTGTGATATTTTCTGAAGAAACATCCACAGTTTCCCTGGAGCAGGCCACTTGACCACAACTCTCCCTGCCAAGGGAAAACACTCCACTTTCTCTTTTTCGGTGTTCGGTGCACACAGATCAAAACAAGAAACAGGCTAAACATAAAGTAAGAAACCCCCAGTATTAAGACCAGACTAAATTCAGCTACTTCAGTTATGCTCGTAGAAAACCATGATACTTAATATTGTCATCTCTTTTTTTTCTTTTTCCCTTCCTTTCTGGGGACACACAGTCTTTTCCCAAGCTTGTACAGATAGCTGTCTGCACCAAACATGAACATCCTCTGACCCAGCACTATGTTTCAACTTCTCTGCGAGTGGAGAACGAAGATGGAGAGATGCCATTCTTCATGGAATGGTTCCAACAACAGAGCAGCTATCAGAGACATATATTGAAAGGAAGAAGGTGAATAATTTCTTGCTATAAAAAGAACCATTACTTTGTCATGAAATCCTTTGTTAGAACAAAATTTATTTAGTTTCCATCTTTTTTAACAAGCTAAATGTTCTAAGCTGGTATTTTAAAATTTGCTTATGCAAATTCAAAGGAGACCTCTTGGACACACTTCATCATTTCAAAATATACAGTTTACACCTAGGAAAATGTATCAAAGCCACAAATGCTTTGGTCAAGAAGTTTCACCCCTCTTGAATTGACTGATGATATCATATGTTCTAGGAATATTTTTATCATCTGGCATGTTGCTCGGCACCATATGGCACAACACACTGACAAGAGAGAAAGGACTAGTTTTAAATATTTTATATATATATAGGTAGATAAAAATAAATGTTACACTTCTATAGAAGTATAAAGACACTATTGTCCATTTCTGTAATTCTTATTACAGCAGGGGTTCATTGTGGAAGGTATGTTTTTTGTCCTTACATTGAAATACAGAAGAACTACAGAAGCAAAATGTAGAATAGTTTCAAAAAAAGAAATGTAACCTCTCAAAGAGAGCTTGAACTGAATGCAACACTTATTTTCTCACTTTGTAATGCTTCTTTTTCCAAGACTAGTAATTATTGTAATAATGACGTATTAACCCTTTCTCATGGAATTAATTTCATGCACTTAATTTAGATAGACAGGTTTTATAGTCAGTTATAATTTTTATAAAGAGCAATAGCTCCAGTTCTGTCAGTACCAGAGGGGATGAAGTGCTGTTTTTTCCAAGAAAACTTTTTAAAGGGAAGCTCATGTCATTTGGCCTTAATACACACACACACACACACACACACATATAAATGTGTATATATATATAAAATCTCCCCATTTTTCATCATTACTTGAGGTAAAATGACATTATGAATTGTATAAAATACTGTACTGAATATTTATTTAGGTAGAAATCAAAATCTTTTCTATTTGGCACAGGAAATGTGAACTTTTGGGGATTTTTGGTGACATTACTAACTGGGTAAGATAGACCATTTAGCCCAGAAAAGCATTCACGATATTATTGAAATTCCCCTTTCCTTTACCTCTCTGATACCTTCTTGATAATTCTTTGTTCAAATTCAAATACAGCAAGATCTCATCTCCTCTAGCATGACGGTAACTCAAAATGTGAAAATCTGTCTAGAGAAACAGAAAGTTTAAACATATTCTATACTAATAAAAAAGCAACCAAATGACATCTCCATAGTAATCTTCTGCTGTGACTTTTTCCTTCATAATTCACCATTTTAAGAACAGGATACTAAACTGAACACAAAACTCAAGCCTTTGAGAATATCTTCCTGTCCATTCTCTATGTCTTCACCACACAAATATTAGTCTGTGTTAGGGCTTTTCCAAAGTATTTTTGGACAACTCAAGCTTGTAGGAAGTTTGACTAATGATTTCCTCCAGCCTCTAGATCCTCTACCTTCTCCCAAACCCCCACAGAGAAGTCTACCCCACCTTCACAAATACTTGTGCATATGACACGGTACTTTTCAACTTTGCTACTGTTCAAAATCTTTACTAACCTGTCCATGCCCACAAAGAATTGGCCCATCACACAAGCTGCACTGCACTTTCCTCCTGCCTGCCTGTCCTGGCACTGACATGCTCCTCATCCTTCCACCCAATCTTGCCATTCTCGGTAGGAAGAATTTTTCCCAGTTCCAAACCTTGGAAACAGTCTTCCATTCTCTTCCTCACCAAATCCCCATGTCATTTAAGATCTTTAATGAAATCAGAATCATTCCTGCATCAGAAACACGGAGAGGTGGAGGCTCATGGCTGTGTACAGTTTGCAGATTCTCTGGCCCAACAAAGCCACGTTATTGCCCAGTTTCATTTAAGTTTCATAGTTACAGCTCTGTGCTTGAGTAATTTGATGATAAAGAAACCGCATCATTAGTAAAGCTCTTCTCACTCTGTAGGGATGTTCATCCTCATGCACATATCCAGTATGTGAAATAAAACTATTCTGATGCGAAGGCCTCCTCTTTGGGTGCCTGGCAGACAGTCAGAAAACACCATTAGAGTTTTTACCTCTTATTATCACTAGAGATACCCTGTTCTAGACAAAGTAACTATGTAAACATACACAGATGAAATAAATCATTGGGCTGGAAGCTGGTATTGCAGTAATTAGTAACCATGCCCTGGATTATGTCCAACACAGACAGTTCCAAAGTCAACAGCTTTAAAGAACACAGTTTCCAAATGTTACAGGAAAGCTGTAACTCAGGAGGGCAAAATTAGAGAGAGAAAATGCGAATGAAATCTAAAATTCTTCAGAAAACTTACTAGATGAAGTACCAAAGGCTGAAAAACTACACAACCTGGGCCAGTAAAGAACTGAAAATGTTTATTCATAAAATCTAAGCACAGCAAGGGATATCCTACTGATATAATGAAAAATACATAGTCTTACCTTAGAGATTATACTATCCACACTTTATTTGTAACAGGTATTATCTTTCTCATTTAATAATCCTCTGTAGTAGCATCTCTCAACTCCTGGTCAGTTAGTTTGCTACAATTCAGTAAGGGCACTCGGAGCCCTAACATGGAAAAATTCAAAACATGGTAGTGGTTGGTAGGACTAAAAATTAGAGATGACAGAACAAGCATATTAGAAATAGTGGCAATTGTGAAAAGCAGGAAAACCGAACTTCGTAAGAAAGCATACTGGCTTGGAAATATGGGGAAGGGTATTCATTATCAGCTGAGGTGGGGCTTGAATTCCATTGTACATAGGAATAGGACTTTAGTCCACAAATCCTGTTACAAAGACGTTAAAGAGGGAAGGGAATCAACCACCAAACAGGTAAATGAAGAAGCTTGCAAAAACTCAGATAAATTAAAAAATTGAGCCTTAGCAGGCTTTCAGCTTAGAGAAACACATAGCAACCACCAGTGACAAGGAAACAACAAATCCTGGTTATAAACATGATATTTTAAAAACAAGGATGAGGAACAGAAGGAACTTGCTACCAAGAAAGCCACAGGAATGGTCTGGAAGGTGTACGCTCTCCAAAGCCATGTTGACATTGCACCGCCAAATGAAATGCTAAGGCCTACTTTGTAAAGGGTCAGAGTACATGGTCTCCCAGACTCTGGGATTTGTAATCAAAGAGCTGATAAAATCAAACAGCTCATGCTCAGAACAGGCCTGAGCATAATAAGGCAGCACACAAACAACACCTCAAAGACAGTAATGAGGAAACAACAGCACTTTATCTACCATTCACTCCTCTATATATCATTAATTCTGAAATTACTTTGCCCCCAGTTCCTTTCCCTGCCACCATTTGTTCAGTTCTCCATCACTGTGGCTAATGAATCCCATTACCTTTCCAATATTTGCTCCTGATCACTTTTTCACCCAACACCAGGCATCTCTGAGTCTCTATGGTTTGGTTAAGCAAGAAGAAGAGGTGGTTTCACAGGCAGTGACAATGCTGAAGTCTGCACAGATTCTAGCCACCATCCAGGGATTGCATTAAAGGACACCAATATATAGTTTAGTAACACAATATCCAAGTTGAATCTCAAATTAAAGTCTCAAGTGTGCATTTACAGAACAGTGGGAAAGAAGCCAAGTTATCCACAAGATCATCTTAACTTCAGCATTTAAGAATTTGATACACAGCAAGTGCACCTCAGCAGGCTTGAAAATCTAGCTTGTAAGGACTATGTTTTATATACGGGCCTCATTAAAATAAAAATTAGAATTCTCTACTGAGTGCTTTATCTTAAACACTTTCTGTAAATATTAACATACAGAAGTAATATCCACATTAAAACCTCACTTCTAGAATATTTGTAAAGGTACTAATACAATTTTACAGGACAATTTTATCCATCTTTGATTTTTCAACCTTGGGAAGACCTTAGTCTTGATCGAGTTTATCAAACCAGTCGATGCATGTGAGAAACCTGTTCTCTAATTTTTATAACTTACCTTAGCACACAGTTGTGTGCTGGTGTGCAAATGGCTATGCCTTCTCTCAGTTTCTAAAGTGGAGGAGGAAGACTAATGAATTGCAGAGTTATACAGGAAAATACAGTGAGATTACTTCATTTACTATCATGGGTGCTCAAACTTCAGTTTTGTTTCAGACCAGAAACTTCTGTGCATCCAGTACAGCCAAATGCCAATAGTAACCCAGGTTGAATGGGAAGAACTGAGCCTACCAAAGAACCAAATCCATGAGAGGTGGAGATATGTCAACTCCCTGAAGTGACCACTGATGCAGATGGTCAGGATTTTCAATGACAAATGACAGGATTTCTCCTGTTAAAATCACTCTCAAAACCTCATCTTGATAGATAACATGAACACCATCAGGCTCAAGGAGTTATATTTATAAAAACTGTGTAAAAATTATATGAAAAAGTGAATACAATTTTTCAGTGGATCTAAACGGCTGTTCAAAGTGAGTGAAAAATCTAGCCTTCACTGAAATGAAGGACAGATGCATGGTAGCTATAACTCTGTGAAATGCTCTGCAAGTCTATGGATATATATTAGCAACAGGATAAAACACTCCCCTCCAACTTCTGACAAAACTGAAAACATGGAAATAAAGATGTTAGTTAAACAACCCCCTTCTGGAAGAATGCTAATTAACTTTTATAGGTTACATTTTCTTGATATACCGAAATCAAAATGACACAGCCATTTGTTTTCCCTGGCAAAGTCATGCACATCACTGATTATTCAGGTTTTGAAAACTGTGTATAATACATACTACCACCTACACAACAGCACAACGCTGACATTTAAGCACAGAACATGTTGAAGCAGTATTTCTGTACTGGAAAAAAAGAACAACTAACAAAGACATTTCCTAGAAGGTATCCATCGAAGAGAAGAGAATAATGTATAAAACATGGGCCTTTTCTTGAGAGCCTGAGGTTACAGATGCCTTTTTCACCACATCATGTTCCCAACATAACAAATCTGGCAGAAGCACCAGGATGAGAAAATGGAAAGCAATTTTGATTTTGTGGAGCAAAAAAGACTTATCAACTTCTTGCAGCAATTTTTGTGAGGCAGCATACATTTAGGGGAATTACAAACAAGTTGCCTGAAGGTCTTTGTTCCATATTCTTTCTTATTTAAAAATATATTAATTATTGTAGTCATCACTTTTAATTAACCAAGATAAAATGACTGTATTCCTAATACTGTATTAATCATCTTCTGTTACTCCTGCTTAAGAAGAGAGCCTTTACTTTTCACTTCCACCCTGGTACGTTTCTAAGTACTTGGGCAAAAATTAACAAAACCTCCTTGTACAACAGCATGCTCCGTCCTGAGCAAGGGAGGCATTCCCTGCTCTGCAAGAGCCAGACACACTGGGCATCATCCTAATCCCTGCTGTAAATGGGCAACTTCAGTGAAGTCCATTAAGTCCATCAGTCCAAAAATGGTGCAAAGCACATAAAAACCAAGCTGGATCCTCACAGCACCCCGGG
>JAOXXN010000395.1:117222317-117236965 GCA_026770055.1 Myrmophylax atrothorax
ACCTCTCCCTGTTCCTCATACCCTTCTGCCTTGGTAATATGGCAAGTATTGAATTTGTCTTGATATTTAAACATGGAAAGGAGGAAAGATGATTTCTTTATTAGGTGTTTCAAAAGTGTTTGCATATACATAAGCACAATATGTGTAAAAAAAAATTAGAAAAAAAAAACCAACAAAACAACTAACCAAAACCACAAAACCCTGAGTGGTCTTCCTAAAGACTACATTTTCAGTTGAGACTGCTTAATCCCATCATGAGCATAAAACTGCATCTAGGAAAAGCTCTGAAATATTGAGGTCACAAAATGGAGTGTTCCCAGTTCTGCCTGTGCCTTATGCTCAGTGCAGCACTCCCCAAGGAGCAACATGGGCCCAGTCTGTGCCCTTAAGCAGACAAACTGAGGCCATTTTCACAAACTTCATCTCATTTCTGTGCACAAAACAGAGACCATGCCCTTCATATGGGGAAAGGCACAGACAATGCACTGCAATGCCAACACCAGCTAAGCTTTTCCATACAGCTTGTTGAAGCAGCTGGTAAGACACTGGCCACAGTGCCTTAGCCCTGTCATACAGGTATTGCTGCCTTGATTTCAAAGATAAAGTCCCTGAGGCAGAGAAGTGACAAGCTGCTTGAAACAATGCAATGAGCTGGTGATGAAGTTAGGTTTAGGAAGCCCATTCTTTAGTGCCTCAGTCTTAAAGACTGGCTTTCCTGGTTCCTGCAAAGCCATGGCTTGTTAATTGTGTTATTTTTGCCAAAGAATGTTTATTGAAGCTAAAATATCTTCAAGTTACTACTATCCTAATAAATATATGAAAACCTGAACACAGGGGAGCTAGTTCTACAGGCTATTTTGAGTTCAGTGAAATAGAGACATTAATAAAATAATTTCAGGTTTATATCAGAAATTCCTTCCACAAGAAGAAAAGGAAAAAGCCCAAGAGTAACACATGGAAACACAATCTTTTATTTTTAGAAGAATGGTAATATTTCTCTGCAAGTAACACCTGATTAAGCAAACTTATTGAATAAGGTCCATTATGTCTGCTTGGAAAAGCTATAAGTTGAGACACTTTAAGTTAATCAGATTGTAAAATTGCACTAAATTCTCACCATTAAACTACCTCACCTTCATTGAATCCTGAATTCTCATTACAACTAATCATATTTCCATGTAAAGTAAAAATAATTCAGGTACTTGAAACTTGGGTATATTCTGCTCTCAATACTCACATACATCTCTGTCTAGCAGTAATGGCAGTTAGACACAAAGTGGGAAAAAAAAATATCGAAGGTTGACAGGTCCAATTACTATTTTTGTGAGCAGAAAAAACAGTAGAGATGCCTATATATTCCAATCACCAGTTTATCTTCACAACGGACAGAGCATTTATTTTTCTACAATTGGCAGTACAGCTTTGCAGGGAATGGGATTTATCTTATTTAACCTATACCTCCAAAAGTTAGATCCTATATCTAGAAGTGCCTCTTTCTTTTCACCACCTGGGGAGCTGAGACAGTGATTTTAGAAGGTATTGAGTATCTCTGTCTTCAAAATCTCTTAACATTTGAAATAAAAATTAAGTGAAGGACCTGCTAGCCTAGATATCCTTTTAAAAAAGTAAGCATTTATGTAAGTGCATCTTCATGTGAAGTAATTGAAATAAAGAATGGGAGCAGTCTCCAATTTCCAAGTAAAAACCAAGAATTTGTTTGTTGGTTGTTTTCTTTCTTTCCCTCATTTCTGGAGATTGATACAGGAACAGAAAGTATAATACTTGGCAAAGCCAAGAGATGAGATGTGTAGCGGTTGTACATGTGTTTGCAGCTCTGTAATCTCATCCCCAAGGTTTGCCCTCCCATGTGAGTTAGTCAAACAATTACTTGACAACAGGATTTATTATTAGCCTCCATTTTGGGAACCAAATTTTTTCAGTCACATTAGCTGATATATATATAAGGAAAATCAGATAAAACATTCTCAGCTGCCTACAGTTCTTGTTTTCTTCATCACATGTGATTGGTCAGTGAAACTTTTCCTAAAGGAGGGATTCTTGAGCCTAACTCTCAAATTTGTTGAATTTCAAAGACATGATCTCAGTTTAAAAAAAAGATTTACATTTCTACATCATCTAAGATATTTCTGATCTTTTTCTTCTCCTTCCCCATTAAAGTCTGAAGCTTGATCCTTAAATGGATATATATTTTATATGCGGAATATTTCTCATTATCTGCTTAAGACTTCCTAATGTTTTTATTTGTTTATTTTGAGTGTTGGAATTCCTCACTTATTTTTATTTTAGTGGAGGATTTATCTGAGCAGTCAATTTTAGCTGTCTAAAGATTTTATATCCACATGATGATGCACATTTGTTGCTCGTGTTTATTATTTCTGGGAAGCTTACACTTGGCAAATGAGTTTTTAGTGGTTTCAGGAAGACTAGTGCAACAAAACCCACCTTAGTCCTGCAGGGTGCTTTTGGGGGGAACGCAGAGGGGAAGTGGTCAAGAAGAGCAACTCTTGGTGATGTGCATCTCACTGTAAGTAGAGCTGCATTGTGTAATGTTACAACTTCTCTGGTGGAGTTGACATATTTGGTTTTTTTGCTAAAAAGAAACATTTTTACCACTGAAATGGAGCCTTCCTGTCCTGCAGCATGGCTGAAAAGAAAGCCAAGCTGGTTAAAATCAAAACAACACAATGGAACAAAACAGCATGCAGCTGCCTCCTCAGGAATATCCCTGCAAGGCAGACAAAAGGATACATTTATTTCTCCAGATTTATTTGCTAATGTAAAGATCCCAGTGCAAGCATTAGCACCTCACATCATTATATAGTTCTGGGGCAATCTTGTGAGGCATTTAATTTCATTAAAACAAATCTGTAATTTGATATTGCAGTAACTATATTCTTCTTTCCATATATTCCATGGCACAGAGCCAAAAAACCCTGTTCTTCAGCTCAATAACTAACCATCACCTTGCTAGATGAGTAAACTCATGGTTAGTAAACAAAAAATAGCTTGACTTCGTTTTAAGTGTACACCTCCATTGACCAAATAAAACAGGTAGCACTTCCATACTTCCAAATGCTTTTGAAGTAGAAGATGAAATAATTGCATGCTATTTAGCAGAAGAAAGCACTGAATTGATCAATTTAAAAAGAAGAAATAAGAAATTTTCTCCCTGCTAATAAAAATCTGACTTCCATGTCCAGCTGGCACCTATCAATAATAACCTTAATGTGAGGTGTTATATCTCTGCTAGAGCCAGAGACAGCCACTGCATTGCTCAGCAGTGCACTGGCCAGAGAGCACCATCAAGGACACAGCACCCTTCCCACCTCCCTGTAACCTCTCTGGGCTTCCTGTTTTACCCCTTCTGTCCTTTACTACAAGTAGTATTGTCTCTCCCAGCCCAGCTCTGCTGCCTGAACCTGGCAAGGTGTAGTTGCTATAGAGTGTTGTGTGTACAGACTGGTGACTGGGACAAGTGCATAAAGCCACTTCACACTACAGGCAGGAGGGACATGGCTTCCCTGTAAGAGGGAAGTTGGAAGACATCGGTCTTTCTCTCCCCAAGCACTAGAGCTCACCGAGTGCCCATGCTTGTGGGCTTGTGTCCATATGCTCTGGGTTTAAGCACAGACTCATTATAATATATATATATATATAGCCAATGAAACTCAAGTCCCTTCATAAAACATGTTAGAGAGGCTTAGGAACAAACAATCATAAAATATATAGTTCAGAAAAAAAATTGAGCTTTTCACCATCTTTTCACAAATCAGGCTGTTCATGTTGTGAAATTGTACGTGGATCTAACAACTTTTGTCAATATGGATAAACCTTTCAACTTACACCAGGAATGTCAGATCCCAGCCCTTGTTCAAGCGTGTTTTGACAAATCTACCACACAATTTTTGTGCTTCATTTCAAAGCCTTGCAGAATGTCTTACTTTGCCTAGATTAATAATATGTAAACAATGTTTAAATAGATAGACAAAAAAGCAAGCCGGTGACTGAAAACCAGGCTCCAGCAGAAGGGTGAGGGAGAGCAGAAGTTTAGCCAGCTGTTTCCATAAAATGGAGGAAGAAGGCAGAATGCCACTTGACAATTTTTAATTTTTCTGGAAGAAACAGTTGGAGATCATATGCTCTCTAGCAGTTAGAATACCAAAATAAGTACTCCTTTTGCCAGCAGCAGTAGGAAAACACGTTTTTGTCCCTTCTGTACTTTGTGCCATATTTCCTAAAATCACATACTCATATCACAGCCGTGTTCAACCTGTGAGATTTGAACGCTATATTGAGCTAAAATTTGACGGTGCTGCTGTCTCATGAACACAGACTCCTTGTATCATTTAAAAAGAAAGAAAACCAACAACCACAAAAAGAAAAAAAAAGAGAAAGCTCATCTAATTTTATACATCTGAAATCCTTTGGAGAAAACACTTCTTCAGAAGTGCTTTTATGAGTCCTGAGGGTTAGTCATGTCTGGCAAGGATGGGTAAACCAAATGTGCTGTTTTCATTGGTAAAAGGGAAATAGTCTAGGTTGGGCTCTTGGAAATTCCCAAGCATTCCCCCGGCAAATGACTGAGCTGGAGAGCCACAGATATCCTCAGTGTGTATCACAGGAGCCGGAAAGCTGCAAACTTCATCACAGCTTCCTTTGTTATATGTTAGTCACATAAGACAAATCACACCGCAGCAGGGAAGTGATATTTCTCAGTTGCCCTTAATAGTCTCTCACCTGCAACTAGAACCAAAACCCTAGCTCTGGGGAAGTCTTTCCTACCTTTTTTTTGAGAGTGAGGAAGCAAGTGAGCTGAGGATGAAGACAGAAATGCTGACTTCATTTTCAGGAACTACTTGGAAAATCCAGATACTTTTTCACCACTGTCTGCTCAATCTGTATTATTATAGTGAACAGTGGTTTGCTATATGAATACTTCCTGAAATTCCCCTGCTTTTTAAGACCCACCTCATTCTGTTTCAGTGGAGACAGTAAATTGCAGCCTACCTAAAGGAAGAAGTGAAATTGTACACTCTCTGATTGTGGAAGCTCAGAAATAAGGACATTTTTTGGCAACATTAATCAAATAGTCCTTTGACATACCTTTTTGTTGGTTCAGAGGCTGAATTCATCCTCTGACTCATGCCTTGATTGCTGCTTGCCCGTTTAGCACTTTAGGTATTAACCAAGGCAGAGACCCAGTGTAAGCATACAGAGGTGGGCAAACTGATTCAGTCTAGAAGACCATATGGGAGTATGGCAAGTCTTCTAGCATAAAGAGAACTTGTCCAGTCTAAAAACTAGCCTCAGAAAATGTGGACATTTTCAAAGTCATCATACAGCAGAAAATCATCAGCGTGGAGGGGGAGTTCTGTAAGGTTTACTCCTGTGGTGTAATGGAGAGCACTCAGTACTCTGAATCCCAAGGTCCTGAGTTCGAGTCTCAGTAGCGGACCATTCCCTGGCAGTTCAATGCCTCCCTGCCATCCGATCCCATCAGATCTTGGATGCTCAGCAGGGTCAGCCCCGGTTAGTACCTCACCTAAAAAATCCCCTGTGCAGCTTCAAAGGGCACACCCACGTGGGGAGATCCCTGCCCAAATCTTCATTCACGAAGTCTAGCCATACTTACTAAGCTGTCTGCTAATGAGCATCATTTGCAGCCACCTCTGCTGAAGGTTGGCAATGAGAAGTATTTTCTTTCAAAAGGTACTTGCCACCAGGTAATGCTTTCTTTAAGCTTCCAACCATTTGCTTCTTTTTGACATTCTTCTTGAGATTTTATTTCAGGATTAACAACAAAAAACAACTTCTTAAAACATCAGTGGAAATGGACACACTCTGGAAACGCTGCAGGATACTGATGGCTGTAAGACAAAACTTAAAACAATAGTCATAGGAAGCCACTTGTTTTAGTGCTTTGAGCCACATTATGAATTGTTCTGGTTCACTGTCCAACACACTGCTGAAGGATGCTACTAGTATTAAGAAGAGTCCTTCAGCAAATACGGCCCAATTTAATTGCAAAGAGGATCAAAAGTGAGCACTGACTATTTTGAAATCCATACTCCTTTTTGTTTTTGTGGTTTTTTTGGTTGTTAGTATTCCAAACTAAAGAATTAATGACACAGATGTTCTTTAACATAGTAACTCCCCTAACCCTCACATCCCTCCCAACCCTGTCTCCATATTTTCCTAATTTACATGCTATAATCCTAAACTAACTACCTCAAATGGCCACATTATTTCCTTGAATAAGTCTCTCTTTATTAAGCAGCTTTTGACAGAATGAAAAAAAAGCAATATTGAGGAATGTCACTATAACAATGTAAATTGTATGCATGCATTTTTTATTAATAAGGTTGGGCTCTCTGAGGGACTAAGTTACATTGTTTTATGGGATTAAATTATTAGACCTGGAACTGAGAAGGGCCTTGTCCTATTGTTGAAGAGGCTGCTGGGGAGCATGGAACTGCGGGGAGCATTGGCGAGTCATGGTGAGATCTTATTTCTCCATAGAGAACTAATATCCCAGCTGCTCCAAATGCACCTGAATGGGTACTAGAGAGATGAGGAAGCTAACTTGTGGCAGATGGGACCAGACCAAATGGTCAGTGAAATGAACACATTCAACTAATGCACTAACCATCTCTAAACTGTTATCCATCAATAATTTAGGGCCTTATGTCATAGTTTGTTAAAAATTATCTTTGATTAGATATGTTATTAATACAATATGCACATTACAATAGTGTCACATTTTCTATCCATCAAAGTCAGAATAAGTCAATATGAGTGCATCAATAATTTATACTGGATGTACTAGTCAATTTTCTACATCCAATAACATTGCCTGCTGGCAATTACTGGATGCAACTGGTGCTTTTACCTCTATATTTTAAATTAGGTCATATTCATTTTCCAAAAACATGCAATACAGGATTATTTCAGTTTTACTGTTGATTTTTAACAATGAAAGTGGGTTTTTTATGTAAGGCTCAAAGCAAAATGAAGGAGAATATGATATTTCAGAAATAAAAGCAGACTATTCATGGCTTACTACATGTTCCTCCCATAAGATCTAGCCATGAGCAAATCCTTCTGGTACAAGTGTAAGTAGAAAGCAATATTCTTAATTTAAATTCATTTACAGTATCACAAACTGAACCTGAACCACTGGTTTGTGACCCTTAACACATTTAGTGTCACATGAAATAGCAGCCCACTGAAAAACCTTATTTGCATGACAACCTCAGGGGAAAAAATTAGTTACAATTTTTTTAGGGCTTCTAAATATCCTTTTTTGTTATTGGCTGTTTCTTTTTGGTTGGTTGGTTGGTTGGTTGGTTGGTTGGTTGGTTGGTTGGTTGGTTGGTTTTTGGGCTTTTTTGGATGCCATCAGACTTGTATCAGTAAGGGAGTATCTTCCAGAGCTCTTTGTAAATCTACCTGTAAGGAAGTAGCCCCCTCAACTGGAAAGGTCAAGTAACCCTGTAGCCTGTATTGCCATGTGCAGAGCAAAGATGTTTATTCTCCTCCAGCTAGAACTGAGTGTACTACTATCTGTGTCAATGCTAAGACAAAGTAAGACTTAACTTATTTGAAACAAAAAGTCTTTCCCTATGGTTCAACAAGCTGTGGGAAGTCATTCCAAAAGGCAAGATTTTGATATCTTCAGGCATTTTGTCTTTATGACGCTTTTTACTTAGTTTTGGATGCTTTTTTAAGGCATCTCCCTTGTCCCGCTCACTCAGACTTTGACTTTTGAAAACTAGGAGCATTTTGTATATGGGTTGTGATGGGAAGATACTTGTGTGGTTCCATATATTATATACTAATTGAACACTTGAGTAAAATAAAAATCTGCCAGAATAGAATTCTTTCCTCTGCTTCTCTTTTTACAGAAAAAGGCAAGGAACGGATTTTAGAGGTAAAAGACACTCAGTTCAATGGAACATGAAATAGGCTGAAAAAAGAAGGAATCAACACTATTCTCTTAAATGAGATAAGGTAAATCTACTGAAGAACTCTGGAGGGTTAGGTACTGAAGCTAGTTCCTGGTAATTTCAGTCTCAATATACCTCTGTAGTAGGTAGCTCACAGCCCACTCCTTACCTACTTGGATATCATAGGCACAATTGAGGAAATAATTCAAATTTTTTATTGACTAAAAATATTTTTCCAATGTAGCAGAAATGCTTTGGCAGTGTCAGACTATACCCCAGTGATAAGAGATCTACATGTCACACCAGTAGCTCTGAGCTGCCTCAGGATCCACCATGACTACAGCTGCCTTCTGCTACTTAGAGCAGTAGATATGCTTTAAGTGGGGTTATGGTGCTTGGCCCCTATGGCTTCCCACCTGCTCCCTGAGCAGTTTGTTTTCATATCACCAGCCCTATACTTGGTGCTCTTGTTGTGCTCTTTTCACTCTGAATGGTCTTCATGCTCACAGCCACAAAACGTGACAGAGTTCAGGATACCAGCTGACACTTCTATGACATGGAGCTTAGGTAACTCAACTTAAGGGGCTTGTTCTCGCTCTCTCTTTTACTGCTGGGATATGTAGCTTCCCAGAAGTCATCTCCTTTGTCTTTCTTGTGTCAGGTCTGACCTGAATTTCATACAAGCCTCAGTAACCTGGTTTGTGTGTATAATTCCCCAACTTAGGAGGATTGCATCAATAGCATATGCTATCACCATCATGTCCATCAAGAGCAACATGTATTTCCCTATAAAGGTAGACAAGTATTGTGCACCAGAGATGTGCAGCACACCACCTCTCTGAGACACAGAACCCCTTAGTCCCAAGCTGATTGTTCTGACTATTTCATTTTGCTTGTACCAGAATCATCCTGTGAGTTGGAGGCCCTGTGGCATGAACACCAAGAAAGGAAAATTAACTGTATATCAGACTAGTAGCTACACAACTTCCATTTTTTGCAGACAAACATACTACTTAAAAATATTTAGACAGTTTTTAAAGCTGTAAGACAGTTAATTTTCATTTCAGTGGATTATGTAAGCAAAGATGAGAGAAAACTGAAATCACCTCTAGAATAAATACTGAAGTTTAAGTGTGTTAAAAACTCTTAGTTATGACAAAGCTCTTATCACCGAGAAGTAAAAAGTGAAAACTGAGTACAATAGACCAGTTCCAGTCTTATTTCTGTAACAGAGAAATTGACATCAACATCCTGTTCTAGTTATTCTCATGGAAAACCACTTAAAGTACTGAGAAGTATCCGCTCAGGTGCAAATTTTGGCTAAAAAACAGAGAACTTCTGTTCTTATGTTTGTCTCTATTGGTCATCAGACAGCCTGAAACCCATCTTTCCAAAGCAGTGCAAGTCAGTGAGTCACCTTGTTCACAAACTTAGGATAGTGGCATCTGCTCTAAAGTCCACTTTGAAACTTGCATCATAGGCAAGGAGAAAAGACCTACAAAGGAAGTAAATTACCTAGAGCAGAAGTGTGTACCTCTCCAATGCCCCTATAAAAGCAGATGACTTCATTGTTTGAAGTAGATGTCAGTTGTACTAATAATCTCAGAATTAAACAAATTAATTTATGGTTACAGAATCAAGAGTTCTCATAGAAAAAGGAAATTAAGCCTTCAGTTGAAAATAGCCATTTCTATTCTCTCTGTTTGATAATTTGAAAAGCATACAATGCAGTTCTGGATCTTAGTTGAGAAGTTTCAAATGCTGTCATTTCATCAGGATTGTACATTCAATGTGCTGTGAAAAGTTTGACAACCACAGAGGTAACTTAAATGAAAATGCATCATTAAAATAACTCCTCCACCTACAGGTAGTATAAAAAAATCATAGAGAGTATCAGATTATTTTAAAATATTTGCTTAACTTATCTCAATTCATAAGCATACTATTCCTCCCTTCCACAAAGATGTTTCCTCTAAACATCTGCTGGTGTGAACCACACTATAAAGAGGAGCTATCAACAGAAGGGAATTTTAATAAACACTGTTCTTTGTTCCCTGTATTTTAATGACTGATATAATTAGAGTGAAGGTTAAGGGAATATTTGTTTTCCTTCCCCTCAGAGCTACTTTAAAACAGTTTGACTTACAAACAGCGTTTCAAACTCTGGCATCTATAATGCTTGAGCATCTAGTGTTGTACAAGGGAGAAAAAAAAAGAAATGGTTACGCAGCAAGAGCATCACCCAAACTTTTTTGGTTATAGCAAAGGATTACATGGAAATTAGCAGTCCCACACTCTGTTGCTACATTATCCCCTACAGATCCAGATTTGTAAATCCCCCTTCCACAATACAGGCAATGATAATACATGTTCTAAAAATATCATGATACTTGGTAACTCAGGTTTTTCAGAAATTTCATAGGATCTAGTCAGAAATGAGCTTTGTGTCAATATTCATATTCACTTACTTCAGTAATTAAAATGTTAGTTCAGCTAACAGCTTAAAGTAGACATCTTCCAGTAATTCAGACAAACTGACATCAAAAAAAGTGAAAATATTTTTTTTTCTAAACTTCACCATGAGCAGGTCAGAGACTGTTGCACATTCCTTCATATTAGCTATCTTTAAGATAGAATGAACTGCTAATACAAGCTTGATCCAGGTGAAGTGTAGATTCACTACTGTCTGTCAAATTAGTCAGAATACAGATTTCATTCTGTCCATATATTTTACAAAGCTCTGTGTCAGCTGTGAGAGGCTAGGTAAGGCCTGATTTAGCAAGCTGGATGCATAGACAGTACTTGATCTGCAATAAAACCTGCTGAACAAAGACAACTCTTCAAACAAGTTTTAGAGAGTTTCAAGTGGTTAAATGAGTTCAGACTAGGCCGGCACCTAAAAAGTTGCAGAGGACTCAGAATCTGTGTTCAGTCAAGAACCAAAGCCTTAGGCACTCCAAATGTTTTGTAGCACTATCAATCCACATAGAATCTGGCAGTAGAACCAGCATCCTACGTAACTCTTGGGTATCTGACCTGCAGATTCAGAAATCTAGGGTTTTGTTTTTGTTGACTGAAATCTTCACCATGAAAATACGTAAAGCTTCATGTTTTTCTAGATGTTTTGGAGGTAGAGCCATCCAGAGAGAGCTATCATTTGGCCCTACCAAGTATCTATACTTAAGTATATCCAGAAACTGCCTGTATGTATCCAGGTTCACAACAGTGTCTAAGTCCAAACCTTTCAAGGACCCTTAGATGGATTTTGCATGTCAGATAGAGTTACTGTGGACAGAGAAGAGCAGAGAGTATTTCTAAAGTGGATGGTGCAAGCAAGGTCTACTGGTAGTAGTGAGATAGTTTGTCAGTAAGATCATCAGGGAGGAAAATATCACTGTAAACAGTAATTTTGTGAACAGGATCCACTACAAAGGAACTTGAGTCAGCAGGAAAGGTACATATTGAATAAATAATCTTCCAAGGCTTTACATTTACCATAGGTAAAGGGACACAGCTGGACAGAAGCACAGAAATGCTGCTTGTAGCCCTGGGAACAAGTCAACTTGTTGCAGTAATTATAAAGGAGGTGACAGGTTCCCACATTCAGTAGAAGAGAAGGCAAAGATTTGGAAACATGAGTAGATCAAATTCATAATAGAAGCCTGGAAATGCTGAGGTGGGAATGCTGAGTTATAAATAGACTGGACAGGACAGCAGGTGATGCCAGAAAGCACATTGCTAGCAGTCTTGTTCACATAATAGGAATTTTTTAGTGATTTGATAACTGAACTGAAGATAGTTGACTTCATGTCCACATTGAAGGATCAAGCTCAGTGCCTTGCCTTGGCGGTTGCTGGCCCATGGGAAAAATGACATGTATAGTGCAAGTACAGATCATTGTAGAACATTTTCTTCACCACACCATGTTGTCAGTGTTACGCCTAACTCTATGTAAACATACCCACAAGCTGAAAAGATTTTCTTTTTTTTTTTCTCTTTTGTTGCAATATTTAATCTGTAGAAATAAGAACCATCATTTGTTGGTTCAGTCCTGGGTGTTGGTCATCACAACAGTCAGGTATTACTGTACTTTATCTGATACGCTATGGACACAAACGAAAGCAGATACTAACAATCACTTTTGCAAAACAAAATGCAGTCCCAAGATTTTGGTGGCACATATAACTAGAATATTACATGAGTAGGAAACCATCTCCAACTTTTGCAGGCATATCCAGCTTTTGCTATCTGATAGATATATCTGTAAGGTGACTTTTAACTAAATATCAAGAAACAAACAGGCATAGAGACAATCCGTTTTTATTTCTATTGAGGTAGTAGTCAATGTATCATTGCCAAGTGTGAATTGCTTTGGTTTCTATTTGATACAAAAATATTTTTTATTAAAATACTTGGTATGAACACTCCTAATCTGAAGTCACATCCTTTATGTGCAATAAACAGTTATATTTGAAGTCTGGGGGAGAAGCAACATTTTTACTGAGAAAGATAAAACAGCATGTACCAGCTGCTTCAGAAAGATGCTCTGAGAGTTTGGTGAAAACAGAACCATCACTAATAACAGTACAAATCTGATGGGGCTTTCCTGCTTGTTTTTGATAAAAGTATTTCCACTTCCCACCTCACTACGAATTTTTAATCCATTTTTCTTTCATATTTAAGCAATCTTTCGCTGTTATGTTTGTAATCAGATACAAATTATTAGCATCAAAACCACAATTAGAAGTTGCTCCTTGATGTCAAGAATGAAGAGAGTGCAATCTGAAGTAAGCAGAATTAAGTCCAAAAAATGTCATCTTCTGTGAACCTTTCACTGCAGCCAAACCTGCTGGAGCACTGGCCTGCTGAGATTAGAGCCTGGGTCCAGCTCACACCCCAACTCTGGTCACAGTTCCTGGTCACAGTGAAGCCACTCTGGCACACAACACACATCAGGGCTCACTTGGGGAAAATGGATCCCAAATAATACATAAATAGTGGCAATGCCAGGAGGAGCTCCAAAGAAACAGCATCCTCATGCTCGGCTGGCAGCTGCACAAGGCTTGTACCATGTGGTTGAGCAGCCGTGGCAAGAGGTCTTTCCCTTCCAGCAGATGCTTGTTGCCCGGGTCAAACCCTGTCATGGTGCCTGTGCTGTAAAGTCCCTTTGAATTTACAGTAAATTAACAAAACCAGACATAAACATAAGAGAATTAAATGACTGAGTTTAACTTCCTGGGTTTAGATTGCACTTGCCCTCCTGGCAGCAGATTTCACTGTCTTTCTTCTCTGGGAACAAAGGCTGCATTTTGCAGGATCCTTTCATTTCCAGTCAGCCTGAACCCTTTGCAAAGCAAGCCCTCCAGAAACACAAAGGTTTCTTCAGCTTCACACCCATCCTACTGGTGATCACACTTTCCTTGGTCCTACAAAAATAGGGCTAAAATTTTATAGCAGGAACAAACCTGAACATCAATCATTCCTAACTTTTAGGGATTATCTCACATCAATGAATCCCCTCTGAAATATTTATGGTAGTGGTAATTTGTCAGTAAATGTTATTAAAAGCATGAGAACGCTGGAAATACCTTCCAGCAAGATCCCATCAGTAATACCAACTGATTATTGCTACACCCAATGCTTTTACAGTCTCTTGGATTTATTAATATATAATGCTTCTATTCAGATTTAGATTAATATTTCTACACCATGGTTCCATGGGACACTTTATATTGTGTGAATGACAGATGCTGCTACAGTTATAAGAGCTCAAAAAAAGGCTGGGATAAATACAATTGCCATTCAGCATATTTTAAAAGAAATTTCAGTATTTTATCCAATGTCTGAATTTTGTTACACACAAATGCAACTTTACCAGAGGCCAGTGATAGTTTGACCCTGCTTAATAACAATTTTAAGCTCTTATCACAGCCATGATAAGAAAACATCATTTTGCAAGAACATGATGATCTACCCAGCTTATGTTCTGAAGGGTGTTTGGTAAACACAGCCTCCTACTTTAGATTTTTTTTTATCCTCCTACAGAGTGGCCTGAAAGGGAAATTCCAAAAGTTGCATGAGAAAAGTAATCACTGTACTGTAACACTGTGACCTCAAAAAAAATGCAGTCCCATTTTTAATATTTTATTGTTTGGATTATTTCACATGGAAGTAACTCTAGTTAGAATATTCCATTCATTTTGGTTATTGTTGGAGACAATCTACTAGCCAGGATTTCACCTGGTGCAAACTTGCATCGCTCACCTAAGATTGATTCAGCTTCTCTGTTTTTTAGTGGCTGGGAATCTGGGGTTTTTTTCCTCCATTATTCCATCCTGATTCTCCAAATTGTTCTGCAGGACTTCTCCCTCTGGAGACTTCTGTGGGTTTGTGGCCACTGGTGAGACATGGGTTCTGGGTGCGCACCTGGCCCTTGGGGCTCTCCCAGCCCTCCAGGTTTAGCTGAGCTTGGAAGCGCTGCTTGGGTGGTGTTCAGCTCAAAGGTTTTCTTTGCACTTTGCTGTACAGCAGCTCAGTTTCTGCTATTATTTATGCTGTAGCATCTTCCCTCATATACCTCAGGCTACTGGCATGAAGAAGCATCACTTAAAAAGTAATTTAGCAAATAAGTATACTTTCCCTAGGGTGCAAATAAGAGGAAAAGTTGCAGTAAATAGCTAA
>JAOXXN010000395.1:117247165-117270797 GCA_026770055.1 Myrmophylax atrothorax
AATCTCTTTCATTTTGCATTCCTTTCTCCTGCTGGTTTACCTTTAAACCAGCACATACCTCCTGAAGGAAGCTGGATCTCCTATGGAATAAAGGCACCATTTGGCAACTTTAGTTTCCAGTTTAGTTGTACTTGATTAGTATAACAAAAGAACCTTTCTAAGAGTGTCCTGACTTAGTAGCAAAAAGAGCCCACGTGAGAAGGGAAAGTGGAAATCCGTGCTGTTCTATGTAGTTTTCAATCACTAACTCACAGACTTGCAATAAGGCTCCTATGTCCCAGCTCTCATTAGAAGCAGCCTACAGTGGTCCCACACATAGCATGGATTTACTTCCCACTCCTTTCTTGATGAACGCTGGTAGATATGACTATTTAGTGTTGTCCATTTCACAAAGATATAAATGATTAAAAAGTCCATATTTTTCTATATTTTCCTTGGCCCTCAGCATGTCTCCCAGGTCTTCCTTGTTTTTTAATTTTCTTCACCTGCATTCACTGATATATAGGCAAACTTACTTCAAGATAAATCTTTCACCTTTTCCTCAACTGACACATTAGAACAGTAACAACAGAAATACCTATGTTCTGGTGAAATGTGTCTTATGTAAATTAAAAACTAAGAATTTTCAATTTGGTTTTAAGAGCTAGGTGTAAAAAAAAATAAAAAATGCTGAAGCATGTATAAGTGCAAAAAGATCCCCCATCTGCATCACTGTCCTTTAAAACCTGACCCCTGAGTCTCTTAGGTGCATCTAGAAAGGAAATATTTTATCCTATATCTGCATATGATAGATTGCTGCCTGGATTTTGCTAGTGAATACTGTTTTGTCTTAAGCTTAGTTGCAAAGACAGGCACACATCCATTTTTATGTATGTCATCC
Source organism: Myrmophylax atrothorax (assembly GCA_026770055.1). Taxonomy (NCBI): domain Eukaryota; kingdom Metazoa; phylum Chordata; class Aves; order Passeriformes; family Thamnophilidae; genus Myrmophylax; species Myrmophylax atrothorax. The sequence continues at coordinate 117,248,046 of JAOXXN010000395.1, forward strand.
ACTTCTGCAGGGATAAAGATCAAAATCCTTAATATCCTTCTTCTAGCCCTCTTTAAACAGAGATTTACACATAGATTTATTTCAATTCCAGTTAATAATGACTTGTAAGAGTCTTGATGTCTTTGGAAAAATCAGCCTTGGCAGTTCTCCATTGACCCTCATAGTCAAGAGCACCACATTAGTTTGAAAATGGCTTATTTCTGTGGTCACAAAAATCCAATCTACTTATATAGAAGGTCAATTGTTTAAATTAAATATTATCATAAGTCGTCCTTTTAAGTATGCTTGGCGTGGTTTGGATTTGTTATTTTCACAAAATATCAGCAAAATATTTATCCCATTTTTATTTCTATTTAACATAATCTGTCATGAGCACCAGGGGTTAATGGATTTACCTTTTGCATTAGGGAAAATCAGCATGTAGGTTGTATTTCAGCTACAGTAAGTGGTATTATGTTCATGAAACACCAAAAACTTTTGTTTAAGTTCCCTAGAGGAGGAAAAAAAAAGTCAATACAGTGTAGAAAATGACATGAGTAAACATGGAAGTTAACTCCTGCCACATATTTTGTTCTGGGCAGTAATACTCCTATTAATATTGCCCCTTTTTAATAGCTTTTGAAAGAATTTATTGCATAATGGCATTTTAGTCATCATGTTAATGTCAACAAACAAGGCAGATTAATGCTTATAATCCTGAGCTGTCTCACACTCTGCTTATTAGAACTGTAGGCAGATCTTCATTAGGATGAATGACATCTGAATCTATAAGCTCATCACAACAGAGGCACCTTCTTGCTGTGGTGTCACCCCGCAGATGACAATGTTGGCCATTATGAATGACACTCCACAATTCCTTACTTCCTGCCTCAAATTGCAGTTAATCTTTCATCCAAACTGTACACATGTGCAGCTTTAAGTGGGCTATCACAGCAAGTACCCAGTAATGCTGCAAGCACATGGAGAATGACAGAAGGTAAATTGCTTGTCAGGAGGTCTGTATTTCAATTCACAGCATATTCCAAACACGTTGTGGTGAAAGCTCTCCACAACAGCTGCTTTCATTGCTAACTATTTTTGATGTAAATGTCAATAAAGCTCCAGGCCCTTTCATATTTTTGGCCAAGACTGTCCATCTTTCCCTATGCAGGCTGGCAGGTTGAGCTCCATTTATCTACTCTTAGGAACATGTCCTATAATAATGATTGTCTCTGGAGACCGTTTAGAGTGATTGAAAGCAATGATTGGGACAATAGGCTGCTGAATTTCATTGCTGGATTGGGTTGACAGGTGACTGCTTTTATATCCTCTGGAAATAAAAACACAGTTATATCTAATCAACAGACAGGCATCTACCGATTACAAATCTATACCTTCAGCTTACCCTTCTCATTGGAACAACTTAACCACGAATTATTACAGGGCTCTCTTATTTCTCCAGTGGTCAGAGGGTTTTCAGAAGCAAGAAAGATGGAGAAGATATGTATTGTCTCACTAGAGGTGAGAAATAGGGAAAGAACATGTCACAGGCCATATAGCTCTACCAGTTTCAGCACCAGCTGCTACTTTTAGTAGCTGCAGTTAAGGTCTTCATTTGCCTTAATGCAAATCCCTGAGTGTTACAAAAAAAAAAATAGAATTTCATTTTTAGTCAAAGACATCATGAATGTCCGGAAGGCCCGGATCAAAACTATCACAATAGTCCACGAATTTTAACACTCTGATTGTGATAGTCCTTTTTTTTTTTTTTTGACTTGCATTTAAGCAAATATTCTGTAAACTCATTAAGCTTACTGTGGATATTTTTTTCTTTTTATGAATTTGATAATTAACCCACCACTGGGTTTTCCAAAGGAGATGGGAAGACGATCAGGTAGAATTCTGAAAACAGTATGGCAAACGGACTAAAATATTCACTCAGCACCAGCATCTGGCTGTTTGGCAGACCCCAAAGACAGTTGTGCTGGCACCTTTGAAATTCCCTGTGAGTCCATGTAGTTGCCCATGGTTACACAGCAGCTGGGATCTGGCTTTGTCAACTTCCCCATCACCACATTCCCCCCACCTCCATTCACCTTTTCTTCTGTAAATCACATGCATTTCTGCCCATCAGAGATGCCCAGGTTGCATCAATTTCCCCCTCTTATTTGCAGGCTAGGGGGAAGAGGGTAATTGAGAGTTTACCCTTTCCCATCTCCTTTTGTCTAAATTCACATTGGTATAGTTTTGTTCACGTTTTACACTGATTTTGCTTACAAGAATCTCAATCTCTACAGTACTGAGCAGCTTTCAGTAGCTCTAGGCAATGCTGACACAAGTTGTGAGAATAATATGATTAAAAGCAGCTAACTACCCAGCTGTTAGTCACATATCTGACAAAAACATAATTCAAAAAATTCAATGCTGTACTGAGTCCTACCCTTCAATTAAAAAACCCCAAACAATTGAATACTTTATGACTTCCATAAGCCTTTAATAACAGCAGTTTTATTTTGAAATTTTGAGGGTGTGTTGGGTTTACATGGCAGAGTTTTGGTAGTGTGAGAGCAACTGGGGTTGCTTGTGCGAGAAGGTACTAGAAGCTTCCCTCATGGCTCCTTGCAAGATGGAGCTGCTGCTGGCCAAGGCCAAGCCAATCAGCAATGGTGGTAGCCCCCCTGGGATAATGTGTTTAAGAAGGGGAAAAAGAAAACTGCAAGGGAGGAACAGCTGGAGAGAGTGAGAATATGTGACAGAAACAACCCTGCAGACCCCCAGGTCAATGAAGAAGGAGAGGGAGGAGGTGCACCGGAGCTGAGATTCCACTACAGCCCATGATGAAGACCATGGTGAGGCAGGCTGACCCCCTGAAGCCCATGGAGGTCCACCATGGAGCGGATATCTACCTGCAGCCCATGGAGAACCCCATGATGGAGCAAGTGGATGTGCCAGAAGGAAGCTGTGACCCTGTGGGCAGCCCATACTGGAGCAGAACCCCTGGGAGGACCTGTGGACTCATGGAGAGATGAGCCCACGCTGGAGCAGGTTTGCTGGCAGGACTTGTGATGTCACAGAGGATCTACACTGGAGCAGTCTGTGAAAAAGCTATGGGAAGGACTCGTGTTGGAAAGTACTGTCTCCCATGGGAGTGAGACCACACTGGAGCAGGAGCAGAGAGTGAGAAGGAGGAAACAGCAGAGAAAAAAGATAACAAACTGACCACATCCCCATTCCCCATCCTCCTGTGCCTCTGAGAGGGAGGAGGTAGAGAAATCAGGAGTGAAGCTAAGTCTGGAAAAAAGGGAAGGTGTTTCAAGATTTAGTTTTTATTTCTCATTACCCTACACTGATTTGAGTGGTGATAAATTAAATTAATTTTCCCCAAGTCACGTCTGTTTTGCCCATGATGGTAATTGCTCAGTGATCTCCTTGGCCTCATCTTGACCACAAGCCTGCCATCTTATTTTCTCCCCTGCTCCATCCAGCTGAGTACTGGAATGATAGAGCTGCTTGGTGGGCACCTGATGTCCAGCCAAGGTCAACCCACCACAGAGGGGAAAATATCTACTATGTGAAAATCTTCATACAAAATTTTGTTTCTCTATGGAAATAAAACCAGCTGATTTGAATAAAGTTCACATTATAGATTCAATGAAAATTTTCTTTGGAAAAAGAAGCAATTATTTCCAAATCTTGAATAACAATTTTTTATATACTTTTGCTTAAGTAACTGTAGCCAAAGGAATCCTTTTTGGTTTAAGGCCTTAAAATCAGTTTGGAATGTTCAAAATCTGATTAATATTATAAACACTGTGCCCCTTGTATCAGACCTGAATGCCTGCTTACCAGTTTGTGTAGACTTCCACAAACTGGGGATTGAAATACTTGATGTGTTGCAGGCAACGTGAGGAGGCTGGAATGCCAAAGAGCATTATGGTTTTTTCTTTTTGTTAAGTGTCCTGATTTTATGTGGGACAGAGTTCATTTTATTCTTAGTAGCTGGTACAATGCTGGGAATATTCATTAACAAAGGAAATAAAGGACAAGTTTCCATAAATATATGCAAAAAGCTACTACAAAATTCTTTAAATATATTGATTAAACTGACAGACTATGACTATGATCAAAAGGAAGTTGCAAAGCAAAGAAGTAGATTGTCCAAGAAGGGAGGATATATGAAACCCATAAGCCGTGCTTTGTTTACATACAAATGTTCAATCCCTGTGCTATGGGAGGTTAACAGTTGGGTTGTGACAGTCTAGCAAGAGTAGACCATTTCACACATCTGATAATGTAGCTGTCACTCAGGCTCTTTGTCTTTCCTCATCCTTACCCCAAAGAAAATTGTGTCTGAATCCAGACCTCAAGTCAGGTTGGCTTTTTTTTTTTCCCTTAAAAAGTTGCCATTTCTTTCTACAAAGAAAACTGGATGAAAGATTGATTGCATTGTCAAGAAATGCACTAAAAACCAGCAAATCAATAATATTTAGAAGTTAGGAAGTTTTCTGCATACAGTAACATCCACTAAGACATAAACCCAGAAAGTTACTGAGTTTCACTACTTCACTACAGAGCCGAAAGCACTACAGTGAAAATACAGAATCCTGTTATAATTTACTGATTAAAAAAAATAGGTAGTTTAGTTTTGTTTACAGAGGTGTAGAAATACGTGGGCTTTCCATCAGATGGGAGCAGATTGTCATAGAAGGACACTCAGAAAGAAGAAAAGTGGGGAAATTTATACTGGATTAGTTAAACAGAGTCATTTTCTTATTTAGAGGAGAGTGATTGTCCACTCAAGTAATAGTTTTTAGAAAAATATTGTTGAACCACTTGCAGTAATCGCTCTTGGATTATTTTTATGGGCAAGCTACCAAAGAAATATGACCAGCCAAGGCAATTGTGTGTTACTTTGGGAACAACTTAAAAGTGAAGAAGCTGTTTACTGTCTTGCTTTTTGTTCTATGTAACTTCCCAGAACATGAGTTGCTGTCAGATGTCTTTTGTAAAAAGCTTTCACCTTTGATTCTCTCTGCTTATGCAGAGAGAGATATAAAAGATTTGACATATGGTAACATGTACATTGAACAACATAAGTTTACTGAGATCTTGTGGAAATATTTTTTGTAGATTTTATCTTCTTCAGCATTACTGTGGCTTAGATAAGCCCTTGGTTAAACACTGTGCAGAACTCATTCAGTAAAGGTTTATGTTAAAATCACTACTGCAGAATCTACCAGGGCTAGACAACACCTGTGATCCTGTGATCTTTCATGGAGGTGTCCATGGTGTGGAATATGTTAGATAGTGCATGTGTGCATCCCCCCCCTCTGGTGAAAAGAACTCTGTCTGCTGAAGATTTTGAAACATCAATGTTAGTAAAAGTCTAATCAACTATTCTCCTCAGCAGAGGAGCCATGATCTGGTATTTCTATTGCCTAGTAATAGACACTCTCTTTTAATGGTTACATGTCTTCACTTTTTTTTCAGAATGTCATTAAATTTTAATTTGATTTATCCCATGTAGCATCAGCACCTCACTGAGGTAAGCTGGACTCAGTGGAAGGAGAGAGAGACATAGTTCAAGGGTGTGAGTCTTAATGTTCCAGCACAAACCCCAATCAACCTGAGTTGTAGGGCACCTAGATTGCTAATTTAGTCACTTCAGTTACATTACTAAAGTTAAACAGGATGAATCTCTCTTAGCAAGGTTAAAGTCAATGTAGATATAAACCTACTTCACCACTCCCTGGAACACTGGGGTGTAACATGCTAAGCTGATGTGAGACATTACCAGCCCTGAAGAGAGGGTGAGTTATGAATATTCTATACTCAGTGAAGCACTGTGTGAAACAGCAGCCTGATGCACTGTGCCAGATCTACAGTTTTCTACTAAAAACATTTGTCTGAGGGAGGTCAAGATTCCTGGTTTTAAATTTCTACTGTGTACTTCCATTCTTCACCAGAGTCCACAATGAAAAATTTCAGTAAAAGTATTCATTGTGTAAAAATGAAATCTGGCTTATCAAATATTCAATAAGCTAAAGAATACTCTAGAAGACCAATTTGAAAGTCTGTTAATAGCCTGTGCCACATCAACAACACTGTAGCTTTACTGTGCTAAAGGAAGAGCATGTGGCTTTTGGTGAGCGTATTTAGCTTGCAATATTAGATGAATAATTAATCTAAACTTCTCTTAAAGAGCAATGCAAGGCATAGCCTGGAAAATGTCACAAGCAGTAAAGTGAATTTTTGATATATGAGGTAATGAAAAAGTCTCTTAGGCAAAATGTGTAATAAGGACCTTTTATTTACAGTAAAGTGACTTTTTATTGTCTATAATTTTCCCATTTAATTGTTCACAATGGAGGAGTTAATGTTCGAGAGAGGAGTTCCAATTAGCTCATATCAAAAAGTCAGAAGGAGAGTTTGTCTTCAGAAAGGTGTATCACTATCCTGCAGCTCCTGCAATTCAGTGCAGTGGCAGTCACATGTCTCCTGAAGTCTCAAATCAGCTTACTGAAAACACATCTACTGTGGTCCTACAACAAATCATTGAGGAAGAAAATTTATGCGATAGTGACTGATTGTTACACAATTAAATGTGATGGCATAAGGTATCAGAGTAACATGGAAAATTGGTCCATTGCTATAGGTTATGTAAGGGATGATTCATTCCTGAAAATGTCTCTGAGAAGAGGTGGAACTCAATCATCTTCATGCCAACTGCACCTTTGACATGATTATTGCTCCTTTGAAAGCAGCTGAGTTCTTTTCTAGTGGCATCATTAATTTGTGCTATTATAAGGCCAGTATGAAATTTATGAAGACGAGTTGGCATACAAATACATGTCCAGAAGGAATGTGAAAAGGAAGTACGTTGAAGTATGCATGATTTCATCTATTTCATTGAGTAGGGCATGTCTTGAAAAGAACATTTATGAAAATGTTCCAAATGGTGATTGCTGGGGCAATGGTGCTTGGTTTGGTTTGGTTGGGGTTTTTTTCATGTTTTAAATGTTTTTGTTAGTTGCTGTTGTTGGCATGATTAGCAAAAAAATGAGGAAATGTGAAAGGAGAAGCACAAAACTGACAGCCCATTTTTCTAACACTGATATATATATTTGCTATTCCAATGTCCTGTAATATGTTGTTACAATGGGAATTTCAATTGGTTTATCCATTCGCACACTTGGAGTAAGTGGATTTTAATAGTCTATATTGGAGCAAAACATTGTAAACAATTAAGATAAATCTGTTTTCGTGACCAGGCAAAGATCTGACGTTATAAAGTCTGCAACTGGACTAGAGTTTTTTACTTCAGCATAGATCTGTGCTGGAAATATGCTGGAAAACTCAAAACAAATAGTTCACTAGTTTGACTGCAACATCCTAATGAAGTTTTCCTGCTCCACTGGTTAGAGTCTTTATAAGATTATCTGTTCAGAGACTGGAAATAGAATAAACATTATCAGACAAAAAGCTTTAAGTTGCTAATGCTTTTTATAAATGTTTTATAAATGTGTCAGAGAATCCCATGGTCCACTCACAGAAAACCTATGAGAGAGAGAAGCCACCCTATGTAAAGCATTAGGGAAAATGTCAACCCCAGAGAAATTCTGATAAGGTGTTGAAATTCACATCTCAGGTGGACCCTTTGTATGAGGCTGAATTGCAATCTACAATAATTGACATTACCTATTTATCACTTCTTGCAAGGGCTTTTGTTTTCAAGACATGTACTGAACTCTGATTAGAATCAGTGACAGAAATAGGAGAGAGCAGGTGTAAATAATGTTTCAGGCACATTCTTTTTTTTTTTAAGGACATAAGAAAGAGTAAGAAAAATTTCCACACTCTTGCTTCCTGCTGGGGTATTGGTCAATCTTTTGCATCTTGAATACTGTAGGCATCACCAATAACCCATTTCAGTCATTTTAGACTAACAAAGTTTCTGCCATGGATGAGAAAGACCAGGCAACAGATGATGCACAGATAACTTAGAACGTGTTCCCCACAAAAGAAAGAAAAGTTTAAAAAGCTACAAAGGAGAACTGCAAGGAGGTAGCTACCTCCTTGCTCAGTGTATAGGTGTGGATGAATCAAGCAAACACAGAGCAAGAAGCTGGCTCCTAATTTTCCCAGTGCACAGGCTTGCATTTATTAGCAATTCCTCCTCACTTTTGTGCAGGCACCAAGTCTGTGCTCTTTAGCTGGCTGCCAGAAGGACAGATATCGGGATGGGGAGGGAAGGATTGAGGAGGGCAATGAGAGCTGATGCTCCGGGATGGTGGCGTGGGGCTGTCGCAGTGAGCAGGCAGTGCCGCAGACAATTGCAAGTGGGGGGAGAGTACACACTTCTCTCATGGCTCCCTTTGATGCCTGGATCAGTTCGTCTCTTGGACCAGCAAACTCTAACACCTCTTCTGAAATCAGCTCCAACTGGTGATGAGCTACATCTGGCCTGTGAAATGAAAATAGCAAAACCTTTGATTGAGTCCAAGTTAAGTGGATCTTCATCATCTGCTCAGTCAACTTTTGCCAAGATGAATGATACTATGACAGTATTCTAATAATTTCTGAGGTGGATTCCCTCCTTTTTCCATCCATTTGCAAAGAGCAAACTGCAAACACTTGGAAAATTTACTGTTCTCTGAGGGAGAAATTTTGCTCTTCTTTTCAAACATATCCATGGCATTTCATAGAGTGAAATGGAGCACTACATAGAAGCCTGGTTCAACATAAAAATACAGACCTCAGCATTGAAAGGGGGATCAGACTTTTAAAAATTTCACACTTCCTGGTTTTACATTGTTTATATGTCAGTGTTTTTCCTATAAGCAGTTGTTGTATTTGACTGGACTTGGATACCTTCTTCCCAAAGACCTTTATCTGTCAACAAAGTAGCCTAACACAAAGAATCATCTCTATTTGCCACCTCTACCACAATGCAAATAAAAGCATATCTTTACTAATACATTCACAATTGATGCTACCAAACAAACAGAAACTTTGGCACTTAGAGTGCAGCTGTACAATGATCATTTGTGCTATTCTGCAAATTTCCTGGAAAGCACCCGATTTCTGTACTTACCATACAGCACAATGACTCTCCAAGTGCTGAAGGTAACTATTAAATGGCTCCAATATAATTTTCCATGTATTGGTATTTCAGTACATTAGAAGGTATTCAGCCACCATGCAAAGCAGACACTTATGGGTTGTTTGCCATGGTGCCTGTCGGTGGCAGGCACAGAACACATCAGAACTGTGCTTCCTTCTTGGCCTTTCAGTATCACTGTAGTTCTGGTATTTTTCCAGATATGGCAACCAGATATCTACATAGCCATAGGAAAACTCTGCCACCTCCTAGGTATGAGAGTGTGACCCCCTAAACCCCAAACTTGTCTCTCCCTCTGGGCTCAGGGAACAGTGGACTCTGCACCTGTCCCAGCTCTGTAGGGCATGCATAGAGCATTAGGTTCACAACACAATTAAGTAAGTTAGGGCAAGACTAAAGCCACAAGAGGTCAAGCAAAGCAGTACAGCTGGCTTTCTGCCATGGAACCATGGTAAGACCTAGTTTATCTCAGCTTCCAACTTTGCTGAAGAGTTTTACCATCCTGTAAAACAGCAGCCAAGCTGGCATTTCTCTTTCTCACTGTCCCTCACAGTGTGATGTCTGCCCTGACTAGTTGAACACTAGCAACTCCTTCCTGACACAAAAGAGTGGAATAATGCTGTAGCCTGTCACAGACTTCAGTAATGGAATGGTTTTATACCCTGCATCAAACAAAATCATGTTGAGCTTTGTTTTCCTTCAGCTGATGGAAGAGATCAGAGGAGTTGTCTGATTTTCTAAATAGCCCATTTGACACTATCTTTGCCATATATTCATCCTCTCTGTTTTCCTCTACTTTTTCTTCTATCTTCCTTTTCTTTACACTTTCTCTTTGTGTTCACTCTTTCTTAATCTCTTACTTGATTGCCTTTGCCTTCTCCAGACTCACCTGCTGGCCCTGTCTGTCTGAGGTCATTCCTGAGTCACTGCTGGCTGTCCCTCTCCTGTGGGGAGTACAGCCATGGGCTTTATTTACTTTCTTCTGCCCCAAAGGTGGATTGACAGCTTCTAAACTTGTGCTATTCTCTTCTAAAGACACCTTGCTGCAGCCATATGTCAGCATTTCTCCCAGATCATGCTGATTTTTTTTTATGCCATGAGCTAAGTACCACCTCACTGGAGGGTATAGAGTTATTTAGCATTGTTAGATTTGATCCAAAGTGCTTTTAGGATTTTGGGGATCAGCTGGTGAGTTTGAAGAAACAAATGATAGTTTTGAGAAAATCAGGGTTTTTTAATTATAATCTGCTATAATGCAGTCTCCAGAAATGGCCAGAGAAAATTGTCTTGTTTTTTCTTGAGTCTGGCCTTCAATAGTTGGAAACAATAGTATAGATGGATGGTTAAATGGATAGTTATGCATCACATTCTGTTATGGAGATGGAAAATACAGAGGGAAAATTTTATCACTGGGATTATTCAGAGCCAGATTTTAGAGGGAAAGACTAGTAATTAGTCTCAGTTTAATCGCTAGTGGGAGATAGTTCACATTACCAAATGATTTGATGTTTCAGCACAAATGACAAACTGTGTTCAGAGAGGTCCAAGACTCTGTCAGCATGGCTGGAGACTAAATCACCTTTCCTCTTTATAGTAGATTGAGTTGTCCTTCCAAATCAGGGTTAAGGTCATTGGCAGGGCAGTCTGGGAATGAGAGCATCTGTCTGAAATATACCTGGACTGCGGATGTATTCAGAAATTCAATTTCTGATGCTGCCAGTCCCTTGACCTTCATAAGCACATATGCTTACCAAAACCTATGAAGAGAGAAAAAGAAAAAAAAGCCTTGATATTTTTGTTTGACTTCAGCTTCAAACTGCTCCGAATAGACCAGCAAGAGCTGCTGGATAGCATACATTACTGAACCAAAAATAATCATGCCATGGAGAAAAGGTACATGCATTTTATCTTAATTCCAGCATAGATGCTGTTTCCTTTCTTTACATGCACACACCGCTCTGCCTGCGAATTATTTCAGGTCCTCTCATGCTCCATCGATGACAGCTAGACATTTTCAAAAGTCCTTGAGCAATCATGCCTTGGAGTAGATACACTGAAATTGCCACACCAAACAGACAAATGCAGGAGTCCTAAATACACATTTGAGCATTTTCCACCACAAGTTAACATCGGGAGGGATGCTTTGCATATGCTGATCAAGTACGGGCTTCCAGCTGCCTGGGGACCCATTGTCCCTTGCAGCCAAGCAACGGTGGCCAGTCCCAGGGGGCTGCAGGGCTCTGGAGGGCTGTGCTCGCGGGGGCTACCTGCTTTAGCTCCGTGCAGCAACAGTGAGAGCCATATGTGGAGCTGCAGGAAAACAGATGCTGTTTTTCCATTTGTGAAATCAAGTTGTTGGAAAGTAGTCAGCTTTCCAATGTACGAGAGAGCTCATCTGATCAACCTGCAGAGACAGTGTGAGATATTGTTTTTTTAAGAAATATTTGTCATTATTTCCAAATTACTAGTGACTAGAGTGGTGTATGAAATAATGGTATGGAAATAATCAGCTGATAAATGGCTTTGATAATAGGAAGGTTTTTGATGATCTGTGATTTTCATTATCAAGGGGGCTCTGCGACCTGGATTTTGACTGCCAGATCTGCTTCCAGGCATACATCTCTACATGTGCTGTAGGTTTACTGTAAGGTCTTGATTTATTATATAACAGACATCACCACGCAGTCAGACTTCTTACCAATAAAACAATAACATTATTCCCCTAGAATAAAATGAAGACAGTGTCATGTTCTCAGAGAAGCCTCAAACATGTCTGCGTTAAACCCAAAATAATTAGGTTTTGTTGGTTATTATCAACCAAAAATGTGTGCTAAAGTAGCAAAATAGCTAATTCTTAAAAAAAAAAATTTATAATGTGATTTTCTAAATCACTGTGACATACTGAAATATAACTGTGTGTAATTTGTAAAATGTTAAATTGTTAAATATACAATTTATCTTATCAGAAGTGCAAAGATTTAAAGTATCAGCTGGGTCCAGTGGCTCCAGGCTAATAAAAAGGGGTCTCTTCTATTACTCTGATTAACAAGACAGTTTAAGATAACAGAAACAAATGAAGAAGACTTACTGGAAAATAGCAAACAAAGACTAGTGTTCTTTTACCAGGATTATGCTCTTTAAGACTGTGCCAAGATCCCTAGGATATTTTGTCAGCATGTTAGGATCCTTCACATTTCTCTGCAGCGTATCTATTTTCCACTGTTTCAGAGCTATGGGAATCTGTCCTAACTTTAGTATCAAATCTACCTCTTTCAGCAATATAGCTCTTCTGGTGACTGTATAAAGAATTTACGATATTAGCTGCTCAGAATTACATCTTGGATGTCTAAAATAGATGGGGTAGGAAGTATGTAATCAGAAGTCAGACTTATTTGAATGTGTCACAAGACAAAAATTATGCTAAAGCTAACTCCAAAAGATTTAGCTGCTTGCAGTTTTTGTCCATGTCTTTTGAATTTCTTTAATTGAATAAACTGTGTCTCACTGTTGTGATGCAATCCTTGTTAAAGGTGAGGATCACATCCACTCCAGTGATGGCATCTGTATTCAAACATGGGCTCTTTTACAAACCATAAAAGGTGCAACACTTCAGCTTGCTTTGCCTTGACTCCCAACCAACAATATTACACAAATTGCATAAATTAATCTAATTCCATGTTAGTTCCTGGCATAAATAATCTTCTAGCACAATAGCAATTACTACAGAAAAGATAATCTTTGCAGAGAAAGAACTACCTTCTCTGGAGCTGATTGTTATAAGTGAGCATCAAATGCAAATCTCTGCATTCAAAGAACAAGGAACTTCTCGCTGACTTTGCCTCCTCTAACCGGCAATATGCGGACTCTGGGAAGGTCTGTATGGAACTGTATGTGAGTTTATCTATTTCCCTCTCTTAAATACCCACACATGCAAACATATCTAGAACTACACAAGGGATAAAGGCCTAAAAACTGAACAGCGGTAAGTTTAGATTAGACATTAAGAAGAAATTCTTTGCTATGAGGGTGGTGAGGCAGTGGAACAGGTTGCCCAGAGAGGCTGTGGAAGCCACATACCTGGAAGTGTTCAAGGCCAGGTTGGATGGAGCCTTGAGCAACATGGAAGGCCTCCTTGTCCATGGCAGAGGAGCTGGAACTAGGTGATCTTTAAGGTCCCTTCCAACCCAAACAATCTTATGATTTTAAGATACTGTGTGGAGATATAGAAGTAGGACATACAATACATATTATGTTATCATTCTTGTTACTTCTAAAAATAAAAAATATAGCTTCATCTTCTGGGGAAAGCAGGAGAGAACTGACAGAGTACTTCAGACATGCTTCTTCATGTGCTGTTGAATGTTGGTCAGATGTTAAGATAGCAGTAGAATACAGAGGAACAAAAAGTCTGTACAGCCCAGATTTCTTCAGCAGCACAGACTTCTTTATCTGCACATTCCTACAGCTCCAAAAGCAAATGACACCCATCTTGTGATTTTCAATGGCTTTGTCAAATCAGAAGGAAATGCAACCTGAATATTCAGAAATATTTTCTTGTAAGTGATATACCTTCTTCCAAATTCTCAGCTTTTCTGCCTCAGCCAATTAAACATTTGATGAAATTGTAATGCAATTAAAATTTAGAAACAAAAAAGCAGTGTTAGGCAGAGGCTGTATGCCTTATTTTGCAAACTGAAGACTCTCTCACAAAAAAATATAAGAAATAAATATACTAGCCTGGACAAATAAAATCTGATCGAGAGAATTGACTGAAACTCTGTTTAAATTTGCTTAACTCAATGTTTTTTCATTCTTTATCAAGTGATAGCAATGCTATTCCAGGCAATGCACATGAATAGACAAACTTCAGACCTCAAAGACCTTTCAAATTTTTTCTTTTATTTGGAATTGCTACTTCTCTGCAAGTGGAGGCAAGGGTTAAAGAAAATGATAACAAAAATTTTCTCCCCCAAATTTCATAACCTTATTTACATAGCAAAATGAACTGTAAAAAAAGGCAATAGAAAATCACGAAAGTAGGCATTTGAAAAGCAATGTAAGTTCTGCAAAATGTGCCCAATCCACTGCATTTATTTTTCATGGAAGAATAACTCTCTATAGCTGTTTGACCCATCTTGGAAATTGTGCACCTAAATTCCATAAGTCCCTACTACCTAACCCAATACCCAGTTCCATGTGGGACTGCCTGACACACAAAACCAATGGGGTCTGATATGTGTCATACTTGATACTGCATTTAATGCACTGCCCTTCTTTTGCCCACATTACTTTTAAAAAGCTTTCTCAGTGGCAATTTTTCACATGATAAAATATCTATGGTAGTTTCAGAGGTGTGGAGAAAGTAGCTAGTGGGTAAGGTTCACTATAGAAGATCTCAAAGTCCAAATGTGTTTCTTTATTTATTCTTTTTTTTTTTCAATTTCTGTTTTTGTAGCCAATTACAAGTTGCTTGGAAATGAAATTGTGTCCATCCCAAAAATATATAAAAAGAATTTAAACTATCTCATGAATGAGTCACTACCCTTGTGTCATACTGGGCTGTGCAGGGTAGGTAGAACTGCTAACCTCTCAGTCAGAACGCTTCTTTGTGAGCTGTCAGTTCCAAGTTACTCCTGAGGATTAACTCTGACTTACACAAATATTCTTGACCTTGACTGAAACTCTTAGATTTTGTTTCTTATTGTTGTGTGTGCATGGGGTTGTTCAGTTTAGTTTTGGTTCTTTCCCTATTTTAACTTTATATCATGTTGGTTTGGGGTTTTTTTTCATCTAATAAGAAATAAAGGAAAAACAGTTTGAATCATGTGTCCTGTTGTGGGGACCAAGTTAATTAAAATCCTGATGTATATATACAGCTGATACTCCTCACCCTAATGAAGAACATTAATTCTAGAACATGTGTGGCTGTAGTCACATTGCTACAAATTACTGGACTCTTTCCTTTATCTGTTTCCAAGAAAGTCTCCCCCGGTTAGTTAGGAAAAAAGAAAAATATGATGCCTTAGTTCTAAGCAGCATAAATTACATGCATCAATCAGAGGAAGCTTAAATTAAAATACACATTTGGCAAGCAAATATGAATATGTTGATCTCATCTGTGAATCAAAATGATTTAATGCCAGTACTGACCCCCCACTGATCAACATGAAGGTCACTGCAAACTGCTTGATTCTCATTGAGAAATGTTGTCGTGTCTGTTAAAGATGCAGTTTCATACATTCCCTAATGCTCAATCTAATCGGTAATTCCAATATAGCAGAATTGATTTATTTTAGAAAGAAAATACAGAATTCATTTTTTTTTAAATTTATGTAATCCAAAACAGATAGCTAAATTAAAATGTTAAAAAAATACATGTGGTGTATCTGTCTGGGCTGAAGGCTTTCCCATGTGTTTATGATGTTTTCCAATCTAGAGGAATACTATTTGTTAAATAGAATGCTACACCTTTGAGATCCCAAGTGATCATAAATCAGTCTTCCCTTATCACCCTGTTCATGCTTTCTGGCTATAGGAATAACTAGTTGTTTCACTCAATTATCAGGCAAAATGTTGCTCTGAATGGATAATCCAAGGCCAGTTGGGTTGTATTGCTCTCAGAGGTCTCAAGAGAACAGATGAGCAGGGCAAGTGGTTTTATGGAAAACTTGAACCAGTCTTTGCCATTTGTAATGATTTTGCCTGCAGTTGAAACATCTTTGAAATAGGGCTGGAGAAAGGCATCATGGCCCCAGGGTAGAAGGAACTGGGAAGGGGAAGAGCCACACCATGGGGCGATGGTACACAAGTTCAGGAGCTCCTATCAGTGGGATTTGGTGCAGTTCCTGATGGGAGCAGAAGCAACAGGGGAAAACATCAGAATTATCCCACGAGGACAAAGTCCCAGTGAGACTCAGCAGAAGAGGTCAGACCAGAAAATATTTCTTCCTGCAACAGACCCATGGATAGAACTCATGGTGTTTAGATATATTCTCACATGTGTGGAAATGGGGTTTTCCCACAGGTATAAATGTTTTTACATTGTCGTTTGTGAAAAATTGCACTTTCTAAGCAAACATTTCACACCTCTGTAACTGGGGACTACATCAGTGGTGAAAGCCAGCCTCTCAGTTCTGATAAAAAACAACATCCTTCTTTTGGTACAGTGTGAAGTTATGACTTTTGATCCCCAAAACTAAACATATTTCTTTCTTAGATAATCCTTGCCCATCTCTCTACTTAAGAATTATTTGCATCAGAGGATGTTTTTTCTATTTATTTCCCTGTTCTTCTCCATATGGGGCTGACACTTTCTCCACGGATATTCAATAATCAGGTCTTACCTTCTAAAGTTCCCAATAGCTCATCTACAGTGTGAAAATCTTTTAAAGAAGACTCTAATTTAAACTATCTACTGAGAAAAAATCAGGAAGAGACAGCTTAAAAATGCATTTTCACAGGAACAGATCACATGTTCACGAAAGACAAAAATAATTTTGAAATTATTGTTCATCTTGAACAAAGCTTAATTCATGAATCTTTGGCATTGGGATGAGAAGAAACAAGAATTCACTCGTCTTTTTGTTTAAAACCATCAAAAGCACATGCTCCTGTAATGTTACAGTGCAAGTCACAAATGAACTGTTTGCATCTTCTAGTTTATTTAGGTCTCACTGGCCTGAATGAAATTCTCAAATAAAGTATTGCAGAACAATGAGAGATGACACTTTTGTGCTTTTCCTACCACACACTACATAATAAAATAAACTATAAAATTAAGAAAACTACAGTTTATCACACATATTTGATTGCCTTCTCTACTTCCCATTTGCTATCCTAGTAGTTGCCTTCCTTAGTCCATCAGTCAAAAATCCCTGAGCAGCCACTGGTGGCTTCTATTATCAACTACATATAGAAATATTTTGCACCTTTCTATAAAGAAACAATTTTGTCCTTGTCAGCCCTTCACACCTGTGGGAATTGAGGGAACCCTAAGCAAAAAATGGTCAAGGATGTAAATGGCTTGGAAACTCTTCTTTGCCCAAGAAACATGTTGTGGCTAAAAGAAACGTATGTTGAGAGAATATGTGAGAACAACGATTCTTTGTCTTTCACTCAGTGCTCTTTCCTGGCTAAACTGGATTAAGACAAGTAACTGGTATCTGAGAAGAAGCAAGGAAGCATTCCTTTCCTCACAAATGGGGAAGGGGAAGAGAAGAAGGGAAAGAGAATGGCTCAGAAGGCAGTACAGCACATGCCTAAGCCCATTTGACATATACAGCCCCAAAGACCTATGGCTTCTCTGTGTTTTTTGTCACCCAGCTGTGAGTTCTGGCAGCTGGGTAGTGTTCCCAAAATAAACTTCCTTTTTTGTTTGAACGTCCATGGCTTAGCTCTCTGATTACCTGAGTGAACATTGGAGCTTGCAGTACCTCTACACAGAAGTTAAGCTGGATGGCCCCTGTTTGAGTGAAGCAGCTCTGGGTTCTAGGGATTAAAAGCACAGATGATTGTTTTGGAAGTTGGAGAGCAGGTAACTATAGCCCTCAGGGTGGTCTCTGGCACTTGGTTTCACACCAAGTCTTGTTGGAATAGCAAGGCACTGAAACCATAGCCTGGATTGCTAGGAAGGCCATTGTAGATACATCTCAGCAAGAAGTAGATACACATGATACACCCATGTCCATTCTGCACTTCGAGCCAGAAAGACTTTCTCAATGAAGAAATCAGATACAAGAATCCACCTTGTATACAAGAACTTTATGACAGACTGAAGTAAGGCATTGCTAGAACACTTCTGCACACCTCAAGTTACTTCATATTAAAGCCTGCTGAGGCAGAGCAAGTATCACCTTACCTCAGTGCCTCAGAAAATGTCAATGTCCATAACTTCCAACACTTCTAACAAACCTGAAGGTCATGAAGGTTATGTAAAGGAACAATTTTCTCATCTCAGTTTTGATTAAAAGCACATATCATAAAAGTATGTATTTGTGTCTTCAAAACAAAAGCACACCCACTACCAAGGTGTCAGAAAAATATCAGCATAGACTATTTGCTAAAAGTCACTCCTAGTTGTCTGTATGGAGCCTCTTTGGCTCAAACTCATACTAACTCTGACAGTGAGGAGTGTGCAGGCCTCACTGTTCACCAGCATTCATGTGTGATTGACCTCAAATGAAGTATGAAGACTCAAACCCAACTCTAACGGGAAATGGTGCGAATACAGCCATCTTCTCTGCTGCAGCATTTGCAGAGCAAAGTAAAGGAGCAAAGTCTGACAAGCTTAAGCCATTTTTTTCTTCAAAACTTTATTTTCCTTCTCTGAAGAAGACAACCTGTGAGAACATACCTAATACGATGATGATGGAGCAGAAACTCATGATACTTCTGCACTCTGTGATGAAGTTTGGTGCAGTAACACACACAACCAAACAATTCAAAAGATCTGACCAGTGAAAGTGAAATAATCCTTTGGATAATATTGCACATGTAGAAACCTGTGGCCTTTGACATTGCTTACACTTTAAGCAGTATCAGTCAAGATCCATATAGGAATTCTATTCCTGATGAAGCTGAAAATAAAAGTGCCAGAAGCCAGAGACATGATTTCAATGTATAAATGAAGAGAGAAGAGACAAAAGACGATAGCAAGTCAGTACTAGCTTGTAGTTCAGGAATGATGCTGCTAGTGAGTTTGTTTCATCAAATTCTATGTCCTTGTCAAGAGTAAAATTATTGTAATGTCAAATGTCCTTATTTTTTATCTGCTGCAGTATGAAAAAGTAAAGAATCTTTTCCTCCACATTTTTTTAGTTTCTCTCAAAAATTGTTGTCTAGCTATTAGTCAAAATTTAGTCAAATTTCAGACTTCTCTTACAAAGTAGCTTTTTAATCTTTATTTGGAAGAGGAAGAAGAAAGGCAGATTTTATCTGCTATGTTATATTAGTAATTTTTTTTTAAAATAAATGCATCAAATGCATTAAATGCATCAAAACCAGATCCTTTTACTCATCAAGTTCATTTTTGGATGAGTATTGAAATGCTTTTTCTTTGTTATCATTTGTAGACATAGGCAAGACAATAAATCCTCACAAAATAAACATTATCACTTTTAGCATTGATGGATATTTATTTATCAGTAAAGAGGAACATTGCTCTTTTAATATATGCAGATTAGCTCCTAACTGATAAAAAATTTCCCAGCTTTGCAGCTAGAACTGGTTGATCAGAAATAGATATATGTGTTTGAGTGGGTTGACCTTCATCTATTGATCAAGGGTAGTTGGCAGGATCGTAAGTAATAGCGTTCTTGGCTTCACACATCACTTTCATATTGATAGGGTGGAATTGTTTCTGAGTCCAATACTTATCTGCTGGTGAAATATGGGAACATATGAGTCTAGTCAGTCACACCCAAAATATTGTGGAAACTAGAAGCAACATATGTACTTCCTTGAATTTCTCCCACTGGTATGGAGCATTTGGAAATGCAGTGACTCTTTGGAGAGGCACTTGCTCAGTATCTAGCTAGCGTGTGGCATCCCCTGTTACAATCTGGAAATCGCTTAAACCATTGGGGAAAATCAGCTGGTTCTGTGTCAACACAAACCAAAATGAATCTCCCAGTTAAAGCTTCATTCCCAAGACTTTAAAAATGTCTCTGTTAAAATTACACTACAAAGACAAAATGAACTCATCTTCCTAAATACATTAAAAAGAAGCATATAGGACCACTCCTCCCTTGGGGTGTAATGACAAGGGTTAGTCATCTCCGTCACCTTCATCCTCAAACAGGCTGTTCAGTAGAATGTTTTTTGTGCATTGCTGGGGAATAAACAAGCCTTCAGGATCCCACCTGGCAACCACACTGTATGGTATGCTCACTGTAGAGTCAACTTCTTCCCCCTTCTTGGATTTTATCACCCTTCTTTAAAATATATAGAAAATATTTTTGTTTGTTCCAATCTCTCACTGCATACAAATCAAGGTAAATAGCTCTCCAATGACTCTACAGCTAAGAACTATTTTCTATGTGTTTAGATCAGTTTTAGTAGTGATGGTCTATAGACCTCAATTTCCTGTTCTGAACTACTAAAACTTATGAAAATAAGCTCCAAAGCTTAGCAAGCATGCTTTAATCAAATAAAATTGTCAGTATGAATCTACCTATGATAGCATAACCTTATAAAAAATGTTTGATAGTAGCTTTTTGCACTGTGAACTCTAAAACTGCAGTACACTTCAAAATTTGCAGGATAAATTTGATATATCAGTGGTGGTTTGTGTTTAATTTTTCCTTATTTATACCCATTTCATCTTCCTTTCTGTCTGTTTTACAGTGTTTTCTCATCCTTCTCTGTGTAATCCTCACCATTTTAATTAACTGTTTTATAAAATCATGCCTAATTAGAAAATTTTAAATTCCTCATTATGGCATATTCTCATGCAGAACTTGCAATAGGAGTGATTATGAACTGTTATAATAAGCACCAGACTTGCACTCTTTAAAAGAGTGGAATTGTTGTTTATATCTTTATGCACATGCAAGATGTGTTAGATTACATTAATTATGTTTGCATCTGCAATACAGAACATTAATGGTCAATGCAAACCTCATTCCTCTGAATTTCTGAAAATGTTCCGGTTTTCTTTTTCTTCTTGACAACATGTATTTGCCATACAGGGAAATTCAAAAAGGATGGACAGAGCTTGCTGCTGGAACCTGCAGGACCACTCTTTTTGATTGTGCTTCAGACAAACTATGAATACCTACACCTTTTGAACAAGTCTGTTAAAAAGTTCTGATTTTGCAATTAGCCATACTTTTATTGCACATCAATCTTGATCTGACTCAAAAGCAGGCAGTTTTATTGCAGCAGTGTCCCCATGTGGACTTCTACCAAAACAAATGTGACTAGCTGAATTTTGGCTCCAGTTTTGATGCAAACAAATCCTAGCTAAGCAAAATACAAATAAATGGTTTTGATAGTTTTAAACCAAAGTTATTTAAGAAAAATAACTGTCAGCCAGTACATGGAATTAGCCTTCTGGAGCCTCTGCTCAGTCCCTGCCTGCTTAGTCCAGGCTGTACAAATCCCTGAGGCTAGCAGACACAACCCTGCTGTTATCAGAGGCAGCATGTCCCTATATACACAGATGCATATCAAGCATCCCAGCTGACCTAAGGACACAGTTTTCACAGACCTCTAAGGCTGGCCAAGTATAGAGAGGAATGTGATACTAACACTTTGTGTAAGTGTATAAACAGACTCAAGACATTAGAAAAGAAACTTGCTTTATGTCTTTTCAGGTCCTAGCCTATGGTCAGAAACAAAGATACTGGGTCAAGCTGTCAAATTACTTTTGTTGCCTATTGTTCAGCATTTCCATGGCAAAATCTTTGTATTACAAATCGTACTAGTATAGATCATTCCACTGAAATCAATGGTATAAGTTACAAAGGAACTTGCTACTCAGGGGATCCAAGAATATAGCAATCTAAACCCCAATTAGCATTGAAGAATTTACTTAAATCATTTTACCATATTTGCTTCTTTGTGAAATATTTGCATTCAGACCATAATTCCATGACATTTATTTGTTATTTAAAGCAATTTGATGAATAATTCTGTAATAATTTGTCTCAGCTTATTGTGAATATTCAGGATCTGAAACATGAATTGTGATTGCTCTCCTAAATCAAGATCTGTTTTGCCAATCCTTCAGTGAATGACAGTCTTAGAATCAAGTGAATGACTGGGAAGGGGGGGCAGGGAAAAAAGAGAATTAAACTTGAACATTATCTGGAATTTCCATAAATTAACTCTTACAGTGGGCACTCCTGCCATGACAAAAGTAAGCTCATTTATGAGAAGCAAACATAAATGACAGGCAGACATATTGTTAAAACATATTGCTCAGCAATAGTATATGCAACATGGAATTATACTTTATAGTTATTAGATGTGCTATAGCCTAAAATTCGATGGGAAATAAAAAGGGGGAAAGACAAGTAACAAGTCTGAGGAAGTATTTAAAAAGCATTCTTGCAAAGGAATTCTCTGTGCAGTTAAAATCAGTTTAGGTATTCCTCTCAGGCTCTGGAGAACAGACTTTCCAACACCGCACTCAGGAACTTCAGTGTTTTATGCGAATGCAGACATATACGCACTCTAAATGCAGTGACCTCAGAGGCAAAGGCTCATGTTTGGAGGCTGATCCTTACCTCCTCTTTGTTAAATTTCTAATCCCTGCAAGTTTCTGCAGCAAGCCCTCCACTATTTTCTGGATGACTGAAAACCACACTTTGGCTTGGCTCTTTTGAGTTTGGCCTGTGAGCAGTGGTGATGTGGTGATGCTTGAGAGTGCAGCTGACACAACTGCAGCTCCAAAGGCAGAGGTGCTTCTGCTGGGTGGGCACTGGGCTAAACAGTGAGACTCCCACCACCATCTGCCCTGGGGGGAAACAAACTGCAACTGTTTGTCCTTGACATTCCTGTGTTGCATAAAAAAAACATGATATGGTGGATGCCAAGTACCTACCAAAGCCACTCTATCACTCCCCTCCTCAACTGGACAGGGGAGAGAAAATACAATGAAAGGCTCATGAGTTGACATAAGGGCAGGGAGAGATCACTCACCAATTGCT
>JAOXXN010000395.1:117270897-117300571 GCA_026770055.1 Myrmophylax atrothorax
TGAAAGGCTCATGAGTTGACATAAGGGCAGGGAGAGATCACTCACCAATTGCTGTCACAGGCAAAACAGACTCAACTTGGGGAAATTAATTGAATTCATTACAAATCAAAGCAAAAGCAGGACAATGAGAAGTAAAACAAACCTTAAGACCACCTTCCTGCTACCCCTCCCTTCTTCCCAGGCTTTACCTCCTTCCCCCAGTGGTGCAAGGAGATGGTGGATGGGTGTTATGGACAGTTCATCACATGTTGTTTCTGTCAGTGCTTCCTCCTCGGGGAGAGGAGTCTTTCCCCTGCTCCAGCGTGGGTCCCTCCCATGGGAGACAGTCCTTGACAAAATTCTCCACTATGAATCCTTCCTACACACTTCAGTTCTCCATGAACTGCTCCAGCATGAGTCTTTCCATGGGGTGCAGTCCTTCACGAACAACCTGCTCCAGCATGGGTCTCCCACAGAGTCACAAGTCCTACCAGGAAACCTGCCCTAGCATGGGCTCCTCTCTCCATGCATCTGCAGGTCCCTGCCAGGAGTCTGCTCCAGTATGGACTTCCAACAGGGTCACAGCTTCCTTCAGACATTCACCTGCTCAGGCATGAGATCCTTCATGAGCTGCAGATGAGTCTCTACTTTAGTATGGAGGTCCATAAACTGCAAATAGTTCACTGATGCACTATGGACCTTCATGGGCTGCAGAGGGACAGCCTGCCTCACCATGGTCTTCACCATGGGGTGCAGGGTCATCTCTGCTTTGATGCCTGGAGCACCTCCTCCTCCTCCTTCTTCACTGGCTTTGGTGTTTGCATAGTTGTTCCTCTCACATATTCTTGGTCCTTTCTTCTCTGGCCACAATTACGTCTGTGCAATAATGTTTTTCCTTATTAAGTATGCTATCACAGAGGTGTTACCACCATCGCTGATGGGCCTGGCCTTGGCCCGGGTCTGTCCTGGAGCTGGCTGGCATTGGCTCTTTTGTAGCAGCCTCTCAGAGAAGCTACCCTTATAGTTCCCACTGCTACCAGAACTTTGTAATGCAAATCCAATACACATGACCAGCACTTCGAGTGAGATGATTAATCCCCTCTACTCTGCTCTCTTGAGACCCAACTTGCTGTGTCCAGCTATGGGGGCTCCAACACAAGAAGTGCTTGGACCTGTTGGAGCATGTCCAGAGAAGGGACAAAAAGATGATCAAAGAGCTGGAACACCTTTCCTATAATAACAGGCTGAGAGACTTGGGCTGTTCATCTTGGAGAATAGAAGGCTCCAGGGAGACCTAAGAGCAGCCTTCCCGTACCTAAAGGGGGCTACAAGAGAGCTGAAGCAGGATTTTTTACAAGGGCGTGTAATGATAGGACAAGGGCTAATGGCTTTAAATTGACAGAGAGTAGGTTTATATTGGATATTAGGAGCAAATGATTTCCTATGAGTGTGGTGAAGCACTGGAACAGGTTACACAGGGAATCTGTGGATGCCCCATCCCTGGAAGCATTCAAAGCCAGGTTGAATGGGGCTTTGAGCAACCTGGTCTGGTGGAAGGTGTTCCTGTCCATGGTAGAGCAGCTGGAACTAGGTGACCTTTAAGGTCCTTTCCAACCCAAACCATTGTATGATTCTCTGATTTCCTCTAAGAGGGAGTCTTGTGCTGTTGCTTTGATGCAGACCCTTTAAAAATTATGAGAGGAGTTAGTTGGAAAAAACAAACATATCAGGGAAAGCTGGAGGGAGGACACAATTACAGGAAATAAAACAGACTAGGAAGAGAAAATTGAAAGGATCAGAAAGATTTTACAAGTATGTTACCTGAGGACTGACAAGTATGACCCCACAGCACTTGAGCCTCTCCTGCGTGTCTGTATGACTCCACCATGCTGGAGTGTGTGGACCCTGTAGCCTGTGCATCCTCATAGCTGTCTTGTGAGCTGGGGAAGCACTATCCTTTCTACATTACAGGTAGGCAGACAAGAAAATTTAATTAAATAGGGTTTCAGAGTCTGAAGCTAGCAGAAATTTCTTCCTAAGTCCCAAGCAAATCCATTAATCACATGGGACATGAACTGCGGAACCCCCTTGTGAAGGAGAAGATACTGTGTCTGAACACCCATGAGTTTGCTGTCAGGAAATAAGTGAAAAATGGACAGACCAGACTAATTTGTAGTTCTTGAGCTTACTGTTAAAGCTGGGGATGTATGAAAGACCCCACTCTTTATTTCTGTAAGACAAACCCAGTGGAAAAGCTGATTTATTTTTGACTCTCTGATACTCCTTTTGGAATGTCCATCAATATATGATCATTTCTGTGCTGGTTATGGCCATTTGCCCTAAGAGTGAGACCCAAGGAACAGATGGCACAAGAAAGACACAGCTTTGGCAGGACAGGAGGAACACAGGAGACCAGGCACTGCACCCCCAGGTGTCTGTGCTAAAGGCACCAAGGGGCATCAGCCCCAAACATATGCCACTCAGCATTGCTAAGTCACAAATGTTTTCCTCTGATCCAGAAAGCCCCAGGTTAAACAGTTAGTAGCATGGTAAAGGCTCCTCTGCAGCTTCCACTTCGCTTCTGGGGAATGAAAGCATTGAAAGACAGAAACAGTGTTTAACTGGGTCTGAGGAGCTTGGTCTGAGGTGATGTTCACACGTCTTAGCAGTGGGTAGGGCAGAAGTACTCAGTTAGGATAGATGTAATATAATGATAATAAAACCCCAATGTCTGTCATAGTCCTGAAATACAGACTGCTTCACTACTTTACTTGTAGCAAACATATCAATAAACATATTCAAGTAACTGATGGAGGGACTCAGTAAACAGTGTCTAAGAAATTAGGAATTTCTTTTTTATAAAAATCCTACCCTATTACAGGATTTGCCCACCAAATCCAAAAATCCCATCCTGGAACACAAAGTTCCAACTCCTATTGCCTAAAATTTGCCTACTCAAATCCCATTCAAAAAAAAAAAAAGTTCAGAAAGGAGAATGCTACAGCTGTTCACCAGTATATCTTTTGGCACAGTCCAGGGAAAGCAGCACATCAGTATTATGATGCTCTATCCAGGCCAGTTGTCAGCATTGCTCCTTAAAAAGGCTGGGCAGCAATCTTTCACTTCACTTCAGACACTGGTTAATAATGTCAATTTAATAGTTGGTTTTGTCTGCGCCATAGTATGAAGGGGTTTATCACTTGTGTGAATACAAGTTACAGTGTTTGAATTAGGGCTTCCTTTGTGTTTGCTAAAATGCAGGCAAACATTGATGCAAGGGCTGGGGAACAGACTGCTCATCCCGAGCTTCTAGGTTGGCTTGTGTGCAGATCCTGCAGGATTTTCTCTTTGTTTCTAGCTGTGGTACTTCATGTTGAGGAACAGTGTTTGCTCTCAAAGTGTTCTTTCAAGTTCAGTATTATTACCTCCACTGCCAAATCAGTCACTTGCCCAAAGTCACAGAGCAGACAGCTTTCAGAGTGCAAGGGGGTCTCTGCTGATGCCTGTGCTGTGCTACCTGCAGGCAGCACTTCTCTCCCGGACATCCATCGGTACTAGACATACAACATTGCACCTTCTTTTTCTGCTTGCTTTCAGAAAAGCAAATGGAAAATAGGACCAGAAAACTTGCTTATAACTGGAACCAGGATTCCAAAGTCAGAAGCTTAAATCTAGAGTCTGGAATAGACAAGACTTTGGGTGTCAGAACTAACTGTGGAAGACCATGGGACCAGAGCTCTGCAAAACTTGCTGCAGACTGGACGTGGCCCAGGACAGTTTGCACACAAAGGTTCATATGCTTTCAGAGCACATTAAGGCAAACAGCCTTCTTACAGTTTAGATGTGATTTATGGTCAAAATGATGTGAGCCACAGCAAAAGGTATGACCAGGTAGCAAGCCCCTGCAGCAAACCAGTGACTCTGGGACTGCTGAGGACACAGAGACTGAAGAAACATCTCTGACAGCCTTTAAAATGTGTTACATGATGGTGCTTGTGACCCTGCCTTTGCCCCAGGCTATGCTATAGCTGCTAGAATTTCAAATCTCTTTCAGTGAGGGCTCAGTGGTATCTGGGCAAAGAAAAGCAATAAATAGGTTTGGACGTTCCATATTTTCCATTTGGGAAAAGTTAACTTTCTTCAACTTTTGTTCCCCTTGGTTTATTTTATTTATTTTCCTTTCTAATATTTGAAAATTTTATTTTTTTCACATTTAAAAACTCACATGATTACTCATATCTCAGGTTACAGAATCCAAATACCTTCAAATGGCTTCATCTGTAAAGGGTGGAGACCACTGTGTCATCAAGGCATGTAATACTCAAACATTTCAAGTTCTTATTCGAGTAAATAGGGGTATCCACATTTTCTGAGTGTACTCTATAAAGAACTAAACATTAACTTTGATGTTGAAGGTCGAAGTTTTTATGTTAAAAGCCAGATGTGGCACTATCAGCATAGTGGTAGAAGAGAATATCTTGTGCTATATTTTGATTTAATTCTGTTCCTTTTGTCCACTCCTTTGGTTTTTGTTACATTAAGTGTTCTTGGTGGATGTGTGTGGACAGGGGGCAGGAGGCTGGAGGGAGGTTTTTTAATCTTTAAACAATAATATCCTTCTTCCATAAAAGATATGAAGCAGAAGACCGAACAGAAAATCTAGCTATTTTATTGCCCCAAGGCATTATTCATTTTCCTGACACATTATGTTTTTAATTAAAATTGCACATGAGTTAATTAAAATGTTCATTCAGCTTTTTTTTTTCTTGCATGGGTGCCTTGTTACTCTCCCAGCATTTTAGTAGAAGGCCGTTACATTTCAACAAACTGCTGGCTTTATCAGCTCAGACTTCTACTGACAGACTGTCATGTTCTCTACACCTTTTTATCTCAGATGTTTTAATTTTTTTAAATACCTTCTCTGGTGTGGGGGTTGGTTTGTTGGTTTTTTACAAAATATGGTTATTATTATTATTCTGCCACCAGCACCTTCCACTTGTTGTTTGAGCTTGGGTTTATTAAGGAGACATTGTCAGGAATGGGCAGGAAGGTTCTACAAATAGGGGTCACAGAAGTGTTATCCCGCTAGAACTGGTGGACATTGTCAAAGCTCACTCTCATGGAAACTGCTCAAATTAATCTGCAATACAAATACACAGTAACTTGGGAAGCAACACTAAAGAAAAGGAGCATTCAAAAAAAGTAATCCTCAAAATCCTGCAGACACCTTGCTTACACTGAAATATATGTGGAATCCTTCAGATTTATTGATTATATGTACTGAATTTTTGTTCACGTTTGGAAAAAAGGAATCTTGTAAGACAGACACAGATTTTGGTCCATCTTGTCCAGTCTTAAACTCCATTTGCAAAAGGTATAGCAGGAAGGGCAAGAGATTTCTTAGGCTCTGTACTGGTAAAAGCTGCTTTACTCAGTTTTCAGGGAATTTATTTCTATGCTTAAAATTTGCAAGTCATGAGTGGAAGTCTGTCCTGATTCCTTTATGTATAATATGTTGAAATGCGGTTATTTCCCCCAAGCACCACCAGAACTGATTTTGGGAAGGGAGCCGCTGTAAGAAGTGTTCTCTGCCTCAGTTGCCAACCAGCTCGTAGAAAGGAACAGATTTCACAGATGGGTCATCTCTGCACTCCACAGAGGTTATAAACATATATGGTGCCCTTGTTAAGAATTATCCTTATTAAGGATCACAAGTATAATACATATAAGACAAATAAACTATAGCAGGGGTGAAGGATAGTGCATAAAGCAAATGTTTTCTGAATAGGTGTACAGTAAGCTGTCGTGCCTTTGACGAAGCCTTCAAAGCTTGCAGAAATACATCAATATTTGTAGCTAACATCTTGCATTCTGGCTGCTGAGCTGGCCCATGACTGGATAAAACAGAGTTTTTGAGCAAAGATTTATGTTGTGTGTAAGTGCCACACACACCTTCTAACAGCAACACTGAAGCCGAGTTTGAAAATCAGACCTTTAAACAACAGCTCCCATAACTCAAATAGAGAAGCAGGGATGGGCCGAGGGGTTCAAACTTTCGGCTCAGCTAATGTGCGTTAGTGCCATTTGCTTTTTCACACAGCATGAGTTAAGGACAGACTGTCAGCTGTAACTTTGAGCTTCCTGGGTGCTGTCAACTCATTTCACAACCTTCATATCCTTCATATTATTGAAGTGGAGTTTTTTACATTTTATTCTTTGACTTCTTGTTGTATCTTCATAAGAATAATGTGATTTCGGGGGAAGTGTTGAAAGGTTTGAATGTGGTAACTAAACATTTACAAAAGATCTTTAGCCTGAAATATGTAAATATATTTCTGTCAGTGGTTTGGATAGCAGTGTTTAATTTTGCTGAAAAATTGCAAAGGTTTCTTTTTATTTTTATACTGAATTTATGTTTTGATGAAAAGCACTTCAGAAAGTAGAAGAAATTATTTATTTTTAAAACTCTCTTAATATGGCATCTTAGATATCTTGCAAAGGGTGTGAAAGATAAGGTTACCAGTCAAGAATAATGTTTTACAATATCATTACCCCGATAACGCCCAAAGCAGCTCTCTTTAAATTGTATAATTTGGTATATATCCATATTTTAAATCAAATAATATTCTCCTTGGTTATGCTAATGTTGCCAGGTGATATTTATTTAGGCATCAAGAACAACTTCACTGCAACTCAGCTAAGAAACCCTGTTGCTTGGCAAAAGATCAGGATTTGACTCCTTTAGTTAAAACATACCTTGATATTTCATTTGTTGTAAGACTATATTTAGTTAACAGGTTATTAAAAATTCACTCCTTTATTACTCTATATTATCTACACATTGAGTAGAAAAAGCCCCCAAAATATTCTTTGCAACTTTTTTTGAAATTTCACATTAGTGGAAATTTTCTTGCAGAACACAGAAACAAAAGAGGGGGAGGATATACCTTATGGCTGTTGTACAGCCAGATGTAAGTACAACAAAAATGGCCATTGGCTGGTCCCTTTATCACCATTTCTAGGCACTATGTGGAGTTCTGGCTCCTGAAGATTAAGAAAGGTGTGAAGGTCCTTCAGTGTGTCCCAAGGAGCACAACAAGGTTGGTGTGAGGGCTGGAAGGCATGTGCTGTGAGGAGCAGCTAAGGACATTGGGCTTGTCTAGTTTGCAGAAAAGAAGACTGAGGGGTGACCTCATTGGTCTCTCCAAGTTCCTGAGGAGGGGAAATGAAGAGGGGGGAGCAGATCTCTTCTCCCTGTACCCAGTGATAGGACACACTGCAGTGGTTCAAAACTGCATCAGCAGAGGTTCAGACTGGACATTGGAAGCATTTCTTTACTGACAAGATGGTCAAACAATGGAACAGACTTCCTAGGGACAAGGGTAATGCCCCTGGCCTATCTTCTTGCCATTACTGTTTTTCACTACTTTCTGACTAGTGCAGTAGGCTTTTTTTAACTTTCCTGTCTCTATTCCCTACTTTTACTGAAGTCTTTTGGTCCTAGTAAATCCCTAGCCCTTCCCAGACCAAGTGCCTGTCCCTACCACAGATGCCTGGATAAAATTTTTACAAATTTGTATCAGTAAAACTGAAGAATTTTGTAAAATTGCATTATTTTTACTGAATTGTTTATTTATGAATATTAAAAGGCTTTAAAGACACACTAGAACAAAATATTTTTCATCAGCTGCTTTAAATACAAATTTGGATTTGTGTGTTTATAATAATTAGTTCTTTTTAGTTCACAATTTTCTTTAATACCAATGGAAACCATTTTAAAAACAAAAGGGTTTTTTGACAGTTCATCGTGCTAACAACATTTAAAAAACACAGGTTTGGAAATGTCCTGGAACATTTTCCCAACATTTGAAAAGGACTCTAAACTGAAGAAAACCTCACCTTTTTCTCCTTATTTTTACACCCTGTAATCTGGGTACCTTGAACTTCCCACACAGCATCAACCTTTTGTGCTTTCATGTAGGAAAAGTCAATGTTAAATCATAAAATGGTTTGAGAGTCTATATTAAGAATACAATCTAAGTTGGTATCTGCTGTTTGAGATCCTGCACGCTATGAATTTCATACAGTAGGAATTAAAATCTGGTATAATTTCATGACCCATATCACCTTCTCCCTCACAGACTCCAACTGTGTGAAGTTATTTCCATAAAGAAATGTGGGGATATTGTAGGAAGCAAACTGGATTTACCAACAGTGCAAAGCTGTGGTGAATATTACATTTAAAGCCAACTCCTCTTATTATAGATATGTTTAACACTCTCTGAAAATTCCCTTCAAAAAAGTAACAGTAATTTTCATCAGCTCTGGGAAAAGAGTCATCAAGTATCTCCAGGTGTAATGTATTTTTAGTAGAACCACCCAAACTGTTAGCTACAGTTGTGAACTCTGCTGAGGAAGTCTCTCAGCACTGTGGTGGCAAGCTATCTGCCCACAGGCAGTTTGAGTGCTCCAGAGAGAGGTGCAAGACCTTAAAAAAAAATCTAAAGCCATGCCATAAACAGGAAGCATTTTTAAAAATCATTTTTCCCCAGTTTGAAAAGGAATGCAATAATAGAAAGAGAAATAAACAGTTCTGAGGAAGGAGCAGCCTGAGGAGACTGGCTTTGCTGCAGTCTCAGGGGAGGATCAATGACCCTCCCCTGCTCTACCTCTCATTTTCTCACATAGGTGCTTACCTAATTCTGGCCCTGCAGAAGCCCCTTGGCTTTTCTTTGCTCACGCTCTGCCTCCCTCACTCCCTTTATGCTTTCCTAGCAATTCCCAGGAAGTTGATTTCCAATAATCACCTAATTTCCTGCATGAAGCGGCACAGGATGCCCCAAGACTCCCATCATCTTGCATGACCACTTTTAGCATGCTCAGATTTGTAAAGTCCTGCTGCTTTCTGCCCTTGTAGACACAAAGGTTAACGGAGATTAAGCAACTTTTCTTAATTGTTGAACTCAAGCCACTTAACTCCTGAGACTGGGAAAGGAGGATTTATAAGAAAAAAGATGTTCACAGACCTCTCACATTTCCCCCCATTAAGGGGCAGATCTGAGATAAGAAGTCAAGACTGGCTCCAAAAGCTGAGCTCTGTCAGAACAGATTCTTTCTAGAGATGGTTTCCTTGCCTAGAAATACAGAAGAACAAATGAGTAAATAAACAAAACTCCAGCCACCATGAACACATTTCCTGCACACTCACAGATCTTCCTGCCTAAGTACAGTAGTACTGACGGCCCCTGGCCAGGCCACAGTAACATCACCCAGACCTGCTGGAAATGCAACAGGTGGTAACCTCTGCTAGGGAGATAAAAACTTGGAATGGGCAGTGATTTGTACCCTATGGAGATAACTCAGAGACACTGATTAAAATGTGTTTGTTTTCTTTTTTTCCCCCTTTGTTCATTCAGCTTTAGTAAAGCCATTTGGGAAGCTTTTGTTTGCTTTTTGTAATTTTGTTGCCTTCATTCTTCTACGTCATACAAGTCTAAAACCTTGCTGTGAATGAAAATATGGAGCTGAAAGCCTTTTTTCTTTTCTTTGTATGCACAGTGAGGGATTCATTGTGCAGACTTGCATCTATCTCCACCTATACAAAGATGCAGCAGGGCCAAAGGACAATTGTCACCCCTTGAATTCTCAAGCTGGAAGTACCAAATGGATTTTCTTCTACACTCAGTGAATTTGGGGATTGTGTGTATATTTCTATGTATGTATTTTTGTCTTTTTACTTATCAATAAATATTGATTGTCTCAGACAAACAGAGAAATAAGGCAATAAAATAT
This sequence comes from Myrmophylax atrothorax, assembly GCA_026770055.1. NCBI lineage: Eukaryota > Metazoa > Chordata > Aves > Passeriformes > Thamnophilidae > Myrmophylax > Myrmophylax atrothorax. The sequence goes on from JAOXXN010000395.1 coordinate 117,280,669, forward strand.
CTGTTTTGTATCCTAAATTTTGTCTAGTTATAGTTTTAATGCCTTTTCTGTATTTCTTACTCCCATTTATTCGCCCCACTCTCATCAGTAGGTGTGGATAGCAGGTTTTCTTACTGACTTGCCCGTTGTATTTGTCTAACAGCTCTAACTCAATGACATCATTTATTAGAGAGATAAATGAGAGCAATTAAGCATCATGGCCATAACTGGTGAAACTTTCTGTGATGAGAACATTATTAAAATGACTGAGTGCTTGTCTGTGCCTGCCCAAGGTGCAGGATTCAGCCTTTCTCCTTTGTCTGGTGACGTGACCCCCAGCAGCACACCTCAAGTGCATTGTTTCCATAGGGCTATATATAACCTCTCCTGTAAAATGGCAATGTATATTGATTGATCTCCATTTAATTTTTAAGAGTCATCTTTTGCTATGTTATTTAGAGTTAAACAGGACAGCTGATAAACATTACACTTTAGTTCATGTTGGTTAAACTACTCACTTGAATAACCTCCTCAGATGCTGATAAATGGCATCTTCACAAAAAGAATAGCTGTTATTTTTTCACATAATATATTGGTGTTTAAGGCTTCTTATAGTATATCTTATGCACAGCCTCACTCTGTCATTCAAAACTCGAATGACATTTTATTAAAACATGTTTATTTTTAATCCTATCTGGCTAACATTTCCAATAATTTTTAATACTGGATTTGGGGGAAGGAGGGAAGTTGTCCTGAGCAGAGAAAACTCCATTCATCCAAACCCAAAAACTGGGTTTCAAACCAGGGCTTGTTTCCCTTCAGTTCTCTGATTTGGGAAGAGTAGTTGTTGTAAAAGTGCAGAAAGAAACAAACAGCTAGAAAAATAATATCATAAAAGGAAAAGAGATAACAAGTGGTAATACATGGAGAGAGAGGTAAAAGTTGTCAAATATAATTGAAATAAGCAAAAAAAAAAAATCCCCCAAAACCTAAACAAATCATGATGCACAGAGAAAACATGAACTAGACAAGGTGCTCCTGACTTCCTCCAGTAGCACCAGGATATAGGACTAAGCTTTAGAACAGCAGCCTTACCAATCTGTGGCATCCCTGCCTGCTCCTGACTTCCTGCAGTAGGGATGTGACCCACATTCCCCATGCCAGGAAACCCCATCGACTCTCATGGGAGATGAGCCCACCATGGGAGCCCTGTAAGGCTTCTTGGGAGTCTTGGTCTGGCTAAGGACACACTATAGATGTATAGAGCACACACAAAATTCATATAGATGAAGCAGCTGTGATGGCAGATCCTTACCCTTTTTAAATGTCATAAAGTAAATGTATTGCACAGGCTGCGATGCGGCTGGCAAGAAAATGGGTACGATGTCTCTCTACTCTTGGATCCAAATGCTTCATTTTATAGAGCACATGGTTTACCTGTGGTTTGTATCCCAGCAGGCACTGCCCAGAGCACGGTGCCCGGAAGACTGTTTCCAACATGACTCCACTGCCAGTAACCTCAGGGAGGCTGAAATGGGAGCCATGGGCAGTGGGGTAGTGGAAGCTGAGGCCAGCTGCACCCTGGCTCCCAAGGGCTGCCTGGGAGAGGAAACCTGAAGCAAAGCATCAGTTCTGAGGACTCTTTTCTGGGTTTGTGAGGAGGGAGGCAACACTGTGGTCTCAAAACCAGAGAAGAAAAAATGCAAATTAAGGCTGGGTTTGAAAACCAAACATACTTTGGAAAGATTTTGCAGATATGTTAAGCAGAATGTAGAGCAACCATCAGCTTCCTCAAAAATGCTGCTCAATATTCTAGATGTCAGGAAGTCTTGAATGCATTTATTACCATTCTTTCCATCCCTGCCAAGTCTACTAGAGTGGCAACCCTGCAGTATGAAGGTGCAGAGAAAGACGGAAATGAAAGCTTTATTTTTTAAAGGGGTCTCTAAGGTTTTTTCCACAGACTTGAAAGGTGTCAGGGGTTAAAGAGAAACATACAGAGGAGAGGTGGTGTGTTCACACTGCCAGAGAAGGTATGTAGGGCAATGGGATAGGGGCAGCCAAGGTATGTGAAGTAAAGAATATATTCTCTGTGCTCAAAAATGTGCCTAAGTGATGAGAAGGATCATGCTAAAAGAGGCACAAAGTTATGCACCATCAGAAGGTATACAAGAATAACCATGTCAGATAGATCAACAGTCCATCGAATTGGCCTCTAACATGTCACAGCAAGGTTTAAAAACCCATAATAAGTCATCTCCTGCACTGGAAATAATGTCCTAGGCAGGGCATGCAGGCAGTCAAGGAGTTTCATACTTTAAGATAGGAGTATTTATACTGTTTGGAAATAATTTATTCTAATGTAATGTGACTGAATGCTGTCAATATCCACAGAAAGGTTTTATACATTTGCTGCATCCTGCTGATTTTTGGCTCAGTAATATCTGTGAAAGGAGTTACACTAGTTCACAAGGAGTTACATAAAGACTACATTTAACTTTGATCACTGTTAAACTATCTGCAATCCAGTTTCATGTATTGCTCCCATTTTATTCTTTTATGGAAGAGTATAGAAAGAAATACTTTTTCAAACAGTGGAGCGACATGTCTTTGTGGAGAAAATGTTGCTTTTCTAACCTCTGCTTTTTGCTTACCCATCCAATAGTCATCTTTCTCTTCGAGGAGCCAGAACTTCTTTGCTGTCTATGGTCAACAGTTTGCTTTGCTGTTGACTTCAGTCAGATAACAAAGCAAACTCAACCCTTGTATTTCACGACAGGAGAAAACTGAGATGGTGGTAGGTCTTGCTGTTACTTCATCAACTAGCCATATTTGCCATATAATGCTGTAAAAATGCACACCATAATATCCATTCTTACTGTTTCCTACATGAGATGACATGCTGGAAATAATGGATTCTACAATGAAAGCAAATATACATAGTCTGTGTTTCCCCAAGTGTATCTGCATCTTTGTAATCAGACAGCCTCTATCATGCAATGAACTCAATGTACCTGTGTCACAGATTAACAGATTAATAAAGAAAAGATCTTCCTTCTAGGGAAAAGAAGAACATATATATTAATTTTAAGTTTATAAGAAAGTTCTCACCTGGTTGCTTCTATCATACCCTTTAACCTTGGATGGTGCCTGTCACATCTCACTTGACCTAGATGAGTTCCTAGTCTGCAAAGACTGGTGAAATTTCCACCAGAAGGGTGTGAAGAAGTTGTAGATATATAGATGCTGAAGGACAGGTACTGCACATGGGATAACCAAATGTCCAGCTTTAAAATGGGGTTGTGTATCTTGCTTTTTTCATATAGATGTCCTTCAGCTGACGGTTTTCTTCTCATTGCTATGAAAGAAAAAAAATAGTTTGGATTATTCTTTTTCAGAAACAGGTTGTTAATGTCAGCCAGGGATAGTGGGTTCTCTCACAAGAAATTATAGCACAAGTTATTTGACAGAGAGCTTATTCAATAACAAAATTCCATGTTAGTACCAAGCCATCACTTTATCACATACATTCCTCTTGCATCTAGAATTTGTCCTGCACAAAAGATTTATTTAAAAGATTTTAAATAAACCTTATCTTTTCTCATTAGCAATGAAGAGAGGTGGGTGTCACATTTTGCCATTCACCTCTATCTTTGTGTATTTTGATGTAAGGCAACAGAATGCCACCTACTATTTAATTAAATAGGAATCTGGATTAACTCCAGCTGTGGGCCATGTAATCAGGGTTTGTGACTGTGCTCAAAAAGGGGTGTTTTCCCTGGCTCATATTTCATTCCTGCATGGAAATCTGCTCTCACTCAAACCTGTCCACATGCTGCAGTAAATGATTTTCCCTCCCTTCTGAATTATACACTTTGGCACCCCTCACTACAATTCTTTGAAAAGAAACAAAAAAGTACAAACAGCTTGACTGGTCCACTTATACTAAGCACTATTTAATGATGAGGGGCTTTACTTGTTCATGTATAAATCTACCATTTATTCAAGTAATTTTACCTTTCCTTAACCAGGCATATCACCATCATAAATGACAGACACACTTTCAACACTTGCTACTTATTAAAGTATTTTTGTTACTATTCAAATACTGAATTATATATAAAATAAACATGAAAAGTCAGACTGAAGTTGCAAATAATTTTTTTTCTGATAGATGAAAATTTTCAGAGACCCATATGTATATATTTTGGAGAGTCTAGTCCACCCATAAACATCAGTATGTTTTCAAGTCTGAATATGAGAGTGTGAATATTTGTATAAAGTAATGAACTGACATATCCATAAGAATTTGTGATCATATTTGATTTTCTATAGTCTTCATAGCACCTTGACCCTTTAGGTGTCATTATCGATCCATGGTGGTGCTTTTGACAGAGTATGTCTTGACCAACAGAAAAGACAATTATCAAATAGATGTTGCTTATTGTTCATTTCCTTAGACTGGACATTTTTTGCAGTAATTTGATATGGCATGTTTTCTCAAGATATCAGCAGAGATTCAGAGTACAGATGACAATGAAACCTAAATCAGAGCTCACCATGCATAAAAGATTCTGAAACTTTGAATTTTTAAAATTTTGTAGCTTGTGTGGAGGTTACAGATGAGTAAACTCCAAAGCGTTTGGCCTTACCACAATATTAGATTTGCTGGCCAAACGTCACCTGCCAAAACAAACTAGAAATAAATAGCTCTCCATTTTCAGCAGAACAGAGCCATCTCCCCTCCCTTTTTCATCTCTATTTTAGTCTTTCTTCTAATCCATTAGCATGAAAAGACTATTGAATGAAATTCTGGAAAATACATCCAAATATTTTAGACTTTCTGATAAATTCCCTAAAGGACATTGTAAATGGCAATTTTGATCACCACAAATGGTCTATTTACATAGAGTTGTATAGGAATATATAGCTGTATGTGGCAAGATGTTTCTTCATCTACCATAACGTATCATAGTCTGTCTCTCAGGAAAGTGAAATTTTTTGATCTCACTTTCTTTAGTTCTTGGGGTTTTTTTAAAAAAAGCTGAAGAAACAAAATTGTTCTTATTTTCTTTTTTTTTTTTTGTCTTCAGGATGTTTATCTAATTATTTTCCTAATGTTGTTTTTCACTGAATTTCCACCTACCCTTCATGCCAGTCCTTACAAAGAAACTAGTCATTGTAGTACTGTCTCTATAATGTTTCTTGTCAAGACAGTGGGTGAGAAAGTTTTAATGTCAGTCCTAGAATCTGCTCTGATGAGATTCTAATTAAGTTGCCAGTACAGAGAAAATTAGAAAATCACAGCAGTTTAAAGCTTAACCTTCAAGGAAGCTTGCACAGATATGAATAACGTTATTTCTGAAAGACAGTATGAGTGCAGTTGCAGGCGCTAATGTGAAGCGATGCATGTTCAGTAGATCATCTTTCCACACTGTTAAGTGGAACAAGTCATAGCACAAGTGTATATTTAAATGCTTGAGGATCAACGATATACTGTTATTCTTGAAGGAAATTATGGTGGCAAAGGTAGTTTAAATTAAATCATATAGTGAAAAGTACCCCCTGCAATTTTTATTTGTCTCCAATCCAGGTCATGGTTGAGCTGTACCTACATAATTTCACTTGCCAGCTCTCACCAGACATAAACAACCAGACAAGTTTGTATGACATCTGAATATTTGAAGCAAACTCAGATTCATGATAACACTTCTATCCAGTTTCTCATTCTGGATGGAGAGCTATTTGTCTCAGATTTTACATCATGTTCACCATTCTAGTATTTAGCTGCATATATGTGAGTTGTGGCAACTACATATATGTTTATATTCCTCTTATATGGAGATCAGGACATCTAAAGTGAGGTGAAAATCTACCCATCCACCTTTTTATGTATTATTCTTCTATCCTTCTGCTGAGTAAATAAACTGGGAGTCCTCTGTGCAGATATATCTCATCAATAACTTGCAGCTTTAACAGTACTCCAGATCTCTGCCTCCACCTCTGTTTTTAATACTGCTGTGGTTTTCAACCAAAGAGACAGTGCAAGTCAACCAGTCAATCCCACGACAAACTCCACTAAGGACTTCACAGTTAACAAAACAATGAATGAAACATTGTTCTGGCACACAGAACAGCTTTCTGCTGTCTTCTGCAGCCTTTGCTTTTTTTTCCCCCAAGTGGAAAAGCAACTTCAAAAACAAGGTGCTGTCATTTTAGCAAAGGAGAATTAGGACTGTGAAAGGATGAAGTGTCCTTGCACAGAAAGACTGCAGCTAAAATTGTATCAATATTCCTGTTATAAACTGATAAACACAGAGCTTCGTGAGGTCAAGTTGTACATGCTTGAGCTGACATGCCAATCTGCCAGCAGTCATATGGTTCTCATATGGCGACACGCCACAGATGCCAGGAAAATGTGAGAAGTTTCTGGCTCATTTCATCTCACTCTCCTGAATGCCATGTTTGCCTGCACACACACACACACACACACACACACACACACACACACACACACACACACACACATGCAGAGTAGATTTTCTATTTTAAATAGAGCTGTTATAGCCCATGTATTCCCATTTTCTTAAAGGATTTGCAATAACCCACCCAAAGCGATTCCTGAAACTTCATAGTAAGACTTGTCTTGGAAATTAAAGCAGGCTTTTTTTTCTTACTAGCCTTTGAAACACTCTCCTAGCCATTTTTAAATGACATCAAAGGGCAAAATTAGAGGAAGAGACAGACAAGATAACAACACATCATATGCGGATGCATTTTGCATTCTTATAATATATATTTACAGAAAGGAATCTGAAAAGTTTTAGTTGTCTCAAAATGAGACTTCTTCCAATCTCTAACAACATTAAAACAGCTCTTTTTAATGCTTGAACAGCAGCAAGTATTTCTTTCTTTGGTTCTGTTTCTTCAATGTGCATTTTTATATTAACAATATAATGCCTCTATCACATGGACTGACATGATAGTACATTAACAATTGCCTACATTCATATTTGATAAACAGACCACAATTATTCATTGAGTGTATAATGCACAATTTACAAATTGTTGAAATATGTATTTCCACATCAGACCATCTTTTGAGCTTTTACATTCTTTTGTGTCACGTTCAATAGTCTTCAAGATGAATTGTTTCCCTTTTCCTTTTAAACTGTTACTAAAGGGAAAAGGATAACACAAATCTAACTACAGCCATTTTTAATGAAAAGACTTGCTTCTACAAATGAGAGTATACACTTCATCCTTGCCTCCTCAAGTCCAGCTACTGTGATTTTATATGGACTAACTTCAAACTGTTAATGGGAAAACATAAACTAATTTTAAGCTTAATGAAAAACAAAAAGTTCACAATGTGTGTGTGTGTCTGTGTGTGTGTGTGTGTGTGTCCACACATGTTCAACTATACAAGGAGTGGTGATTTCTCAATGCAGGACCATGTTTGAAATTAATTTACCTCTGGCACCACACCTACCTTTGGTCAGAAATCTCTCTCCAAGAACATTAAAATACCACATTTCTGGCAGTCTCAAACTCTTTATATTAGCCTACAGGGAAATAATTTGTTTTTTTCCAGTGTTAAGATTTAACTCCTTAGGATCACACTTTCTATAAGTTCAAGAACAGTAACTTTCTTGGGTGTAAAAAAAAAGCTAGGATTTGGTAGTATTAGCCCCTGAATTTACAAAACTTGAACAAGAAATAGCAGAGAATTCTCTGTTCTCTGAAGATGTGAACATTTCAATAATAAACATTTAGATTTTTTTATTTTTGTTTACACATGACATGTAAATTGAGGGAGGAAGGTCACCTCAGGCATTAAGAACAGTAGCCTACTGTTGAGGAAAAGAAGGTTTGACTCCTTTCTTGGCCTGAAGATTCCTGCACAATCTTGTTTCTTAGTCTCTAATTTACTGCCCCCTATCCCTTCCCCAAATCTGTTTAGATTTTGCACTTGACCTCTAAATATATGGACCAGGGAATGCTTTTCATCTTGTGGGTTCAAATTTATGTCCTATCTGCAACCTGATGCTGGAGAAATGCCCATATTGTTTTTCCAGCACCCGAGTTTTCATGGCCAAATGAATGCAGATGCCAGTGAGAGCATAGCTGGGCTTTGGTGTGGTCCCACATCACATCAACAGGGAGGCCATGACAGGGAGGGTAGAGCATTTCAAATATGAGAAGTCAAAGTCCACACGCCAATGTCTCAGCTCATGGCATGCCTCATGTGGATGCTCAGACAAAGGACAAAGAAAATGTGATAAAATAGTTCTGAAAGTCCTGACACGACATCTATTAAGTATCAGAAAGACAAATACTAGTTGTATTAAAACTAAACTAAGTAATTTCCCTGCTTAGAAAGGGAACACTACTGGAATATTCTTCAGTAACAAATCCATATTTTCCTTCCCTCAAACCCATGGTTTTAATATCGCTTGCATAGGTCTTATTTTTTTCACGGTCTTGCCTTGTTTCTCAGGTTTCAGATGAGGTAAGTGTCTCATAGAGTTTGCTTCAAAAAGAGCTATTCTCAATAGAATGGTTAAGTATTCCTGCAATATTTTGACTTGCAAGTGTCATCAAAATACAGTATTATATGAAAGAGTCCTCAATATGAGTTTGGAGTTTCTTGTTCATCTTTTTCCTGAGATCAATATCTGTGAAACATGTCACAGACCCAAACTTGGATCTACAGTCTTTTTTATGAAGCCTTTATTTTCCCTAGTGTATTTACTCAAGAGACCCTCATTACTGGAAAAATAATAATATAGAAGCTGAAGAACAGTACTCCAGTTTGTTTGTTGCTCTCTAAAAGACATGCATTTGCACAAATGTTTTGGAATAAACATTTGTGTTTGTGCTTACACAGTAATTAACAGATTGTAAATACCATCCAAAGTACAGCATCCACTTAGACTTATTGTATATATAACCCCTACATGGATTTTGGTATATAAGACATGGGTCCTGATTAGATTTTACTTTCCTTTTATTATTAGCCATCATTGAAGATAAAGGACTTCTTGAATGGAGTCAGCCTGTTTTAACTCAATGTGCTTCCTCTTGAGATTATAATAATGAAATCAAAGCAGCAGCAGTTTCAAATATTGATTTCAGCAGTGCAGACATTGTCTACTACATATGTGTTATCAATACCATGACCTCTTTGCAGTGATCAGAACAATTTCTGTCCCCAAACAAATTAACACATTAGAACATAATTCAGATGACAACAAATATTGTACATGTAGCTCTACCTTAATATTTGAATCACAATTTTTTTAAACTTAATTTGTCAAGTTCATAACTATCGCTTGAAACTTGCTGACAAGGAACCTGATAACACATCATATCAAATTCCATTTTACAACTGTTTCCTTGGAAACACAGGCATAAAAATGGGCCATGCACAATGGAATGAAATCAAAGGAATCAAAATAAACCTTAAAGAATTCCCACTAATCACAAACTCTTTCCTTTGTTAAAATTCATGCAAAATCAGGGATAATGAGTGTCACAATAAGAGCATCATTAGTCCTACATTGCCATAGACCCTACTTGTTTTGGCCCTGATCCATGACACCACTTTAACATGTATGCAACTTTAAATGCATGAGATATCCCACTCAAGAGAATGAGTCATGTGCTTAAGGTTATTCATGGACTTAAGAACTGCACAAGAGGTGGCTTTGCCTCCAGAGCCTCACTAGTTATTAGAGAAAGCACACACACACACACATATATGTGTGTGTGTGTATATATATATATATATATGCACACTTCAGGCTGTGTATACATCCTTGGAAGCCACGCTCAGGAATAAAAACAACATACAAAATCCTCAAGTCTTCATATACCATATGTTACGACTTCTGATTATTTAAAACCATGAGAAGATAACTGGATAAAGGTAGGAAGACATTTATTTTGAGCAATCTGTTTACATAGGGGTATAAATTTTATTTAACATAAAAATTGCATGCCAGTTCAAACAAGAAAAATTACTTTTTTTTTGACCTTTGGGATTTTCTTCCATAGGTTTGAAGTGACTTCAGAGTAAGATTTCAGGTCACCTGGTAAGAGAACTGTGCTGAGATTTACAACTACCTTCCTAAAATTTTCCTGCCCATTAAGTTCTGGGTTTTTAATTATCAAGCAAACCAACAGTTCTCCTTCCTTTTATTGAAATCAGTAAGATAAAGTTGGGTATGTAGATTCCAGTGCTTGTATTTGAGACCTAGCGCATTAGATTTATATGGCAGGACTATCAAAATGCAGATATTATGCTGGTAAATGTATTCTTTCTCCCAGTAAAGCAGTTACATGTACCAGACAACATGTTAATTCTACCACTCCTTGGATCAAAAAAAGCACAATCTGATCAAAGGCTTTTCAGAATACCCTTCTTATTTTTTCCATCTACATTTAGGCAAAAATGCTATGAATAAAGAAGGAATTTCTCTTGGGGAGTTTATTCTATATTGTACATCACATAGTATCTTCTGTCTTTCTCTAATGTAACTAGTACCAACAATTCATTACTAACTTGTAAAAAACCCTAGTTATTATACAGTATCTTCAAAGATTTCAGATCTCAAGGTACCTTACAAAGGAGTTATATATCACTATCTCATTTCTACAGACAGGAACACTGATGTATGGAAAGACTTCTCATCAGAATTGTTTATTCCCCATAGATCTTAGATTTGCACTGAGGTATTTTAATTTCACAGATTTTCTAATGATCTCACAGCAATCAAACTGTAATGGATGTCTTACTTGATCTAAGTGCAGTAGAGAAGAAATAAAACTTAAGGTTGCAAAGGGAAAGACTTCTAATGTAAAGAAGAAAATGGATATCAAATGCTGTTGAAAATGAAGCCCCTTTAGTGTCAGTGCTTCAGTTTCGGAATACAGGTCCTGACACAAGGAGAGAAAATTTAGAAGTACTTGAATGCTAACTTCTCCTACCTTTTGTCTTTTCCCATCTAGCAAATAAATGTTGGAAGTACTCAACTAACCCTCATGAAACTTTTTTCCCCCAGTATTTTTGCCTCATAGCAGAAAATGTGGAATATTTTAGTCACAATTTTGTATTCATGAGATTTTATAAGCAGATATCGTATGGTTGATTTTTTTTTTGGTAGTCTATATCTGGCTTTCCAGAGTTCACTCCCAGTTTTAGCAGTTTTTTCATGTATCTCTGGATGAAACCAAACCTTCATTCCTCTAAAATAATGATTATTAATTTTTCCTTGAATCTGACCTATTCTTTGCATAGCAAGTTGACCTTTAAACTTTTCAGACAAAGCTATCTCTACCTATATGTTTGTAAAATATCTGCTAGCCTTCACATTTACTTAACAAAATTAATGCATAAGAATTCATAGAATCATGTCATAACTACAGTTTCTTTTTTTCTTTTTCTGTTGTTACGTTTACTTTCCCTACAGCAGCAGCCTGCCACAGGAAATCTGATTTCCAGAGCCTTAGGTTAAATGATCAAAGGTGTAAAGCATCTCAAGTTCTCTTGAAATTGAGTTATTTATTATCTATTCCCATTCCTGTGTAGAATGGCACTTTTATATGATCTCAAATGTTTTTACTGCTATTTTCTTCACATGGTTTCTGGAAAATTTGTACATATAAGTGGACTACATTGTGATTTTTGTTAAAATTAAGCTCAAATCAGTTATATATAACATAAAAAACCCCATGAAATAGAGTTGCTTGTTGTCACCGTTGGCATAAATTCAAATTGGCCAAGAAGGGTGTACAAGAAAGTGTTCTTCTCCACTGCCTTCACAATTAAACATCACTTAAATGAAGTTTCAGTGTTTGCTAACTACAGGTTTAGAACAGAATTTGAAATTGTTTTAATAGAAGTCAACAGCAATTCTTGCCAACTGCAGAGAGAATCCTGAGAGTGCCCAGTTTCTTTATTTCATAGGACCTAATTTTATATAAAATTTTGTGCTCATTCTTGGGGCTCTTCTATGAGCCAAGATAATGTTACGTTACTTGCACATTAGAGAAATACCTTTGTATTTCTTGGTTACTTTCAGGTGGCAACAGCAAGGAAACTGAAGGCTCGACCCATGGATTTCATTTTAGCAGTGTCTAAAATATGGGTACATGCTTCAATAAGGAATGTGTCTTTTCACAACTGCACATGGCTATCACTGTATGATAGCTAAAGTTACTGGTACTCAGAGATAATTTTGTGTTGAGAGATGTGCCAAAATCAGCACATATATGCTTGAATATTTCTGGGAAATTGCAAAATTAATCCTAGTTGAATATAAGATTTAATATAGAGCTGCCATCTCCTACCAGGGACTAGAGTGGGTTTTTTCTTGGCTTTTGGTGTCTTTCTAGTAATTGTCAAATTTAATCCTACACATTTCTGCCAAATAAGTAAAATGAACAGTGTCAGAAGGCATTAAATGATGTTAGCAGCTACAAGCTGTGTATAGCAGATCTCTGTAAACATCATAAGGCCTTTTCTCCATAAAAGTCCAACAGCAAACATTTTAGTGCTGCTGTTGCAGATTTCAGTCTATTTTTGAGCCTTAGTTTTACTGAATTTCTGTTGGCCCTCTTTCCTCATTTGTTTCTTCCTCTTCAGCTGAAACCATGAGGTCTATATCTCAAGAGCATGTAACATTGCCCACCTGTGTGGGAACTGTCAGCAGTGTGGGAGCTGCCTTTTACCTCCTGATCCCAAAACAAGTTGGTTTTTCAAATTCTCTGCAAGTTCTGCAGGGTTGTAGCTGCCCAAAATTTGTAGAAGGATCTCCAGTGGAAGCTAAAAGAGTGTAGACCATCAGCAAAGAACTTTCTATGTTCAATCCTGCAAGAAGACCCCAGACTTCTTGGTATTACATGAAAGAGAACTGCAGTCACTGTCCAAGTAACACCATCAGAAATCCCACTATGCAAAATGTAGTTAGTATCAAATCACCACACCTTTTTTTTTTTTACTTTTTTTAAAATAACCACTGCCTCTCACATCTCTTTTATTACTTCATTTCTGAACCTTCTTCCCTGTTTTGTGGTCCTTAAGCCTTTAGCTTGTCACACCTTAAGGAGAGTGATTCACAGTGACTGAGGAGGTCAAAAGTCACTAAATTACCAAAGGAATGAAGTATGAAAATAAAATCTCCCTAAAGGTTGTTGATTTCTAATTTTATGTACAGAGAGGAGGGGCAGTGGGGAAGGTTTTCTTTTCCCTTAATTCTGCCATATTGTCTGATTCACAGCCGGAGACAAACTGAAATGGCCATCTGGTTGATGTGCATACAAAAGGAGTGGTTTGCCAGACAAAGAAAGTACCTTTTATCATACAAAGCAATGCATCTCCTCTTATCAGGCTTCTATTCTGTGGCTCTGGTGGAGCTGCAGGTAGGTAGGAACAGACCTACATACCACCCAGATGTAGCCACTGCTCTTAAAAATAGTAATGCAGGTACATAATGGTCTAAGAGCTCTGTTGTACATTCATAACATGAAATATACTTCGATCATACTGAATGTTTTCCGCTCCTGGTTTCTGATTTTAGCTAAACTGTTCTGAGTTCACTAATTTTCTCCTATCACATGAGCAATTACCACATTTTACATTCAAATAACAACTAAAAATCCGACTGGGACCACTGTGTAAATGACCTTTCTGAATAGGGTCATGTTTTTTGTAGCTATTTAATACTGTCCACAAAAGTATCTGTCTAATTTTTGTGATGGTAATTCTGTGTCCACATGCATAAAAGAAAACACTGCATGAAAAACATCCCCTTTTTGTCCAATATCAACTTTTGCATTTTTAATCAACGCACCCAAATACTTCCAAATGGACACTCTATACTACCTGATATAATGTATATTTTAGTTCAAACTGCTGATCCCAGTGTATCCACCAGTCAGACTATGTGAAATGTCCCAGAAATTTTAAAAGAAAAATTGTCAGTAGAACATTATGATAGGCATTCCCCTTTCATGGTGATAGCTGATCAGAGGAAAACGAGAAATTCATGTTAGTTCACATGCACAAGATACCTGCTGTGTTTATGACTTATTCTTTACCCTCTATGAGGTACATTCATTAGATGAAAGACAATCATATGTATGAAGCACTGGCATTGTTGTTCAAAATCAATCCTTTATTTCAATTTTATCATCCTTACTTCTCCACTGAAACCTGCTGTTCTTGATACTGGACTCTGTTGACCTCCTCTTAAGGGGGTATTTCATTGCCTTTGCTGCAGTGATAACTATGGAAGTATAACATCCCATTTTCCCATAAAGCTGTCCAGGGAACTGGAATGGAAATTGCCCTGAACTGCCAATGGAAGCGACTCCACTCTTGAGAGTGTGTTGTTCAATGCTGATATTCCCTTTCTCCTGATTTCCTTCCATTTTAAATGATTTGTAAAAAAGATTGGAGCAATATGTTTTTCTAACTAGAATGAAGGTCAAAGAAATAAAGGCAGCAAACAAACAAAAGGAAGGTAATGAGGGATCCCAGGTTTCTAGGCATTGTTGGGAAGTGTGTGGCAGGCATGGCAATATTATTAAATGCTCCCCAGGCAACAATTGCTAGGCTCCAAATTCTATATTTTTACTCCAGAAAACAAAAGCTTTTCCTTTTACAGTCAACTATCTCCTCCATCAATACGTAACAAAATACCTCCTATAAAAGCTGTTTCATTTCAGACAGTGACTTTCAATGTATTTATGCTGTCGTGGTATAAGGTCATATTAAAACAAGAAACAATCAACTTACAGGTTGATCCCAGAATATGGGAGTGTAATTGCAGCAAAAATATTCTAATGTCATTTTACAGGTCCAATACTTTATTGTGAAATAAATGTGCACACAACATGTCTTGAAAGATGTTACTGAATTGTAAGTGTCAGTCATGCAAGACGTAGAGATTTAAAAGCAGTCTTTGTATTCACAGGTCCATGACACAGAGTCCCTATTTGGAATGCGATGAAAGAACACTCAAGGACAAAAGCATTTCTGGCCTTAAATTTCCCTTCACTTCATTCAATTATCTAGAAACCTATCCTTTTCTCCTCCTCATAATATATGACTTCAAATTTCTATGCATTAAGTGAAACTTCCCCCTGTTGGGGAAAGACCTCCAGATTTCTCAGACATGCAGTGCCAAATTTCAACTGGGTCAGGCTTTTTTACCACTGACCTAGTGCACATGTGTATTGAAATGTGCCATGCATTATGTATCATGCATTATTACCCACTAAACAAGAAGTAAACCCATTCATTATACCCAAACCAGTCTCTGAAGGTGATTTCACATTCATCTTCCCCCGAAGGTACCCCTTCAAGACTCTCCTCCAAGAGGTCATAGTGTCCTTGTAGAAGTTCTCTGAAGACCGTGGTAGAGGAAAACAAGCTCTGTAGCAAGGGCTCTCCAGTGTGTAGCTGCGGGCTGGGACTTGTCAACCAAATTACCAATCTAGACTTTGCCCTCTTTACCACAGATGCAAAGCAGACTTCCCTGCTACTCCCTTTGTGACCAGCATGAGAAACAAACAGAAAATAAAATACAGTAAGAAGGTAGCACAATACACAAAACGATCAGGATTTAGCTACAATTTAGAGAGATCCCAGTTTGGTGTTGCTCGTGGCAATTGCATTAATTTTTCAAAATAATCAATTTCCAAAATCTTAGTGACCAAATGCCTAAATGTCTCACCATGTGGGTTGGTTGCCATAAGTATTTATTATACTGTTATATTAGCTTATATTTTGGAAACTGCATCATAGGAAATGCCCATGCAATACTCAGATGTTTTCCTGGATTGTTGTCCTGGATGAATTGGACACAAGCAAAACAGTCAGCTGTGGCATGTTCAGTTCTGGGAGAGGTTGCTCATACACTTGCTCTGCTGTGCCCCCTGTTACCATGTAACAGGAAAAAGCAGTGGAAGACCTTGTAATCACAAATTAAACTTCTCAGTAGACAGAGCAGAAACCCTCAGGAGCTTATCTCTAAAACTTTCACCTCGTTCTCCTAGCAGAACCTCTTGCTTTGTCAGATCAAGGTTTTGCCAACTCCCAGAGTGCCAGGTCAAAACAATGGGCTTACACTGAGCCATTTCTGTCACAATCTCTTGGCACCTGTGTGCTAGTGAGAGAGAGCATAGCTCTTCTCCCATGCATGGAAAAAGTCGTGTTGGTAGAGAGGAAGAGAGGTTGCTAGTACAAAGGCAACCTATTTATTTGTTTTGCAGGCATAAAATGTGCAAGCCAGGATGGTCAGCTATATGTGCAAAATCAGACAGATGGAACAGAAACCTGCAGTTTAAAATGTGACCCTTGCTCCACACCCAACAAAAAATAAAATTTTAAAAAAAATTGCCTTTGATAACACTCTGTT
Organism: Myrmophylax atrothorax; assembly: GCA_026770055.1. Classification (NCBI taxonomy): domain Eukaryota; kingdom Metazoa; phylum Chordata; class Aves; order Passeriformes; family Thamnophilidae; genus Myrmophylax; species Myrmophylax atrothorax. The sequence continues at coordinate 117,297,075 of JAOXXN010000395.1, forward strand.
TTACAGAGAAGTGTGTGCCAAGGACTTACTCAAACCCAGTGAAGTTGTTGAAAAGAGTCACTGCTGTTAACAGACTTTGAACCAGGCCAAAAGACTTTCTAGAATATTTCATGAGTAACAAAGCTAAAAATGAGTAGCTGGAAAGGCTAAGGGCGACAGGGACATTTTAAAATGTGGTGGTAGAAAACCAAACATGCAAGCGAGCAAACCGAGAAAGACAGTGACCATCTGCCACATGGAGCAGGGACACAGACGTCGATCCACTTCTTGTACCAAAGCAGGCCAGGAAGAACTTGGGGCAGGATCCCGCGGGCAGGAGGAAGGCTGCCCTTCACTTCCTCTGTTGCCTCTCATCATGTCCTTTCTTCAGCCTGGCAATAGAGCTTCAGCCTGGAAGTCCTCCTGTGCAAGCTTGAAATCCAGTGATAAGTGCATTACTTTACCTGACCTTAAAAGAAAAGGAGCTGATCAAGCCAAGGACACCAGAAAAGATAAGTATATATAGGAGAAAAAATTTGGAAAAAATAAAGGAATGAATATGTTTCTTCACCACCACTTTTGGGGAAGCTCACCTAAGACCCTTGGCTACACACATGGTTGCACAAATGGCAGAAAACCTCTGGTAGGTACCGCCTTGCCTGCGTGGGAATGGATATGGGGCATTTGGGGCTGCTGTTGGTGCGGGTCATGGACAGGGACAGGCAAAATGCTACAAAGGGTCTCACCTGGGCAGACTGATCCTGTAAAGTAGTGAGCCTCCTTGCCAGGGGTGTTGGGATACTTGAAGGATTGGGCCCTGAATGCCTATCCTTGATAAGCAGTAGTGGCAAAAAGGCTATACTCAACATTCATCCAAAACCAAGGAAACCAGAGTCACTGTAATTAGAAGTAGATGTGGAATTTTTATCATAAATGGGAAAACCCAGCATTTAATATATAGCACAAGGTTCATTTGCAGCCATATAATTACTGTCAGCTAATGCCTGATAAACCCTGCCTAAACTGGGTTTTTATTATATCTATTTTATTATATATCTATATTTACTCTGAGAAAAGTTGGACCAACTTGTCCAAAAGACTAGGGGTCCATTTTATGTGCCTGGGTGTCCAAGCACCTGCCAGCTGTTTGTCCCTTGAATTGAGGACATCATGTTTTCAATTTCCTTCAATAAAGCTATGAATCTGGCAATTTGCTGGCCTGCTTCAGCTAAACAGAAAGGACAATTTGAGAAAGATCATAGTTCAGGCTCAGTCAGACGGAAACGATTGAAAACAGAGAGCTGGCTGCTATGTTTCCCCAATGCAGCTTGCTGTCGCAGTTTGACTGACAAACTGACTTTTTTGAGGTGCTCATGCCCATTTCAGTCAGAGTTTATTGAAGGTGATTTTGATCTTCTCCATGAGGCCACAGCAGCGGCCATGCCATCTGTCACCTTGATTGCATCGTGGATTCTCTGGAGAGAGTGCGATGGCTCCTGATCATTTACAGATTGTGCTGCTTTCGCCTCCATAAGGACCACATGCACAGAGCCAGATGGTGAACATACACGCTTATTATAAGTCTTTATCTCTGTGCAGGAAGGAGAGGCACCATTAGATCTCCCTCAGGAGCTCTGCTCCTCTCTACCATCATGCTGCTCTTCAGCAAATACAGTCTTCTTCAGCTGTCATCAACCTACCTCTGAAAATTAAAAAAATAAACAATAATTCCATCAGCGCAGGCACGAGACGCACAAACAGTGCCACAAAGCAGCTCCCCCCGCCCCTTCCCCCGCATGCACACACACTCAGGCTCCTGCGACTGTCAGTGTTAGGTGGAAACAAGTTTGTTCGCGAAAAGACAGTTAATGTGCAATTAGGAGAGACTTCTTTGTGAAAATAAAGCAGTGCCATCCTGGTTGTTCTTGGCACATTTTTAATTCAGTGCATTCTCTCTTTAAAGCAAAGCCTGAGCACACGATTGCTGTTTTTCCAAAGGCAGCTTTGTGTTTGTGTCTGTGTTTCTCCTGTCGGAGAGCAGTCATGGGATTCTGGTTGCCACGGGTTGCGTGGCTGAAATCTGACTTTCAGAGATGGAGAAAGAGGGACCGGCTGCAGGGAGCTGTGTCTGAGCTGGGGCCTGTTGGGTGAAGAGGCAGAGCAGCCACCAGAGTGGCAATGGCAAACACTGAGTGTATCAGTGGGCTACTGTAAACAGATTTGTTGAGTCCTCTCGGCAAAGAACAATCCTACAGTCACTCTTTGCCGAGGGAGAGGGGAGCATCGGCAGCCTGCACGAAGTACAGACACCCACCTCGACTCATTTAATACATGTACCACACACATGACCTCGGGTACGAGCTGCCAGATTGCACAGTTTGAGTGTTTCTCTGAGAGTTCCGTTTTGGGTTTGCAGCTTCTGCATAACAAACACTTAATTGCTAGTAACATGGCTTTTCCTTGTTAGCTGCTATGTTCCCACGAAACTGTGGTTCCTCCTTTAAAGAACTGTAATTATTAAATTTCAGAGTCTTAGCAGAAGAACCATTGCAGACACAAATTTCTGGGCTTTGCCAAGCACAGAGCATCTTTCAGAGTGAAAACCTGGCCTACTTCCAACTACAGTGTCTTTTCTGAAGCACATGGAGATTAATTTGTTTGTTTCTTTCTTAAAAGTGCTTCTTTTCTGAAGACTGGATGTCAGGAAGACAAGATTCCAACATGAGACTGACACCTACCAAAATGCTAAGGGAACTTTTTCAGATCATTATCCCAGATATGGGGATAAAATCAGGAAAATGAAAAATGATGAATTAAGAAAGAAGAGGGTGATAGATGGAGATAGCATCAGTCACACTGATTTTTCTTTGCTCTTTCTCTTTACATGTAAAAGCAGGGCTCATATCAATGTTGTCAATGATTTCTCTGTATTAATTGTTGGTAGAAATACAACAGTTTTTAAGTAACTTCTACTACAGGAAAACCTCAACTTCAATATGCTGAGATTCCACCCCATTTCTCCCTTTATTCAAATTATATGGAAGAGAAATGCACATTTGTCTAAAAAATAGTAGATTTCTCCACAGATAAAGCCATGTTTAAATCCGAGCTTTGGCAGCTCTCACAGATGATGGCAAATCCTTTTAGTTTTTTCCTACTCTGGATTAATTTACTGTATCAAATTTCCAGTTTTGTCACAAACCTTTTAAGATTTTACAGAGTCGTTCCCTACACTTTTTGTTTCAGACCCTGGATGCTATAGTATCAAAAGACAAAAAATAAGCAAAAAGAACTTCTCCCCACAAATTAAAAACAAGGTTTCAGATACGAAATTAAATAAGGAAAAACACATGCACATATGTTGACTGTGTACAAATATCACAAGCTTATATCAGGGCATTGTGTTAGACATTTTATGGTATTGTGTAGGCTACTAGCTGATGTTGGTGTTATATTTTGTGAATTTGTAATTCCACTAGAAAATATAAGGTCTCTATGTGGTATTACAAGTGCAGTAC
>JAOXXN010000395.1:117321363-117331551 GCA_026770055.1 Myrmophylax atrothorax
TTTTTGTTTGCTTGGGTTTTTTTTTTTTAAAACTACATGCATATTGAAGCTTCAAAATCTTGTAAAAATATAATGGGTGAGAAAAGAGCATAAAACCACCTAATGACATTATCTTCATCAAAAATCTTGCAATTCTGTCTACAAAAACAACAATAACTGAGGTATACAACCAAGCTAAGCTCTCCAGCTCCTTCTACCCTAGATTAACACAGAAGTACAAAAATGCTGATTTTATGCTTCTAACCTGTTAGACAATTCTGATGTAAACAATAAGAATGTACTAAAACAGTCATTTGATGCAAAATATCATTGAACAGATGTGCAGGACTTTTAACAATGGAGACAACTATGAGCCCCACACGTAGGTCTGCTCTGATTTTATTACTGTTAAACAACGTGTGGATACACCCTTGTCACATGGGACAGAGCACTCTTAACAAATATTAGTTTGGAGTAGACATAAGATCTTCAATTCTAAGTACCGGAAAGGAAGGCTGCAGATAATTCATCACAGCCTTCCTTTCATCAACCTCTTCTTAAATGTTCTTGCTCTCCTTTTGTCCCTCATATTTCACAACAATACTGGAGTTTTGTTTGGTTTTGTTTCAGTTCTTTCATGTTAATGAGATTACATATTTTAATAGTAATTATGACATGTTAGCAGCCTCTAATCTGTCAAATCCTTCTGAAGTCTGTTTTAGCTAAGGTTTCTTATACAATTGTTTGGTTTACTTACTTAGTTAATTATATGAACGTAACGCCTTCTTGTAACATCTCAGGAGATAAAGCTGGCAATCAAAATATTTTTGATTACCAATCTCAATTTAAAAATCTTTAAGATAATCAAGCATAAAGTTATAAATCTCCTCTGAGTCAGTCAAACAAGCATCTTGCTAACCTGCAAACTACGTTGTTACAATTAGTGTTGCCAGAAGATAGTCCTTCTTTTCCTTTTTTGGAATTATTTGGGTTTTTTCACCAGACAATCCACAACAGGGGGCTTGGAGGAAACTTTCAACTCATCATGAATGAAGTCTGTAGTAGTTTCTTCATGGGTTTCTAAATCGATGCAAATGATCTGAAACAGAACACTAAAAGTTTTGTCGTCTGAGGAGCTACAAAGACCTTTATTTATTTATTTATTATAGTACCTACATGCACAGATAATGAAAAATGGGTGTCTGATACAAACAGGTCGCAGCCTGACTTTCTCAGGAGACAAAACACATGATGGAAAGAGACAGATAGAGTGTGGGTAAGTGAGGAAGTGGGAAAAAAAGAAGTTTTGCTGTGTAAAAAATAGACTTCTCTCCCTCTGCTTAGTCATTGTCAACTGGCATTCCTCTGCTGACACTGTGTTAAAAAATAATTGTAAAGATGAAATTACAGGAGCATGGCTTGGCAGATTTCTGAATTTAGACAAGTTTTCCCCCAAGCATAACAAGTGCTGTTAAGAAGAGAGTAATGATGTTCATTGTTGAAATGACTGAATTTTTCAGACAATATCAGTGGCTTTAACACAGTACTCTGTGATCTGTGATTATCCGTCCAAACCCCAAAGTGTGAATTCCATCTGAAAACTTCCAATTAAGAACAAGGTGCTCCTGTAATCCTAAATATGATCATTCTGTGATTCAACTAATGTCAAAGTTAATTCCTTTAACTATTCCTTTGCACCATTCTAGTCCAGTTTCAATTTTCAAGGAGAACAACCAATGTGAAATACATCAAATACTAGCTTGAGCTAGTTTGTGTCCCTCAATCTTGACTTCACATTATACCTCTTCTGTCTTTTTCTCTCAACTTTATAACTGGCAGAATATGAGAATACTGATGTTCCCATGGGAAGCTCCTTTAAGGTCACTGAAGTGCCAGTGGATGCAGCAAGCTGCTTTAAATACCACCAATGGCATTAAGTGCTCTAGGACCGTAAATTCTGTGAGGTTAAGAATCAGTGCTCGTCTAGTTTCTGTGTTTGTAAATGGTGTAGCACAATGGTACCTCCTTGATCAGAAGATGTTACAAGCATGCAAATTGATCATTGGTAATGTAATGATGTTATACAAACCTACATTTCACTTGGTAGCAGCTGAACAACAAAAAGTCATTAGAATTCAGCATAAATGCCAAAATAGTCTTAGAAACTCTGTAAATGAACATATGAGAAGTCATAGCTGCCACAGCCAATATCATAATCTTACTTCAGAACAGATCATTGTTTAAAACACCAATGGAAGGAAAAAAAAATCTATGTATCTTTAAATCCTCACCTTTTGGGGAACTTTTAAACTGGTTTTTTTTGTAACGCCTCAAAAAATCAGTATCATGGGTCATTAGAATGAAAACTAAAAATGTACAAGAATGACTGCAAGGTGTTGAAAGTTCACTTCAAAATCATTTGAAAGGCAAAGAATATACTACTTACATAAAACTCCAGTTAGTGATTTTTCAAGAGCTTTTTAGCATGTTTTCCCTACCCATGTCCTTTGGTAATTCCTTTATACATAAAAGCACTAGTATTAAGCTACATATGTATGCGAGTACCAGTATTAAGAACCTAGTGATAATTAATGTCATTTTTGTGTATGACTGTTTTACTCATCTGATCAGAGAGGAGGAATAATGCCATATAATTAGAAGACCATGAGGCCTCCAAAGAAGGAAACATTTCAAATAACTTGCAATTAAGTAAAGAACTTCTGCTGTTTGTAGCATCAGCATTTCATATGCTGAACAAATCTAGAAAACGTCAACCATTTTGAGGAAAGCCCTTAGACAAGAAAGTTGAAGTCTGTTGAATGCATTTCCAACTTAAACTGTTCATCCATTTCTGTTTAGGATTTATTTCTTTGCACCCTGGTTTAGAGGGCTACAAGCCAATACTTGGTTGTAGTCCAACAATATCCCACATCCCTCAGGCAGATGATTTTACATTATAATAAATTAATGTATTTTAAAACAAAAGCCACACATAAACCCAAAATCCCTCTGCCAAATAAGATGCCCTTACTCCTAGACAGCATTTGAAGCCTGGGACAGAAAGGTACAGAGTACACTAATTTTAAGGAACAAGTTTAAATTCAGGATTTCCTGGATTATCAGACCCTGGCACAATCCCAAATATCTGAAAGCTGCTTCCCTCAGAAAAATGGGCTCCACGATACTGACAGCAGGAACAAAGCCTCATCTCCAGCCTGCGTAACGCAGTGTCCATCTGGACTGTGGCCACAGTGGCGAGTGATGGGGGCGAGTGTAGGAGTGGGTCCAGCCTACAGGTCCCCACTCCAGTGAGCTGGTGGTAGTGCACCTCAGCAGAAGAGGCTCTGCTCGGGCCAGCCAATCTGCCTCTCTGCAGTTGTATGGGCTACATACCATAACGCCACAAGCTGCCATGCTGTCACCTCCAGTGCTCTTCCCCAGCAGTGTGTGCCCAAGCCCTGCCATGCCTCCACTCTGCAGTTTTACCCTGACCACGGAGGGGGAAAAGTGGGTTTGTCCTAGAAAAGGAAAGGAGGCAAATGCAAACCTCATGGAGCAGTTCCATGTTTACAATAAAAGCACATTCAATTTATACTGTATCTTATGACAGGCTCAGTGTCTAAATTCTTAACCTGCCTGGTGAATGTGACATTCCCCAATCCGACAGTGTGTTGGGGATGTATCTGCTATACAATCACAGCATTGCTGTTAGATTTGTCGTATGTGCAATAATTTGCTTTTGTTTGAGCTACTTGGATCAGAAAAAAACCCCCAACTTCTCCTGCACTGACCCTGGGCGCCAGCCATATTGAAGAGTGAAGGGTTGTTGGCCTGCGGTGCCAACATACTCCACCTTCACGGGGAGGCCATGCCCCTCACGCTCCAGCAATGCCAGACGGCGCTTGGATGAGGCGGGATGGGTCTGGCAGGTGGCGGCACAGGAGGTAGTAAGTGAGAGCAGCACAGCATAACTAGCTGTAGCGTAGCAGTAGAATAATATTCTCGCGTCCTCAAAACTGTGGGAGTGTTTTTGACTTTGACTGCTTCCAATACCTAACAAATATGAGATCATGGCTTCTGGCATAGAAAGGACAAATTTGTAACCATGCCGATAAGACTGCCAGTGGTGGGAGGAGGTGTCACCTACCCTGTCCCAACAGGTAGTCCACTGACTTCAAACCAACACCAGCTCATCCTCTGTATGCTGCCCTAAAGCACTTTATATTCATCCAGTCTACACCCATGCAAGCCAGCAGCTCCCCCAAAGGGATTCTTCATGTGTCAAATCCTCCTTTCTTTTGAACTGGGAAGGGCAGTGTGGTGTGCAACCTCCTAGGTTGTCTTTGTTTGCTGTTTTAAGTCTTTGTACTAAACAACTCTTTTTTCTCAAAATATGCTTCTTCTAAGGAATACAGATCTATGGAAGCAAATGATCGTAATTGAAATATGAGCAGAGGCAGACAAGCTTACAAGCACTGGGCCCAAATAGCCAGACAACTTCACTATGTAATAAAAGTCCATGAATAATTGATTTCACTAGCTGAAATAAAGATTCATTTTAGAAAAGCTAGTTTTGGTACCAAATATAGAAATACACTGGACTGGAAAATGCTGCAGTGCAACATTTTAATAAAGTTGTCCTCCAAAACACGTACAAATGCCCCATTTTCCAATTATGAATATTTCAACACCTAACATTTTTTGCCAGAAAATCCTTGTCTCTGCCAACTAGTTTAAAGAAGAGCAAGTTTGAAGCAGTGGTTTGAACTCTGGAGGATCTATCTATCTCATCAGTAACTGTGTCTGTGATTCATGGGTGAGACTGCCAGAAGGTAGGATTAAGCAAATGGCTCTAAACTTCAGTGACACATATTGTTCTGTTGGATGCATGCCCAAAAACAGAGGAGACAGTATGTGTATGTGAGGATGTGTGTGAGCGTGTGTGTAAAAAACATTGCAAATTCATGTCATTGTGCTGATACTTGCATTGTTTCTGTGATACCAATAGAAAAATAGATGCATTTGAATTCTCTGCTGTAGTGAGAATACAGTCATGAACTGTGTTTAACGAATCCTCCAGACTAGCTCGGCCTTTCATTTTGCCAACACAGTTGTGAGATGCTGAGGTACAAGGAACATGTCAGAAATGTACAGGTGCAGTAACAGCACTATGAATGAGACATCCTGTTTATATTAGGTAGCAGGGAAGGGCATCAGCCAGTGACAATTCTGGATTACTTCTATATACTCTAACTGAAACAAATGAAAGGTTTGAAAGGTCTTTCATTTTTTTATCTGGTGTACAGAGCAAAGGGACAAAATGACACTGATTGAAAAAGCTATTTTCTGATTGTTCTGGGTGCAAAGAATTCTCCCATTGACAGAGACTGGTCCAGGCAGACAAATGACAAGTATGCCAATTGAATGTCATCTCAGAGTTTGCTAGAAAACCAATACATGGCCCATAGGAACTTCACCCAGCGAAATTTTATTTTATCCTAAGAAAACACTTGCAAAACAGAGACTGGCTGCTGTTTTCATGGTTTTGCTGCTGATGCATTGCATTTCCACTTGCAAGCCTTCATTGGTATTGGCTGTACTGATGTTTGCCTTTAAGATCAGGGTAGCAGCAGCTGTGTGATTCGCTCCTCTCACAGTTAGTACAGAAACATTCAACAGGAAAGCCTGAGGAACTATTTTGCACTTTGAGGAAGCAATAAAGGGAAGAGAAGGGTAAAGTGAATGACAGATAAAATGAATGAGACTCATCCATTTTGGAGAATGAGCCATATGTGAACAGAGGAGGAAAAATGATTAAAGTCTGCAGAAGTTTGAAATCTAATATGCAGCTCTGGGCGCAGGTTTCTATATTTCTTGTACTTTGTGCTTCTCCCTTCTGAATCCTTCTGCTGGCAAGAATCATACAGTATTCTCAATTTCCATGTTATCGTGGAGAAAAAGGGAGAGAATGAATATAAAAAGACAAGGATGAAGAACAATTTATTAGAAAAAAAATCTTTGCTTTTAGAGACAACATTTACCTTTGAAGGTACAATGGAATCACTCAAAATCAGCTCTTTACTTTTAATGAAAAACTGGCACTGAAGAGTATTGGTAAAGTAATACCATAGCAGGAAGGTATCTGAAGAAATTCCTTGCAGTTATGGAGTTATGTAATTGTGGTTTTGGTCAAACGACATTTCTGTTGTAGGGGAAAGATGCTAAAAATATATATAATGGTTCTCTGGGCTTTTTGTGTTTAAGAATTCTCAACTGAATTTCTTCAGATTCTAAGTAAGAAGGCACTGAACGTTTGTTGCTATTTATAAATATAATTTCTGAAAATGTAATATCAGATCTGAAAAGAAAAAGTTATATTCTTTCTGGTTTGAGTATCACTACAAAAGAAAAAAGGTCTGAAATACATATTCTGTTCCTAATTTGCCTCCATGCAGTGCCACAAAATTCAGATAATCCAGAATGCAAGATGCAAGCAAAAATCCATTTTGTACTGATATCTGTGCTAATACTTCAGTGAGTATGAAAAGAAAGAGGAGTAAAAATGGACTTTTCTTGTTGATAGAATACATATTATTCTGATTCTAAGTAGGCAAAGATGTGATACACAACAAGGTTCCTGGTCTAGGATGAAGTCAAACTTTATGGTGCAGTGAGATTACCAGGTCTGAAGTTTCATTACTTCCCATGAGAATCATGCCTTCTCTTGTCAGCATATTTACAAATCATAGAATCATAGAATTCTTTTAGTTGGAAAAGACTTTTAAGGTCATTGAGTCCAGCCACTACCCTGACAATGCCAAGTCCACCACTAAACTGTGTCCCTAAGTGCCACATCTACACATCTGTTAAACACCTACAGGGATGGTGAGTTCACCACTTCCTTTGGCAACATATTCCAATGCCTGAATCTTTTCAGTAAAGAAATTTTCCTTAATAACCAATGTAATCCTCTCCTGCTGCAATTTGAGGCCATTTCCTCTTGTCCTATTTCTTGTTACTTGGGAGAACTGACCAGCCCTCTCCTGTCTACAGCCTTCTTTCAGGTAGTTGGAGAGAGCAATAAGGTCTCCCCTGAACCTCCTTTTCTCCACGCTAAATAACCCCAGCTCCCTCAGCCACTCCTTACAGGTCTTGCTCTCTAGACCTTCCACCAGCTCCCTTGCCCTTCTCTAGATACACTACAGTGCCTCAAAGTCTTTTTTTCTTGTAGTGAGTGGTCCAAAACTGAACACAAGATTTGAGGTGGGGCCTTGAACATGATGTACAAAGCACCACAGAGTACAGAGGGAGTGGTGAGTACAGGGGAGCAATCACTGCCCTGGTCCTGCTGGCTGCAGTATTTCTGATACAAATGTTGGCAAGTACTTGCATTTGCCTGAAATTCACCACCAGTGAATTTAAATATTGCATTTGGGATAGTAACTATTCTACTGGGAGGTAAGTACTGCAAGTTCAGCTAGTGTTTTACTAAGGTCGGGCTCAATGAGCATACGTTGATTATCATGCCACACTCTGTAGCTGTTAGATCTGATATGGTATTTGTTGAAACACTACATTCATTGGGCCATGAAGTCCTGCAGTAAAGGGAAACTAATGGAAGCAATTAGGAAAGAACACCTGTCGGTGGAAGATTGCAACCCCGACATTGACCATAGCCAGAAATTGCTCCCAATTGTAATTCACAACAATGGAAGACCTCTGGAATGCGAATGCAGGAAATGATGGACTGTAATAAAATTTCCAAATGAGTTTTCACATTGTCCCATAAAATTCTATGACTTTGCCAATCTGTGTTGACCCATACCACCACATGGCTAAGCAATGAAATAATGTAAGAAAGGTCCTAATTGCTATTGTTGGTGAAAAATACCTTTGCACTTCTGAAGGACCTGGGTCTAAATTTTCCATTCATGACAAGTGGGGCTGGGTCTATTGGTTCTGTTCTAATTGCTGGTGAAAGTTTAGCCTTACGCAGCAGGTTAGGTCAGCTGGCATTCTCCATTCCAAATCCATGACCACATAAAAAAGTTATTTGTAAGTCAGCCACAACAGCAAAGTTATAAGGAATACGTCTTTCTACACTGCATGGTGTTAGCCAGCAGATGACACAGAACTGCGCATTTCACTAGCAATACATTTTACTTGTTACCTGAATTATAGATATGAACTGTCCCCCAAATGAACAACTTTTGACTTTAAGAACTAGAGGCATTGTTAGAAAAAGTTATCCACGTAAAAGCATGTGCTTCTCTTCCAGTTCTCAGTCGGACAATAAATATTTGGGACATTTTTTAAGTTCTCAGCTTTCCCTGTGAAAATAGGGAAGAGGAAGGGATACAGCAATAGTATTAGAGATGGAGGAAGGGTTGTGAGGAAATAAGAAAAAGAGATACTAAGAGGAGTCTGTCTGTGGTGACATCCACAGACTCAGCACGTTGCAGTTCATGTGAACCATGAAAGAACTATGAATGTCAGATCTTCACATCCTTCAAATGATCGTGGTGTCAGCAAGGTAGGGTTGGCACAAGACCTCCAGTAGAAACCCAAGAAGTCAATCAAATGTTGCTTTTGAAATTCTTATCATCAAAACATCACAGAAAAATATTCCTCCTAGTTTATAATTGCGTGACTGTTTCTAAATTTATTATTATTATTACTATTACTATTATTATTATTATTATTATTACGTAAAACATACATTGCAATTGTTTCAGATAGAACAGGCAATTCCCTTCTCTTAAATATTCTTCCCCTTACTGCTGCAATGTAACTAGATGAGACTATTTCATGCTTCCAAAAAACCCCAACCACTGAATGAAGGTTTAATCAATAGACTTAATTTAATTCCATAATGACTTAATTCAATTACATAAGTTAGGCCTCTCTTCAGGGCCTACCTTTCTGTTCTCTACAGATAGTAGAACAAAATTTTTTTGTTAGTTGAAATGTTTACATACAACGAAACACAAATCTGTATATAGAAACTGATTAATTCAAAATTTATTAAAGAAATATAAATTGTAAAATAGTTAAAACACTGCTGAGATTCCTTGAGTAGAATCTTGCACCCATAATTTAAATATGATTTTCAGAAAGTAGATAATTACTACTACATTACATTCTCTCTCCTCTTTTCTCCATCTTCTCTCTTTTTATTTCATCTTTCAGGAACTAGGTACAGAAGAGGTTTCTGAAAGATGTGCTCACAGCCTGAGGTATTTCACAGGACCTTCCAGCTGAGCAGACTACTTCTGAGACTAACTTTTACCCACGATGTAGAAAGCATCAGAAAGAAGTACCAAGTCAGTTTTGTCTTAATTATTTATTCGAAGTGATTTGTAGAAGAAACGTGTTGCTTGCTCTCTATTCCAACCATTCCAAACTATACATGTAATTACCTGTCTGGTAATTTTCACACACAGAAATGCAACATTTTATTGAATTCATCTGAAACTGTATCTTACATTCCCACTAACATTGAACAGAACAAAGGCTTTCTTGGGATAAAAGTTTTCAACAAGTAAGACTTCAAAGAACAGATTTTCTGAAGATTCTGTGGCATAAATAAAGAAATATATAAGGATATTGTGTTTCCTCTGCATTAGTCTTTTCTTGTAGAGAGCTATAAAAGTGAGAAATAGTAGAAGGGAAATTAACGTTTGCCTCCTTCTCCAAATGGGAAAATTCATCACACATTTTGTGAGATGAGACGTGCACAAACAGTTGAGGATGATTCAGCACTGCATCCATTCAACAGAGAAGTTCAGCCACATACAGTCTGGAGAACAGATCTTGGCAGTGTACAGAGGCAGTGCATGGGCAACAGGCACAAGCTGTAGCAAGGAAAGCTCAAATGAGATAGCAGAAAATAACGATTCCCTGTGTAGGAGGTCAGACAGCAGAACAAGTTACCTAGAGAAATTGTGCAATCTCTGTCCTTGGAGATAGTGAGACTTATCCAGACAAGGTATCTGATGCAAAGAGACTTGTGTTGAGCAGGGATTTGGACTAGATGGGTGGTCTTTTGAATTAATTTCCTTCCTAAAGTGTTCTATGACTTTTTGAGAGTCTACAGAGCTACATTGCACATTGCTTGAAAGGTGAAATCCCCCCTGTCTTGGGTTGAGCTGGCAAAATGCCAACTGCCCAAGAACAGAGAAAAAGTGTTCCTCTCCCCCCCAACCAGCC
>JAOXXN010000395.1:117349024-117387147 GCA_026770055.1 Myrmophylax atrothorax
ACAAAGACACAAAAGTCTGCCCATTTATATACCTGTAATACATTACTTATGCAGAGAGAACATGCAAAACGTTTCACAGGCCGGTACAAAAACCAGGATCCTGCCCTTAAGAATTTATTTTCTTTACAAAACAGATAGTATAGGAAGAAAAAGGTCATACAGTTATAACATGAAAAACAGAGCAGCTCAGTTTTGCCATGTATTAACAAAATGAGTGCTGCATAAGCTACTGGCTTCTGTCTATTTAAAGAAAAAGTTTTCTAATTACTGTTTAATTTAACTCAGTAAGTAGACAGGGAAATTTTCACTGTCAAAAATTTAAATAAATAAATTCATTTTCCCTTGTCAATAAGTGGGTACCTGTTGTTCATCATTATGCAAGCTGCCTAGAACAGGATTATTCACTCCTACAGCTTTTACCTTTTCAAAAAATGTCAGAGGTTTTTCATTTGTCTTGGTATCCCATCCCACACAATAGGTCAGACACATCCTTTAGCTTATGTTGTAACTTATAACTTATGTTGTATAATAAAATCTAATTAAGCAACTTCACTTTCTTTTACAGCTATTTTCCCATTAATTTTGTGACTGTGCCCTCTGGCCCAAGCAAACTGCTGTAATATTTGTAATCCAAAACTGTTGCAATTCGTGTTCATCTCTTTCATCAAAAATAATTAGTCATATAGTTCTGTGAAGTTTTCACCAAAATTGAAGTTTGGACAGAATATTTAATTCTGGTTTTGGAACTGCAGTGATCTTGTTTTAGCATGAAAGTTTAGTTGTATCAATAGAAAAAGACTCAACATTCACAAAATATAAGAGAAGAAGATGCCACAAACTCTGTCTTGTGTTCAGCCCTCAGTGCACACCAGTCAGAAGCATAAATAGCAACAAGTCATGGCAGACTTACTGTCTGTGCAAATGAAATCAAAACTAAGCAAGAACACCCAAGTGAAGATCTCTTACTGCTTTGCCAAACCATCTCCAAGTCTGTCCACAGCTCCATGGATTTCTGGCATTCTCCCACTTATTTGACCCTCCAGGACCAATGAGGTTCTCTGAGGGTACCGAAGAGATAGCATTTAATGGCAGTAAGTGTAAAAGAACCTGTTGACTGAGCTGTCAAACCATTGCCTGAGATCTCAGCAGCTCTCTCTTGCATCCTACCTCCAAGTTTGACTAAAATAACCTCCAATGCTACAGTATCACTGAGTCTCCATAAGTTTTGATCTAACTAGGCTGAACACATTTAGGTAGCCAGTACTATACATTACTGGGCTGAGTTTCAAGTTCTTTGTTCACCATATGGAGGCAATCATAACAAGACACAAAAGCATGCAGAGTAAGGGGGGGCTGTCTCATATCTCCAATAAAATTTTGCCAAAGGGTGTCAATCTCAGCACAAGTTGCAAAGACACATAAAAAGGAAACATATTCATGAGTGCACCACAACAAGGCAAAGCTCGGATGATGTTGATACCAAAACAGAGGTCTTTGTTGGGTCTGTTGATCAAAGCAAAAATCTATAACAGATTGGCTTTGTGAAAATGGAAATAACCAGTCAAAGTAAATTTCAAAATAGATACTGTAGCTAAATACATTATCATCATTCTAAGCACATGCAAAATTAAGTTTGACCTCCCAGTACTAAAAGCAAAACCTAAGTTTTCCTCATAACACAATCACAAAAAGTAGACAGGGCATAGAAAGTACAAACTCATACTGGCACAAGATATCTGTTGAAAGATATAAGATGAAGGGAAGTGGTAAAACTGTCTACAAATCAGTGTTCAAAAGCTATTCTTAAAGAATCTGACGAGGCAGTTAGCAATCTGCGAGGCTCTAAGAATATAATGCATCACAGTTGTGGAGATTTCAGTGTGCCATCAAAATGCTTGCTCTGTTAGTACTAGGAGACAGCGTCTGAACTTGAGGGAATGATAAAGTGAGAAGTTACTGGGCACATTCACACTTCAATTGGCTGGAGTAGCAGTTTTGTTGCCATAACAAAGCCAACAGTTAAAGATTGTCAAAATCTATAAGATTCCAACATGATTATCAAATATTATCATTAGCCAATAATGACAGCTGATACAGAATAGACCCTGACATTCAAAAATACTGTGATTTCCAAATTCAAGCCATAAGTAGTTCACACTGAGAAAAAGTCACCAAATAGAGCAACTTCCCATGCCCTCCTGGAATCTGCCTACATGGAAGACTTATTTTCAGACTTGTACGATTCTTCAAGGTCATATTCTTACAGGAGTGGATTAAGTCCTCACATTTGCTGTCTGAAGTCTTAATTTCTTGATTTTCACCTGTGTTGTAACTTAGAATACTACATACACACAACCTCTACGAAAACTTGCCTTACTACAAAAATGTACAAGTTTAATTTCTTTAAAAATTAAATAAGGAGATGTTTGCAATGGTTTAATACAGAAAATAAAATAATTTTGCATTTGCCGTGTCTTTGGAAGTTCTGATTGTCCAAAACATTCACACATTTGATTTAATGTGATTCAAAATCTTTTTGAATGCTGGACTTTTGCCATTCAGCACAGTAATATGTACCAAACTGGAAAAAAATCTAAGAGAGGAGACTGATGGAAAACAAAAAGTCCAAGAACAATCCAAAACCCAACATATGTATATTAGCTCATATTTATGCAGCATGTCTAACTATGAAAGTTGAAGAAGATTTTGACCTAACCTTGCATTTATACTTGGAGCACAAACTGCATATGACAGATTGTACTCACAATATTTAATGCTCTAGGGGAAAACTCAGGTACTGGAGCACTGTGTATGGTAAAGAACCTCAACAGACTAGAGCAGCTTTGAAAGACATTTGAATAGCTTTTACCATTACCCATAACTATATATTTTTAGAAAATTGCAGATCCAGCATACCCTGATTACCTTGTGAATGTGGGCATTACTAAAAGAAAACCCAAAAATGAGCAGTACACAGTGGGATCTGATTGCTTTGCTACAATAAAAATGTATATAACCTTCTTGCACTCCCCTCTTGGGATTTTGACATGATCCTTTATGAGGTCAGATGCATGAACCTCTCAGGTAGGATTTTCTCTGGTCACTATGGTATTGTCTGAAACATGTAATAATTTTCCTGTTAAGAAATACTAATGAATTTCCCCATAAATTACTTGAAAGTTTTATTTAAAACCTGCAAGTGGTACTTGGCCAAAGAAAGGGGCAGTAACTCCTTTGATGCAACTCCTCCTCAGCACATCAGGTTTTATCTTTTTACACCTACATTTTTAAAGAGCAATGAAAAAAAAAATCAATATAAGCTATGGAGGAAAAAAATGATGAAACAAAATCTCTAGGATAATATTTTTTTTTGCCCAAAACCTGAACGAGTTCTCGTATTCCTCCTTTCACTACAGTGTACTGTTCAAGGGCGATTGCATTAGACTGTTTTGTACCCTCCTTAATTACTGTTGCATATAGTTATAAATAGCAGACAGAAGGTGAGCGGAAAATGACAAAACAAGTTTATTCTGAAGTCTAACATAAAACACTACAGGCTAAATATGTACAGGGAATTACACAAACAAGTGTTGAACTATATACACATGTTATAACAGAAGGAAAGACATTCCATATATGCAAGGAAAATCTTCCCAAAATAACTTCAGTGAAAATGCCTACTTATCCTTAACTAAACTAGTGATCTAAGAGACCAGAGAAAGCTGTTGCTGTAGCTTTCTCTGGAGACTACAATCTTCCTGAGCGTAGCCTTTTGATAGCTTCCCAGGCTCTAGAGGGTTTCCTGCAATCTTCCCTTCTAATCTACCCTCTCAGTACTTTGGCACCACTACAGTACCCAGGAATCAGTACCCAGGTAAGTCTGCCTCATTTCTAGATGTGCAGGCAATATGGATGAGTTTGCCAAGCTGTGCTGGATCCTTCCTCAGAGCAACCAGTTGTACCAGCTGGTCTCTTCAGTCACCTTCCAGGCCCATATTTCAATTATTATCTTGTCCCTTGTAGAAGATTGTCATTTCAACTCAGTGACTCACAGCAACCAACCAACCTCTTAGGCTGGATCCCTGGTACAAAATAAATGTTACAAGACTTGAACTATCAGATACAATGATGCATTGAAACTGCCATCCTCAGTTTCCATAGAGATGCCATACGGATGCCTCCTCAGGTCTGTCGGTCCCCAGCTAGAGCAGCATTCACATTGCAGAAAGAAAACTGTACTAAATCTGTGCCTTGTCTACACAAGCAAAGCAAAGGCTGTAGGATTATTTAATATTTGTTTTCTTTTGTTCAAGAGTGGAAAATCGTCATAGAGTTTAGATTATAGTGCAAAATACTTGTAAAAAAATAGTCATAAACTAGCAATACAAATAGGCAGTGCTCAAAAGCTATCCAGAAAAACCATGCCATAATTTGACATGAATTATTAAGCTTGGAAAATGCCATCTATAAGGCACAAAATAAAATCACAGAAGATTTCTTGAATAGGAATCAATTAATGATTCACTAGGCTTAGACAGCCTTTGCAATGACATTATCTGGACTCATTTCCTACAGTTGAATCCTCTTTTCAGATATGATTCTGCTAGACAATTGAAATAGAACCCAGTTCTCCGTTAGACACATCTGTTACCTTACTTGACAAAGTTTTCAGACAAAGAACTTCAAAAGTTTCAGAAAATGGAGCAGAGCAAGTTTAGGAATATATTATTTCAAGGAAAATTTGCCTTCAAACTACATCAGATTTGGTACTAGAGCTAGTTTATGCCTTAAAATACAAGAATTGCATCTCCCCAAAAAAGTGCTTACATACTTAATGTAACTATGTTCATATCTATGAACATGAATCAACTAAAATCCAAAATTCTTACACCTATTAATATCCTGCACTTTTGTTATATCCTACACTTAGGACTGAGTGATGCAGAGAACCCCCTTATGACACATTTAAATGCATCACTTTTCAAATTTGTTAAATATTTCTTCTGCTATTAGGAAGAAAGGCAAATGTGAATGAGAATGAGAATGTTCACCTTCTCTTAACCATTCATGAATTACAGGTATCTAATATTTTCACTTTCCTTCACCTTCTCTGAACAAATGCAGATATCCATTCCTTTGTCAGGTAGAAGCTTGACATACAACTAATAATTTTCCTCATGTATCCAAAGACCTTGCATTTGTCTCTTTGATCATATTTATAGTAAAGTTATCCACTGCCTTTGTGGTAAGGTGCATCAAGCGGCATATATTTGTATGTGGTTTTACCATGTTTCCCTTTTTTTCCTCTAAGAACTTTTTATAAGTGCCACCATTTTCTTTTGTCACAGTAGTATATCAATATCATACATTAAAGAGAATTTTTGTTCATCTGTTACAATTTGAGTCTGGTTATGCAAATTATAATTCTTATAATTCTTTGCAACATACTTAACTTCACATTTACTAACAGTTAGTTCTAGCAGTTTAAAATTTATATTTTTCATAATATTTCTCATATGGATTTATACCTGATCACTTGTCTGTACTTGAATAATCCAAATATTATCGTCCTACTTAGTCTCCATATCTTGCCACAAGACTCAGAATAGATCTGATGTAGGCATAGGATGAAGCTCAAGGGGAAAAAAGGATCCCTGTGATAAAAGATGGCATATTAATGCCTGCCCTTGAAGATGCCATGGCTTGCCAGACACCTTTAGTTCTGACATTCAGAATTCTACTTTGCTGTGTTAATAAAATACTTTTAACTCAGGGCGATTTGTCTGGAAAGCTTCCAACCAACTCCTCCAAAATATCTGAAGCAAATGCCATAATAAGCTTTCAGACTTGCAGCCAAATGGATCCCAGGAAGGGCTGCAGTCCAGTGTACAAACCTTCAGCTCACCAGCCAATGATGGACATGAGGGCAAAAAAATCTTCTCTTGAGTGCATGAACACAGGGATGACACACCAATAGAGGACTAGATATTTCCTTCACCAGCCCCATTCTTGCTTACAACACAAACATGGTGACACCTGGGAACCTCACTCCAAATGCAACAGGGGAAATGTAATGGAGGCTTCCTCTTTCAATTTCTCTCTCTCTCTCTTTTTTTTTTTTTTTGAAGATGTTAATTCACTATTTGGAAAATTAGTTGCAAATAAATATGTTTCAAAGTAGCTTTTACAAAAAATTTGGAGTTTATTTTCTGAACAATATGCTATTTAGTGTGAAAGCAATTATACTGTTTAATGTACATGTATTGCTTTATTTTTATTTTACTATGAAGCTATTTGTCCTATTTACTAGACTGTGTCTTTACTCACATTTGTGCTTTTGAGTGGATAAAAAAATTCAATTAACAATGCAGAAAATTAACATTGCAGATCTATAGTAGTTGAAGAAAATTATTTCAAATGTGCTAGGTAAAAATATCAATAATGAATTTGCATTTCAAAATTACTAGTTTATTATAAAAAAGATTGATGATTTGCAGATAGAAATCCTCTAGACAAGAGAACTAACTGTTCTTAGACCCTTAAACCTATTTTTAAATTCTATGAAGGGGTAAAACATTTCCTAAAATTACTTTCATTACATTTTTACCTCCTAAGTAGCTTTTTCATTTCCATTCACTTCTTTAAGAATTTCAAAAAACCTGACCCTATTGAAGTCAAATTAATACAGTCTCCAAAAAAGGGTACAGTTCTCCAAAGTGGCCGATTTTTTCCACTTTCGTTTCAGGCACTGAACTAATTATTTCTCCTGCTTTAGCAATCTGATTTACTTTAAAGATGTGCTGTTCTTTACTCCTGGTAAGTTCTTTAAACAGATTTTTGGAAGTTATGTCTAAACATATGCTGTCATGATTTCAAATTTAAGTTTTAATGTGTTTGCATTTACAAGGAGAGATGTATGCAAAGGCAGTCAAATTGCAGTAAAACACATATCTTAAATAAATTATTAATTTATTCAGCTCCACAGTCAGCAGTTCTGATGCAGTCTTGCAATCCATAGTGCATGCACAGTGATGTATGGAAAGACCTGTACCATGACACATTTTGCAGGATGGGCTCAGTTGTATATCAACTTCCCTAATACAAATCTAGACACTAAAAATATTCTAGTTAATATACTTAGCTTAATAGGTTATCTAGTTTACAGCTCAGATCAGTTAGTTCTATAAAAGACAAGCTATTTATCTAGGTTTCATTTAAAGATCAAAGAGTGTGCTTAAAAGCAAAGCCATCTAGCTGCTAGCTGGCTTTTTAAGAGATCCTATAAACTGTTGTCTGAGAAACAGTTACTAATACTGCAAACTGCTAAATTTAATTATTTTATGTTGTTTCCATTCCAGGACAGGTAGTTACTTTTTCCAAAATTTGAGCATAATACAAACTTCTTGCTTAGAACTTTATTTTGATGTACAAAAGCATTCAGAAAATAAATACCAAGACAGAAAAAAACTAGGACAGAAACACTGAAAAAAATAGAATTCATTTTAGCAGTAGGTGTTTTATCCTCATTTATTCTCTTCCAAGTCCACAATATTAAGAAGAAACAGTAGAAATAAAATGTATCCTATGAGGCAATTTAAAGGACAAATAGCAAGGTATGTTTTCTGTTGGAATGAAAAATTGATTTATTATTTACAATGAAAGATGATCACATTATAAAAGTGATATATAGAGTCCCCAGAAATAAATAATCAGATTTAGGAAAAAAAATTAAGCTATGGACATTTGTTCCATGGTTGCTCAGTACAAGGCATTCCACTGTACAGTACAGATGATTCAGCACATAAAACCATAATCAAAGGTGAATTGTGAGTTTGAGACACAAGTTTTGTTTACTGCAATAGCAATCAGCATGAGTGTGCCACCTTTTGGGCCAAGCATGCTAAAAGCAAATCATAATCGCTGTCTTATGAGGCTTCTTAGAAGTTGTTGAAATTTCAGCCACTAACAAAATGCCACGACAGTGTAAGGCAGAATGACCTTGAAGACAGCAAGTAACATGACTGCAAGAAATCAAGTTTTTAGTTTTTGCTTCTTCCAAAGTGCAGTTCAGCAGCAGCTGCAGAGCTTGCCTTGGTATCATGCAGCTCTATTGATTTGGTGCCTAAAATGACAGCAAGGGAAGTGCAAGTGATTCTGTAGCCCAAAACCTGCCTGCTGCAAAACAGAAGGGGAGAGGGGAGCAAATCAATGCACTTTTTTCCCCTTTAAGAATTGCACAGGTCTGGATTTGAAACAGAAACAGATCCCTACCAAATGGTCTGTTAATGTATCTGTTATAGCAAATAGCTGTTCATATCTGGCATGTAACTGTCCTATCAGTCCCTCCATTATGGTAGTGAATGCTCAGCTTGTATGACCGAATTCCCTTTCTGTTTGAGCACATAGAAAAATCAAAACGGACATCTAGGAAAATCATCTTCGAAAAGATGATTTAAACAGTTTCATTCCCTCGTGTGAGGCCAGAGGTAAAAAGCCCTCACCTCTATTCATTACCACAGTACTTTTCTGCTTGACCAAGAACCAGGTGGTGCTTACCTTGGCAGTGTAAAACAAAGCATGTTTCTCTGCAAGGATGCTGCACTCCACCACCCAAGAGGACGTATCTGCCCTATTCCTGCAGAAACCCCTGGAACTTGGACCATGTAACATCGAGCATACCAACATGGGCATGGGATTCTTACAGTTGGGTGTCTGCTCTGGCAGACCAAAACTGGCCATCCAGAAGCCAGCCCTGCCTGGATATTGCCTAGCTGTGTCTGGCAGGGATTAAGGGGCTGTGTACAGAACTGCAAAGAGAGAACCAAGCTGTTCTTGCTGTTTCCAGTGAAGGAACCTCTCTATCTTCTCAGGCTAGGGACTTAGGTAGTTAAAACCAGCCTGACATGTTTCATGAGACAAGCATTACTGTAATGCCCTGTGATACCATTGTCCAAAAATGATGGTGCCACTTCACAGGAAGGGTTCACATGGACAGGAAAACTTTATGGTCACTGGAAGGAGAGATACTCCAAGAAATGCTGAGTAATATTAATCAGGTGAGAAAGGAAAAGCTTGACTTTTTTTACCCTGAAAGCAAATGAGTACAATTTCAGGTGCCCCATGGAATTGTTTTCTTATCCCTTGCATAGAACATATGGCCCAGAGAGACACCGTGCTCCCATGTTGCACATGGAGTCAAGGACAGCCCTGGATGTTCAGTGACACTTAGCACCCAGCTTGCTGTAGCTCACATGTTGAGGTCCTGGAAAGCTGAGAAAAAGCTTGAGAGAAAACTGTGATCCTAGAATAACGAAAGCAGTATCTTCTAGGACATCTATATACAGTGGAAAAGGAAATGGCACAGATACCCCTCACCCTGTAAAACCCCAACAAGGAAGCCTGTATGACACAGTGGAGCTAAGCAAATGCATCAACCTACGTCCAAGAAAAATTTAGCTATATTTATGCAGCTCTGTGCCCAAACCATGAAGCCCTGCATCCCAGTATGACCAGATGGCTGAGAGTAGTCTGCAACCACCAAAGCCTTTACACACACTTGTTTTAATCATGCTGATGAGATAAGTTCTCCTCAGATTTTAAAGAGCTTCAAATTTGTCTATATTTCCTGTATCTGCCACTTATCTTTTCACAAGACTATTCCCCGATGCCCTCCAAGGGCTAAATCCATTAAAATATGCAGATGGATTGAACTGTTTCTCTGATATTTTATTTTCAAGGAGACTGCAGTCCCGGGTCACCCTGTAGCCATGGATATTCTAGGTTACTGGTGAGCACAGTTTTATGTGATAATGAAGATACCTCTGTTTGTCCAGAGACACTCTCAAATAATGGAAATCAACACAGATCCTCATTCAATAAAATAGAAATTGTCACCATTTTGCTGTGCTTCCGCCAGAGCAACATATGGTAGCACAGCTGACAAATATAATCTTTTCCTTTTTTTTTTTCATTTCACATGCACATTTCATTTTGCAGAATACTAAGACTTCACATAAATTGCCTGTTAACCCCTTGCAGTCACAACACTTGCTCTTGGGCTCCCTTGAGCTTTTGAATATTTGAAAGATGGAGTTAAAATGAAGTCAACAGTCAGGGGACAGTTTATGCCTTCAACATATAGCCTACTTGCCCTATTCATGAGGAGGAAAATCTGCTCTTTTTAACCTTCTCCCCTACCCAGACTTTCTTCATAGGCAGAAACAGCACACTCTAGTTATATGAAAGGTTATTATTATAGTAAATAGATACTCAGTTCACTTGCTGCTTCTTTAGGTGTTTTACAATGCCATAAGCCGATCACACAAACCCAGTACTTTACACTGATGTGAGTCAATTACACTGGTTGTACCAATTTGATTGTATAAAACTGAAGAGTGTCCACTTTGCAGTGCCAGTTTAAGACACTTTCTATGTTAATCATTACATCCACACCAAAATCAGCTTCTCCCCATTCTGGTACAAAAACCTTCTCGGTGCTTGGTGGCCTTTGCCATGGGATTCCTGCAAGGACTCCCGTGTCTGGAGATATTTCATGGACTTTTCTGACTCTTGCCAGAACTCATTAATTCCTTTTACTCATGCTGGTTTTCAGCCCTTGTCCAGCCATCTAGGCAATAGACTATGAAAGCTCCACTTGTAATTGTTATGGACACAAGCAAAGTTCTTCGCTTGAGTTTGACAAGGCGAGGGATGAGTCTTTGCGTCTGTGTTTTTTCACAGACTTATTGGCACTCACTAGTAAGGCTTAGGACTCCGGAGGGCACACAGAGAAGGTATTCACACTGTCTCACTGTAAGAAGTGACTTTTTTTGTGTAAATTTGCCTAAGCTAATTTACTTCTACTCTGAATCCCCATATTGAGGATCTTTTCTCTCTTTACTGAGCATATAGGGAACCCAAAGAAACTTGCACCTAATTTCTGTCTTGTCTAAGGAACCTGAAGCTGAGCTAAATGAGTGCCATCCAATAAGAATGGCACCATTCAGAAACAGCAGTTTCTGTACATGGGGAAAGACTTAGAGGACTATGAAATGGGCCAGCATGACTGTAAAGCAGAGAAGCTCATTGTAAGGTGAGCCTGATTGTTCCAAGGAGGATTATTTACAAAGAATAAAACTTCTCATTTGTTTGGTTTAAAGTCAGATTAACCTCAGTTACAAGTGGCTTTGTTGGTACATCTTTGCATGCATTTGCAATGTAATGTCTTGACACAGATGCAGCAGGAATCAAAGCTCTGACCATTTCTTAAACACATTTGCGTCCAATTTGTGAGCAGAAAAGAAAAACCTGCTTTTCACAAATGTCATTTGCTTCCTGACAGTTTGCAAAAGCACACTCCAACAAACAGTTGCTTTTAAGGACTGAGAGCACCTGCACAAGCTAAAAGGGAAGAGTGGGGGTTGAATCACAAAATTCTGACATGCATGCTAAGTATTCCACAACTAAAGGCTACCACCACAGACTGCAGAGCTGCTAATATGGAGTGCAACAAAGAAATATGAAGGAAAGTCTATACAGGCTAAAACTGAGGGTCAAATATGATTTAACCACTGGTCCATATTAAGTCAGTTTTACATTCTTTCCTCCATTCCAATATTAGGCCACAGCAGAATCACATCAGACTGAATGGGGACCTTTGGGTTGACTCAGTGTGAATGTTCTTATGAAGTGTTGATACTTTGGGATACCTGAAAACCTGTTCATTACCCAGATTTTAAACTGACTGGAGGCGAGTTTTGCCTAGAGTAGAAAGGTCTCTGTCACAGTGAAACACAGTGGCACTAATGACAACTAACATCAAAATATTAGACACTATCTGAAGTGACCCATTTTAAAGGGAAAAATATTGTTGCAGAAGCCTTTGATTTTCACTTTAATAAGGGGTTTGGAACTTGCCATTTTGTTAGCTGACATATCTTGAGCATTAGCTTACTTTTTATGTTGTTCATTTCACAGACTGATACTTTCATATTATATCTACACAAATTATCAGATCCCATCTCTATGAAAAGCTGTATCATATTTTATTACATACTGTAAGCAAAACCTTTGGGGGAAGCGGCACATTATGTCTTTTACAAATCACTGCATTTTTCCACATGTATGGTATGTTAGAAAACTGACACAAAAGATGTGAATTGAGTTAACGAGCCCTGCTATATTTCCACCAAAATGGGTTGTTAGTTCATTTGAATAACTTTGACCTTTTCTGTTTATTGTCTTTCTAAAAAACAAAAAATCAAAAAAACCCACCCCACAAAGAAACATGAACCTAAAAAAAACACCAAACAAAATCCACAGCCAATCATTATGATGACCACAAGTCTACTCAGGCACCTTGACAGCTGAATCACCATCTCACATCAAGAGATTTAGCCTTAGGCATCTGGCTCAGCTGACACACATTAGTTGGTCCTTTTTACACATTAAATGTCTTTACAGTTTTCATATTTCTTCTGTTTTTACACTCTCCAGCTCTGCATTGTTGTAGATGGGGAAGCTAAGATACATACTACACAACAAATACCATTAATGCCTTGGAATTCTTCGTTGTCTTTAAGAAAATACTAGACACAAGGGGGATGCTCAGATTTAAAAATCAGCCAACAACTACAAGTACCATATATTTGGACAAGAACAGAATGAAAACAACAAACTGACAAAAGCGTAGAATTATACAATTCCCCAGAGAGTTTCCTTTTTAGTCACACTCCAGGAAAGAAAAAATGAGATAAAAGCTAAAAGAACATTATGCCATCTCCCCTCTGTACTTTGCATTCCCAGGCTTTTGTTGCCTGGTGCTCTGGAAGAACTTTTTTTTTTCTAATGAGATGGGGAAAAAACCTTTGGGATGCAGAAACATTCACGCACGGGCCTGATTCAGCAACCTGACTCACTTCACATGGGAATAGTCCCAGCTGGTTTCATCTTCTAGTTATGACTTCAGTGATAGCCACTTTAGCTGGTTCACACATGCAAACAAACATTATTCCAAGTGAGCAAAGACTGTAGACTGGGAATATCCTGCTCTGAGCTATGGCAAAATGGAAGAGGAAATGGAGGGAGGCTGAAATGTGAGCACTGAAAGGTGTTTTTCAAGGCAAAGTTCAAGGGAATTTTTCAATATAGTCAGATTTCTATTTAGCAGTCTCTTTGCATTTTAAAATCTTTCAAAGGAAAATGTCACTTTTCATAGATCCTATCTCCTTGCCAAGATTTTTATATCAGGAAGAAGAAAGAAATAATAGAAAGAAATAAGTGAAAAGATGAATGCATCAGCTTGGTCTGGCCACTTTTTCTGACTGTAATCATTCAGGTTTTTCTGACTTTCAAAAAGCTTTTACACTAAACCCCACACCAAATCTTTCCTTTTTCTTCAGTGTCATGGTCATCCCATCCACAGCTATGTCTTTGCAGTCAAAGCTGGAGACTGCAAGATGGAAGATGCCTTGTATTTTGATTAACTGAATTAATTAACAAATACAAATACCAGGAATAAGGCTGGCAAATCTGTTTACCTGTGTTTATTAATTTAGATAGAAGGAAAACTGCACTCTATTTCTTGAGAGTTAATATATCGCATTCAACTAATATGGCACAGTTGCATCCTGGGCTCTCTGTAGTACTGATTATCTATGAATCAAGCATTATATAGGGGCTTATCACTCTTACTCCTACACGTGGATGTGTCTCACACAAGCAGGAGGCAGAAGGCAGATTTAGGCATTTTGGACCCTTAGTGTGTTGTGTACTTCCCAAGTCAGTGTTGATTCTGCAGAAGGATTGCCTCAGGGTGCATCTCATGAAGGCAGTAGGCTTTGTCTGAAGAACGTCTGTCTTTTCTGCTGAGCACTGAGATGGTGGGAGCAGAAAAATTACTCTGTATTTCTGCAACTTCTTAGCCAAAGGTGGTTTCTTCAGTTTTCCTTAAAATGAAAAGGAGGCAAATGCATGGTATTGATCTTTCCATTAGCCTTGGAGAAAAGTATTGCAGATCTGAAAGTGGAAGAATTAAACCATCTGCATGAACGTTACCATTGTATGAACATGACAGCTCGGGATAAACGGATTTAGTCTTCCATGCTCTCCTTGTAAAACGGTGCTGATTGCTCTAAGATTGCAATTTAAAAAGTCAGAAATAGTCTTAATTCCTGAGGACACTCTGTGTTGATCTCCCTCATTCCAACTGTAAAAAAAAGTGTGTATGAGGAAGAGAAAATTTGCAAGGCTGCATGAGGGAAATATTAGAGCTTGAATGAAAAATAACATCATGTCTATGCTAGAGCAGGAGGGAGAGCAGTGCTCCATCTCTTTCATGTCGGTTTCAAGTTGGAAAATTTCCCCAGTTTTCGGAAAAAAGCCAAAACAAAACACAAAGAAAAAACCCCAACCAACCAAACAACCAGAAAAAAACCCGAACACCATAGTATAAGAAAGTATTGGATCCATATATCTTCATTTTTGAGGTATCTTCAAGGACCATTGCAGAGGCTTCCCAGTCTCCTAACTCTGTGCATCAGGGCACTGATCTCAGTGGTCCATAACCCTAACGGTGGCTCTGAATAAAAGCACCCAGAAAGCTGTTCTGGGCTATATGGTTCAATGAGGGTTTATTGTGTCTCTCTATATTACTATTCAATTAGCATTTGTTGCATGCCTAATGTTTCCCACCAATTAGCTCCAGGAACTTCACATACCACTATTCAACGTAATCTATAAGAAGATGAACAGATCCTAAAGGGAGCTCCTCAAAATTTTCTGATTTTTAGTATTGCAACCACACTTTTTCAATTGATGGCTCTATTTTGTGTGAAAGATGTGGATAATATAAAAAGAAACCACAAATTTTCAGGATCAAAGTTCAGCTTGTTCTAGTTTTAGCTGTTCTTAGACAAATGGAAAATACTTCCCTAATATAGCATTGCTCAAAAACGATGGCGGGGGGAGAGGGTTTGACAGCATGATGACAAAATCACAAAATATACAGCCCAGGACAGGGATAAATTACCTCATTTTCCTAGTAAATACTGCTGCTATTTTCCAATTTGATATGAATGCCGGAGAGAACTTAGGCAAAATAAATATATATAACCTAAAATAAGCCATACAGACAGCAGGGGAGTATTTTTCAGGAACCACTGGAACCTTATTAAAATACTCAAAATGATAAGGCCCAAATTATTGGTCAAATCCAACTACATAAAATATGTGAGACTTTATTAACAGCTGTGAATGTATGTTTGTAATAGCTTTCATCTGTTTCGTATGTATCCAGGTTGTTCTTTCCTCAATTTAACACCTCTGCAATACTACACTGCTGCCTCTTTCCTGCTTCAGCCTCAGCAGATGTTTCCCCACCCGGCACTGCAGGGACCACCCCCAAGGGTAATTGAATTTCCATGCCTATTCAGCCCCGGGTCTGTGCTCCGACACTGCCAGCAGCCAGCACTGGCTTGTCTCTGCAGAGCACTTGCCACTGTGCCGTTGAGGGCTGGTGCCAAGGGACAATGGGATGGTTCCACTGGGGGCAAAGTATCAAGGAATAACTAGCTTAACCAAGATAACCAATGCTTTGCATAAAAGCTCTTTGCTAGGCATCATATGAACTATCTGGCTACTATTGACTTCAGCTCAGCTTCAGTCTGAAGGATACATCTGAGGGACCAAGCATTTATTTTTGGGTTTTCTGTGAACCGTTCACTCCTTTCTGTGTCGCTTGTCCCTGTGCTCACACACAGAGCGTTACATTTTCTTTTGAATTTTCATTGACCTATCAAAAGATAATCTAGAATTTTAAAAGAACACTGTCATCAGGAAAGTCAAGTGATCCACACTCAACAGTGATGTCTAAAGTGTAGCCTGGTAAATACATACTGCAACTGCTAAGGAAAAGTATTTGGTGCAGATGAAAAGGAACGTCTTTCTTCCCCCTTATCACTATGACTAAATATCCCCTTTTTGTAAAACAGTTGAGCTGTTAAGTTCTATGCTAAGACACGTACACACTTTGGAAAGGTAATTTGAAAGCGAGTTGAGCCATGACAAATAGGGACAGCTGGCCTAATTGAATCATTTGATCTAAGACAGCTCAACTTGGTTATCCTCACTGCAGCCCACATTGATATTAGCGAGTGAATCATTAGCCATGAAATCATGTCGACTTTCCCGATGCAGCATTCTTGACATGACAGGGAACGCAGTCTGCCTTTCATTACAGCACCAATGAGTTCTTCAGTCTGTCATGAAGGGAGAAAAAAAAGGCAAAAAGGAAAAAAAACCTGCTTTGAAAACTTTCGGGCACAGCAACAGAAAGTAACTTACTTCTGGGTACATTGTAGAGCAGTTAAAGGAGGAGATACCCTTTTTGGTGGGTCTCAGGTTACCTGTCGGCCTCAGCGGAGAGCTGGCGCATCTCAGCCTTGCTCAGTCGCCTGTGGCAGCCACAGTTTGTGGTGAGACAAAGGGTGACCATTTAGTAGCTATTTCCTAGGGCTTAATCCCTTCTCTTGTGTTTGTGAGGATGAGAGAGCCTGCAATGTCATATGCATTTGTATAGGCTGTTTCTAGGAGTGACTTTTTATATCATAACTGTTTTGTAGATTAATTAATAGCAGGCTAGAGCTGTGTCTTTAGCATTTGGACCACAATTTTTGGTTATTCTAATTGCCAACTGGACTTCTAATCTAACTCACATCTCAGCTATCCTAGCACAACAATAACCACCACAGTTATTTTCCAAATATCTCCAAGGCATTTAGGAAGAAATACCACTCTTTAAAGACCTTCTTTGATTTGCAAACTAATATGTTCATCCAGCTGTCTTCAAATGAAATGGAAATTTTCTATGGAAAGAGAGCCAAAGCCAGATCCCAGGCTCTTTTAACAAGTATAGGTGGACAAAATTACCTGATAGTTTAGGTCAGGTTATTGGTGGCATGACCAGACAAACATAATTTGGGTAAAAGTAGGAGCCTGATGAAATTTGTATAATGTCTAACTAAGGATGAGCAACAGAAGCAGAGGGGTTTTTTTGCAACTCAGAGAGACATGCCAGCACTGGATAGGGATGAGATTCAGACCTTGGAAGAGAGAACCACTGTATCTTATCCTGCCAATAGTTGTCCAAATGGTATATCTGCAATCTATCAGGGAAAGCAAAATAAAAAGAAGGATAAGCACTAGGGCAGGGGTATTTATAAATCAAACCTGAATGATCCTAAAGACAAATTGCAAGCCTTAAAAAAATACTAGAAAGTCTGCTAGTGGCCCAAAAATCTTATTTTCTTGGTGGGACATTGTTTAAGAGGGGTTTTTTTCTCCCACTCAAAATATGAAAGATAGGTGCAGAGATGTCATTTAAAAATCTGTTTCCCTGTAAAAAGTGGCTATCAGTTTGGTAAGAAGGGCTCTTTCCATCCCAAATGTGGAGTTATATTCTATGTCATGGAGGTTGGGAAGTGATCATTATTTACCAGAAAGGAAAACCTTGCCAGCTAGCCTTCTGGGAAGATGGAAGTATCAAATGGGTAGGAGCTAATCAAAATAGAAATTGGATGTATGGAAGGGGCACAGACTTTTTTCCAAAGAAATAAAATAGTGGGAAATTTTCAAGCCATTAACACCAACATTCTCCTCAATTTTTGCATTAAAACAGCTTTTTCAGGGTGCTTACTCAGGTTCAGGGCTGAATTTCTGTTCCATATAAATCATCCAATGCTGAGGAAATTCATCTGACTGAGTTAGTGTCCTAACTGCTTGGTTATAATGGAGTAGTGACCCTTAATTGAGCTGTTTAGTGTGAATAACTATATAAATCATAGACAGGGAGCTATTTGTCTATTCTGGTGATTAGACTAATAGGCTGGGAAGTGGGAAACCTGTGCTCAGGCCTCCCCTGTGTCTGATAAACCATGTTTACACTTCAAATACTGCTAGTATATCCCTGTGGTGTTTCAGAGTGTGCACAGAGACGGGCACAAGGGCTTGGGAATTGTTCCCAGTGCTGGGCATGAATTCATAAGTCCTGCACAGGTGCTGTGCTGCAGCCAGCAATCCCGGCCTGTTCCCAGCAAATCTCAAGCCATCTTAGTCTGAGCAGAGATGCCAAAACTCAGGTATCTATGTGCCATACCCCACTGCATGCATAAAGGCAAGATCAGCTCTATGGAAAACCATTTCCAAGAGATGTGTGTCTTAAAAGCCTTCAGAATTGGAGCTATCACGTTTCCCATATGTAATCTGTCCTATGCAGCATGTGTCTCAGCTGTTGAACAGCTTGAAGACTGTTGTATTTCCCCTCAGTCTTTCAAATGAAGATGAAGACATCCCTTATTTTCCTAGCTACTTGGCAAAGATAGGGCTGAGGTAAGTTTGTAAATCTAAGTTATACATTTTTAAATAGTTTGTTGTTCTGGGGTAGAAAAAAGATATCATATATCTGCTAAGATTTGGAAAGGGATTACTTTTTCACCCTTTGGAAGTCAGTTGCCAGTCTGCCATTGCTTGTACTTTCTAGCAACTAATTAGCTGATGTGGCATATTTGTTAGCACATAGTATGCCTGCAAGAAGGCACAAAGATTATATGTAGGTCAGCCCAAATGTGTGTCAATGAAACTTTCATAGCATCATTGTCTCGCATTCAGTAGATGTCAACATGCCACAGAAAAGATGGTTTGGAAAGATTTTATTAGTTCTGAAGTTTTTCATTAGCAGCGTATACGTGCGCGTAGCAAAATATGTCAGATTCTCCAATTTCCTAGGGAGAGGAAAACATACATACTTCAGAAATTTCTAGAATGGTCTCAGATGCCTTTTTTAAAACATCAAGAATGTGACAGTTGCTCTCCTGAGCTCTCCCAAAGCAACCTATGTACAAACCTTTTATGTTTGGAAAGTAGACTTCCTGCCTTTCTAAAACACAGAGAAAGACCATTTTTTTGCTTTGGACTGTTCAGGTGGTGGTAGGCCATAAATCCATCCAAAACCCCATGACAATTTCTCTCTTTGAGCTGCAGTACAGTTTTTCAGTGCACACAGCCAGCAGCAAGGAAAAACATGTCTCTGTCAACCCTTTCAGACCAACTACTGAAGGAACCAGAATTTGGGCTAGTGAATGGTGAATGAGATGTGTAGGCTGCATGGACCACATCACTATCATCCACATGAAAGCTTTGGTAGATGCATGAACACCTTTGTAACACAGATATATCTCCCACTGTTGCCAATTGCAAGCATTCCAGCCCTCATAAGACTGGCTAAAAATTAATAAATGTTATATATATCTATATCTTTGACTGCAATAAAGAAAAATGATGAACCTTCAAATGAATGAAATGGCTTAATTGCTATTGACTTTTTTGCAGATGCTCTCATTGGACAGCAACTACATCAATCCAGCATGGCCAGCTAAGCTCCTCTTGATTTTTCACCAGTATAAAAGTAGAAAATAGATGAGGATATTGCCTTCAGGCATATGCTGCACAGCTTTTCTAATGCTAAATAAGATTCCATGTGTTTTCTGTTTCAACCAGAAAATCACTGGAAAACATCAGGCATTAGTTCTCTGCACCTTTCTGCCCTCTTTTTCTATCAAATGTCTGATTTTTTAAAAGCTAATTAAAGAATGACATCCACAAATTATCACAATGTTTTCTCAAAAATTGTGTACAGCTTCATTTCTTTGATGCTAATAATCACCATCAAAATCAGTCAAATTTAGGAATTTTCTTTAAAAACCTTTCAAAATTACAGAGATAACACTGTCTCTGATTTCTTCATCATCCAATTTCTTCTAAGCTAAAGATGAAAGGTTTATTTAGTACTTAAGAAAAGTGAATGTTTTCTGTCTTGGAAGAGTCTGATTTAGTAGCTTGTTTCAGTGTGAACCACAGTAATGTAATGCTTTTATTCACTGATGAATTTGAGCAGTATAGCGTTAATCACTCTCGCCACCGTATGTCACTTGAATAATCAACAAACCCCAATAATACATGTTCCTAGACCTTGTAGAGTGCCATTTATCACTGACACAGAGACTGTTTATTCTTGACATGTCTTATTTGTGTAGAATAAGTAGAGAATTTACTGCATAAATAATGTTAGGTGGGGATCATTTAAACCAAAACACAAGAGATTTGAACCTATTCACAACCTGTTATGTCTGAAAGAGGTAGAAAAGGTGTGGAAATGGAACTTCAGCAGTAATCATAAAAATACATTTAATTTATTTATAACTTTCAGGAATGAGCTGGTGAACTCTTTAGGGTGATTCCTACTACTTGTGTAGGTCATCAGATTTCCTATGCTGACAGTCTCAACTGCAGATCAGAGGAAAATTCTTTCACACAACTAGTCTCATGTTTTACATTTTGGGGGTTTTTTGCAATGTCACTTTATACCCTTACCTGAGTGTACACACATGGTTTTATTCTTTGCATAGTTTTGAGATGGTGGCAGGCCAGTAAAACAGCACCAAATGACAGGGTGAGGACCAAGATGACAGTGATGCTGCACCCCACCTCCTGCGTTGCCTGATGCACCCAGATGGTAAGGTCTCTGCATCTGCAAGCACTCCACTATCCAACACACATCACAGCAGATTCAGGATGTCACATGCTGTGTCTGTTGTTTCTTAATGTCCTACTGGACTTCTGTTCCACTCTTCAAACTGGTAGAAGCAGCAAAATTCTAGCTCTAGGCTTCTGTCTCCTAAGGATTTTAAACTGCATTTCCAGAATAAATAATCCAAGATATAATAGTACCTGTCTAAGGATTGAAAAACAGCAAGTAAGGATCATGAAACTTTGGCAAAGTGTCACAAACCAGGTACATTTAGCCAGTGATACATGTGAATCTAAAATCAACCTGTCTCGCAACAGGGAGAATTTAACTACACTAAGGTGACCCATCCAGCACAAAAAAGCAAAAAATTGACAAATATTGAAACAGCACATTTGTATCACCAAAACATCTCTAAGCATTGGACTCAGGCATTGTCTTGTATAAGACATAAATCAGATATTTTGTAATCCCTCAGGGACAGTCTAGCATCTGTAACTCTCACACCTCTCTATGTCAATTATTTTCTGAGATAAAAAGTCATCCAAAATCTCAAATTTTCTATGTCTGAATCATGCTGTAAATGTAACAAGGTTATTTGCAGGAAATGAAAAAGCAGAACTATGGAAACATGCCCAGCCTATGAAGGGACAGCACTGTACTTCATAGTTTTACTGAAAAAGTCCTTCAAATGGTCTTGAAGAAGTCTTTCTACAAGCTCTGCAGCCCAGCCTGGGACAAAGTAGTTCATCCTGCCACAGATAAACAACTTTATTTAGAAATTTGAGGGCTATTAAACAAGGCGAATTTCCCTAGTGGATCAACACAAATTTATTAATCCAGGTGTTACTCTAATTGTGATTCATTGGGGATAGGAACTCTGTTCAATGGTCCTCAAACTTGCACTTCCACTTAGTGCTGTGCTGCAAACACAGCTCTGGGAGCTGCAAGCTGGCATAAAATCCTACATATTTCCTTATATTTTGCCATTATTTGTACTTAATTTTGTTAGCAATTCTGCTGTTACTTTTGTCATTATAAAAAGGTTGCTGACAGTCAGATTTGTGGCTCTAATCTCTTTTACCTGCAATACTTATCATTCTCCAATTATAAAGCAATACTTAAACGAGGAAAATCAACACCAAATCACAAAACAAGACTGGGACAGACCTCAGTCAGTTAGAGCAGACTTTACTATCATAGACAAACATTCAATATTAATCCCATTGTACTTGAAAACCACAATTCCTATTGCTTCCTTTGCAGTGGAAGACTGTTTTAAAAAAACATCAGTGCTCTAAGCACCTTCCTTAAATTTCTGGCTATGACTTTCTGACTATGCTGTTGACTCATTATAATCTTTATCATCACCCTTTAAACAGTACTTTTCCTCCTGCACTTCTCTGCCATGACAACAGAGATAGACCAAGTGGTCACTTTCAAAACCACCTTAAAATGCCACTCTTACTGCAATGAACCTGCAAAACAAAGACTGCAGACACCAGAGTGTGACCAGATATCACAGAACATGGTTGCTCAGTGTGATTTTGCTGCATATCTATGTGTGACAGAGTGATTCAATGTCGTATTTTTCATGTATGTGGAAAATGTTCAAGACCGTGATGTTCGAGGAAAAAGGGGACGGATCTGCCCTTGCACATGCATACAAAT
Organism: Myrmophylax atrothorax; assembly: GCA_026770055.1. NCBI lineage: Eukaryota > Metazoa > Chordata > Aves > Passeriformes > Thamnophilidae > Myrmophylax > Myrmophylax atrothorax. The sequence continues at coordinate 117,371,274 of JAOXXN010000395.1, forward strand.
TTAAACTAAATTAAAAATAGAGGAGCACACAAGGTATGTGAGAATTCTGTTCCATTGGCATCACCTGTAAAATGCTGCACATAGCTACAGCACCATGGAAATATCAAGCTGTCACCCAATGGTGAACAAGCATTTTTCTAATGGGTTGCAGGAATCAAGATACTGAATAAACAGATACAGTCATAATAGAGGGCTTTCTGTTGCCCACCATCCATTTACTCCCTAAACACTGTGTATCTATAAGTTTAATTTTATTTGCTGACATCATTAAAGAGGAAAACATCTATATCTGGAATGTATGTGAGGTAAAGAGAGAGAGAGATTTAGCACCAGTGTGTTAAAGATAAGGGGGACCATGTCATCTTTTAATATCACCTCTCATTCTACTTGAACCTGTTCACCATAGCTGTAGCTTGCTGCTGGATGTTGAGCCCATACCCCCAGATTTAGAGGTTTTGTGTCTCCAGTACAATTTCCCTTGGCTCAAACGGGAAGTTTATTTCAGTATTACACTTGTCACTCTCAACGATTCATCTATATTGCTCAAATGAGCTGTGTAGGAAATTTATTCAGAGTACAGGTAAATGTACTGCAAATTTACACAGAGTACATGAGTTCAGCTCTGCAAACAAGGCCAAGAAAACTAGTGCTCTCTGGTGAAATAAGCACATGAGACTCTAAGAAAAAAGCTGCCATATCAATGCACTTAACTTTGGGAGTAATAAGGGACTTTCAGCTCTCTGCACTTTCAAGTGGGTTAACACTTTCATGTGTTAGTTTCCTTCATGTATGCTTTAAAGTTGTTAATACATCATGAATACAACATATGGTCACCTCTGTAATTTCATTCCTGAAAACTTTGCAAAGACATCCCCCCTCACCTTATCTCTCCAGTTTACTAGGGATAAAATGGTTTGTGCAAATTATCAGATTGAAACTGGAAGACTTAAAAAACAATTATAAATTATATTTAATGGACTTCATTCTGACCACTAAAAATATCATGCAATTGTTTATTTCCTTTAACAACAGCCAAAAAATCATTAGTATTCTCTTGAATATGGTGGGATTTTGCACCTTTTCAGAGATCAAAGATTAATCCATTATATTTTATTGTGATGATGCAGAGTGACTGGAAGTGACCAAAGCATCCAAGCTAGGATGAGAAATACAAAACCTTCATGAAAATTGTCTATAGCCTCCTGAAATAAATGCAGCAGTGGAGTCAGGCAGCCGCTTCTAACTTGGAACTTTGTCCAGCTGTATCGTACCTGCCCAACCACTCCAGCCATGTGTGAATGAAACAAGAAAAGGGAAGACTGGGGAAAAATGTAGAGGAGGCTACATAGTGTGACAGGAGAACTTTACCAACTTTACCCTGGGCTGCATCAAAAGCAGTGTGACCAGCAGGTTGAAGGAGATGATTCTCCCCATCTACTCTGCTCTTGGGAGACCCCACCCAAAATGCTGCATCCAGCCTTGGAGTCCCCAGAATAGGAAAGACACAGACATGTTCGAGTGGGTCCAGACGAGGCCACGGAGAAGATCACAGGTTTGGAACACCTCTTCTATAAAGACTATAGAGAGCTGGGGCTGCTCAGCCTGGAGAGTATAAGGCTCTGGGGAGAACTTACAGCACCTTCCAGTACCTAAAGGTGCTACAAGAAAGCAGGAGAGGGACTTTTGCCAAGGGCATGTACTGATAGGACAAGGGGTAATGGTCTTAAACTGAAAGAGGGCAGGTTTAGTATCGATATTAGCAATAAATTCCTCACTGTGAGGGTAGTGAGAAACATGTTTCCCAGGGAAGTTGTGGATGCTCCATTCCTGGAAGTATTCAAGGGGTAGCAGGATGGGGATTTGAGCAACCTGGCAGGTGTCCCTGCCCTTGGCAATGGAGTTGGAACTGGACGATCTTTAACGTCCCTTTCGACCCAAACTGTCTTACAATTCTGTGACTTGTGTTTGATGAGATGCTGATAACTGCTTGGCCAAAGCACCTCTGTGATGATTCCTGTAGGCTCCACTCAGTCAACCATGTATTCCTTGTGCCAGCAGATCAATGACCTCAGGCTCCAGCTCATAACTACTTCCTCTGTTTCATCTCACATGGTTAGACAAAAGCCAGGACAGCTCAGAGGGCATCTCTTAGCTTTTAGGAGAATTTGAGGTTTTGAAACCCACCCAGATTTGAGAAACATGAAACACTATACAGTTCAGCTCACAACCTTGGCCTCACTGGTTCCACCAGATTAAAAAACAAATAAAATTGTTTAAAAAGTAGATTGTGGTTTGATAGATGATTCCCCAAAGCCTAGGAAGAGGGTTTCAGAGGAGCTTACAAATTCATACGTAAAATTAGAAAGCCAGAGGGCCTCAACAGAGGAAGAGAGAAGTAGGGAAAGGCTGTAACAATTAAAAGTAAAATGAGATGTATAATTTATCTATAATGTAAGGTTGCCTTTTTATTTAATTTGCTTTCATGAAAATCCCAAAATCCCTATTGCATATTCTTTTTAATTGACAATTTCTGCTCTTTGCATTTCTTTGTACCTGATATGGAAAGGAATTACAAAAATAGGACTTTGTTTGAGACTGCTTTTTAGTTATATCTTTTTATGAAGTTTTAAAGGAGTTTTCTCAGGCTGGAACAGCTGACAAAGGGAGTCAGTCACATGTTCATAGCATACTGCAAGTTAGTCTACAAGTGGAAGTCTAAATGAAATTTCTTTACCCAACATTAACTAGTAAAGAAACTCTCATTCAGCTGCTTTCACTTTCCATCACAAAAAATCTCCCAAAAAATTGGAGGCAAAAAACCTTACCATTCTCTTAAAGTATTAGAAATGTGGGGGCAAATTCCTACTTTTCCTCATCACATTCCCTGTAATCTTCTAGACACTATGTGAGTGAAGACATTTTTTGCTTTCATTTTGAACATCAGCCAGAAGGTGTAGATGGATTCTAATCACATATCGTTGCATAATTTTAGATATATTTTACTTTATCCATCAGATATTTTGTTCCTTTAGAAAGTTAAACTAGTCGGCTAACACTTCAGGACCCTACTAAGGATTAATGTGAGACCAAGAGTGGAAGGGGGAAACCTGCTTTCCCTTTGGCTTAAAGAAAAAAAAAGAAGAAATTGGTCCTGTTTCGAACATTCTTCACCACAGCTAAGGTGAAACGTTTGACACCACTGTGATTGCTGTATTACTAATGATTCACCATAACACACAAATTTTTTGTTCTGCTACTTTAAGCTAAAAACTTTTCATTTCCTAATCAAACTTACTATCACCGCAGAACCTGAACATCAATAGCTATACTCAAATCTCAGCTAAATGAGTTTTAACATCCTAAAATTTGAGAGCTTCATTAAATGTTAATTTAATGTGGGGGAGTTTCCAGATTAATCTCAGACTAATTTGCATATAGGTATTTGTGCAGCTTAAGCAGTATCTTTCCCTTCTGTCAGCTCCATCATCTGATGAACAGTGGAAAGAAGAAAATGTGTAGAGAAGATGCACAGTGATAAAGTAAGTTGAGGAAGATTTAATTACAGACTGTTATTACATATTCTGTCCTGGCAAGCATGCAAAAGGTAAGAAAGCTACATAAATTTGCCAATGACTAGAGTGATAGAAGACACCAGAACATCTTAGATAAATAAAGTGGGCAGTTCGAAATAGCAGAGCAAGGTACATGACTATTAATGCTATTGCATTCTCTGCTGAAGTTTAAAAATGGTACAAATTAAAAATGGTTTGACAACATAAGATGATTTATGCACATCAAATGAATCGAATAGTTCTACTAGCACAGTTAAAAATACATAAGAAATTTCAGAAAGTGGGTTTATGGGTGTCTAAGGGAAATCACCACAGATGGGTATGGGAATTCTGAACTGTTGTGAAAATTGCTAACACTTGCAAAACACTAGCTGAAAGAAAACAGAAAAATATTCTTGCTGCTCCCAGCATAATCATTTATTTATTAGGGACATGCCACTTATGTTTGGAATTTTTTCATATGTTTCCAATAGACTATGTCTACAGGGATGAGTTAGAATGAAAAAAGTTAGGGCTGAATATATGATAAATTATGATTTAGATCCAGGATCTTACTAATTATTTGGTTATGGGTTTAGCCAGGTAGGCCTAAAATTTAGGTTTTAAAGTTCAGGCTAGGCCTGGAATTGTCAGCTGACTTGAGCTGGGCTGGGCTAGCTAACAGCTGACTTCTTCTAGCCAGTAGTGTTGTATTCTATACCATATTACGACATCATCTCAGAAGGGGTACGAGCCAGTGTGGGAGTGGCTTTGGGAGTTGCTTCGTAGCTGTTGTCCCAGCAGAACACACCGTGCCATCCCAGGAGGGACGGGGAGGCCCAAGCCCACAGCACCGGCTCACCAGCATGTTATCTTAGGGAAGTAAAATGTTTGTTCTTAGTTATTCTCTCTGCTTAAGTCTGTCTCTGGGGAACTGACTTCTCTAGAAGGATTTGTAGTTAAAATTGTGGGACTTGTGTTTACTGGGGAGTGGGAAGTTATTTCCAGTTATTTTAAACTTGTATAAGTGTGTATGTTATATTGTAGTTTAATTTTCCTCTTTTCTGTATAAATACATATAGTTAGTTTTCAGCATAAACCTAGTTTGGAGGGTTTTTTTACCCTCTCCTTCTTCTCCCCTTTTCGCTCTGTCTTGGCCAGTTGGCATTTTGCCAGCTCAACCCAAGACAGCCATGAAGAAAATTCAAGCTCTTTTTTTATACATAAGCAAATGTTCATTAACAGAAAATGAGAATAATATCTGTAGTGTTTTCCTGTGGGGTCAAGGGAAGCTCAGCAGCTTTGACCTTTGTCTGGTACATAATGAGGAAGATAACGTTTAGTAAGTTTAGCAAATCTGTCTGTCATGCCTGTTGAGAAACATTCTAGGTATAGCAATACTTGGTTCAGTGGTTACACTCTATGAGCCCTCTGTTTAAAATCAGTTCAGCATGAGGGAGAAGTTAAAGTTCAGAAGATAGTTCAAGAGAGAATTGGAACATTCTGAACTTTTTTTTGAGTTCAGCAATGTCTTGCTATGAAGACTTAACTTACCACCTTATTTGACTTTGAACAAGTTTACTTCCTACTGATTTGTCACCTACAGACTTCTGGGGGCAGTAAGTGAATCTTTAAATTGTGCTGTGTATTTGATAGAGTGGTTTTTTCTGCTTTTTTTCATGCTAGCAGGTAGAAGCAACTAGACATTCTTGTAGAAGGGACACTAAGCGGATATGAAGAAGTCAGGCAATCAAAAATCTAGTTTTCTCTCTCAAATATTATTTCTATTCTGTACATTTTTAGAGTTCAAAGTATGTGCCGAAATAGCTGTAAAAGAAGACTTAAGATTTAACTCTAGAAAGCAGATCAAACTATTTCTTTTGCCTCAAGGGACCTTTTCTTTGGAAAATATTATCTCAAGATCAAGCCTGGTTTTAAGGTTCAAGAATAACGTTGTTGCTAGCAAATACAGAGAATTCTAATTAACTCTGAGATAAATGCAGGCTCTAAGATGCAGCTGATGAGGATATGGATCCAAAGGGTCTGAAGAACCTGAAGTACTGTGCTTAGAGAAAGGCTAAGTCTGTGTAGCAGCACTAACAATTGTTTCCCTGACTAGCACTTAGTATACATCTATAAAGGTTTTACTGCAATACAAGGCTGACATAATCTTGCATCATAGAATTCCAGCTTAATCTGCAAGTGATGAATTCATTACTGGCTGAATAGAAGATCCCAGAGGGTCATGACCAATGGCACAGAGCCTAATTGGAGGCCTGTCACAAGCAGTGTCCCCCACAGTTCTATACTGGGCCCAGTATTGTTTAACTTGTTCAACAGTGATGTGGATGAAGGGGTAGAGAGCTTCCTTGGCAAGTTCACTGATGATACAAAACTGGGAGGAATGACTGATACCCCTGAGTGCTGTACTGCCCTCCAGAGGCACCTTGATAGGTTGGAGAGATGCAGAGAAGAGCCTTCTGAAATTCAGCATGGCCAAATGCAGGGTCCTGCACCTGGGGAGGAATAACCCCAAGCACAGATACAGGCTGGGGCTGACCTACCGGAAGGTAGCTCTGGGGAGAAGGACCTGGGGGTCCTGGTGGACAACCAAGTGCCCATGAGCCAGCAGTGTGCTCTTGGCCAATGGGATCCTCGGATGCATTTGGAAGAGCATTGCCAGTAGGTCGAGGGAGGTGATCCTCCTCCTCTGCTCAACCCTCATGAGGCCAGATCTCTATTTTTGTGGCCAGTTCTGGGCTCATCAGTACAAGAGAGACATGGAGCTCCTGGAACGGGTCCAGCAGAGGACTACAGAGTCGACCAAGGGACTGGAGCATCTCTCTTACAAGGAAAGGCTGGGAGACCTGGGCCTGTTCAGCCTTGAAAATGACAACCGAGAGGGGACCTTGTCAATGTATATAAGTATCTAAAGCAGAGTGTGCCAAGAGAATGGAACCAGGCTCTTCTCGGTAGTGCCAAGCAATAGGACAAGAGGCAATAAGCAGGAAATAATACACAGGAGTATGTTCCACCTGAATATGAAGAAGAATTTCTTTTCTGTGTGGGTGACTGTGCACTGAAAACATTGTCCAGAAAGCTTGTGGAGTCTTCACCACTGCAGATGCTCAAGAACCATCTGGACACAATCGGGTGCCATGTGTTCTAGGATGACCCTGACTGAGCAGGGAAATTGGCCTAGATGACACACTGTGGTCCCTTTCAACCTGACCCATTCTGTGATTCTGTGATTGGTTTGTCTAAAGTGTTCGAAGTGCCCTGACACAATATGGCATGATGATGTTCTCAGTCCATGCTGCATAACCTGCTCTGTTTCTCAGCAGTCTAAAGATATAAAGCTATCAGAATGCATCCAAAGGAGGGCTGTGAAGATGGTGAAGGGTCTAGAGGGGAAGCTGTACTATAGCCAGCTGAACATGAGCCAGTGTGTGCCCAGGTGGCCAAGAAGACCAGTGGCATCCTGGCCTGTGTCAGAAATTGTGTGGCCAGCAGGACTAGGGACGTGATAGCTCCTCTGTACTTGTCACTGATGAGGGCGCACCTCAGATCCTATGTCCATTTTTGGGCCACTCACTTCAAGAAAGATGCTGAGGTGCTGGAGCATGTCCAGAGAAGGGCAGCAGAGGTGGTGAAGGATCTAGAGGGTGTCTGATGAGGAGTGGCTGAGGGAGCTGGGGTTGTTCAGCCTGGAGAAGAGCAGGCTCAGGGATGACCTCATCACTCTCTACAACTACCTGAAAGGAGTTTGTTGCAAGGTGGGGATCAGTATCTTCTCCCAGACAACCAGTGGCAGGACAAGAAGAAATGACCTCAAGCTGCACCAGGAGGGGTTCTGGTTAGACATCAGGAGGAAATTTTTCATGGAAAGGGTTGTTAAGCATTGGAATGGACTGCCCAGAGAAGTGGTGGAGCCACTGTCCCTGGAGGTGTTCAAGAAATGACTGAATGTGGCACTTAGTCTTATGATGTTTTCCAACCTAAATGATTCTGTGACTCGTCTCTCTCACTTCAATGCAAAGAGCATTAGGAGATGCAATAAACATGTAAGATTTGAAACAAACTTGTAAACTATCTTGATAAAGTATTATGTTATTTGGATTTACTTCAGATTAACTTCCCAGTGTGATGAAGCAGTGAAGTAATTGCAAAGAGGTGTTAAAAACTACATGTATCTCAAATGACAGAAAAAGTAATGGATATGTTAACACATAAATGATATTAGGAAAGTTGTGTGCAACTATTCAAAGTGTGTATTGTTTATCATGCAAAACAAAGCCATTTCCAGGTGTTTCCTTTAAAGCAGAGTCTGGTTGAAGTGACTTTTTTTAACTTGACACGTCATTGGACCTCTTCCTTTGCTGACAGTGTGAGTGGGACTACAACATTTTTAGTAAGTTGGTGGCAAGAACCCTAAATGTTCAATAACAGCCTGAGCCTAGACCACGTGTTTTTGGACAAAACACAAGATATGGATGATGGACTACTTTAAAATTTTCATTTTTTTTTTTCCTTTCAAGTGTTTTCAGCATTTGTTTTTGGACTTGCCACCAGCTCTGAACCTGGGAAACTTGTTAGTCTGCACTACCTGTCTGCCCTTCTCTCTTTGATCCTTTGAACATGAAATGAAACAAGTTTTTCTGGCCAAATTAGTTCAAGGTAATCAGCCAGTGTATCAGATTATTTAGTGTCTGTCCCCCTGCCTAGATGAGAATACACAGTTCATTCTTCAGGTTCCCAGATGAAAAAAACAGAGGCAGCAAAACTTTGCAATCAAGAAAATGCTATGATTCTTGTTCTTAGCTTTGCTTTATTCACATTTCCAGGAAAAACTCTTTCAGTCCTTTGCTTGTCCTCTGTTGCTGAGTGTCACTGGTTTAGTGTTCTCTTGCATCTAGTTCACACATGATCCTAGAAAGAAAATTCATATATGATCCAAAAGCAAGCAGGATGTGGAAGTGCACACTCTTCATGTAATCTCAAAGCAGGAAAGAAGATAGGGGTCAAGGTAATACATTATTGACACTCCTCTCCTGAATTCCTTGAAGACTTACCCACTGCTGTACTCAGCTTCCCTTTGTTACAGAAGACTGAGCTCTGAAATGTATCATGGTGAGGGTAGGATTGTGGAGCACCAGGAACTATAACTGCTTTGTTGACTGGGACAGAAGAAGCACTCCAGGCTATCTAGTGACTTGGAAATGGAGCACTGTACACTGCTTGGGGAGGTCCCTGGCTATATATACTGGATGTGGAAAAGCATTATTTCCCCAGTTTGAAAACCACATGCACTCATACCTTCTTGTGCCAGCTAAAATACACAGCTGTACATCAGGAAAGATGAGCTCACTGTCAGTTCTCTTTTACAGTAAGGTGGCCACATCCTGTTGAGCAGCTAAGCCAAGTCAATCAACTTAAATAAATGTCAAAGAAAAAGATTAGTTAAGTTAACAAACACATAAATATAACCGAGGGATGAGTGGTTATTGAAAAAAAAAAGACAAAGTGAAATACTGCAAATCTATATTTTGGCTCTAGTTAGGGCATATAAACTGTTGTTGCAATTAAAATGTTCAGAAGTTTGACACCCTTGTGAGAGCTGACTGAATATCTTATTTTACACAGTTTCTAACATTTGCAGAGCTGCTGGCTATGCCTAGCCAGCACAAGCAGTATGGGCAAGGCTTCACTAGGAGTTAAGGTTCTATCTAGCTATTCAGTTTTGATTGATTGTTTCTATGGATGGATACAGTATGAAGTAGCATTATTTATCCTCTGGTATTTCAGCTTAATGCAAAAGTAGTTTTCTTGTATGCTATTATCTTTGCCAAGATTTCCATGAAGGATGCAGACCATTATCTTTGGCCTGGTTTTCAGCAGGTGTTCTTTTTATCATGTATTTTATATAATCTGTCTCTCAGCTAATACAAAGGAGCTACTTCATTGCAGAAACATGGCAGGATTCCTCAGCTATGCTGGGAGTTTTATGTTGCCAGTGCATTCTGAATTATTTATTGCCTTACTCTGAAGATACTGACTTTAGAACTGCAGGGAGATTTCAGGGAGATTTCAGTCTCTTCTGTGTGAAAACTGTGTTAACTTTGTCTCCCTGTGTTTAGAGATCAAAAAGAGCCTTCTCTTGATGATGGAATGTATTTTTTTTATAGAACATTCTTCTCACCCTTAATCAATAGTTTATTTTCATTTACAAATAGCTTAGTGTCATCAAAGCCTGCTTAGAATGGCCAGCACTATCAATGATTATGCTACATGTATGTCACCCTCTAGTGTTAGTATGTATTGCAACAGGACCATCAAGATTGATGCAGTATCTATAAACCACTGAATTAACTTGATGAGAAAGAAGAATGCTGGTGCACTTTGAGATAGATTTTAAAGGGCACAAAGACTTCTGAGTGTTTCTTCTGGAAGTCTGTTGTGCAAGTCAGTGATGAGTGACATTGTGAAAATAACCAATAACACCCCCAGTAGATGGTCAGGCTAAATTAAGAGGCAATACATGGAAAGAAAAAATAAAATCAAAGCCTCAGGTCAGCAGTTTAGGTCACTTGAACAGTAAACTCCCTGTCCCCTGGCTTTCTACTAGTTAATCTGTGGCTGGATCAACATCAGAGCAACTGACTCTTACAGAGACTCTTCACTGATTTATACAACTAATATCTGAGGAGATTTATTTAAGCTTAGAATGCTTACAAAATTTGAGACATGTTTGAAATACACAAGTAACTGTTGTTGACATGCATAGCATGAATTAAGCAGAGTCCTATTGCTATTATACAAAGTGAAGTTCATGCATTTGCGACTTAAGGTGTCAATAGCAGTGTTTACAGAAAACTAGCATTAAAAGTAGTATTAATAATGAGAAATAAGATGTATCTTCAGAGACATCTGTAGTTTTTAATATGACATTTTTTCCTAATGTTAACTGGTATTTTAATTCAGCTAAAGACTGCATGAAGACGTAATTTTTTTTGCTGGCAGTAACTAAAAGACGTGTGTGATTCTCATGTTAATTATTTTGAAGTGACAAGCTAATATCGAAGTTCTATGTTTCAACAATTTCTTGTTTATAATTCATTGAGTTAATTAATTCAGTTTGGTGGGATATAACTCCTGGTTAAAAAGAATGGGTATTCATTACCTTAGTAAGACAATAAATAATCTGAAAAATAACATAAAGATTAACTAGATGATTCACTTAGCAGCAGGATTTGTGCCCACTCTCCTTCCAGGGCCATGAGTGGAAAGCATCCAAAAATTCTTCAGTGTCTTATTTTTTTTTTTTCCCTTGGAAGATGGAAACAATAACCAGTATTTGCATATATAAATGAGGGTAAAGGAATAAGTGTAAAGAAAGTAACTAGATGAGGTTGTGGTAGATTGTACAAACTGTTAGATGAGCTAAGCAATTCTAAACTAGTTTGGATTTGCCATTCTTAATTTAAGAAGCCTTGAGATCTGCAGTTGACTGTTTAGCTTATTGGAACATGAACCTTTCTGCCTTCTTCTGGCTTTTCCTTGCTGTTTTTTTGCAATGGAGAAAATTTTAAAGTAGCAGCAATTTGTTAAAAAAAATATACAATGCCAATGCTGGGAGTTGGAACAACTTCCTTGTTGTGGCAGTAGTTAGCAGCTGTCATTGCTGCATTACCATCTTCCTGATGCTTTAAGCCCTTCTTTATATGCGTCTGTGATTCAGAACCTTCACCTTAGGTTTACCATTAAAACTCTTTTTATCTGGTTTTACTTTTATCTGTGTTATGTGCCTGTTCTGTCATCCCACTTCCTTTGACTTCAATGGCCGAAAACAAAGCAGGCTGAGACAGGTCTAACTGAAGTTTTCTGGGCTGCTTTTATATTTTGTGGGAATATGGCAAAGTTCATCCATCAGGTGCAATTCATTAAGCCCTCTAACCCAGGGATGAGTTCCGAGAACAGCACTTCGATAGCAGCAGTTGGAAGGTTGAGAGGCTGCTGTGAGAAGAGACCAGGAGCTGCCCTCATGTCATACAGAGCTACTTCCATACAGCTCCAGCTCAGCTGGCAATGCTGAGCCCATCAGCAGTGCTGGTAACACCTCTGTGTCTGTATTTAAGAAAGCAGCAGCTGTTAGAGTGAGGAGTGCAAGTAAGTGAGAGGAAGAGTCCTGCAGACCCCAAGGTCAGTGGAGAAGGAGGAGGAGCAAGGTGCTCCAGGAACTGGAACACAGATTAACCTGCAGCCTGTTGAGGACCATGGTGAAGCAGGTATTTCTCTGCAGCCAATGCAGGAGCCCACAGTGAAGCAGGTAAATGTGCCCTGAAGGAAGCTGCAGCACATGGAGAGCCCATGGTCCTGGAGGAAGCTCCTGGCAGGAGCTGCAGCCTGGGGAGAGGATGGTACACACACAGATTTTTGGACATGAGCTAAGGCCCGTCTCAGACTGAAACAATTTGTTCCTGAGGGACTGAACCCTGGAGAGAGGACACATGCTGGATCAGTTCTTGAAGAATTGCAGGCTGTGGAATTATGGAAAGGCCCCACAATGGAGCAGAAGAAAATGGTAAAGAGGAAGGATTGATGGAGACAGACTGACTGCAAACTCCAATTCCCCATCTTCTGGCACTGTAGTTGGGGGAGTGGTAGAAGAGTTATAATTGGAGGAATGAAGCTGAGCCCAAGATGTGGGATGGGGAAAGGTATGCTTTGTTTTGTCATTGTTTCTCACCATCCTACTTGATTTTTAATTGGCAATAAATTAAATTCATTTTCCCCAAGACAAGTTCATTTTACCTGTGGCAGTACTTGGTAGACAATCTCTCTGTCTTTTTGTCAATCCACAAAATTTTCTATCTTATTTTCTTCCCTTTGTTCTGTTGAGGAAGGGGAATGAGACAGCAACATGATGGGGGTCTAGTTTTTTAGTGGTCAGGTATGAAACCAGGAATAATATAGTGTGTTAGCTGAAGGTGACAGCACATCAGAGAAGATTAAACTGATGTTAAGAATGTCCTGTAATCCAGGAAGGGTCAGAAGAGGGGAGAACTTTGTTCACAGGACTCTGAAATTACAGCAGGTGTGATGAACTGGAAGTAAACTTGTTCTGAGGATATGAGTGAGGCAACGTAATTTTAGTGTTGTATAAAAAACATTTTCAGTTCACTGCTGAATGCACATCCTTGACAGACCTTTTGAGGGTACAAAACAGGCAACACATGGACAAATCTTGAAGCAAACTTACAAAACTGATCTTCAGTGCAGCTGAGCCGCACTGGCTTTGTCATGTCCTGTTGAGGCCATGTACTCAGTAGCAGGTCACCTTATGCCATGTCCTCACACAGGCACACACACTTAGGAAGCACTCCATTGTATCCCATGGATTAGGCATATCCATTTGCTAAGTCAGGAGCAGTTTCAATCCTTAAACATCAAAGTGATAGATTGTTAAATGTGCTCAAAATATATTCTCCTTGTTATGACAGGAAACACTGCTCAACATAAAAACAAACTAAAATACAGGTTCAACTTAAGTAAAACATCATTTAATCTATAGAGTGGTCCAATATTTTAGTAGATTTTAGATTTTTTTTTCCCAAACATGGTCTTACAGAAATGATGACGCAATTTGGTTCCATAGCAAGTCTTTTGGCATGAAATTCCATTTTAAAAATACTTAACAGCTATATAGCTCATAGATTAGAATCCAACAGGTATAAGCTCACAAAACATTTGAAAAGATAAGCATTAGCTTAGAAGAGAAGATATTCTAAGGTACTTTGAACTAACAAATATTAATTTTTGTTTTAAAACAAAACAGATTTATGTAAAACTTAGGTTAACTTTCATAAACTAGCAATAATTTTAGCATTTTAATGTCATGGAGCTTACCTGGAATTTATGGGCTGAGGTGATGTACTGAAGAAACCAAGATGCTTCAGGTGAACCTTCTTGATTGTATTCTGAGTAACAATTAAGACAGGGAAACTTCTTTTTGTAGTGTCATAAAAAGCAGAAGAGAGTATGATATTCATATTAATGAATTTACTATAACTGTGTCTTGTCATCCCTATCAGAATACAATTCCTCATTCCATTCACAGTGTGCTAGTATTGATTGATAAGGAGGGTGCTTTTAGACTTGACTGGGACACAGCAATTCAGGTAATGTAAAACTGCTCAGAGTTGTCAAAGCATTTATGTAATCTCTGGCTGTAGTAGACTTTATCTACTTCAGTATGATGCAATGTTTTTAATCTTAGGAGATTTAGTGTAACTAATGACTCCTAGTCTAATGCAATTATAAGTATCCCACATTAGATTCTTAACTGGCAGATTTAGTCTACATTTGAGTCTGACGTTGAGGTTCTGTATAGGAGTGCTGTATTTCTCTTCTACAGAGGTCAATGGACCTTATTTGTTTGCTAAGAGGGTGATGAATCCATGGAACAGGCTTCCTAGGGAGGTGGGCCAAACTGGTCAGTGTTTAAAAGGCATTTGTACAATGACCTTAATAACATGCTTAACTTTTGATCAGTCCTGAATTGGTTACACAGTTGGACTTGATGATTGTTGTATGTCCCTTCCAACTGAAACAGTTCTATTCTATTCTATTCTATTCTATTCTATTCTATTCTATTCTATTCTATTCTATTCTACTCCACTCCTAGGCTATTCTGAATATTTCAGTTTGTTTCATTTGTGAGTTGAAATTTTCTTTTGGTCAGTTCCTCTAATGTATGACTGCTGCAGCTTTATTTTTAAAAAACATTTAGGGCTCTCCCACATTCAGCTGTAGCTCAGCACACCTTCCATGAAGACAAAGTATTCAAGTTCTGATTTAGTAAATCCTGTTGCCTCTAAGAATACAGATTTCATTTTTTTTAGAGCACAGGGTAAGTAAATTGAATTTTAGGCTCCAGTGGGGACAACTTCTTGTATACAGCCTTAAAAGGTCTTCTGTGGCATGCATTATTTTTCAGCTGAAGTCAGATATTTATATTACATTTAATATTCTCAGACACTTTTTAAAACTGCAGCCATCATGTTAACGAGGTTCTGAGTAAGGTAGGTTTGAAATTGGCAAGTTGAACAAACTAGTATATTTTGTGGTTACAGGCTTGTTTGCAGTGATGTTCTTTAACAAAATAGGAATTGATGCCTTCTCAAGGATGCAGTTTACCCTGTGACAAAGTATGCATGAGAAAAATTCTGTGATCTTTCCTCCCCACTTAAAAGAGAAGCCATGGAGTTTGTAAACAGATTGGATAATCAAGTAGATGAGGAAGTCCATAGACTGGTGCCGTTGCCCAAAAAATGCCTTCAGAAGGTGGGGAATCTTGGGGAAGCTGTAAAATGTGAAGAAGACTGTGCCCAGGTCAGTGTTAGATTTTACGAATTGTATTAAACAAACTACAGTTTTAAACTTCTTTTTCTCTGTTTAAATATCTGAATTTATCTCACATTATGTAGTTCAAGAAACAATTGGACAATACTCTTGGACACATGGTATGACCCTTGGGGATGGTCCTGTGCAGGCCTAAGAGTTGGACTCTGTGGTCCTTGTGGGTCCCTTCCAACTCTGCATATTCTGTGAGTCTGTGATAACACTGTTTACTTATTAGTGCTGCTCAGAGACAAGGTGCACATAGTGCTATTGATACTAGCAGTTTATGAGCATGCAAAACAAATTAGTAAGTTCAATATGTCAAGCTGACTCAATTCAGTTGTAATATAAGGAGGTAGAATTTCTTAAGAGAGATACAGATGAAATATATTAACTTACTTCAACAAACAGAGTAATTTCTATGCACTATATGAATAGTGTATGTTTGATTTAATGAAAGGGAAAACAAATTTTGTTTGGTATTTCTATGCAGGAAAAACTGTAGTTTGAAAATGAGCAAGAGAAATATCTTGGCTCTTTAGAGCGAGAAAGACTTGCATTGGAAAAAGGGAGAAAGTTGCAAGAAGATTTCCAGGTTTGGATTGAAAAGGCAAAAGGTAAGTTCCCTTTCCTTCCACACCCACCCAAATCCAAAGTAAAAAAACCCAGCATGACAGAGCACTATTTGAAAAATAGGTGCACAAAACCCAGCAAGACTGTATTTTTCAGTTTTTGTGTGCATTACAACTGATACCATAAAATTCTTTACCGTTGTAAGCAACTAACTAGAATCAAGACTATGAATAGCAAATTGTCTAGGTTTGGCTTACTTCTTTTTACCAACCCTGGACTGCCCTACTCCTTCCTCCCAAAGTCTTCCCAGCAAAGGCGGGGGTGGGGGGTGGGAGTGGAACTGAAAAGAA
>JAOXXN010000395.1:117387247-117417423 GCA_026770055.1 Myrmophylax atrothorax
CTGACCGCACATACAGAGGTAGTTTAGAAAAGCTGGTGAATTTTAAATCTGCCCCGCAGCTGACTGCACTAACTCACCCAAGAAATGATGTATTAATCCTTCCCACAAAGGAAAAATGCTTCCTTAGTCTGCAGAACAAGGATGGCAGCCAGCAGCACTCCAGTCTGGTGGTTGGAACTTAGCCGGAAATAACTGCTGTCAAGAAGGCAAAAGCAGTCTCTATTCAAATCCAGCTTTTGCATTAAGAAGTGCCCACAATCCTGCCTTTTACTCACAGACTAACCTCTGCTCATCTCAGACATCAGGCTTGGGCATCCTGATTCTTTCTGGAGGTTTTGTATGCAGTTTTGGAAACCTCTGCTGAGTACAGGGAATTGCCACCACTGGATTTTGCCCACAAGTTGTTTTTCACCTTTACTATACTGTTCTTCCAAGTCTCCATATTTTAACCAGAATCCATGTATCTTTATTATATTTCCCCTTCGTTTGGAAATTAAAAATTACATGGTGCAACATACAGCACAGATAACAAGCATGAAGGCTTCTTTACTTCTTTAGAGCGCAAGCATAGTCCTCAAATTAAGATTCTTCCATTCTGTGATACAAAAGCAACTTCAGGCATTAAGCAGATGGCACTCCACATTCAGTGTTTACATGATAGTTGCATCTCCTAAGATGACAACAGATTCTTCCCTTCACTACTCACTGGTCCTTTTTTCTGCCTTGTGTGGGAAGCATCTCGATCTGACTGCTTGGTGAGCTCCAGTTATCCTTCTGGCTGTAATAATTAACTATTTTCTAACTGGCATCTTAAATTTGCCAAGACCGTTACAAGGGGATTTAATGCATTTATTGTGCCCCAGGCCAATGTTCAAAGGTTGTCAGGTTGGAAACAAAAGTTTCTCATTCCATCACAAAGAAGAATTTAGACTTTTAAATCAGTTGCTAGAGCTGACAATAATAGAAATATTCAAGCATGGAGTTGAGTTGTTTACAGAGGTTACATGAATTGCAGTTACCATGATTACGTGTAGAGGCTGAAATGCAGATTCCTAGGATTTTCAGGCATGCTTAAAAATGCCATGTCTTCAAATATATGCTTTCTAAGAATTTTTCTCTCATTTATATAAAATCATGCTTTGAATGACAGGGATCTCATAAGAGCACTGTAGCAGACACCAAAAAATAATTCCAGAAGAAGATTCCTGGTTTTACAAATTTTTGTGGCTTTGTATATATTCTACTATTTCACTTTCTCTAGGTGATATTAGATTATCATTCCAAAACTATATGAGAAATGTACCTCAAATAATTTGTAGCTGACAATGAAATACAACTATACTGAAATATGTCATGGTAACCTTGTAACTGAATCTTCTAGAACATGATTCCTCTGCATGACAGTAAGAAGAACTGATGAGAAGAGTGACAATATGTGAGGTTCAAATTCATGAAACATGGATGAACAGTGAACACTACTGCAATAGCAGATATTTACTTCCACATACCCTCATACCAGAGATATGAAAGGGTTAGCAGAGGTATATGAGATAACTGTAGGCTGTGTTACTGATCACTGTTGAAGAGAATGATTACACACTAAACCTTTTAAAATTTTTGTTAATATTGACCAGTAATTGTAATTCCAACCTAATTGCTCTTGGCCCACACTAAAGAAAGAAAAACACTACCACAGTGCGCTGTTTTCAGACTTATGTGCAGTTAAATTTTGAATTTGTTGTAGCTGATACAGTAGGCACAATTGTTTCGCAGGTAAATGGTAGTTTGAAAGGAGAAACAAATTTCCTTACTAGTCTTATGTCTAGGGTGATTTCTATCTTTGTTTACTGACAGAATCAGACAAAGCAAATATGCTAATACTATCACAGTATTACAAAATCAAAATATTTTCATTTCCTATCTGATGGACCTTCCCATACTGACAGATAATGGACAGATAATTGAAACAGATATCCCAGCACTGTTCACTAGAGAAGTCCTAAAGAATCCTGGAAGAGGTCCTGTTCATAGATACATAGTTTAGCAGGATGCTTCAGCTAATGTTTAACTCTAAATACAGCTTTATATACATCCCTGTGCAACTTTTAAACATATCTTTGTGTTTAAATATGTTTCTGAATCAGAACCATAGCCAACTATCAGAAAGCATCTGTTCTCTCATGCTGCCTCATCCCTGTTGTCCTAGTTCAGCAGGTGGGACCAGTTTATCACTGTGTGGGGGTGATCAAGGCTATGTATTCTACCCCTCTATTCATTTCCCAAGAACAATGGACCATTTGCAGCTGCCCAGGGCACACCTGACCCCTCAGGGTGTGAGCTGGGTGTGAAAGACATCTGTGAGATAAGAGCTGTAATAACTCCCCTTCAGGGGTCATTGGCACCCTCACACACAGCCTGAGGGGGCTAATGGGCCATCAACAGTTCCAAAAATACCCCATGACTCACAGAGTCAGATCACCCATTGTGTGACTCCCCACCCTGGGGGAGGGATTGGGTGCTCCCACCTGGATCTGGGGGTGCATATCTTGGGGTAAGAAGACCTCAGGAACCACTCTCTGGATCCAGAGGAGCAGTGGAACCTTGACAGGAGGAGACCATCAATTTCAACCAGCTTGCAACCAACACTCTCAACCAGACTGGGACTATCATGTGCACCAACAGGTTTCTCGTTTCCTTCTACTTTGGTCTTGGGGGAACCACATGGGGTTTGTACCCCAGGGTGCTGGGTCATACTGGGTTTTGTGTGTTAAAACCAATTTCTCCTTGTGCCATTGTATTTCTTGTAATATTGTTATTAAATTGTAACTCTGACTTACAATCTCTTTTGTGTTGAGTTCATTTCTCCTGCCAGTTTACCTTTAAACCAGCACACCTGCCTAGCTCCCAGATTTTCTGTTTAACATAAGAATTTTAAGTCTATGACAAGACTTGTTTTCTGGAGTTACTTGTTACCACTCTGAAGATGGCTAATGCTGCAATTTGTAACTCATATGAGCAACATTCCAGGCATTGCATTTCTTAAACTGTACGCACTTTAGATCAAATCCTTACCTAGACTGAGAGAGCTTTGATCCTGGCTGGGGCTGGGCAAAAATGCCTATAGCCCCAAAAGTAATTTGTAGTAGGAAAATAGACAGTGATACTACTAGCATGCTGTCGTGGTGTCACGTGCAAAGGGACAGAAATGTAAAGATTTCTTGTCCTACCTGTATTAAGGTATTTTTCTTGACTATATGTGTCCCCAGAAAATCAAAGCCTTTTAAAGCCTAAAACAGTCTGTCCAAGTCTCACCTAAAGAGACCCTTCACTAGACAGATTCACAGTAATGGACAGGACTTTTGATACTCTGATATGGGGATGGCACTTAACAGCAAGGGACAACCTTCTCTGCCTGCCAGCATCAGAAACAAACGAGAGTAACTCTAGCAGTTCATAAAATAACTTTTATTAATACAAGTATGTGACAACCACTGTGGGTTTCACACTGCCTGTGATAAGCTTTAACTGCATGATTACACGTAACTAATTACAAAAACCCAAAAACCCGAAGCAAGCTCCACAAAACAGCACAACAACCTAAGCCTCAATACAAAACTCAAGGAACCCCCCCTTTCCACAACAGACCAATTTACAAAGACTAGAACAAAATCTAAACACACTTGTTAACACAAAGCCTCATTCTAAGGGGGAAGAAATATAGCTGCTTCCCACTAACACACCTTTTAACTTGCTAAGATAAGGAACCGAACACCTTAAAGCAAGCCATGAAAGAGAGTCAGCAATAAAGCAGAGCATAACAAAACAAAACAAAATAAAAACCAAAAACAAAAAGAATATAAATTAAAATATATATACCTGGTAAGTTACAAGGTGTAGGGCAAAATAAAATTAGTATCAAAGTAGCAAAGTACACTTAGTAAAGTAAATAAGGTATCCATGGGGTAAAGGTAAAAGATGGTAATCTATTAGGTGTAAGTTGTAAGGTCTAGAATATACGGCATAGGAAAACAGAGTAAATGGTTGCTCACCCCTACAGTATCTGAAGGAGTGGAAGGAGACAGGACAGCTCATTGGTTACCTCTGCAGAGATGATGGAACTTCTCTCCCTATTTTGCTCATGTCCAATTTCTTTTTATACATTTTTTTTCTCAGGCAATTTGAGTGACTATAGCCAATAATAATTTTGGGAGTGATAGACAGATGACATAGGCTTAAGGGTCGGCTCTCTGGGTTCCCCCAGGATGTTGCGAACAAAGGCCATGTTATTTCCATAACACTCCATTCTTCGTTAATCCTATCAGTCTGTTGCTGGGAAATTTCATTTTGTTGAGGACTTTCAGGAAGCCAAAGCCAAACTGGGTCTCTTTGTCCCATCTTGTGTGTTAAGGCTTTAGCCAGGTAGGCCTAAAAATTAGGTTTTAAAGTTCAGGCTAGGCCTGGAATTGTCAGTTAACTTGAGCCGGGCTAGCTAGCTAACAGCTGACTTCTTCTAGCCAGTAGTGTTGTATTCCATACCATATTACGACATCATCTCAGAAGGGGTAAGAGCCGGTGTGTGGGAGGGGCTTAGTCACTTCCATCTGGCTGAAGTACAGACAGGACGTGTTAAAGTTGTGTTGCTGTGCTAGGCCCTGCTGCTCCTGCTGCCGCTACTTGCCTTTTGTTTGAGTTCAGGGAAGTAGATACATTTTTCTGTTCTTTGCTAGGTGTCTTTTGAGGTGCTTATAAAACTACAGTGATAGAATCTGTTTTCGATTGGGAGTGAAAGGTTATTTATTGTTATATATGTAACTTGTGTAAGTGTGTGTTATATTGTAGTTTTCTTTTAATTTTCTGTTTTCTGTATAAATACATATAGTTAGTTTCAGCATAAACCTAGTTTGAGAAGGTTTTTTCCTCTTCTCCCTTTTCTCAGCCACAGGCTAACTCTGTTCTTGGGCAGTTGGCATTTTGCTAGCTCAACCCAAGACAGGGGACCTGGAAATCTGAGCTCCATACCATGGCTTGGATTTCCACTGTTAGCAATAAAACCCAAACTCACTTATGGGGAGGTTGCATCACATGCTCCTTTGCATATTCATACAATGCAACCTGTTATATTTCTGCCAGGTATCTCATAGCTGGTCTTCTAGAACTCATTAAGCACTTCATATCACCATAGGAGGTAAATGGACTTTATTATTGACATGTCTTGCAAAAGAGATTATAATTGGCCACAAGTACAAAATTAGTGGTACACTGTGCCCACTGGAGATGTCAAGGATGGACACCACTCTACCTTGAGCCTCCAGTGCAGAATCTGAATGTGATGGTGATCCTCTGTGCTTGGGTGTCAACACTCATTTCTCCACTAGCATCTTCCAGACTGGGCATAAAGGAGAGCAACAGTGGCAGCACAGAGAGCCACATCACTTCTATGTGAGGATGCTTCAAGTATAATTCCTACAGCACAAGGAACTCAATTAAGAGAAGACAGAAAATATGGTTTACTCCTTAAGAAGAAGAGCCAAATCTGTGTAATAGGGACAATGGCTTAAATCACTGACTGCCAAGAAAAACATTGTTTTGATTGAAGTCCACAAGAGAGAAGCATAAAGCAAAAATCATTAAATAGCCAGAACAGAGTGGTAGCTACTGCAGAACAATTTGCTAAAAATAGAATTCACTATAAATCATTCTTACCATTGTACCTTACATGCTATCTCCTCATAGCTCACAAAATAAAACACTGTCAATCTGAGTAATGATAAAACAAACACTGAAATCATACTACAATATTGACAAAATGTAAGATAATCAACAAACTATTAGAATGGGCCTGTGGACTCAAACAAATGGAATGTAATAGAACAGCTGTTCTCTTTATCCTGCCCATAAAGGAAAACCCTGGTGATTCACTGAGGGCTTTATGAATTACCAGTTTCTTTTTTTCCCATTCCCTAGTCTGAGTAGACTTCTTCAGTCCTGTCTCCTGTGTCCAGCTTGTACCTATCTCACCTCTGCTTGCCACAGAAAATGCTATTAAAGACTCATGTCCTTCCACAAGGAATTGAGATAGGAAAATCACTAATCTATTTTCAAAATTGTTAACAGTGAGTTAAGTGATTTAGCTTCCACCAATGGGCAGAAAAAAAGAGCCTCAGAGCTTTTGGGACCCTTTTCATCTTTCACATCAAAATGTAAAGAGGTCCAATGGGAGCAGAAATGAGGTTTCTTTGAATGATGCCAGAAAATTTTCTTATTTGGGCTTTCAGGAAGATGGTATGGTAATAAGGGACTTAGGGGAAACTACAGCCCAAAGAGTCAAATTGCAGTGATCTTAATCATAATTTTTCCCCATTCAGGAACTTGAAATAATACAGACATTGTACACCAAAACAGATGATTAGAGACACTCCTTAGAGACTATGGATTTTCTAGATTTTTTTCAGAATTTAGTCACAGCATGGTGCAAATATACGTATTTCCCTAAGGATTTTCACTTTCTAGGAAAATAATGTTTTTTCATTGATCTCACTACTAAAAAAAGCATTTAGTATGCTATGTTCAAAAGCATTCAGTCTTGAAGACATTGCACAGTAAAATAGAATATATCTAAATGGCTTCATCATGGCAATTATAAAAAACTACACTAGATAGGAAAGTTAAACTAGATGAATAGATTTGCATTCATTTTTGACAGCTGATACTCTGTAGCACAATGATAAAGCCCAGAAAAAGCCAAGGACCCAGCCCTACCATTTGAGAACACTTCTTTGAGATTTAGCCCAGTAGCTCTCATGGAACTGCGAAGCTGAACTCGACATTTTAATAATTAAAGGTTTGGGAAGAATGTAAGAGACAAAAAAAAATCACCAGCCAACCAACAACAACAACAGAACTCATAAAACACTGTAACTCACAGAGTGACTGCAAAGGGAGAAAATTCTGCCAGTATAGAATGAACCAAAAATCTCCTGAAAATCAAAACCAAACAATTAACCAAAATTAAAAGCAAAATACTTCTCTGAAGATTTTTTTATAGCACATGTAACATTTATCAATGTTCTCGTTCAACACATGAATACAATGCAGTGATGTGTGTGACGTGACTGATCTGCTGTAAGATTTGGGTGAGACTCTCCATCAGGTAGGAGCTGTCAGCTGAGTTACGAAAGACATTGTGCCATTTCCAGAGCTACAATTTCCTGCCATGGCCAGAGGCTGTCTGCTGCCATGAACAGGTCAAACTCATTAGTCCAAGCTAACAAAACCTCTTTCCCTGTAAAACGTAGGTAATTTCCAACAGGTAATTTCCAAGAGTTGTGGAGGCCAGGCAGAGCGCCAACCAACACCACTAGCACCAAAGCTGGGTGGCCGATTAGCATGTTGCCAGTGGCCGTCTGGGACCATCCGGCTGGCAGTTGCTAAGAGACAGCACATGCCAACGTGGGTTGAACAGAAGCCAGCTGAAACAACAAGGCTGCAGGAGGTATCGGCTCACACCCGGAATACCAAATCCTGGCGTCTTTTTACTTGCTTCTTAACATGATGGGAGTCAGTTTTGATTGGGGAGCACTTTCTGTGAGCAGCGGCGACTTTGCCAACTCTCCCCAGTCCCACTTTGTAGCGTTTCTTGATAATAGCAATGTGTTAATTATAGGAGACTTGATCACGGACTGTGAATCCAGTAGGAAGGAACACATTGCAGTACAAAATGTTCCCCTCACACCAACATGTACCCACCCACCTATTTTCTTCCATTTGAATTACTTTCCGCTTGTGTCTCAATATTGCCACTTCTCCTTAGTATTTGCCAAGGAACAAGATCTAGTCGGGTGGCAGAACAGGTTGTCCAGACGAAAACACCACATTTAGCTCCCCGAGAGTTCTCCAATGCAAGAGTGCTGGGAAACAGTCAGGCAGCTCAGAGAATCTTCATGATACTCAAGAGCTCTTTGGACTTCGGTCTCAAGGCTGGTCCTCAAAGATAAACCAGAAACATTTTATTTCAAAGGTTCAGGCATGCCAACAAGTCCACTTGTTCAGTGTTCAGCAGACACGTTGCTATAAGCCATAATTAGTTGCAGACTAAGCACTAATGACATTTTCTTGGAATGATCTTTCTACCTGCTGCAGCTAGAGATTTTAATCTCTTGTTTTCTTAAACTCATTCACAAACGTGTGTGTAGTGCCTACTGCAAAATACTTATTTGGAAGACAAATTGAAACAGTGGAAAAAGAAGGTAA
This sequence comes from Myrmophylax atrothorax, assembly GCA_026770055.1. Lineage (NCBI taxonomy): Eukaryota > Metazoa > Chordata > Aves > Passeriformes > Thamnophilidae > Myrmophylax > Myrmophylax atrothorax. Next base: position 117,395,498 of record JAOXXN010000395.1, read on the forward strand.
ATAAAGTGAAAAAAAGTATTCTAAAATTGCTGTATACTAGTTAAAACACAGTTTACTTCTGATTGAAATAACATCTTTGGAATATTTCCCTATAATTTTCTGCAACTACTATGTTTTTCTAAGGTGTTATGTGCTCTATTGCAGCAAAAACTTAAAATAGACTCTTAAAACAGAAATAATAGACATTTCATTAACAAACTTTTGTTAATATAGCTATAAAATCACACATCATTCATTTGAAACTATCCAAAAATAAGGCTTCCTAGGAGTTAATCTTTCACTCACATATGTAATCATCTTTTAGATTATTTTAAAGCCTACAAGGCAGTAGTTGTAAGAGTTTTAAAAGGCATTTTTGCCAGTGTAATAAAATACCTTTTCTGAGTTGCATACCATCTTATAAAATGAAACTTTAAAAATACAAACTAAATGTCCAGGCCTGCAATCCTTTATCAGAGGCAGACCTGCTGAGATAAACAAAATGTTACAGTGGCAATGAGACAACAAAATGGACTGTTTATATCCTATGAAGTCTTGACCTGAAAACAAGTTATTTTCTGATTCTATAAAGAGACAATCTTTAGTTCACCCTTGGTTTGGCAACTTCTCCCAGTGGGGAGAGTTACAGACAAAGTGACAGTGCAATAAGGACACAGTGGCAGCCCTATTTCTGATTTCACTGGTTTTTGTCAGTTTTTGTTACAATATTAAAATTATTTAAATTTGGGGTTAGTTTTTCTGTGAAGCAGACAGGCTATTGACACTGTGTGACATGGTTGACTGGGGGAGATTTTGCATGTCAGAAAATATTTGTGCTTTGACTTTTCTACCTATGGATGGATCTGCTTTTAAAAGCTTCCATTTATGCTGTGTTCCTGCAGGCCATTTATTTGACTTGATGAAGCAAATAATGTTTTTTTGTTTTGTTTTAACACAGCTTTTAAGGGGTTGTCAGAGAAAGACTGATGAGAGGTTAAGAATTTCTTTTTGAAGTTGTACAAAATTATCAGCTAATGAGTTGAATTCTTTGATGGGTCTTTTATACTTGGTTGCAGCTGTACAAGAATCAGTCACAAAGGGATCTTGATTTTGTTCATCGTTAATTCCAACACAACAGATGAAGTCTGGTTATCATTGTCACCTTCTCAGTTTGCCTTTGTATTATGTGAAGCTTGTGTACTCAATTAACAATCTGATTAGCAAATTCTTGCATTCTTCAAGTATCTTTCTTTATTGTTGCCAACATATCAGGTACTTCAAACAGGATTTAAACCTGTAATGCTTTTTTGGCAATGACAAAATTTACAATGTTAGCATTTAAGATATTGAAGCCTACAGTCCAGCAGGGGAAGACAGCAATGAACTTAAGAAAGATACTAAGAATCATAAAGATTTAGAGGGAGTTATTTCATTAAAAACTACAGAGAATTATTTTTTTTCCTCCTTTGTATAGAACCAGTGTCTAATGAGGTTTTCAGTTTTGTCACTTTTGTTCAAATTATCAGGTTATTACAGAATTAAATCAGAGCAACACAGATCTGATGTTCTGGGCTCTGTGCAAGTTTAAATCTTGCTCTGGACTGGAAATGGGTATTGATGGCTGCTTCACCACAAATAGATGTCACAATCTTCTTGGTCTCCCTTTTCCCATCTAAAGCTTGGAATCACTGTTTCAGGAAGTTACAGCAAATGGAAATGATGAGGATGATGATTTAGATTTTACTTCAAATTTACCTGTTCTGTAAATAAGAGTAAATACCAGAATATTGAATAACATTTGGTTGGTGTTTAAAAATTTTGTCAGACTTGTGCCTAAAGGAGATAGACATGATTTTAATCAGAGAGAATATGCACAAAAATATCCTGTTTCCTTTTATAGTTGCACCTAGTCCCAGACAGAAGCAAAAGCAAATACACAAAAGATGTTTATGATTTTTTTAAACCAAATTATCCTATTACACACACAAAGAAAAAAACAACAAAGAAAGACAAAAGCATGGGAGTGAAATCTATGGCATTTACAACTTCATTTACCTGATGTGTTAATGTTTATGTTTTTTCTATATCATATCTAGAAGGTACAAACTGAACCATTCCATTTCTTTTCTCTGATTTTCAGGAAGAGAAAGTATTGTATCTCAGTAAACTCTACAAACATTCAGAAGTTCCTGCTTATTTGATTAACCCTGCAAAATAACACGGAATAATTATGATATTTTTCCCTATTCTCATTGTGGTATTATTACCATGTTCCCATAGAAATTATGAGACACTCCTGCTACCCTATTGTCTATAAATTTAAATTCACAAAATTTTAAATGCAGCACAATGAAAGCAGTCTCTTCCTCCACACTATCCTCCGGAATTGGCCATTGAGATATGACGCTAGGCTGGACCCTGCATGCTTCAGAGGATGCTGTATTCCTTGGAGAAACATGAAATGACAAGTCTTTATAGAAACATAAAGGTGAAAAGAAATCACAGTTTTTCAAGGAAACGCTAGCACTTTTATTACTGCTTCTAAAGGTTTATGTAACGCTTTGCACCTGAATAGCACTCTATACTCAGCAATCCCCAAATCGTTTGTAGTAGTGTATTTCACTTTGTGACAGCCCAATGAGATAGGCAAATAACACCATCTCCTTTATATAAATTGGTCAGTGAGTCTGAGAAAGTTAAGCACCTAATTCAAAGCCCATTAAGGCAAATGAAAAGACTCCCAGCAGGCTTTTGGTCAGTTGTTAATGAGACATCTCAGGTCATACAAAAAATTTGTGACAGAGAGCAGAACTCAAGTGTCCTTATTCCAATTCATGAGTCTTAGGTAGACATCATCCACCTTCCATATAAAAAAGATTTTTCAAAGGGCAGATTTGTGCCTGTCATTTCATAGAGGACTGTCAAATATGCAAGGTGATATTACACCGATTAAAAAAATAGCTACATAGCAGAAGGTCTCATGTGGGCAGAGATGGGTCTCACAATGAACAGTTATCCAAATCAGGGTTCCAGGAAATTAAGGCCATATTTCAGACCAAAGTGACCCAAGTGTGTACTGACCATTTTTATAAGTACAGGAAATCTTTATCAACTGACTCATGGAGAAATAAAAGGAAGAATAATAATCTGATGGGAGGGGGCAAAGAGAACATAGCCAGACAATTCTTAGAGATATCCAGTGACAGAACAAGAGACAGTGAACAGAGATTGAAGTACAATAAATTCTTTTGAAACACAAGAAAATAATTTTTTACTCTCAGAGTGGTCAAACAGTGGCACAGGTTGCCTGGAGAGGCTCTGGAGCCTCCACGTTACAGATAGTCAGACCCAACCAGACACAGTCCTGAACAACCTGCTCTGGCCATGCTTGTACAGGGGAGTTAACTAGATGACTTCCAGAACTAACATTATGCTCAAAAAATTCAATTCAACCTAAGACAAAAGAAATCCCTCTGGGTTGTTCAAAGTGTAAACACACAGAGCGATAGCAGAAACCCTTGTGATCAGTTTACAACCACAAGTAGTTGTAAACAAGATGCTTCCTACCCTCCTCTGCTGGCCTTTAAGCTCCCCATGGACCTTGTGCTGCTCCTGCATGTCTCACAGCGTCACCCAGGACACTGCAGTAATTTCTAGGGAGCAGGGAGTATCCAGAGACACTGGAGTGCTGCAGTTTAGAGATCCACCACACCTGGAGTGACAAATGTATTGTTTATATCCAGCTACAGTGAAATAACTCTTTACTCAACCATTTTTCATAACATTCAAAATGGACAACTCTTTTTCAAATAACCATTTAAGTGACAGGTAAAGAAACGAGGAGCAGGAAATACCTTATATTTAATCTGTCTACACTTTAACTGGAAAGGTTTGTCTTTCCCTTTACAAATTCTGAAAGATTTGCATTTTGACACATTTTATATTCTTTCATATCTTGCTTCTCAGGCTGCATATTTCAGAAAAAAAACCATCTTTCCTAGTAGCATGAATTCCCTTTATGGTAACCCTTTAATTTATGTTAATTAGAAACCCAGGGATCTAGACAAAGTCATACTTTCTAAAATTTGTTTAGTCCTTTCTCTTTGAGAAGCAGCATCAGTTCACTCCTTTGGGGATATAAATGTCTCTCATGAAAATGAGGTATTTCTGTAGTGACAAAGCAGTTAGTGGTCACTGTAACGATTCTTGAGTTTGAGTTGTTTATTAAGATGCATATCTGACACAAGCACACATACGGATTAAATTCTTACCTCTCTATTATCTCTTGGCTGGTACCAAACACAACAGCAATTGGCTTTCTGGCAAACACAACACAGCGTGAGATATTTAACCCACCAGAGGGCAGTTACGGTAATGGCAATTTGGGATTTCATGCCCAGTGTGAGGTTAAGTTCTTTTCTTAGATGTATCCTTATCCTTCCTGAATCAAATACATTTGTTCAGTAGAAGCTGAACCTTTCCTTTTCCCCAGTTTCTGACCTAAGTTTATCTTCATCACCATAGAGCTTGATAAAAGTGGTCTTTACTCATGAATGAGCATATCCTACATAATTCTGCATAAACCCCATCAATTTTGTATTTTATTTATGGAGAGACTTACAAAGCACATAGTTATAAAGAACAAACTCCTCAGAAAAGAACTCTTCTGACACTGTATCTCTGCAGATACTAGACATATTATTAAGCTAAAGAGAAATATCTTTACTAAAAATGTACGTGATTTTTAGCCTTACATCTATTTAAAGCCAACTAAAACTATTCTATGAGACCCAGCTTGTTGAAAGTCATGCCTCCACCCATCATGTGCATTTTAGTCACCACAATCCCATGGTGAGTGCTAAAGGTAGAGTTAAGCAACACATTTCCCTGAAATGGCAATGAAGTGCAGCCAAAATAGAGATAATTATTTTAATTAATGGTAATGATTTTAACGGTTGAACATTTTAACTAATTAATTATGATTGATTGCTTGTTACTAATCAGGAATGTGATTCAAAGTTCTAATTGAAAACCTGAGAGCAACGGGCACTAAAATATGATATACTTCTGCTGAGAGAATAGGCATTTATTTTTTAGATGAAACACTTCAAAGTAAAATTCATTTTGACATTTAAGATGGGCAGAAAATAATGTACATCTCCTTCACAGGAGACTTTTTTTCTCACAGACACTAGAATCTTAAAACACACAGATAACCAACTTGGAAAAAATGGGGTGCTCTTTCTGGTCTTGTTTGAAATCTGCTTAACCTTCTTGTGTTACACTCCCTGTCAACATGGCATCATGCTGTTGTGCTTTAATACACAAGGGAGAAGCTAACTGCATAATATTTATTCAGGATATGAACTCACTGAAGTGGCTTTATAGATCCGAAGCTGTTCTAAGGATCTCAGTGAGGCATTTATTGAATTAAATAGCCCTGCAATCTATTCTCACAGATAGAATCTCTCACCAAGGCACTACTCTTGACTTCCTCCAGCCTGGGTTGAGGATAATACTAGTAGACCAACCTTTTTCCTACCAAAAAAATTCACGTTTTGCCTGTACACCTGGAGGCACAGGCTGTGTTGCAAAGGGATGCTGTTCCCCAAAACCATAGGGATGTGCCCCAGTGATCAGGGGCTACCATTCACCCTCCCACAGTGGCCAGGACTCTGGGGCAGCTACAGTCAGAAAGCCGGGCTGCTTCCAGAGCAGCTGCCAGACCATTGCAAATGGCAGCAGGATGTATGAAGGAAAACCACACCAAGTGCCAGACTTCCCAGTGATGCCAGAGGTGACACAACTGAGCCATCTGTCCCACACACTGGGCACTACCACAAGGAAGGCCATGAAAAGACTAAAAGCCTTCCACCTAAATCCCAGCACTGCAAGGACAGGTAATCAAGTGTCACTGGGGACAGTTTGGCATTGTTCTTTCGTTGGGGGTAAGGGCAGCTTACCTTTGAAAGCTGTACCCTGACTGTACAGTTATCCTGGCTTCACTTTCTCTGCTTTGCCTAGGATCCAGATACCCCATGGCAGCAGGCAAATGGTTTCAACAAACTGATTGGGCTGATAACTTATCTTTTGGGGAAAAGAGGGAGAAAAGCCTCTGTCAACAGCAGCCCATAGTCAGTGGCTCTAGGTGGAACAGCCAGATGTCAGCACAGAGAGTGATTCGCAAAAGACAGCAGCCCCAGGAACAAACTGCCTCAGGCTGTGAGCAGGAGGCATTGCAGAATCAGAAGGTTGAAAGCATCCCCCTTTCGAGGAGAGGGGCATCAAATGCTAGGCTGAAAACCCATCATTTCTCAAAACTATAGAGTCCAAAATATTTCCTTGGTACTAGTGCCTCCCTGCAATGCAAGTCTTAATAAATAAAGAGACAGTCTGGCTTAGGCAGAAGGGGGTAAAGCAAGAATTGTAGTGCCACCAAAATGTTTATAGAAGAACCATGAAGCTGTTTCACAGTTTTGATAGAGAATTTGCTCCCTTGTTAGCTGATTTCAAAAAAAGGAGAATCCCCAAAGTACCATTTGGCAACTCCTATAAATAAATGTTGCAGACATAATACTGCTTTCTTCCTCCCCCCAAAAAAGGGATTAATTTACAATAAATGTATGGGTTAGAGACATGTAGAGCTGGAGTATGAGAATATGGCACTTTAAACACAGTTATGATACTGCTGGTACTAGTGAGACTGGCTGGGGTAGGCAGTGCTTGGTCTGAACTGGTGGTGGTTGTAGTAAGGTAAGATCCAGTCCCACATCAAGCAGGCAATGCTGTGGAACTGTATGGTACTGCTTACAAACATGTTAACTACTGCACCAAGCACCACACAGAGAATGGAAATGTAAGGACTCTGGCCATCTCCATCATGTAGCCCAGCTCTCAGTTCTGGGTGCTTCAATGAAGAGCCTGAGAATCTTAGGCACTTTAATCCCATACACATGCCCAAACCCCAAATATCTCACCATGATCCAGGCTTAAGCAGTCATTCCACCTGAGTTCCACCTTTACCTGCCCAAAGCCCAAACACTGTCAGACATACACTTAATTGTGAGAGTAAATACCCTGGACTTATGCGGATCGACTGCTCACATGTGCAGGTGCCCAATGATCTTGGTACCACACTACTTATGGGACAATGCACATCCAGCCCAAACCCATCCAGGAGCGGCAGCTCAGGAACTGACTCATGGGTGAAGCAGACATCCTTGATTTAGCCATAACAATGCCCATTGAGAGCAAGGATGAATTCATTCACCCTTATTTCCCATCATAGATATACCAGTATCACAAATTCAGCCCTGGAAATTGAGAGTGGATTCCATCCCAGGCACTGTGCATTTACCTGCTGTGTTAAGCCATTAAGTTAATCTTGGAACAAAACAGGAAAATCAAAATGGAAGGTAGACAGCTTTGGTGATCTAAAGAAGAGGAGTCAGTCTCAAAGATAAAATTGCTACCTACCTCAATTCACATCACAGGCAGAGAGAATTTAGCAACTTAATCATGCAAATAGCTCCTAAGATTCTAACATACTTCCTCATTAACTATTTGCACCATGGTAGAGGTAGGAATTTTGGTCCATAGTACTCCTATTGTGTAAGTTCATTGGTAGAGATGACCAGCAGGCACTGACACGCAACAGGGCACTTGTAATTTTATCTTCCAGAGGAGACAACCCAGAATAGATTCTTTCCTTTCATTATTCCACTCCACCTCCAAGCAGAAAGCTGAGAGAACCACAACTTCAGGGAGCATGGTTTCTAGCTTAAAAGGAGGGACAAAATGGGAGTATAGTGTGGAAAGGACTTTGCCCTTCAGTTTACTACTTGCATGTTGAACTGTTTAGCTGGGAGGGGAAAAAAGGTCATATTTGCTGATTGCATAAATAAGCCCCAAAGCTTCAGCCCTATGCATTCTGCTCCTTTAAAGGACTGCCGTATCATATTAGCAGTCATCAGAGGAAACCATGCCTAGAAACTTCACTGAAAGCTGCAGCACTTCAAGAAGGATCAGAAAGAAATGTCACCAGGCAATGCTCTCTCTTGCCCCTTTAGCATAATGGCTCAGGAGAGGGAGATTACAACAGGTTTTCATTATGAATATCATGTGTTTGAGCAAGGAGTAATTTCCTGACAGCTTTGATTCCAAATTTCAACATTATGTCACTTGCTGAAGTATCAGACACATCATTAACCAGCTCTAGCAGGTTTTGTTATGATACGATGAGTCAATATCTGCCTAGAAAATTTAACCCATTTTTCTCTCTTCACACATTTTGAACAAGCTCTATCCTAGAAATGTCTGCCTTTCTGAACAATATTTCATCTGAATCATAAAACATTCTTTGATGCCTTATTATTTACACAGCACTTGCGCATGTTCATGCTTTATTCTCTATCACTTCCAAGAAGTAGCTCTACCCAGGATTCAAGGTGCTTTCTAGATTTAGCTTTAATTGTATTCTCTATTTTATGCAGCTAAGCATTATATACAACCCTCTCCACACAATTGCAGAAAAAAGGGAGAGAGCTGTGATGTCTCACTGACTTCTGTTGGATGGCTGAGGGGTCATTCCCTCTGAATGGCCAGATGTCAGCTTGCACAGTCAGCTCAGACCCCTCTTGCTATGCTCCTACTTCTGGACCACTTCTTTTTTCTCATTGCAGTTTCTGTGTGCTACCCCAACTTAAAGGAGGGTTACATATTTTAAAAAGTGCCATTTCACAGCAGGTTTGTGGGATGATTCAGACAATCTAGCAATTGATACATATCACTGTGTACAGTGCTCTGCAAGACTTGGACCTAGGACAGGTGTTCCTTTAAACTCATGTTTTAGGTATAAAAAGAGCTATCAAAAGTCAATGATTACTTATGCTAGAAAAAGATACATCAATATAGCATTAAATCTCCCTAACCTTTGCAACCAGGGCATGGCTGCACAGAAGTCTAAAACACAGTGGAGTGAAGCGGCAAATTAGACACTTCCCAAGCTACTCTTCTGTAAAGAAGTTAAGTTTACCTGATTTTCCCTCTTACTTGAAAAACCATTGCTAATGTACAAATTGGAGCATTTACTTAGTCAGGAAAGTCAAGGAAAATTATTTATTTTGTGGAGGTCTACTGATAAGTTCTTTGGAACTTCTTTGTGTAATAGAAAATATGTTTAAATGAGAGAACTAAAGAATAAATTTACCTTCTTTAAAAACAGCAGAGAGGCAGAACAGGCAACTCCCCTGACTTAGTTCAGCTGAGAGAAAGTCATGAAATACAGCCAAAATTTGAAAGTTAGTTTATAAAATTTGAGGGGTGCAAACTCATTGCAAAACATCTGCTTCTGAACTGCAGCAGCACACCTGGAAAATGTAGAAAACTGACAACAGAGACACATGTACAAGAAATCTGGAGCTGCTATTTTTCTGTGGACAACACAAACTAAAAACCAGAAGATAGTTTTCCATTCACATCTGTCCCTGATCTCTAGTGAAACCTGCAACACATAACCTCACCTGGAGGCAGAAACTGAAGTCCACTTCAGCTGCCTATAGTCTTTGAAGTCAGTTTCAGTCAGGCTTTATTATAAACCTCTGCTGATCTGGGAGCAAGGAGGCTGTCCAAAACCAGGTGTGTAAATATTTCCCTTGCTTTATATGTGTTCACTTATTGCACAATTTTCTGTTTCTTTAAAGCTACATGAAAAAAATTCATCAAAGTTGTTGTCTATTTAAATGCTTTGGAATGTGCTTAAAGCGATACACTTGGGCTTGTGAAGCTGTCAGCCCAATTTTGTTTTCAGCAGGTTAGTACTCTTTAGAGAACTGCTTCCCCCTTTTAGACAGGGTTTGGGGAAGGAAAGCCTGAGAGGATCTTCTGGAATCTCATGCACCATCTTCTAGACCACTGTAGCAGGGTTATGTGTTGAGATAACATCACAGGTTATGCTCAGAGAGCAGAGTCGGTTCCAGACCATTAGTCTTGAGCTTTAATGCTAAATACTTTTGCATAAGAACATCCATATTTTTAAATTAAACTTCCTGAAATCTGCATTAGATGTGAATTTAGCTTCAGGCTCTCCCTGCTCTTTCCTCTGCTGTTTCTGAATAACACAGTTACTGACAAAACGCACCCAAAAAGTATTTCTTAGCTAGTTGGCTGCAATGTCAGCACAGCAAACCAGGACTTGGCCAACTATTTTTCAAGGTGTTCACATGTTTTCTGGCTCCAAATAAAGCTGTTTGTCACTAGCACTGTATCCTCTGTATTTGTGAACTTGTTTGCCTTTTTTTCAAAATACCAATCAGAAAAATAAAGCCAGGGGTAGTAAAGGCACAAAGCTAGTCATAAGTAGAAACAGCTTTACCAGTATCAGCTGTTCTCCTGAAAGGTGTTCCAAGTGTCTCACCCCTCTAAATGAACAGTGAGTAAGAAGTTAGAGGTGCAGTGAAGGGTCTAGTTCAAAATTCATTCCTGCTAGGTTACACCTACATCTGCTACATCTGATAATCATTAATAAATATCTCCAGCAATAGTTAGCTAAATTAGCATTATTCACAAAGATAAATATGATTAAACAAACTTCTTTTTTTTAAGTTAACATTCAATGTATAAGCATGTTACAGAACAATGGAAAAATAGATTAAGATTGAACCTGGTTCCTTTTCTCTCTTGCAAATCTCCTTTGAAATGGGCTTGTTCAATACAGCAGCAGCCTAAACCTCAGGTTTCTGTTGAAAATTGCCTTGGAAATGAGGGCCAAATGGCAAAACTCAGGGAGGAAAGGTGGAATAGAGACAAAGCTCTGCATTCACTCCAGCATCAAACAGATACAAAATCCTCAGACTGAAAAAGACACGTTGGTATTTCAGCAAATGAATCTGTACTGAAACAGGAAGCAACAACTGCTTCTTAGTAGCCTCAACAGAAACTGAATTCAGCAGAATGAAGCTGCCTTTAAGACTAACTGGTGAATCATCAGCAGGGAAACTGAGGCACTAGGCAGGTTTTGATGTCAGCACCCAGGCCCAGAGAAAAACACCTTTCTCAGGCTGTTTGCCTGACTCCTTTCAACACAACACTGAACATTTCTACCCTCTTGCTGCTCCCTTCCCCCACAGGAGTGGAAATTGTTCCAGCTGGTACCCAGATTATCACCAGTTAACTTAGACCAAACCCCAAAGGTGCAGTGGGAGAAGTCCATGGCTGTCAATAGAAAGCCATTTCCATTTTGTGAAGCCTAAACTGTGAACATATTCCATTTTTTTGTTTTTGTTTTGTTTTCATCACAAAACAAAACAATACTGAGAGCCTTCTTAATTTCTGTATAATTTGGAAAACCATCTAGATCAGCCAATTCTCTGATAACTGTATTATTAACTCAGTAGGATGCCACCAGATTAGATCATGTGCTCTGAAATATTCCAGTAAGAAAGAAAGGGAAGCAATGAAATAAAGGTGAGTTGGAAAGAGAGAGAACTTACTGTGAAGAATGCAGAAATCTCTGGCTGCTTAATAGATAAGAATGAATGCTGCTGTTTAACTAAATCCAGCCACTGAAATATCTAATTAAAACTGATGTGCTTATTTAGTTTCCAATTCATCACAGGTGGGCCCACATTAATGTGAAAATGAAAGTAAATTACCAGCATTTGGCAATCTCACTGAATGTCATTCACATTATTAGCTCAAATCTCAGAATGCATTTTAAAATATGGTTCATAGGTAATAACGTGCCTGAGAACAAGTGAAACCTCAAATCTCTGTCTTTTACCCACAAGTGTGAATTCCAACTTTGCTGGGGGAGCTGCTGGATAATGCACATGAGGTTCTGTACAAAAGTGCCTTTTGGCAGAATGTTCTGGGGAAGTTTCACCCACTTTCCTACCACTAATATCACTTGGGAATCGTTGTTTATATTGGCCCCACTCCTACCTGCCCCCCTCCAGGTACAAGCTCATAATAACTTGAAGTCATTTAATTGCAACCACGCTTCAGCCTCACACTCAGATCACAGAGACTCTGTGTGCTTCAGCTGCAATATATTCAGCTTCATAAATACACTACTGAAGGGAACAAATAGATTTGAAAATAATGTGTCTTCCAAGAGCATATGATTTTATTTTTTTTTGGTAAATATTGTATTCATAAATTTTATCTGTTATGTGCACTTGAGCTGGTTGTAAAAAGAAAACTAAAATACATTTGATATTAACTTAGAAAATCTATGCAAATCTTCCAAATATGAAAGGATGCATTTAAGTCATAGATTTTTATGAACTGAACGTGGATATTATTGTCCAGAAATGTACATCCCTTCAAATCCAGTTAGCAGGATTCTACTAAACTGAAATAATTTTTTATCTCTATTTTTGTTTGAGTCAATGTAACCAACATCTCATAAAACGAAATAATATAATCAAGGACTTATGTCAGGTGCTCCATATCGGTTAAATATATTGATGCCATGCTTTGGATCAAATTTTTCAAGTTCAGACAATTATGTAATTTTACAGTTAATCTCAACATTGTCTTGAGTATTATTTGCAACATAAAACTCTAACACATGGTTACTGTAGTGAAAAGGGCAATTTCTGTTTCGAGACTTCAGAATAAATTTTCCTCTGCTGCTTTCAAAAACAACACTTTTCATTAAAAAATGTAAAGTATTTTTACTGGATTTGAAAAATCCTTTTTCCATCTTTTTCAGTTTTAATAGTCTTCCCCACTATACTTTTGCTATTGACAGGTGAATTAAGGGAATTTATTAAAATATACAGAGATAGATAGATAGATAGATAGATAGATAGATAGATAGATAGATAGATAGATCTAGACAAATTTCTTCAGTATTCAAATGTGAACTGCAGCCTGTGTTTTTATTGGAAAAAATTGTTTTTTCCTTAGCCAAATAGCTATGCCATGGCACTGCAGCCCCTTGCAAGCACCATTTTAAACACAGTCTACTATTATCAACCACACAAAACATCCCCAAGACCTGTATTGCAAAGCTAAGTAGGCTAAAAATCCTCTTTTTTTTTTTTTTGAGAGAGAGAGAGAGAAAGCAAAGAAAGGCGAAAGATGAGCCAGAGCACCCTAAAGGAGAGAAAAATATAGGAAGAGAAGGAAAAGGCTTAAGAACAAGTGTGCCAACGAGCAATCAGTTTAGGCAGAAATTTAGTTCAAGGAAATAAACAAATATACAAACAAGGGTGCTTGTTCACCTAATATCACCTAAATAGTCTGGAAAAAAACCTCAACTGTATGTGGTTTTAAAAGCAAAGAAAAAGAGGAAATACATAAGGCTGGCATATTGCTTATCCAAGGGATGCAGTAGGACCACTGTCCCACATTTTAGACAATATGGAACTGATCTCAAGCTGAGGAGTTGCTGGCCAGGCCTTTTGCAGTGTGAGGCTGACAGCATCCTCCAGACTCACCAGGGAGTGCAGCCAGGGTGCCACCAGCCCTCCAGCAGGGTGGAGACACTGACATCCCTAGGAACACTGACTGGACAGCAGCTAGGGATCATGCTTTCTGTCTACACCCCACCACAGAATGTCTCTTTACAGACTTACTGACAGTACATGTAGGGGGAGGAAGTGTAAGGCTGAGAAACTGGCAAGAAATAATAGGAAAGAAGTGCTGTAGTTTGATGAGGATAATAACCTTTCTAACTGGTGTCCCATCATATTAGGTTTCCCATGAAATTATTTAAAACAGCAGGGAATCAAACATCCCCACATTATTAACCTCTAGCTTGCACTTATTGAAGAAAATCAGGCAGATATTTTATGGGTGGCTTCCCAGACCAAGCCACACAGCTCGGTGAGGACCAAATGTAAGACCCCAGGCTTACCCCACAAGCTCATCAAAGGGGTTTTATGCCAAAAAGGTACAATGCCCCCAAACCCCGCCCAATGGATTTATTAAAAGGGCCTTACGTTCTTTTGTATCTTGAGGTCGTGCATGGGAAAAATGCTACAATGTTTTCAGGAGGTTAAGATAACACACTTTTACTGGCAAACTTTGGAAAACAGGGCAACTGGGCAAAAGTTTAAGTAAATAAACATTCAATCAACATAGAGTATTTCACAAAGCATTGACTTAGCAAATTCCAACCCATCCTGGTTTGAGTACCCAAATATCAAGAAAAGGGAATTTGAAGAAGTAAAGAAAAGGAGAGAGCAAGAGAAAGAGAAAGAATTATAGCTGATGCCTTAGATGCAGTGTAGAACCAAGGACAATAGGGCCACAATACTGTGGAGGCCTCATGGTGTTGATTTGATTTGCTCTGGACTGCTGTGGCCACCATCCCCAGGTGGGGCTTCCAGCCTGCCAGCCATTCAAGATCTGGATGAGGGGCTCCAGGGGGATGTGGTGTGGGGTCTCAAGTGTGCCAGTGACTGACAGCTGCACTAGAGGCTCTCAAGGAGGCAGGGAATGAGTGCAGAGCAACAATGCACCTTGGCAGAATGTGATCTGCCCCCTCACACACGCACAGAGTTGTTTTGAGCCAGCAGTAACTTTTTTTCCAGTCTATCACACTATGGGACTGGGTTCTCATGCTGATGAGGGACAGCCCTCCCTCTGCTCCCCCGCTCTGCTGGGCTGATTGTCATCCCCAGGCTGCCCAATGGCCACCACCACTGGCCACTCCCTGTCCCTTTCTGACCAGCTGCACAGGGCACAAGGTTTTCCCATCCACACCAGGAAGGCAAATATCCAAAAGCAAGAAAGGATGCTGTTTACGCTGGAAATCACAGTACAACACCAGGGTGACACCAAAACAGGTAGCATTATTAACACAGCTGTTAATAAGCTATTTGTATATGGCTTTTTAGATGAAAGCTAGCCTAATATTAAACATTTCAGGGGAAATATTTTTAGAGCCAAATGAAGACTATTTATTAAAAGAAGCAAAAGTTTCAATTCAGAAACTGGCCAAGCTGGAAAACCAAATCATTGCACCATCTTTCTTACATCACTTGCACATTTTCTAGGGTGTGGCAAAAAACCATACAGAATAAAAACAAGTTACCACATTCAAAAGCAGTTATTAGAAAAGTCTATGGATTTATATTATCTAAAGACAGAGATGAATCACCTGAATAATAGGCTCTTCCTACTTATTCACAAATTGCATTTGGAAATAATTTAGCACTATTTTCTTTTATGATCCTCCTTCAGAGCAGTACCTTGTTTGGCTGGGAATCTACTGCTGGTTTGGGGTTCAAATATTCTACTTTACTTAAATTCTTTGTGGTAATTTTTTTTTCTGTTGCCAACAATTCTTTTCTTTATTCCCAGCAAAACTTATTTGACTGTCTGTTTTTCAAATGTTTATGCTTATTGAGCAGACCTGTTCTTTTATAAAGTACTAAGGAATTTAGGACAACAGGAAGGCATTGAAATGCTACTTTGAAATATTTAAACCTTCAGAGGGCAGGTTCAGGTTTTTAAGGGTTTAATTTTGACATTTGTGAAGATATACATGCATAAATTATTGGTAATGTTGAATTCCAGCACTAGAAATGCAGCGAAGGACCTTGGCGGCACCACAACGAACAGCTGCTTGTGAAGAACCTGCCTTCCCAAACACCCAGAGGAAGGCAGGGAGCACTGAAGTGTTGGCTGAATATTCAAAAACATTGCAAAGAATAAACCTCACCATAAAACAAAATGTGAGGAACACACTTCTGTTCCCAACGCCCCTTGGGCAACACTGTAGAAAGGACCTGGCTGTACATTTTACACCTCTGCTATATGCTCATACAAACATGCTTTTAAAAAAAAACAACAAAGAAAGGCTTATTACTATTTCAGTGTCCCTGAAATAACATTGGTGTCCCATAGAAAAGAAGTATGTCCCATGTACAGCACCTCATAATCATCCAGCTGCACAGTGGGAGGTATTTGCCATCTTCTGAAGTATCACTTATTACTCCTGGCAGGACTGCAACTGGCAAAACTACAGGTTGATCCTGTATGATCAACTGGATGGTTCAAAGGTGCTGTGGGGAGATGAGTGGGCAACTTACAAAAGCAAATGCAGTTCAACATTTGAATGGGAAGGACAGGAGAGTTTTATGGTGTTGTAGGGTCGTTTCTGAGAGGTACATTATTGATAGTTCACATCATCTTCGAGCAAAGACATGCCTATCAAAAACAAAGACCATCTCTACTTCTGGGGCTGTGCACACGTGCTATAATAAAGACAGATTCCTCCACCAAGATTTTACAAGCCAGGTTTATGAGCAGACAACATACAGATGTAATACACAAACATTGAGGAAGAGACGAAAGGAGATAACAGCAAAATGAGCATGCATTTTTCACAATAGGCAGTAATTTCATGGCTTAATTTAATCAACGGTGTAACTTGGTGCAGTACCTTGCTTTTCTCCTGTCCTCATAAGTTTTAAGGCCTCATTAACATAGGATACATGTGGAATATTTCACAGAAACTGCAGTCAGTAAGACTAGTCCCCCAAGCTTTATGACATGTTTCACAGATTCCACAGAATATTCTGAGTTGGAAGGGACCCACAGGGATCATTGAGTTCAACTCTTAAGTGAATGGCCTGCAGAGGGATCAAACCTGCAACCTTGGTGCTATTAACACAATGCTCTAACAAACTGTGCTCATCTCAGGGTAGTCTTTATGGGATCTTATTCCATCTTAAGTACTAGTCCCAACAGAAAGTATTTACCAACCATCATTTCAAAAGTTGGGTATGGTGTTCTGCAATCATTTACATTTTCTGTAGTAAAAACTGTGAATGAGTGCTGAATTTTCCTCTTCTAGGTGGGAAGTGCTAGCCAAGGCTTTTAAGGATGTTCATAGCATTTTAATGCCTGACTTCTGCTTACCCCTGTGTTACATTTGGAAAGGGCTTTGGGAACTAGTGGAAAAGAAGATGTTTCAGCAGTGTAAGTTATATTGGTGTTACTGTAATAAAACCATTTCCACAGAGAAGAGGAAAGCGCTACATCAGTTTAGATGGTGAAGTTATGCTCTGGTCCTGAGGATACAGTTTGGGCTGGGGAAGAGGGCTTACAGTATGCCACTGGTTTCTATAGAAAAACAGGTTGCATGTGACTAGGCAATAAGTCATTAACATGAATATGTGTACAAGGTGAGAGAAAATAGCCTTTTACGTTCATATGCTGTCACTATGCCTATCCTTACCTTCCATGTAAAGATGACCTACTGTATGATGTAGTCTCAGGAATAGCTGCACAGCCTTGGCCAAGAAATTGTTTATTGTTGTATATGATCACACATCTTTAATTTCACTTCAGAAATCACACAGTAGGCACTTTTAGTAGCCACAAGGCCCCTAAATATCAAAGGAGGAACAATCATCCTCCTACCTATATTGAGACCAAAATACACACTGGTGCTACCAGAATTGAGATGTGTATAATTGAAATTCATCTTGCAAGTTCAAATTTTAAAGAAACTCAAATCTGGTACCAACTGAATAGGGCAGCAGAGTTAAAGGAAAACTATTTTGGTTCAATTATTTTGATGTGAATTTACTGCTCTTGAAAGGCACTTTATTTATCCAAAGGAGTACAACATGAGTGACAGTGGTGGTCCTCACCAAAATAATTTAGTCTGCTTCTTGGTAGAGGCTCCAGGGAAAGTGTTTGCATCCCATTTACTAGGTCGACTGGCATCTTCGGGCCTCTTGGTCTTGCCAGCATAGCCATCATCATTTGTATCAGCATTTCTCTCACAGTGGGAACTTAGACTCACAAAAATTAAATGAGAGTGACTGTTTTGTAAGGGCTGCTGAGACAAGGCTGGATGATAAAGCCTTTCCCTTCTAAGAGATCACAAAATCTCATGAACTAAATGATGAACATATTGGAGGCACATTTCTCCACAGGCTGCCACTTTCAACTGCATGCATGGCTCTAGTCACCTCAACTTGCCATTAGTGAGAGCTACAATGTACCTGCAAGGTTGTGAAGGATATTCTGAACTTCTGGAAACTTCACAGTTGGAACCAGGTCTCCCCTACAAATAAGACTATACTGGCTGGTTCTTTAGCAACACTAACTAGTAGTTTTAATAAGTATCATTTTACAGCAGAAATTTCATTTCCAATTACCTTCTATCAGACCCCAGCACAACTTTTGACAGAAACCCATTGCTTTACTTAGATTTATGTTTTAGCAGATATTTCTTTAAGGAAATATGCAAGAGCAATTACCACACACTTTGTCACAGACAAGTCTATAGAGTTGACACTGCGTGTGTTTCATGTTTACACCCATGATACAGTGCAACAGAAAAATGTGCATGTGTTTGGCTTAGTGCTAATGCATCCAAGATCAGGCAGACAAATCAAAAGCTAGAAGCAGTAAGTCAAACACCCTGGCATGACATTTGTGTATGAAGTTCAGCAAATGTTTTTGCACGTGGGGCAGGAGGAAAGAAACTCCAATGTGTGAGATGAGTCTTCCAGCCACTCAGCTTTTTACTATGGGGAATGATTTTCCTTCACTCAGGGCTCAAACCCTTTGATTCCATGGGAAGTTCTGGTTTCTCTAAATTGTTTTGCTCAGCATTCAGCTCCAGCAGTGACAAAATTCCTCCAGTGAAGTGCTGAACAGTGCAAACCATTTTTCTTTGTATTTTCAAATTTTCAGAAAGAACAAGACTAAAGAAACACAGAAGGGCTAGTCTTACACTTTCATAATGTTTAGTCATATCTATCCAGAGGATAAAGTCCATTCTGCACATTTTAAACTTTCCTACAAAATGAAAACATGAGATTGGATATAATCCTTCATGCTCATTATGAAAATAAGGTACTCAATCTGAGATTATTACAACTTTGGCAGAGAATTCCAGACCCTAGAATTTCTAGACAGTCCTATATATCCTCAGTCCATGTTGTCACTCTAGTTACACCCCACTGCCTTCACAGAGAACATCTGCAAGTATCTAAGCTGGTATTTTGGTCCTATTCAGCATCTGTGATCTCCATCAATGCTGAGCTGTAATTACTCTTGCACAGCTGTAATAGTACTCACTGGACAGAGCAATAGGCTTAAGAGCACATTGTTTGGCTCTGGGATTTTAATAAATTTTAAATCCAACTTTGAATTTTGTACACTTCCTTTCAAACAAAAGCATGTTATGCCTTCTGATTATGTTTTAGGTGATGTAGATGTAGCAGAATAGCACACACAAAATGTTTGGATGCCTTATTTCTGCCACACATTTCCTCCTCGTTTTAGCCTTAATCATTTACCACCATAGAGTTAAGTCCAGAATAACGTATTCTCAATTAACACAAAAAACCCGCATCATCAATAGCATCGTCATTAACTATCAGCAATTACTGCCTAGTTACAGCACTTGTTCCAGCTTTGGGGTGGCATCCATCCCCACACTGATGACGATGATGGTTCCAATAGCAAAGGTCAGCCTTGCAGCCTCTCCAGAGCCAGTCATCCGGACAATTACTGTCATTGACAGTTTTTGCCAGAAGCACACTTATTGAAAGCAATGTGAACACTGCAAGGACTATGTATAAAAATAGAGGAAAATTGTCTGCAGTCTTCCCTTACCTCCTGGTTGCCAATTGTAATTAGATCTTCAGGCTGCTTTGCAATCAGCCATCAATTCCACAGTATAAAGATCTCTGCAGCAGAATATGCACTCTATGTCTTTATCATCAGAGTATTCCACTCATTCAAATGGCTCACAGTATAAATATCATTTCTATATAACTTAGGATATCCAGGAAAAAAAGGAAATTGAGTATACCAGAACTTCCTCTAGATGAAACTGAAAAGAATATAGATTGTAGTTATTGTGTGGCATTCCCTGGTGCAGCCCCACATTTAGCAGAAGTACTGGAATAAGGTCAAAAAGAACCTTAATTTATACATTTAAAGTCCCACCTCCTTTTACATTTTTCAATACATAGGATTGTCTCCCTTCATACAACATATTTAATCTTCTCTGTATCACTAATTTAACATTCTTAATTTTGGTATTTTGAGGGAACCTATCTCAATTTCATTCTACTGATATAAGCAAAAAATATACAAGAGAACTCTAAGATCATGTTCACATACACATTACAGGATGTTTCTTTATTATTTTGTCTCAGACAGTAAGGTTTTTCTTACCTATATGCTGTTGCTTAAATTTGCATTATAGTTGTATTGATTTATTAACAGATACGTTCAGAATCCATTTTTGCTGTGTTTAGTTTTTAGATGCATACATAAAAAAGTGTTCACCTTGTTGACTTAAAATCTAGCCCCTTTGGGTTCATTGTCCTTAAAGGAATCTATATGGACAAAGACTGTTTTGCACCAGTGCCCTGGTTTTCAACATAAAGAATACTGAATAAACACTTTTTTTTCTGTCACTCTCAGTTGTCTTTTAAAATGTAGTTAATATGGCAGAAATCTCTCTGAGTTCTACATCTATTACTAAGCAATGCCAGAAATTACAGTAAGCCATTATTGTTCTGTCTCTGGAAAATGCTGCTCCATATTTCTCTTTAGAGGGACTCCAACATGAGTCATGCAAGAATAAGTACAATTACATAGCATAAAGCCACACACTACCAGCACAACCCCCCAAGGTGAGTTTCAATGGCTCTATAGCTCAGGAGGATATTCACCAGCAGGACACTTCAGGGTACAGAGGAAAACTGTCTGTACCTGCTGGGCCTGTTTGTTGGAGCTGGCAAATCCCATCTCCATCTTCTCTGATGCTCATTCTATGAGTAAAAGAGTTTCCATAGTAAGGACAGTTCTGGTAACCCTATACTTAGGGGTCCACTGCAATTTTGAAAGCTGTTGCTTTACTAAATGGGAATAATAATGATTCTGAGGGTTTATTTCTGGGATGAAAGTTTCTACAAGTTTCATCCTTACTTATAAAAGCATTGTCAAGAAAGAACTAGTGTTATATTCCCTTGATTTCACCCTGTTTCTCTAGAGGAAGAAGATATTTCAAGTGAAGGGATGGGGCAAAAGTTAAAAGTAAGACATTCAAATAATGTTTCATGAACCTTGGAAAAAGTCATTCTGAGCTCCTCAGGTGAAAATTCAGTTTCTGTGCATTCCAATCTTCTTTCAGTATGCCCATCTGACTCTCCAGATTCATTAACTGAGCAGCCACATTTCCAAGCAGGTTTCCTACAGTGATTGAAGTTTGCAACACATCTATTTCTGCATATAGCAATTCCAACACTTCTCAAAATGATCCCTTAAAGTCCAGACTTGTGGCAGATTGTCTTTCCAGCAGGACAGCACAAGATGGGCTCTGGTATGTGTCTTGAGATGTAGTGGTAATGCACATTGAAATAAACTATTTATATAGAGCATTTCATCTCAGAATTGTATAAGCTACCTCACAAACCATGCATAAAAGTATCAGCCTCCAGAATGAGACAAGGACGTTTATGCAGGTCAGAATCTTAGGTTGTGAGAATACACCATGTTCAGGAAACCTGATGAACTTGGGTAGTTTTGAATATAACGATTACGTTATTCAGATCGCTAAATGTAGTGTAAACAAATTTCCAGGCTTGGGGATTAATTGTTCAATTTAGGCAATGAAAAGCAGACTGGAATGTTCTGCTTTTGTTTGGTAAGAACTGTTTAACCAACCTATAGTTCAGTAGTCACAGAATTAATTCCAAAACATTCTCAAAGTTCTCCTAACATTTCTTTCCCTCTATCAGTCTGTCTGCTGTGACAAAGTCATGAATAATAGCTAGCTAGCAATTGTATAGAATCACATCAAGTAAAAATGTTTTAATAGTTTTGTTATAGTGTGATGTCTACAACCCTCAACTCAGTAGTTAATGAGTATGATTTTGTTTTGGTTTTTCATCTACCTTCTCTCACGCTTACCAGCTAACCATGGGTTGCAATCACATTTGTTTCTTGTGTGA
>JAOXXN010000395.1:117430609-117443592 GCA_026770055.1 Myrmophylax atrothorax
GCTAAAGTATTAGATATCATCAGCATTTTCTGAAATTTGGATCCTGTTATTGTCTGGTAGTATTTTCTCATTCTTAAAGTATCCATGCAAATATCCTCTGAATATCAAAAATGTGTGCATGGGTGTGGCTACTCTGAGAATCATGGGCACAAAGGAATATGTATATTCATGCTGAGATATACTATTTACTTTAGTAATAGTACTTAATTTATAGTGGACCAATCTTTCAATGCCACAAATTACACTCCAAGATAACACTTAATGAAAGCCTGCTGCTCAAAAATGTTTAACATGGTATTGGAAAGTATAGGAGGCATATTAAAGTAATCTGCCCAGTAAAAAGGATGACCGTCTGACTATATAACTAGTAAAATTTGGTATGTTTTTATTTCAACATCTATGTGATGAAAAATAAGTACTTTGCTTTTTCTGGTAAGAGACCAGTCAAATGGTTCTTTTCATTGAAGAACTGATATATTTACCTTAAAATTTAACTCTGCTTTAATTCTTCTGAATACCATGCTTACTTATTCAACAGTTCTTTCTGGAATTGCTAAAAAATATTCCAGGTAATTCTTGCCTTTTACAGGGACCACTTTCTTACTTTGTGATTTAGTAGGGGACAGATTTTTGACATAGTGGGAAAACAAAAACAAACAAACAAACAAACAACAACAAAAAACCCCAAACCTCTAACAACATAATTCAGTGTTTTATTGAGAAAGTATTGCCAAGAGGTTATGGTACCCTTTTCTGCTATTACAGAGGTGTAATACAAAAACATAAGAACACAGTCTTCATGCAAAGATCAGGAAAAGCAATTGGAAAAGGGAACAGTAACAAAAAACTGCAGGAGCAGACAAATAAACCAGAAATGCCAGCCAAATGAGGTACAGTCAGGTGCAATGATTTCACTTTGCAAGTGTTAAAAGACACAGCTAACATTTTTTTTTTCCTAAGTGGTTCAGGAAAGACAATACACGGGTTTTATTCTCTGTCCTATCATCCTTTGAAGTGAGAAGTGCCATGACCTAAAACACAGATTAAAATATTTTCAGACCAAATCACCATTTCCACTAAGCATGTTTCACGACTCCTTAAATTGCTAGTACCTTTCTGAAGTGAATTGGAACATCCTTTCATGTATCAATCTCCTTAAAGTAGTCCTTAGGGCTTAAAAGTGGCACCTAGGGCCAGCTACAATGAGTTGAAACAAGACTTGTGAAGAGTTTATTCAGAAACAGAAAGCAGCAAACGACCTGAAACATACTGAACAGCAGGCAGACTGCCAAATGTCAGTACATACCGAGGTCCTCCCCTCTTTCCCAGATAAGGACAGACAAATGTAGTTAGACATGCCATAGTGAATGGTTGAAAAAGACACTAAAAATATTAATATTTTATTTTTCCCACTGGCAATTTATTTGTCCCAAAGTAGGGACAGTGGGCTAAAGTCCACCTTATAAATTTCAAGGAGAAAAGGGGTTGTTTTGTTGTTCTAAATTTGAACAGCTTAGCCTGACCTTAGGTGACACAGAAGGCAATTTTCACCTCTCAAAGAAGGTCAATTGCATTTGCCAAGGCACAGCTGATCCGATCGTGAGTAGGACTTTAATTGTCATGCAGTATGACCTTCCCCCAACACATGAGAGATTCATGCTGTTTAAGGAAATCTACAAAGAGCAGAGACTGAGATGGTTGCTTTCAAGCACATCTTTGGCTAAAAAAAAGAAAAAAAAGAACATTTTCAAGATTAATATTGTGCTAAATGATGTAGCATAGAGTGGTTCTAGAAACTAGGCTGAAAAATCCCAGGCTTATGCAGTTTAGAGACTATGGAAGATTCCTACCACATCTAGTGTTCCAAACCAACAGCTCCCAAGGTTTCTTTAGTTCAAAAGATTTATTTTTTCTCATCATTCAGGAGGAAAACAGGGGGAATAAATTGAGTAGAAAACACTGAAGAGAAACATAGAGCTGCTGTATCAGGTTCCTATTACCCTTGATAATGTAGGGAAGAGGAATTTGTCAGGAAAAAAAATATGTATAGAAGCATCTGAACTATTCAGAGACTAGATATTGTTAGCTGTGTAATGGACCCCCAGCAGGGCTGCTGCAACTGACTTAAAGGAAAGAAGTTGATGGCTCATGGACCAGTCCTTATCAAAGCTGAAAATGTGGAAGATGATGAAATAACTTCAAGGGATCCTCTTTTTTTGCCCTGTAAATATTGACATCTTCTTTATCAAGAGTGAGCATTGAAGATGGAAATTTGCACTGTATTTTAAACAACACATTTGAATTTCTTGCACCCGATTTTCTCTGTGTATTTGTATTCATTTATTCAAAAATCCACAATCAAAAGGAAGGTATCCTTTTCCTGAAGAAAGACACTTAATAAATTAAAGAAAAAGTTAAGAAAACTTCTCCCTATTCTTCAATACAACCAGTTTACTGTAGGAAGGCACGTATGCCCCACTACGGACAAGGAAAGATATAGCTGACTGAATCCATTGAGCTCTGTATCTCTTTCATGGTATTTGTAGAACGATGCCTTCTTTGTATATTGAATTCTTCAGTAAATGGAGCCAAGACTTTATTATTAATCAGATTTAAAAAGTGAGTTTGGGCTACTATGGCTACTTTTTTCCCCCCAAATTTTAGAAACTCTTAGTTTGTAATATTAATCCAGTATCTGTTTACCTCAGATCCCCAGTCTAAAGTTTTGTTCAATAGAAACAAATTGAAGTCTTTGAGATGGGGATACTTTATCTGAGAAATTACAAATTTGTAACTTCTAACATCTGCAATGCCAAGGGGCAGCCTAGAATCAGTGGTAAATTTCTGTTCAACAGCAGGGATCTGAAGGTTACCCAAGGGCAGAAACAAGGCTGGAGAGTAGCACTGTGGAAAGGGGCCTGGGGATCCTGGTCAGTGGCAAGTTGAATATGAGTCAGCAGTGCCCTGGCAGCCAGGAGGGCCAACCGTGTCCTGGGGGGCATCAGGCAAAGCATCATCAGCCAGTCAAGGGAGGGGATTGTCCTGCTCTGCTCTGCACTGGGGTGGCACTTGTTGTGTGCAGTTGTGTACAGTTTGGGGCACCACAATATAAGAAAGATATTAAGCTCTTAGAGACTGTCCAAAGAAGTGCAACAAAGATGGTGAAGAGCCTTGAGGGGAGGCTGTATGAGGAGCAGCTGAGGTCACTTGGTCTGTTCAGCCTGGAGAAGAGGAGACTGAGGGGAGACATTACAGTCTACAACTTCATCATAAGGGAAAGAAGAGTGGCAGACACGGATCTCATCTCTGTGGTGACCAGTGACAGGACCTCGGGGAATGGCTTGAAGCTGTGGCAGAGAAGGTTTAGGCTGGATATTAGAAAAAGGTTCTTCACCCAAAGGGTGGTTGGGTGTTGGAAGAGGCTCTCCAGGGAAGTTGTCACAGTACCAAGCCTGGCAAAGTTGAAGAAGCATTTGGACAATACTCTCAGACACATTGTGTTACTCTTGGGGATGGTCCTGTGCAGGACCAGGAGTTGGACTCAATGATCCTTGTGAGTCCCTTCCAACTCGAAATATTCTGTGATTTTGAGAGACAATTTTCTTTGGTTTAGTTTCTGTCCATCCAGTGTCTCTTGTCCTTTCACCACACACGTTTTTAAAGTCCTGGCTCTATCTTACTCATAACATCCTCATTGATTCTGGTACACTTTCATTAGGTGCCTCAGAAGCCATCTCCTCTCAAGGCTGAAAAAGCCCAGTTCCCTCAGCCCATCTTCACAGGACAGATGCTCCAGACCCAACCACCTCAATGGCCTTCTGCAGAATTTGCTTCAGTTTACTGATGCATTACTTGTATGGGGAAGTCCAACACTGGATGCATTAATGAAGCCACTAGGAGGATCAGGAGATGAAGCACGGAGACATTCTGAGAACTTTCTACAGTTTTTACCAGGCATTTCCCCACCATGTTTTGCAGGTTTTGATATGAAATAATAAGCGATTGCATACTCAGGATGCAGTAAGTTATCCCTTTCTGGCATGTACGCATCTAAGACATTACAAATGCAAGGTGAAATATAATGATTCAACCTTTCCCAGGGTGGCTTGGTTGTGGCCAGTTAGGAACCTGCACACAGCAGGTCCTACCAGTTAGCTGATGGATAAAGCTCATTGACCTCCAAGCTGCTCACTTTGGTTTATCTGACCAAAGAATGCAAATTAACTTCAGTTTTGTCCTCTGTCTTCTTTTACCTTTTCCGCATTGCTTTCAGTTCTATATTCCTCTTAGCTGGCCAGACCTTTCCCTCATCCTTCCTCTCCCATCTTCCACCCTGAAACTCTGGAGTTTCTGTGGCAGTTTCTGTGCCATAGTTAGCATTCCCTTACACCAACAAGCAGTTTGAATCTAATCCATTTCTGCAATGGATCTGGGACCTCTAATCTCTTTAATTTTGACCAATGTCTAGAGTTAGGGGGCTCCATTCTTGACTTGCTGACTGCCTACTTCATAAGAAACACAATTATTCATAATAATAACAAGAGATGTCACAAATTAAATGTATGTATCTCGGAGGTAGGTTGCATTTTTAAGATAAGTTCAGTATGAGGATGCTAAGAATGGACTCCTTGAGATTAAGACACCTGATGTTAGGTGTTTGCAAGTGCAGCACTGACCTAAACTCCCATTTCAAAAAAATGGAGATCTAGTTAAGATTGTGAGCTGCACACATACAGCTCACAATATACCGCAGACTATTTTTATCTCAAACCAAATCCTACCTGAAGAATTAAAAAATAATCTTAAATTACTTAGAAATTTCTTTTTCTACTACCTAGAAAGGAAAGACCAGTGTTAAGTAACTAGCCTAAGTTTTGTGCCAGCTCAGAATCTTCCAGTGTGTTGCTCTAAATACCAAACTTGCTTCCTTAAGATGCTAAATGCAGAAGATCTGCTTCATTTTAAAATACTTCTCACAGCTCCCACATGCTTTGCATTTTGCCACAGCCCAATTGAGGCACAGGGATGCAAGGCCCTCCAGACCCCGCCAGAACTCCAGGTTCCCCAAGGCACATCAGTGAACACAGATCCCACCTGGGAGATAGTCCCCTCCTGGAGCAGCGAGTAGGGGATCCCTTCCACCAGGAGATGCCAAGGAGAAAGGCAGAAGAGAGCTCCCAGGTGAAGGGGTCTGACTGATGCAGTTGACTGGGGCACAATATCAAGGGGGAAAGGATGGATTCCCTCCAGTAGTCACTATGCCGTCTTTCTTTGTTTTCTTCTTTGTTTGGATCCAGGACAATTCAGGTCCAGATGAGACCAGGTTCAGAGCCAGTGGACTGAAGCAGTTTCCAGTTACACAGAAACCACAAAGTTAATGAACAAGTCTCTGCAAAATGGGAAGAAATAGATTCATGCATTAAAGCTGTGCTGAGAGACCAAAGAGAAAACAAATAACTCTGTCTGCCACGAGCTTCTCTTTAACTGCACACTGTTGGAAAAGAAATGCTGTTGGTCCCCAGTGCAAAGGTGTAAGGGGTGGGAAGGTTACATGGGGAGAAGAAGAAATCACTTTATTTCTATCATGATGCAGTAAGATATAAATACAATCAAAAGGGGTTAATCTAATCCTTTTGTGAAGCACTGAGTCAGAGAACAAGACAAAAACAAATCTGTGATCTGGAACTTCCTGAGCACCCACTCAGGGTGGATTAATGAGGAGTACACGGCTGTGAAATTACGTGCCCTCTGAGTCAGGAAAATGGTCCTAGTGGTGCATGACCTTGAAATGAGGGGAAGCAAACTTCACCTGATCCACAATTATAAAGACCTAAAAGGAGGGGGACTAAGGAGGAGAGACAACACATTTAGAGCCGGGAAAATATTTCTGAATATGAAATCAACAAAATACTAAACAAACCCAAGGCTTGAAAGATGAATTAAATGTAGCATAAAAAAATCCAGAGGCTTTAAAGGATACTGGCATTAGTGTTTGAGCATTATAAGAGAAGCTTGTCCTCTTTATTTACATGAAGTGGATATTTTGTTGCTGTTGTTATGGACTTAGCGATGTTTGTCTGCCTTCAATTTTCTCTTTGCAATGAAAAATTGTTGTGAGATGATTTCTAGTCTTAGCTGCTTTACATGACAGTATTATCAAGGATTCATCAAGAGGCCATCTGTCGAATTTATGAAAAAAAATGCAAAAACAAAGCAGATGAAAAGGAAAGAGCAAGACAGAGACTGGTCCAGGGGACGATAGATGTGGCAGCATGTGCCTCAGTGTGAAAATTACAACATTTAAATACTGTAGAATAAATTACTGTGCCGAAAAATTAGTAATGCTCTCCCACTTCAGATTCTCCCCTTATGATGAGAACATAATGAAATAGATCACAGACCAAATCATTTTTTCCTGTGGCTATTATTATATTCTAATGAAAAATTAAAATGGAGTAAAGACATAAAACCTGTAAGGGAATCAAATAAGCTAAGCTACTGAGTCATTTCTTAGATACCTCCAAAATGTACAGCTGATGTGGAAACAATAAATTCATAGCTTTTTATGTATGTAATCAACAGATCTCCCCCTGTTTTTCATAGCTTCTTGCATCTTTATAGCTGGTATGTGTAGACTCAAATACATGCCTGTGACATAGAAAAGATAATGGAAGGGCAAAAAAAAAAAGATCTGTCTTCATTACAAGCTGGTTGAATTGCATATCAAAGTAAGCAAAATATAAAAATCTATTCCCAAACAATATATAGTATATAAAATTCACTGAGTACTGTTTTCTAACTAGGTTGACACTTGTATTTACATACTGTGTGTGAAAAATAATTTTTTAAAAAGCATACGCTTATTGAAATCAAAATGTTTGTATTTAATCAGAACCTAAGAGTTTAAGTCCAGTTTTTGCTCTGTTTTCAAAAGTCCATGTCTTTCCTAGCCCCTCCTTTCACCTGGCCTCCTTAAAAAATGCACTTTAACTTCTGTGAGAATTTGTGATAAGTTAACAGGAAAAATATCCCACTGTTTGTTGTACAGACTCAAAGATTTTTAGCAGTCTTTCCTCAAATCCAATTTGCCTTTGTCTTTTACTGATTATTTTTTTAAGTTATGGAAAGTTAGCCACCAGGCTATGCACATGAAAATGCAAAAAATCAGAAGGTAACATACCATATATTTTAAACATAACTGCATTATAGAGTGAAAAAAATTGAGTCATTTGCATCCTAAAAGGCTGATATTGTTTTTATACCACACTTAGAAAGACATTCACAATAGTTGACTCTGACTTTCTCCACCACAACATCCCACAAAAGAAAATTACCTATCAATGATGACTATTCAAAGATGACTTTCTGCACTTGAGAGAAAGAGCAGGTGAAATTGCCTCCAAGCTTCATTAAAGACCTTCCTAAACTATTCTAGCTCCTATGGCAGAAGCCCAACTTTGCACTAATTTCCAAGAGTTCCATTTTTTAACTAACAAGTAAAGAAAGGCTACATCTGGCAGCCCATCAAACAGTCTTCAAGCACACAGTCCTTCAGTTTAGATGATAAGCAAACCTGGGGCATGGAGAAGGCAACATCCCAAGATCTTCAGCTGACTTGAAAAAACCCCCACCAAAATAATCATTAATTTTTACTTAATTGAATTGGGAAGATCATCTTGATGCACCAGTAATTAAATGACAGCAAACATCATAAAAGCAAACTGTGCATATATCTTAATGGCACAGAACAAAGAAAAGCTACTTACAAGGTGTCCTTCCAAAAGTGCAATAGAGTTTATGGCCAAAGACCATTATATCATTCACTGTAGTCTGGGGAAACTGCATTAGGGAGAGGTTTAGCACTGAAAATATATGCTTACTTATTTAACTTTACTCATGAGGGTAAACTCACAAATTTCTGTTGTACTTGACCCAACTGTAAGGGCAAGCATATACAAATCCCTCTGAAAGATGGGCCATAAAATTTACATTCTGGAAATTTTTTTAATACAATTATGCAAATACTACTATCATGTTATTATGCTTTAAAGATCAATTCTTTAATTATATAAGCATCAATATTCACTTGACAACTGACAAGCAAAAAAAGAGGTAGTTATGCTTGGGGGCTTAATTAAATGAAAGTCTTCTGTGAACTATTTTCTTTTAAATCTACTCAAATATCTAAATTTTAAATGAAATTAAGAGAATGATTCTCAGACAAAAATATTTTCTACAGGATTTGGCTTCTGATTTAAAATGATTGGTATGTGAATACCAGACTTGGTACCCTTTATAAAGAAGGAGCCAGTGAACCCATATCTTCTCAGGGTTCAGTAATCTGGCTTGTGAAAATTAACAGAATAAACCCACAGCAATGAGGTATACTCTATCAAGTATACTCTATTAATGCTTACGATATGATGAAGCATTTACACAGCAATTCTGCCATAGCAAATGGGAAACAGAAAAACTTATTGACAGTGATTTTTGATTCTCATTTCATTGCACCTCTAGGAACAGCTCAGAAGCAAAAAATGGCATTAACAAACCATCAATGTCCTTTGTGGTTGATTTTATGAATCCAGCTGCCTTGCTTAGAGCTGGCCATTTCTTCTTCTCTGCCTTTTCCCAAACTCCAGGGAAAAAATTAAAGCCTTTCTCTGAATATATGCAAGAACCAGCTCACACTGAAATAGCCCAAGACTCCTTTGAGTTTCAAGGGAGTGGGATTTTTCCCACAGGTGCAGAGCTCCAAAGATGTCCAGCCCCATTCCTGCTATCAATGGGTCATTTAAGTGCTTCACCCATGCCAGAGAGTTATCCCTGTACTGTGTAACAAAACCCAACGATCACAAACAATAACAATCAGCAACAACGAAAATTGTCATACAAGCAGTGGCAGCCCAATTTCATCAGGAGCAGTGAATTCCTGGTACCCTCAATTAATTTAGTGGGCTCAGAAGCAGTTGTTTTGCTGGAAGCAGATTTACCACTGGATCTGGCTCTGTTTGAGCCTATGGCCCCATGTTTGGAAAATCAAGAGCCTTTGTGCCACTCTGTGGGAAAAGGCTAAAATGGACCTCCAAGGAGGATGACTCTGGGAAGCAGCCTGGATTGTACCAATTGCATTTATGAAAACTTGGGTTGTGGGATTTTGAAAGTTATGTGTTTTACTCTACAGGTTCTAATTCAAAAGGTTTTATTGTCACCCCCGACATGGTGTATTCCCCTGGGGGCTTTGTTCCCAAGGAGTCATCATGCCACTTACATGCGGGGACTGTCTCCCAGGTCGGAGCTGTGCCACCCAGGGGGCATTGCCCTCCCCGTGCTGCCAACACAGCTGCCACTAGGGCTGCCACTGGCGCTGAGCAGCAGCAGCCAGGACCTACTGGGGTCTGGCTGGGGTCAGGACCCTGGGGGGTCTGGGCTGGGGTGGCCCTGTTTTGGAATTGCCCCTCCTCAAGGTGCCAATGCAGCTGCCAGAGCTGCACCCACCCCTCCTATGGATTTCCGCCCCTGTCCTAACCCCATTGGTTATCTCACCCGCCTATCCCCAATCCCTTGGTTTATTGGGTTTGATCCTTTTGTTTCCCCTACTGGCTAGTTGAGTACCCAAGTCACTCCCTTCCCCTAAGCCCTTACCCAATCCTGTCCAAGTTCCAGCACCTTCCCCTCAGAATCCTATAAAAACCTCGTGATTGCACAATAAAACATTTTCACCATGAGTCTCACTGAGTAAACAGACCTCTCTCTCGCTCCCCGTCTCGGAAGGACCTGCAGGAACTGTCTCCTACCTCTCAGTGCTGTATACCACTTTTCTTCTGCCCCAGATTGCTGGAGCCCTGAGAGGAGAATTGTGCTGGTGCAGAGCTGTGTGGGAGAACATGAAAACACATTCCATTAAATTAGTTACTCAAGTGTGTAACACTGCCATGAACAGGAGCCAATTACCCTGATAGCCCAGCTCTGCCCCACTCCCTATTACCATATGACTGAAGATCCATTGTATAATAATACCCTGCAATAAGGTGTCAAGAAAGGACATCAGGGGTCTCTGAAGCTATGGGCATTAACCGGGTGCAATACTTCCCTAGGTCCATTTTATTGGGATAATCTTTGAACTATTCAAATATGTGAACTCCTATATGAAACAGGTATCACTCCATCTGAGCAAGCTTGAGTACTGACAAACAGGCTGGAAATATACAGGAAGCTATGTTATTTTAAATAACTGTTCCATAAAATGAATAGTAAGCACACAGCTCAGCATTTCAAGAGCTGTAAAATAAACCATCATCAAAAACGCTTATTTTATGAACCCATAAATCTCCTGAAAATAAACGTTTTCTTCATCTTCCTGTGTTTTAATAAAAAATTCCTTTTTTTACTGACTCAATTACAATATCACTATCAGTTCAAATTACAGGTCAAAGATATGGGGCTTAATGTATGTACAGCCAGTTCTCTTCTCCTAATAACCTGTCATTCCCAGGATTTGAATGTCAGAACAGAGCCTGTGGTGGTAATGCTACCCGGCAGCACAGTGATGAAAACTTTGGACAAATCATGAAGAACATTCTAGATCCAAATCATCAGAAGGTTACTGGGGAGAGCCTTTCATCCCGCTCTGACCCCTTGATCTGACAAGTGACACCTACAAAATGAACAGCTCTCCAGCTTAAATTGTTTAACTGTAGCCTGATCAGTTTTATTATCTTGCTAATCCGGATATCAGCCATTTCATCAGAATGGAAGATATGCATATCATGAATTATTTTGACACCAAGACCTTTTAATTTTTGCCAGCAATATTTCACTACACCAATCAGGGCCTGCAGTCAGTGATGCTGCTCGCCTCCTGGGATGTCAGAGGACAGTGCACTCCTGACAGCACCAAATCATCTGGGAGCTGTAACGAGCTATTGCTGCAATTATTATTATCTCTTGTAGTCATGCATTTCATTACAGTGCAAGCAGACAGAGGTTTCAGTTTCGGGCCAGTCTTATTTAGGAATCTCTGCCATTTTATGGGCTGTAGGGCTCTGTAGTGTAATTTCTTTTCTCCTCAATAGACAAGGATAGGTGAATTTCTAATAAAAACAAAACACTAGCGAGGTACTGTAGAAAGAGGGAGCACAATACAGTACATTAACCAGCAGTGAAACAGCTTAAATGGCCCACTTGTAGTTTATGAAAGCAGTGGTTAATCAGCAATATGGTTTGCTGCAGAGAGAAATAAAGAACAGTTTATCTTTAAATACATAAATATTATCCTTTTTCCAAACTAACCACTGCTAAACTTTTTTGTAGGTTAACACTACGTGCTGAAGGGACAGATCTATGGCTTCTAGTGAAGTTTTTCTGCTATCTGATAAAAAAGAAACTAAAATAGCTAAGAAAAGATTAAGAAAATGCCTGTTTTGTTTGTTTAAGTAGCTTAGAGGCCATTATTGCAAAGCATTGATATGCAAACAACCATGTTGGAGAGAAAGAGGAGAGGAGTATTCTTAACTAAAAACTGATAAAAATTGTAAAAATTCGAAGGCAGATATTCACAGGTAGAACACACCTTGTCTCATGAGGAACAGTGAAGAGAGCTGGGTTTGTTTAGTCTCAACAAGGGGAGGCTCTGGGGGGACCTCATGGCTCTCTACAGCAACCTGAAAGGAGGCTGTGGTGAGGTGGGGGCTGCTCTCTTCTACTGTGCCCGCAGGGAGAGGGTCAGAGGAAATGGCCTTAATCTGAGACAGGGGAGATTCAGACTACATACTAGAAAAAAATTTTCACTGTTAGGGTGCTCAGGCATTGGAATAGGTTGATCAGGGAAGTGGTGAAGTCACCATCCCAGGACGTGTTCAGGAGGAGTCTGGATCTGGTGCTGGATGATACGGTTTAGTAGTTTAGGGGTTACAGTGGTAGTTTTGGGTGGACGGTTGGACTTGATTTTAAAGGTCTCTTCCACCTTTGATGATTCTATGACCACTTCCCAGAGGAAGTACCAACAGTCACCATTTTACCTGTTTCTTACATCTAAGGTTAAATGGTGGCCCAAAAGAGGTTGTTCTGCCAGCCATGTGTTGAATGTCCTTTGGAGGGTATCACCAGCTTTCACAAGCATTACAAAAGAAAAGAGGATAATAAAATGTGCATCATTAAAGATGTACATTCATGCAAAGGCAGGGGTTTGCAAAACACTCAGAATTTCCTCCCCCTGTTCTCCCTCCACCTCTCCTTGACATTCACTTTCACTATGACCAGTGTTCACGTGTTTACTCATAATTTATACCACATTTTCATCCTTAGCTTTCCTTTGCTACATTTAATTGTCTTCAAGGCTCTCTTTCACTTCAAGACTTCCTTTCTCCCTTGGTTTTCTTTCTCCTTTTCAAATCTGCTTCTCTTTTCTCAATATTTAAGGTACAGGTGACTTAATTATGTAATAGAAAAAGAAGCACCAGCAAAAACAGGGATAGAATTTGTCAGTTTTAATTTTCTCATGTTTTGTAGTAATGCTATGTAATACAATGAGTAAAAAAATAAGAAAGTTTCTACTAAGTCTGGGGGACAAAGCAAAGGTCCTGACCAACTGTGAACACATAATAAAACACTGGGAAGTCAACCACACACTCGGAAAGTCTAAAACTAAGTTATTATTGATGCAGAAAAAAATTGCCGCTGTATTAAAAAAATAATAATTTGAAGAGACAAATTTAAATGTAAACAATGAAAGAACCACTTCACACCACCTTTCCCCATGAAGACTACATGATGTCTTCTTCTATGCTGAGGTATTTAATTATGCACTTTCTGTATTCAGCAATCTCCTCCACATGTATATTTTTTTTGACAGCAAGAGAGATGAAGTTCTGAATATTAAACTTAAAGTAACATATTCTGCCTCATCACTTGTGTAAAGACAGCTGATATTGCCTGAGAGTTTGGCACCAGAGGCCAGGCACCATATTTTCAGCCACCCACAC
>JAOXXN010000395.1:117443660-117487354 GCA_026770055.1 Myrmophylax atrothorax
ACTAATAGCAATGCTCCTGTGATGGACTCCCGTCATGAAAAAGCAGTTCTTCAGCTTTTTGATCCCATCTGTGGGATGCAAAGAGAGCAGGGAAGACTTTGCCTCAGCAAAGATAGGATAGTGTGTCCAAAAAGGAGCAGAGCAGCACACCAGGGTCTGTAGTGTTGTGTTTATTTACAGATGCCATGCAGTTTTACATAACTCCCTTGTTAGTTAAGGGTTGCTGATCCTACAGACTCTTACACATGTGAGCAGTTCCATCAAAGTCACTGGGACGTGCACGAATTATGATTCCTCTTTCATGTAAGGCTTAGCAGGTTCAAGGCTGGTCCTCACGGCTGTTGAAATCTTTGTGATTGACTTGAAGGAAAAGCTAAATCCACTGAGCACTAAACAAACTGGAAGATGCTTTCTGGTGTTTCATGAACAACTTCAGTCTCTCTTTGGCTAGTAAGATGGTCATTCAAACCGCTAATGGACTGACTGTGCCAATCAGTGCTTGTGGTATGCAACTATGGAGTAAGAGCACTGGATCACTTCCCCAGGATAGTTAATGTTGGTTAGCACAGAATAACATGAGCTCAAGGCACTGACATGGACAGCAAAGGGTGCTTTATTGCTTGAGGATCATGATGCCCACTGCTCTGAAAGGGCTGGCCCCTGGGTGTCTTGAGTTAAAGTCTCCAAGTCATCCATGGATGACTTGCTTGAACTGGCAAGCAACATGCCCTTCCTCCTCCCTTAAATAAGAAGAATTCAGAAAACAGTTTATTAAAGTCACTGCACTTCGCAGGTCCTTTAACATGAGCTTTTCATTGGCTGTGACTATCACAAGGGGCAAGTGAAGATATCTAGTATAAAACTAAAGCAAGACAGCTCAGCCAACGTCCCCAAACCAGGCCATAATTTTCTGGACATTCACAGCTTTTTCTGAACTCCTATGGATGCTGTCATTTGCATGAGGAAAATCCCTGCCAGGTCCTTCATGGCTACCTACTCCACAAGCTCTCTGGGGCTGGCAAAGACGATGGGAGCCCAAGGCACACCATTCTGGAGTGGTTCTGCTGAGGATCACGGGATGTGCATGGTGTATGGGATGGGTCCTGCTGTATCTTGAATACAAACTCTAACATCTTGCTCCATCACAGCTGAGGACCAGGGAACAACTAGACCAAAGCCAGAAGTGTGCTGGCTGTGCCAGGCATTTCCTGTTTGAGGACTGGTGGGAAGGAATAAAATTTCCTTCAAATAACTGTAAAATGTAAATGTAAAAGAAATAACTAAAATAAATATAGGAATTATTAATTATTTAGAAATTTTAAAAGGTAAACCAAACAACAAAGCTCTCCCACTCTCACTCTATAACCTGCCACCACATTTAATGCCCCTTATTTTACTTGTTTTATAACCATTTTTATTCCCTTTGGGCCAAATGTTTTCTTAAATGACCGTGAAATCCATTTTCGAAATCAGCTGAAAGCTACTATCACCTCCTTATAATCAATTAATCTTGATAGAGTTGATAAAAAATCCTTTTAGCCCTTGAAAAGTTGTAATTCTTGCATGTGTTTCAGTAAAAAATTAAAAACGCAATGCAGCAAAAAAACCCTACTAAACTTTCTATTGTTCAGGTCACTGGGAAGCTCTTCAAAGACATTCATTCAAACACACAGGGGTACAGATTTCATACGGTGTCTTGTTTAAGATACTTTTGAATTCCACATGATTGTGATTTAGAAACTCCTAAGACAATAGGCAATGATAACGTCGATGCAGCAATATGCAATGTCAGAGCCACCTGTATTTCTAACATCGTTTGGTGTGTAAGTGGTGTTTTTTTGTTTTACAGAACACAAGAGCACCTGACTATGAGGGAGTTACACAACAGATATAATTAGTTAATGAGATCTCTGTAACATTTCCAGACAATCAGTTCCAGAATTCTCAGAATCATCTTGGGTTACATTCTGCAACATCCACTAAAGTGAAATAATGTTGTTAATTGATCTGATTCAGATCAGATTCCTTACATTGTCCAGGGATTCCAGCCTATGTTAACATGTTGTTTAAATCTTGTGGTGATTAATATTTCTTGTTTACTACATATTATGTTGCCTTAGTTACACCTTAGCTTATTTATGTACCTTTAGAGCCAAGTCCTTTGTATTATAGTCTCAAGAATGTTCTAGTTTATAAAATCAGAATTATAGTTGTCTTTAATGACAACACAACAGATTTGTACTAAAATAAACGTAGAGTACTTCATTAACATTAGCATGTGTACAGACTTAGCCTTTTCTTTTTTAAGAAATAAAGCATGACAGATTCTTTACAGTACTTTTTAAAACAGAACTTGACTTTCATCTGAATCCTTATGATGAGCTGCAGTGTAACATTGCAGGCACCAAATACGGTGTGTCAGCATTTACCTTCTCAGCTTATAGTTCATTTAGTCGTCTAAGTGATCCGGCAATAACTAAGTAGAAAAACTGGAGGAATTTGTAAAAATCTGGTTCTCAGCAACCTGTCAAAAGCTATATCCTTAAATTCAATGTAAAAATTCAATACTTCATAGCTCTTGTGATTGAGCTTAAGCCATCAATTTTTTCCTTGTTGTAACTGATGTAAAATTTTTTTCCTTCCCCTTTTGCTCTCCTGTAATGTATTGTATCTTTTATTCTTGCCATGCTAAAAGGTTAAGGATGCAGAATGTACAGCAGTAAGAACACTTTCTACTTGTACTGATAACTTCATGTCCCTGTAGGGAATGTAACACAAGCTGCTTAAATTCCAGCTACTTCTACCTTTGGTGACTTTAATATGGAGACTATTAAATATCCTGCAGTTTGTCCCATACATAAAAGAAATTTTAAAAATTTAGAGAAAGATTTTGTTCCTAGTGTATCATACAGACTTGACCACTCATTTTAAAAGTAGAAGCAGAAATCTGCAATTCCAGAATGACCTGATAAGGGTTGGACCAAAATTCCCAAATGCAGTGTCTGGTGGCAGGCTCCCAAGTCCATGTTAGACACAGTTTCCATCAAAAAAAGGGGTTAAGCCCTGCGTGGAGGAGCCTTACAGCATTTCAGTGGCACCTGCTGTCATCAAAGAGAAGGACCCAAGCATTGCCAAAAACAAGTCTTGCTGGATATGTATCGTGCCAAGGTGTGGGCTGGGAATGGAGCAGCTCTACTGGCTGTGCCAGGAAGGAGATTACTCTCAGCATTAGGGAAGAGCTGCAGGCCTTGGGGAGTCATTAAACCCCAAAAGATAGATGCTCTGGAGTAATGTTCTGAGCAGAAATCTTTAGGGGTGTAATATTGGACATTTAAAGCAAAACTCAGAAATAATTAAGTGACCAGACTCATATTTGGTTTGACTTGAAACCACTAAGTGCCTGTGTGCCCCATTAATGCCAAAAGCTATTGTGGCTATTTTATGGAAAAGGCAAATCTGGAATGTAAAATTAAGAAAAATATTTAAAAACTTTGTGTTGTGGGTTCACCTAGATGGGCCCCTTATCTGTCTTGGTTTGAACTGGCAAAATGCCAACTGTCCAAGACACTTTGGCCTATAAACTTTGTGTGTATAGCCATTCTAAACTAAATTCCTAAATATTTAAAATCTTGTTTCCTTTTTATTGGACATAATTTTGTGTTTCGGAAACAGAAGAATTGAAATAAACCCTCATATTTTTGCTCATATGATTAATTTAGATAGCTCCATGAGATCAATTGGAAACATAAATTAAATTAAACTACACAAATAAGTGTTCCTAGGAAAGAAAGTTAGGGAAGAACAAATGACTACTTTCCCCCTTCTGTCTGAGTCATTTTTAATCATTCTTCCTTGTGCAGACAGGTTTAAGAGGATTAAGAGAAAAGATGTTTAGCATTCTGCTGCATTTACACTTACTTATTTTAAAATATTGCATGTAAAAATGCAATAATAAATTGGTGCAATACTAGAACTAAAAGACTAAATTTGTAAACTTGCTAGATACTCTGACCAGCAGAGTGACTCCACCACTCTCATTTCTGAGTAGATCTAAGGGAAGGATCCCAAGCCATAAGTCAGGGTATAATGACATATGTGACTTTCCTCAGAAAACCCACACTTAGCTGAAAGTTTGTCAAGTTTAAAATCAATCACTTCATTGGTGTTTACATGCCACAGAGAGACAGACATGTTCCAACAAAGCCTGCGAGAAATATTCAGAATATTTGCTTCCACTATACTGGGCGTGTTCACACTTTCTTTTTAAACCTAAGGCAATAGTACACCTACATGTGCTATTAGTTTGGTTTTAAGCACCACACTGGAAAGAGAAGCCACTGGCTTTTGAAAGGGAATTGATTCAGTACAGCTGCTGTCTCTTTTATGGAGAGTTTTAGTCTTGCTTTTGCCTTCCGCATTCACACAAGACAATTCTCATTTCCAAGTCAGTCTGAATTAACTCATTTACTGCTACACAGACACATTCATAATTTTGTTTTACCCTGAACAACAGGTTTCTTGTTAATTATTAAAAACCCTCTGGTTTGGTATAAATCAGTAGTTGAAATTTGCTTTTGCCGTTCTATAGTAAGTAACCTCTGAATTTCTTGTAAAAGGAACTGTTCTAAAAAGGGGGGGAAATCTCTTCAATTAAATCATAAACATTTTATAATGTATACTGTCATCCTGGGGAAAAAAAAAGTTAAATTTTTGTAAAACCATGCAATCAAAGTTTGAAGAAAGCATTGAGATGTAATGCAACTCAACCTAAATCTTATGAAAAGGGTTTTAATAATGCATTTTACTTTGTAAGAAGGTGGGCAACTAGAGAACTCACAAACTACCTATTACAATGTGCAGAGGATGGGCCATTGCTTGTAGAGTTGTTGAAACTCAGTGTGTGTTCTTATCCAAATGAATGTAACCTGCTTTGTTCAGGAACAGACAAAGCTACTTTCATTTATAGCTGTCATATTAAAAGCTGAGCATGTATTTCTCTTTGCAGAACTGTGGCCAAAATGACTTTACAAGGCAAAAGATGAGGCAGGTCACTCATTTCTCTGGTGAATATTTATGTGCTCCTGGGTTAGGTAGGCAAAACAATACTCAGCTGTCACACTCAAATCAATCATAGTTTGCTTTATTTGCATTCGTTCTGCCATGGGAGGCTTACAGTTCTGTCTTCATTATTTGTGGGTTTAGAAAGTAAAATTAAAATGTGAAACCATATCAACATGTGAACTCTGCACCCTCTGACATATGGGGCATGCCCCTCATCCAACACAATCTTTGGTTAACAGCTGTGAAGAGTTTTACCAGGCTAAACAGCTTTTTAGTCTAACCCAGGGGAACTGGCATGTGTTAGCACAGCTACAGAAGGTCTCTGCAGTCCCTAAATGCAAAAACATATTGAGGATTGTGAAGAAAAAGTTACAAAGGGGACAGAGTTCAAATAAAATTTGTTCTCTGCTTCATGGCAAGATCTATCTATGCTCACAAACACATTCAAGACAGGCTCATTTACCACAGGTTTGCTTTTGCAAATGCCTAGTATGAAGAGCTCCCATTGACATCCCCAGGAGCTCTGGCACACAGAAATGCTGGTCCTCTGTGAAGTGGAGACAATTTACACCAGCTGAGGATTCAATTCAAAGTACTTTACAAGATGTGTTTAGAGTGCTGTGCACAATTATAAGCAAAATGAGAGGCATATCACTTTCATTTTGTTTTTCTTTGGGGATTCTTGCCAGTGCAATATCCATAAAACTCATCCTGGTATGCAACAATGCATTGGCGTAGCCGGCCCTGAAGATGTCAAGACAAAAAGGTCTACCTAAACAAAATTTTGTTGTGGCCATTGTTTGTAGGTAATCCCAAGGGCAGCATACATTGATGTTTTTCCACTTAGAGTAGCAATGGAATGTTACCAGCTGGGAACTGGTGCCCATATCTAGGCTTGTCATATTTCTGCACCTGATTCTTCTATGATGATTCACACGGATTATATCAAATCTGCTATGCAACTATAGGCATACCAGTATACCCTGGCCCTTGAGGCTTTCTGTATCTTTAGAGTTTATCCATCATGCCCAGCTGCCCTACAGTGCTTGCAGAGGCTGGTCAGACCCTTGACTCCAGCTTGAGCAGGAGTCAGACAGCCTAGAACAATGAGCAAATGGCAAAGTGTTTTTTTCGTACCAAACAGATGGAAAAAGAAAAGATGTTCAAGGAAAACTGGATGTATGGTAGTAATGTCCATATAGTCAAGAATCCAGAGCAGTTTAACTAAGTCTGCTTGCAGGACAGCCTGTTCAGGCCAGTGTAGCCTGTAAAAAGCCCTTCAACCACTTCAAACCACTGTTGTGCTGCATGAGGCGGTGACAAGAACACGTATGTGCCACAGACACAAGAGTCAGAGAGAGATGGGCGTTTTCTACCTTATCATGGTGAAGAGTTTGTTTCATTATTCTGGCTTTGAC
Organism: Myrmophylax atrothorax; assembly: GCA_026770055.1. Lineage (NCBI taxonomy): Eukaryota > Metazoa > Chordata > Aves > Passeriformes > Thamnophilidae > Myrmophylax > Myrmophylax atrothorax. Next base: position 117,450,140 of record JAOXXN010000395.1, read on the forward strand.
TGAGTTCCTCTGCCTCTTGCCAAGTTAAACTTCCATTATCTCAATAATTCTAGATGCTGCTAAAGGCATTTGGTGAAGCATGAGGAAAGCTAATTGACATGGAAAAGGAAAATTTGCAGGCCGTGTTTTCTCCTGTGGAAATTATGTAAAATTGTTGCTGCTGCATTACACAAATAATTTTGATGCATTAACTTGTCTTTTGCATGTCTTTACCTCATTCTCATCCATATACTGTGTTTTTTACGTTCCTTTTTTGATTCTTAGTTGACTGGTTTCGAGAGAACAATTCACATTCTAGAAAGCAACTTCCTTCACATCACTCCAAATGCTGATATGCAACAGCAGTTAATCAACAATGCAATTATTTCCTTAAAAAGGAGCAATATTTTTTTAAGCCAGATAGCAAATCTCTGAAGGAATTGACAATACTGACTCCAGTAAGACTCTGCTATGCCTTGTGTCATGACATGAGCTGAGGCTCTGCAGTGTAGCAGAGCTACAGGTGAAGGTTAAGTTCTTCATGGAGGCTCTGCCATGCCCCACTGAACATTTTTGCCTGTCATCATCACCCTCGTGCACCACCTCAGGTAAAGGCCTGACCTAATCCATGCTGCTTGAAAGTCATTTTCACCTGCTCCTGTGGTGACAACATCATGTGTCAACAGGGTTGCCATCCTTCCCCATCAAAGGTACAAAGAGCATTAATGCCAGAAAACAGAAGCATTTCTGAAGCATTTAGTTCTGTCTTATCTCTTTATTTGTTCAGTGCTCACCCACACTCTGCCATTAGTTGCTAACAATTTAAGGCATTCTCATTTTCAGTTTTCTCTGAAGCAGCATGTAAGCCTCTGGCAGTCATATCTCACTGATACTCTTCTGTAACTTAGCAAAACTAAATATGGACCAGAATCTGACTCCAAAAAAATGGATCAACAGGCACTGTATGAATTTTACATTATTTTCACCTACCCATTGCAGTGACAGTAACAAGGGCTATTAGTTTTTTATAGTGCAAAAAGATACAAGATTTGTAATTCATATCTATTTCAGAAATGTATGAGCTCAAGCAAATCGCTTCACTGCAAAGTGCTGAGATATATGCCCACTAAATTTTGGCCAAATCTAAAGATGGCTATGAATAAGTCCCTCAGGAAATTAAAAAAAAAAACACCAAAACCAAAACACCAAACAAAAAAAAAAAAAGCAAAAAACAAAAAAACCCAAAAAAACACCAAAGCTAAAAAGAAAAAAGACTGATGTAAAAATATTTTAAATTGTTTGTATCTCTATTGTTTCATTATATCTTAGATGTCATTTTTAAAGTGAAGTGATATTTTATCTTGATTACTAACAAATCCACTATTATTCTTTTGCTATGGACTTCACAACCCTATTTGTCTTGCTAATAGATACTTGCTCTTTAGAGAAAATGAGAACAATTCTGTTTTATTTAGAGGCCAATAACATTCTTGAGTGTTCATCCTCACTGTTCTGGAAGAACAATGAAACAGCACTTCCATGCAGAATTTACTAGTGTGTGTGCCAGGACAAAAACAGATGGACAAAACAAGTTTAGACAACTGAATCTGAAAATTTGGATGACCTTTATCTCACAAACAAAGTTAGAGAAATTCACAAAAAGCCAAAAGTTATTTTATTGCCTTCAACGGAGAAATTCTGAAATTTGTGCTTGAGCCAACCACTGTAATTTAAACCTAATGATGTAAGTTAGTAGCCCCTTATGGCAAATACATGTCATTCCTAAAGCAAAAATATCTAAGATTCCTTAAAAATACCCCACCCCATCCCCCAAAAAACTAATAAAGGAGATCTGTGGGTTGCAGTTTGGGGTTCTTTTTTGCATTTAGTAGCATGCATGGACTCCTAGCCAGGATCAAGTGGTAGGCAGTGACAATGATAAACTTAGGTGAGAGCTCCTGAGTCTTGATAGTTCAGCAGGGGGGATAAGGCAGAAGTACAGCAGGCAGACAGAACACGAGGTGTGGTAGGCTGCTAAAGAGTCAAGGAGGAAAGAGCAAAACTGTTGAGATCACTAGTGTGTTTTAAGGCATGCAAAAGCAAATTACACAAAGGAAGTCTCCCAGTGACATTTCTAAGATATCAAGCTTGCTCTTGGCTGAAAACATAAGAATTGAAGCAGTCAAGGCAGAGAGCCAAGATATGGTAAGGTCACTGCAACAAGTAAGTTTTGTATCTATGCACATATATTTCAGATTTGGAAGGGGTATTCAAACTCTGTAAAATCTATTGAATACAAATAGTGAATAAAAAAATTCCCAGGTGGATTCTTCACACTCATTCAAGAGCACAACTGCAAACTGATATCATGAAAAGCTGATGAAGATCCTTTCAGCTTTAATATGTTCTAAGAAGCTGGAGATTCCAACCAAAAAAAAGGAAAATGAAAGCCTACACAGAAGACTCATCCTACACAGAAGCAAATAGAAAACCTCCCAAAACACAGAATGGCAAAGCTTGGGTCTCACATTTAATTCAACAATCAAGCCCCAGAAATAGCTAGATATTTGGTAAATTTGCAGGTAAATATAGAAAATTAATTCCTCTGTCTATTGTTAAAGAGATCAGTATAATATTGACACAACACACTGGAAATTAACTGCTATTGTAGAAAATAATCAAAGCCACTTCTCAGCTTCATGTGGTCCTTCTCAGAGAAGCAACCTACTCACTAAGGTTTCCTGGCAAGCTTACTCTCTCTCAGTTTATAATCACACTGGGAACTTCTGTTCACACACAGTGAGGCAGGAGCACAGGCTGATGTGAATGGGAAGGTCCTTTCTCCATACACCTTTTGAGCAAAAATCATCTTGAAGAATACATGACAGAAGGGATAACCCTCATGAGAATATGTCAGGCAATGTAGCAGAGAGGGACAGCTTAGACCTGTAATTTTTAAATTAATATCCACAATCCTACTGTGGAAATACAGGTCTGTTATGTTCTATGTGCTATTGCATGAATTGTGTATGTCTCTAGAAAATTCATTTAGCACTGTGATTTTTCTAAAAGAAGAAATTTATGAGAGCAAGAGGACATTTACCTTTCATTTGGTTGCTTTTCCATGCGCTGTCTCCTTTTACAGTCATGTCACACACAGAGCATGCACCCTATGCACCTGCCTGAAAATGGATGGTGTTCTAATCTGGACAGTGCCATGGAAGAATCTTATTTTTAAGAGACCCCTCTGTCTGGATTCCTGGTGGTTACAACTTTGGTCTGGAGTTAATCTATGTACATGCTGATGCCCAAGTTAGTCTCTGTTAACTTTAATGGGACTCTGCCCTGGCTCAGGAGAGACAGGATCAGGCTCCAGGTACATTCATATCTTTTTGGCTGCAGTAGAACCAAGAACTTCTGCTTTCAAGAGAAATAGCTTTTCTGCAATCATTTCTCTGACTGCTTGAGTTGTGAGCCAGGAAAGAGGCTGAGGCAGATCACATAATATTATGACCTTAGAATATTATTTGGGGGGTTTTTTTGGCAGGACTAAAATTCTCCACACTTCTCATCTCTCAGCAGCCTTTGTTTCTCAGAGCTGTTCAAAGGTCCAAAAAGACAGACTCCTCCTGTTCTGCTTTTTGCAAAAGAAGACGCTGTAATCAGAATAAAAATGCTCTGCAAAGACCCAATTTTTTTATTCTCAGTTATTCTGGTTTGGGTTTTTTATTTGTTTTGGTGGTTTGGTTTTTCTGTTGGTTTTTTTTTTTTTTTTTGTAGCACAAAATGGTTTAATTCTGTCTCACAAGCAATTAATATGTTCTTCCAAACAAATCAGAACTGGAGAACCAAATTAACACCCTTCAAGAGTGATATATCAGTTCCTGATTTTGCAGAATGCTTTACGACCCTTCCACCTAATCTAATGGATGGATTGCAAACATAAGAGAGTCTTAACATGGCTTGAATTTGAACACTTTGACTTTTTATAAGTGTGTATCACTAATTACAGAGAGACTTTATTAAACCAACTAATCAGCTAGGTATTTCAAAGACAAGAAAATGTTTTCAAAAAACAGAGACCATTAAATGTAACATTCACCATTATTTCTACTGAAACTTACCCAGTGAGGGAATATTTACCATTTCAGTACTGTATACATATCAGGATTATTTGTAAATCTAAAATCAGCTAAATATTAAACACATAGCAGGATCTAGTCAGAACTAGAGATATCAGCTGCTAATTTTTTCCACTTGTCTTTCACTTCCTTCAACTCATAAACAGATTTAACAGAAAAAGAACCATGGAATCAAAACAACATATTCATGGGGAGGTATGTTCATTTAAGCAACAGGCTGTTCCACTGTAGCTTTTAATAAGATAGATGAAATTGAGTAAGTGATAATTTAACCAATGACAGAATTTTTTTCATACAGTGCAATAATGCCAAGCTTTGAATTTTAATGAATACTCTGTTTTTCTCATATAAACTCAGATCTTATAGTCAGTTAATTAGGCAGTAATTTCATTTTTCATTTGGTAGAATGTGCAAAAAGGTAAAATTCTAGGTGTTGCATTTAACAAAACATTGATATGAAGAAAACACCTTAGAAAACAGAGAGCAAAGGAAAAAAGAACACAATGTGGTGGGTTCAAAATTATGCTTTTGTGTTGTACATTGGGCAAAACTCACAATTATACATATATTCAAAGTATCCACACCAAGATGTAGAGGCTGGGAGTCCAGGCAGTACCACTGCCGCAGCACCTGCAAAGAAGATGGGGCAGACTGGGAATATCACTGGTTTACTGAGGTGCTCATGGACTCATATCCAGGATAATATCCAGTGTCAGGGTATATAGCCCCCCACAAGAGGCATCAAATGGTACACACAGTTAAATATCTTAAATAAATGGGCAACAGCAGGGCAAGCTTCCTAATGATGTCTCACTCACAGAGGGTAACCTGTCCTAAAGAAGTGCCTCCAAAAATGAGACTAAATGAGCCTGCATGCCTGTACAGCTTCTGCACTGTGAAATCTGGCAGCAGAGGTTTCTGCCAATTATTTTTTGTTAAGGGAATTGGAATGCAGCCTATGATTCTTTTTACATATAGTAGAGCAAGAGTTGGCCTACATATAAAAATTCACACTGGTATAACTGTGTCAGTTTGGGGTGTTATATTTTGCTGACAGTTTTACCTCTAAAAGACCTGAAGTAGATGTGGTTAAATCTGTGCCTGGATACCTTATACTGAGGTTGTTTGTTGGTTTGGGGTTTTTTCTCTTGGTTTTCAGCCAGATTAAACAGGCAAAATTATGTAACTATGGAACCTTTCAGTAGGCTGCATATTTATGTCCTTATCAAAATAATGCAGATGATATGTAGGCCCAGACATATACTAGAGGTTCCCAAAAAACAGAGAATTGTTAATAGGCCCTTTGCATCAGTGTTCACTTTACAGAATCACAGAATGGCTAAGGCTGGAAGGAGTCTCTGGAGATCATCTGGTCCAATGGCCCTGCACAAGCAGGACCACACAGAGCTGATTGCCCAGGACCATGTCCAAACAGCTTTTGAATACCCTCAAAGCCAGAAACTCCACAATCCCCCTAGGCAACCTATACCAGTGCTCAGTCACCCTCACAATGAAGAAGTGTTTCCCAATGTTCAGATGGAACCTTTACAAGAAGAATAAACTTGTTTGGTCAGATATTCAATAAAATCTACCTATATACCAAAATTTTAGGAAGATTAACTGAAAGGTATATGTTACACCTTCTGCTACCAGATATGAGTCTATGTCTTTGTTCTGAAAATGGCATTAATGCAGTGGTGTCTTTACTCACACATCCTAGAGATTAACATTTTTTTACTAAGTAGGACAATTCACCATCTTTAATTGAAAGACAAGGAGAACCGAAAATAAACCCTCTCCTTAGATATCAGCAAACTGACACTTGCCAGAAATCCACAACCAAAAATAAGCTTCATTTTTAATGCAAGCTACCAATTTATGTTAGTTGTGGAGATGAGATCGTAATGTATTACAAATATTTTAAAGAGTCAAAATTCACATGGGGGGAAAATTAATTTGTTAACCAATTATGTCTTGCTTTGTTAGTATCACTTTTTTTTCTAGGAAGATTGAGAAATGAAAAGAGAACTGTTGTTCATTTCTAACATTTCCCTCCCCCATTAATACTCCTCATCAATTGCAGTAATAAATTTCAGTTTCACACACTGAGATTTCAAATCATAGGGTCTGGAAGGGGTAACTTGGTTTTGCACCTTTTCCATGCACTACTTTCTCTGACAAAACTAGTTTGGCAACCACATGTCAAGCTCTTGGCAAATTTCTGACCTGACCATTTTAAGCACTGTTTTCTTAATATAATGTTGACATATGGCTATTGTGCTCTTAATGTAGTTATTTTGTGTCTGCTGTGTTGTTGCTATCTCATCTTCTGAATTTTCTTCAGGCAATTACTGTCAGAGGCATTTAATTTCTTCGGCTACATATTAACCAGTTGCCAACATTCCCCTCTTTTCAGTGTGGAGAGGGTGTTTATGGGACCAAAGCAATATTATTGCAAGGTGTCCTAGGTATATCTCTGTACCTGCAAGGCCATCTAAAAATATTCTGATCACACACCAAAGAATGGTAGAGGAGCTTTGGAGAGAATAGAGCTGTTCTTTTGGCCTTCACATGTCAGAAAGCCAGAAAAAAACACGCTACATTGCTTTCATATCTAATATGTTGAATAGTTGCCTGTGGTTAATTACACTGCATCGTGGAAGGTGCCACAATCAGGCAGTAGGTTTAAGCCCATTGAAAGTGATGTGAGGAAACAGATGGAAAATAACTCAGGTAAACATAGAAAGAAAGTACAAAAGCTCTAGTCATAAGTAGGGAAAACGCCACATTTAACCATTTTATGAAGTGTAAAAAGCAAATACCCCTGCAAGAAAAAAACAGTACAAGCTAGCACACATTGTTCACTACCATGTGTTGACAATATTTTGACCTTGAGCAAGCCAGGCCAGAGGTACATAAGAGAAATTGAGAAAAGCAGTAGCTGGTAGGCACAGATTTAACACAAGGACAGGGGAGGGGATGTCCTTCACATTAACTCTTGCTGGTTCGCAACACACTCCATATCTTGTGATGGGGAGCAGCTGCCCTCCTGCAATGCTGGCCAACATCCATCAAGGCTATATCCACCCTGACCAGCCTGTAGTATTTATTACAATGTATGGCTTCTGTTTGAGTCTTGTGTTGTTCTAACGTCTCTTAACTCTAAACTATAAAAAAGCTGCCAACAGAGTATGGGATCAGAAGGTATTTATTCTACCAGGCTCCACAGGGCTAAGTCTGAATGGTCCTCTGAGGAACTTCTCTCTCCTTTCATTAACTGTAAATAATTCACATCACACAAACCTAGTCTGGGCAGAGTAAGCACCTGCTCATCATTGTTGTATTACTGTGCTTTGTCCACATTCCCAGTGTATGATGTAATTTCATTTTTTCTGTGTCGCTACTTATAAAATGGGGATGACAAGAACTACTTCAGCAGCTGCAAGTATTCCAGCATGTTATCAGGTGATCAGCTTTACCCTTACAGGCATGACTTGTGGTCATAGTATTTGCTCTCATGGAAGAAATCGCAGATCTCTAGAAAAATCAGCATCTAAATTTGTTACAGTAACTCATTTTGAATGCAAGCTAAGTCCTATGTTTTCAGATTGTACCCCACAAATACTAAAATAAGCATTTCCTGGGGGCTGGAAAATAAACCTTGATAAAAGTATACCCTTGATTTCTCAGAGAAGCAAGACTAGACATTTGAAGAGAACGAGATATGTGATCCCATCCTATACTTCATAGTTTGCCACATTTTTACTGAAATTCAACCAACCATTAAGTCACAGGATAACAAGTACTATTTACAACAAACCAAATATAACAGTTGTTTTTACTCACAAATGACCATACTTTTCTTTAGTGATTTCTAAAGGAATTTTATCATATGACCATAGGTTGCACAAATGCCAATTAGATGGACATGACAAGGGTATTGATAGTATCATAAAAACAGCAGTTATGCTTTACTTGAGCACTTAGATTAAATGGTATCTGTAGCAGCTAATCAGACAACTGGTTAGCAATTTAGAAACCAGTTTATTCATAAAATTAAATGTAGCATCAAAACCAATGTGGCAATATGACTAAACTGTGATCATATAGGTTGAAGCATATTGGACAAGAGACCTGTTTGCAAAGTTCATGAGAATTCAGCTATACTGCAACACTCTGTCAGCCATCATCATTATCTTGTACAGGTACCTAGTGGACAAAATAACAATCTGAAGTATAGAAAACCTGTTAAAATTCACAGTTCAGTGAAATGCTGATTACAGCAGCAACCCTCTTTTCCCTGTCACTCCCACCCTTTTGTTCTCTTCCACTTTGCTTTTCTCGTCGGAACAGCAGACAGCAGTAAAATGGTGTGGGTAACATGTGGTATATTAGTCTTATTAGCACTCATTTACAACATGCCACATATCCGCATTCTCCCTAAACCCATCCTGCTCAGCATTCCTACTGGCAGGGCACACACTTGCCTGCGCAAGGGGTCAGGACACCTTCTCCCCTGGGCTATCTTCTTCTCATCTGCCCCAGCAAAGTAAAGGTGCTTTCCACCCCCTGTCTGCACTTGAGTGCCTCATTGTTTAAATAAAATTACAAGCTTACATTCCATCCAACCTCTTTACACCCTGAAACCAAGTTTGAGTGTAAAAGAGAATACAGTATTTATCATAAACATTACTCTGTCCTACGACTGTAATCAAAATACTTCTTGTTTTCCTCACCTCAGTGAGCTATTTGAAGGAATAGCTGAATGAAATTGTTAGAAATCCCTCACAGATATTTTTTTTCATGGAGCAAAAAAATGCTACTTCCAAAATAAGTTTACAACCAACCACCTGACATCTACCTAGACAGTTAAAAAATTGGCTTTTCCACCATCTTCCATAGTCAAGTCATTATGAAAGGAGAATTCATGGAAAGTTATCTAAAAAACACCAATTTGTCATGACTGGATATAATCCATGGGTGAGGTCTAACACAGGCTACAAAAATGTCCACACATCTAAAGGATCCTTCTGAGCCTTATGATGTCACTGTTGCTTGCAAAAGGAGAGGTCTCATTTTAAACCTCAGCAAACCATACTGTGCTCAATATTTTTACTTCAAAATGTAAAGAATTACTTTTTATTTTTCTCAGTTATCTTAAAGTAGGAAGTTATGGGGGAAAAAAATAATTTCAAGCAACTGTCCAGTTACTGAATGGATTACTCGATGCCATCTCCAAAAGCTGGTTCACAAAATCTCTGGCTCATTGGTCAAGGAAATGGGAAGTCTGTGCACTACTTGATCTATTATTCTGAGCTGCTAAATTTTTCACCTTACCTCTCCACCCCTGAACCTGTGAAGCACACTGATGAATTTTAGCTAGCACAATCAGTGTGATTAAGAAGATGTTCTAAGCTAGTGCAAGTCACCTGTGAGACAACAGATACATGAAAGGGTCAGGACAAGACGCTGCTTTGGGGCTTGGATGGAGTTGCTTCTCCATCAGGCAGCAGAGTGAAAAGTCAGGTGTCTGCTTTAGGACAAGGGAAACATTAAGAAAAAGAAAGGGGAAAAAAAAGGAAAAAAGACAACTGCTAAGTTGCCTTTTGCCTTTTGCCTTCCTACCTCCCTCCCTGCCAACAGAGGGTTAATAAATTGAAAGACTTGCTAGTGTCAGTGAATCAGAGCCCAGCCTCCATCAGCGTCTAGTATTCAATTTGAAATCATCATGCCATTTTCCAGGTAATAGATATAAAAGTTTCTGTAGGAGACAAAGCACCTGAGCTTGGATCACATCATCAGTTTTGTACTGATGAGACACTGGATGGGTTTTCTATTACATATCTGAAGAGTGAACATCTGTCTTACCAGAAAGCTTATTCAGGCTCAGCCAAAAGCTTTCATATTCAGGAATACATGTCATAATTTGAGCCTAGTGAACTGGAGATATTCTGGAAGAAGAAACAAGCCAGCATGGAATATTTTAACACACTTGTGATTGGTCTAACATGCAAAGGACACTCAGGGAAAAAAGAGTCTTGAAATTTCCTATTCCTCTTTAATTCTGAGTTAATTTTATTTTTTCCCTATAATTCTAGCCTGCTAAATACACACTGGACACCTAACAAGAGATAATGCCACTCTCCGGGAAAAAAAATAACATTAAACAAAATAACCATAAGTCTCAAATTCATTGGCTCTAAAATAAATTTAAAGCATGTGGATTTTTTTTTAAATGAGATAACACAAAAATTTTCCCAAACTAAGACAGATCTCCTGAGACTTAGTAGGCCTTCGGAAAGCATCTCTTTGTTGCCAGCAAGCAGGTCAGACTTCAGGGGAATGTTCTTATAGAGTACATTGGGGAAAGCAGGCTTTGAACATTTGTGCTCTGGCTTGGCTCCTGAAGGCAGCTGTCTCTACAGTGACCAACCTCCACACTACACACGCTTCCAGAACACCTATGGTTGGCTGGGGTAAATATTGTCCAAAAAGACCATAAAATAGCATATTCCTGGAGTTACAGTATGCTATAAATCTACCAGCTGTAACATAAGTAGCTGTCAGAAAATTTAACTTACCTTGAGGACTTTTAGAAGAAGACAATCCATTTTGGATGCTTAGGTATCCCAGTACAAAACATAAGGGTCCAACCTGGAAACAACTTCTTCACATAAGCAGCACTATAAATTTTAATGTAACTATTTGCATGAGTAAGTATTTTGCAGACTCAGGACTTTATTTCATAAGTATCTTTTGTAGAAATGGCATCCTAAAGCCCTTTATGGAATTAAATAATACTGTCCACTCTCTTGTATCGGATCTAAATTACAGAAAACAGCATCATAAAGATATTGCATGGTGAATAAATTAAACCATTCAGTCGTAAGGCCAGTGACCAAGGGAAAGAAAAATTAAGAGACATAGGCAAAGGAGGAAAGATATGTTTTAAGAATGGGTTTGAAAAGAAATAGAGTTGATGAGGCAGAGAGAGATATTCATGCAATGGGACTGTATACCAAGAAAAACTTTCAGATGTTCTGATATCCAAACAAACCAACCATGGACAGGTTTGACTAGACACATGGTACATGGAGTCTGTCACACATCTTCCTACACAAACAGCAATTCTCGTACCTCACAAATTAATTATAGGAAGAGGTTTAGTGCTTGACTGGTCTATAACTTGTTATGTCTCTAGTTTTTCAGTTCACTGCCCTATAAAAGGCATTTATGCTAGCACAAATCCAGCAAGACACTAGGAGCATAGCTTCAACCCATAAACTAGAGACATATGGGGTGTTTCCTGAGAGAAAAAACAACATTTGTGAAGGTCCTCCAAACCCTTCTGCTGTTACATACAGAACTTCAGGAACCGTATCTGGGATGCTGGCAATCCAAGGCAGACAAGACTATTGCAGTTACAGTATGGTCACAGCAAAAACTCCAGTCAGGTAGCACTGGGTTTGGCTTTCACTTCTATCAAAACTCATGGGCCATACCCACATTCATATTTAGGTATACTATGCCACTAAGTTCAAAGGAACTTAAATACCTAAATATCTCCGTAAGCATGAGTTTTATGCTTGGCCTTCAGCAAGTCATGTCAAGATTGTGTACCTCAAATCTTTCCCTATCAAGCTGGGATGCCAGCACTTGGTAACAATAAATTAAGATAGTGAAAAGTTCCTGTAATAGCACACATCACCAGAGCCATAACAAATAACCCAATACCACAACTGGAAAGAGTTGTCAGAATTCAAGGACATACTGCCAGAGAAGCTACAGACAAAGCAAGACACTGTCAGACCCGGAAAGAGATTCTGAAACTTCCTTTGAAGTTTACAGAAAAGTGTTTATATGTCAGTCCCACCAGAGCTGATGAAATAAAGCAGGAGCCCATGGGAAGACAGATATGTTTCCTTTCATCAGGTGCAGATACTGGTCTAAGCTTCACACACAGAACCTTTTCCTTCTATCAGACTGGTTCTTTTCTCTTAAGGGAAGCTGGATCAGTTATAAGAAGACAAAAGACCAGTTGAACCATGTACATCTTCAGTCTAGGTCCTCTTGCCTCATTCCCACATGCATCTTCTCCTAGTCATGATGCTGATCATTGTCCCAACCTTTCTACTCCTGTCACCTCCACCAAGGAGCCTCCCAACTCCATATGGATCACCTAAATATGTGGGGGTTTTCCTAGAAATCTTGTTGCCTGAAGTTTTCCCACATGATAAGCAGCTTAGGTGTGATCCAGGTATAATGTACATTTCATGCATATTCATGTTATACATTCAAATTTAAACCACTTGAAGGCATAGGATAAAGCATATTCTTATATCTTTTCAGTGCATGTTTATCAGTGAAACTATAAACTGAAAAGGACAGTTAAATTAAGTATTTCCAAAGTTTGGCTTTTTCATTAATATTTGCAGCTGTATGGTCAGTCAGACCCTTCAATTGACCTTCCAAGGCAGTATTTTTTTCCAAAAGTCTTCCTCCATCACTTTGGCTTTTCCAGTAAGCTGGGATATTTTTTCTACAAGTACTGCACACACTTGCTCACACATTCACACTCTGAGTGCATCCAGAAAACACTGGGGACAGAACTACAAGACACTCAGAGTCACAGACATCCCACTGAGGATTTTCACTTCCTCCCTTCCTGGGGCAGACAGTATGGGTGGGGGGAGCCAGGGGATTGTGCGGCAAAGAAACTTGACTCTCTACTCTATTCTTGTGAGATACCACCTAGAGTACAGTGTCCAGCTCTGGGACCCCCCACATAATAAATACATCAACCTGCTGGATCAAGTCCAGAGGAGAACTACCATGTTGATCAGACTGGAGCACGTCTCCTATGGAGACAGGCTAAGAGAGTTGCGATTGTTCACCCTGGAGAACACAAGGCTCCTGGGAGACCTTATAGCAGCTTTCCAGTGCTTAAAACAGGGCTGCAAGAGGTCCAGAGAGGGACTTTCATGAGGGCATGTAGGGATAGGACAAGGCAGGTAGATTTAGATTAGCTGTTAGTAAGAAATTCTTTTCTGTGAGTGTGGTGAGGCACTGGAACAGGTTGTCCAGAGAGGCTATGGACTCCTTGTCTGTGGAAGTGTTGAAGACCAACCTGGATGGGGCTCTGAGCAACCATATAACATAAGGTGTGCCTGCAGAGGGGTAGGAACTAGATGGTTATTAAGGTTCCAATCCAAGCCATCCTATGATTCTGTGGTCTAAACTAGGAAACCCTCAAAACAGTCACATTGTTAAGCTGCTTCTAAAACATCATTCTAACTTTCAATGCTCTACAGAGACAATGTCTGCTCAGTAATTTGTGATACTGATACTAATCAGTATTTCTGGTCTGGAAAACAATATGGTCTATCCTGCTAAATGGAAACACAAGAAAACATAGTTGTCTTGTTTTTGTCTGAAGTCAAGAGGAAAATACAGTCTCATAGGTCTATTGGTAGAACAGCTACTCAGCATTTAGGTTCTCAGCTTTGGCAAAGACTTTTCATGTTTCGCAAGCCTGGTCACACTGGCTTGCATTTTCCATGGTGATATCTTATTCTACATCTTCAGATATCGTAGGCTTGGCCTCCAGATGCACTGAGCAATTCTGGATTCACACCATTTTAACCAGAGGTACAGCCAAATCGTGCTTCCCTGAGCACTGGTTGTGAGGAGACTCAAGCAGATCAAACAGTAGAAGAGTCATGCATGAAAATTCACCACTGCTTTTAAAAACTTGGATATTAACAGTCCTTGCTCTGAGTTTTCATCCCTAGTGCAAAAATGCTGCACCTGTTCAACACACCATGGTGTTATGAAGCTGAAATCAAAGTTTAGCAATATTATAAGGCTTCTGGAAGAAGCTGCCTCAGAGGAATGATTACTTAGCAAATTCCTCCTAGGAAAGAGAAGGGACACGTGTTATGTCTTATTGAGCCTGACTGTTGAAGTGAGACCCCAAAGACAGTATGGTACATGGAAAGGTTAGACATTTGCAAAACAGACACATTCTTAATATGCTCTTTAAGTCACATGGACACTCACTAAGTTTTCATTAGCCTGCTGATCCCTATGCATGAAAGGACAAAGATTACAGATATTCCCTTATAGCCTGGGTGCCATGAGGTCAGCTTTACTGAATGAATTTATCAATGGAGTTGGAGTTTCAATTTATCTAATATGCTTTACCTAATAAGGCAGTTCCTGTTGTAATTGCTGTTGTAGAGTTAGAAGGTTAATCTTTTAAGTGACAGGACTGGACTCACCTGCTGATACATGATCTGGAGTTCTCCAATAAAACATTCATGGCTTCATGCCTCCTCTGTGGCACTTAAATCTATGTTAACAGTTTCAAAAAGCTAAAAAGCCAGGCCTATGCTCTACAGTGACCAATGGCACCACAGTTAGATATCAGGGTATTCAGCTCAGTGGGATAAATGTTAAGTCTTTGGTAGATTTAGTAGTGGGTGGAAATAAGAGATGGAATTTAAGTCTTTTATTCAAAGGCTTTATTCTCCTCTGCTTTAGTGCAAAGAGGTTCCCTGTGATGTTTAGCTCCCTTTTGAAGAGACCTGAAGCACCAATCATTTTGCTTTGTTCTCTTTGAAAAATAAAATGAAATAAAATAAAAATTTTAAAAAGGCAAGGCAAGCCAAAAACTAGAGAGGGAAAGCACTTACTTCATAAAGAATTCATTAACAAAAAGATTAGGTCAACAGAAACAAGACCCAGCATATCTGTACAGCATAATTTCAAATTTGAAATCATATCATTAAATCAAATACAATTTGCAATAAAAGACCATTTTCAAGTGTACAAATTGATCAAATAAAATTTGTCTGAACAGGAATAGGAAGCCTCCATTTTTGACATCAAACTATAAGAACATCAACTATGGTCACATTTCCAATGGTCCCTTTTTAGCCCTGGATTCTGTAGGACACTGTGGTAGTTTTGGCTTTAGTTTTAGGTAGTTTTAAATAAATTTTAAAAAGAAAAAAGAAAAAACACCATTGCAACAAATGTAAGTTTGAAGGTTGTGAAGTACAATAACTGTTAAACACGGTGGAAGAAAAGAGTGAAGATAGCACAGTCTCCTGCTTTTCCTTCAACTGCATTTTCCTCCTTAGTCTACAATTTTCTTCAGATAAATTTTTTAGGAAAAAAGCTTAGAGTGTAACTCAGAATGTAACAATCAGAAATTGTTTTCTCTATTCAAAGTTTGAGCCTTGCCTGTGCCAAGATTATTGACATACAGCCCTCAATAAAGGCTGTGTGTTCTTAACTCAGAATAGAATTTGACCTCAAAATTTTGAAGAACACGTAGAGTTACATGAAAGTTTTCTGGCTATTCAGTAATTATTGTACTAGCTCTTGAATTATTCTAAGTGGGGTTACATTCTGTTCTAAGTGGTGTAAAATTCTCCTTCCTCCCTTCCTTTGTATTTTTGATATAGTACAGAAATACTGGTACATGTAATTCTGGGAGCAGTTGTGTTTTCATCACAAATCTAAAGATCATACAGTCTTAT
Organism: Myrmophylax atrothorax; assembly: GCA_026770055.1. NCBI lineage: Eukaryota > Metazoa > Chordata > Aves > Passeriformes > Thamnophilidae > Myrmophylax > Myrmophylax atrothorax. Next base: position 117,465,807 of record JAOXXN010000395.1, read on the forward strand.
ACAAAACAGAGGGGGAACTGGAATATTTGTTGGTATTTCTAATGATTGTTGATTGAAACTCTTGAATTAATTTTGTTCTGGGAGAAAGTCTCATCCAGGAGGTCACAGATGAAATCATCTACTGAGGTAATATACTTATGAAGAACTTACAAGCCAATTTCAATCTATTTTATTTTCAAGAACATGTTTTTCATAAAGTGAATTGTATTTCCTTATTGGAAGCTGCTTTTACTAGACATGCATGCACAGGTCATGTTTGGAGAGTCAGCAAGAGTGTTGTGAGCAATGTGAGGGCAACTCTGAGTTTTGCAAAATGGATTACTGTCTGCCAACCCTCATTCAGTTCAGAAAAGTCCTTCAAGCTATTTAGGTGTGTGATGCATTCCCATGCCTTCCATCTGAGCAGCTCAAAGATCCTCTAAGTCCATGAGGAGTACCCACACACTGCTCATGTTTACTGAGTAGTGTGAGCAGTGGGAAAAGGAAAGCCAAAAAGGAACACATATTCAGCCCTTCCATACTGATGTGACCCTGAGATGATTACATGGGGTAATTGAAGGATTTAGAAAACAAAGAGCTAGAGGTGGGTTATAAAAATGGCAGAACGGGATAACTCTGCCATGTAATAAATGTTGCAGTAGCACTTACTAACTAGTTACATGATACTATTAACTCCAGGGGACAGATAATAATGTTAAGAAAGATTATGGACAAAAGGATATCAAGTGAAAAATGGCATTCTAGTATGAATCACCAAGCCCCCAAAATGACTGTTTTCTTTCTGAAAAATAAGAAGCATCTTTTCCTTAATGAACAAATTGCTAGTATCAGTTAAGCACAGAATATGGTTTATTGGTATCCTATTTATTATCATGAGATGACAATGTTACATTTTCAAATTGCTTTTTATAAAATTTAGGTAGCTAACAAAGATATAATGGACATAATTTTAAACTTATGGTCCAATTGAGGGTATAGATACCTGCAATGTCAGCAAGTGCCAGTCTACAATGGGGAATCAGTAGACTGATGCCAATGCACTAAGGCAACCGCTTAAGAAAACTCAGAAGAAGAAAAGTAACAAATATAGCAGTTGAAGGTTAAAGTCCAGTTACCGGTGGCAAGGACAAATGTAGTTCTGGGAAATAATTTCCACAGAACTTGAAACAAATATCTCTTACAAGGCCTTTTTAAAGCCATGTTCAGAACAGTTTGTTTGATGTGCTTCTTCTTGAAGAGAGATAATCAGGTATAGTAGGAGAAACAATGTTCACCGAAAGAACAAAGAATTCTGCAGTGTAATACATTTGATGGACTAAAACACAAGGATTATGATAGACGTATCAATATTTCAGTCCCTAAAAGGAAGCCCTTTCCTCTTATCAATAAATTTTACTATGGAAAAAATGGAACTTGAAAATTCTTGAAAAATACTACTAAAAAAAAGGCACACAAGGGTTAGAATAATTTGGAAGCTGCAGCATAAGTGGAGCCATACTGAATATGAAGATGAGACACATTTAGTTTAAACCTCAGAAAGGGATTTTCTCAAAGGAGGATGAAACATAATGTTTGCTATATGCAAAACATAAAGATTGCATCATCATCCTTTTATATACAGCATATGAACATATCTGCTGAGAGTCAAAAGTGAAAGACTCTAGGAAGCTGCCAGACCTAGAGAAAATGAATATTCTGCAAATATATTTATTTTACATGTAAAGCAAAGCAAAGAAAAATGTTGTTAAATATTTACTCATCACCCAGTAGCTTATTAATCTCTGCTGTGGCAAATACAGCTGACTATGGAGTGTGGGCAGAGATGGTCCTTATCAATAAATAAGTGCAGGATGCACAAACTGAGACTCAAAGGTAAGTAGAAGCCCTAACAGGAACAGTGACTCAGCTGCTTGAAGAGCAGCTGCACAGGAAACCTCAGCATAACTGTTATATTGTCTGCCTTTTTTTTTGGCTCTGTGATTTCCCTCAGCTGGCCCCCAGAACCATCTTGCACTAACAGACGTGTCACCAGCACAGCACCACTGGACTCCATGAAGACATGGACTACATTCTGATGACCTGCTATAGGCACTTAATATTGAGGGCAGCAACACCTGCCAATCAAATGTCTTGTCCCAGCCTGATGACTCAGGCTGCCTATGTAAGAACTGAGGCTCCTTAGCTGGTCCATTGGGAATCTGATTCAGCTCATCAAATGTCTTTTTCTCCCTTTAGTCCTCTAGGTTTCCTGAACATGGAACTTCCTACCTCCAGCTGGTAGGAAATGCTGACTCCTAGCATGCCTGCACTGGAGCTTTTGGTTTCACACCATCACCTGCTGAGAGAGGACTCAGCAGTCTATTCTTCTGACAATGTCACAGTGATAACCTGACTTTGCATGACAACATGGTGGCAGATTCCCAAACCCAGGAAAAGGAGACTTAAAATCTGAGCTCTACTTCAGACTGAGGGTCATCAACCCTACAGCTTCCATGTCCCTGGGAGCACCCCACTGTGTGGGTTACACATCCAGTCTTTGTTGAAATTGTGCCTTCTTGTCCTACTATGTGCTTATGCATGAGACTCAGAGCTCCAGAGAACACACAGGGAACCTGTCTGAACCATACAGAAGAAGAGAAGGAGTTCTGGTTAATGGATGGTTGCTTTCACTCAGTGATCCTCATCAATTCAAAAGAAAAATATGAAGCCTCCTGGAGCAGGAAGCAGATTATCGTGGAAGAGTCTCTTCCTCGTCGTTGGCATAGAGGAATTAATCCAATAAATTCCTTGGTTGGACCTTAATAAAAAAATTCAAATAAAAGAAATTAATTACCAGAGACCACAGTGAAAAGACCACAAAATAGTCAACAGTCAGCTTAATTAAAAATGGTGCTAAGACTTGTGCTGGGCTCCATTTATAAAATAAGGACTGGCTGTTTTCCTTGGGGATACACTGCCCTTCAAGTGTGAGTTATTTAGTGAAAGTCCAAAGGTCTATGTTATGCAAGAAGGCAGATTAGATGGTCATAGCATAGTCCCTCCTGGTCTTTAGCAATTAATCTCTGACGTGCTGTCAGAAGGTTGGCTCATCACAGTCCCCAAAAAAGCAATTTCCTTGCTGATAAATGAAAAAGTAAATCAATATTTAGTCCTAGATAAGGACTGGTCCCTGGGGGCTGTTTCCCTGCTCAGGCTCTCAGCAACTGAGCAAAGGACTAGTGCACTAAATAGCATGTGTTCATGCCAGGACCTAGATTTATTCTTCCTGTTTCCAGCAAAATTACAGCCACAAAGGGTGAATTTTGGCCTCTGAAGATGCTGGCAAGTTTAAATGGGGTCTTGGCTCTCAAAGGAATACAGAATGCTCAATAATAAGCAGCTAAACAAATGATCAAAATCAGGGAAGGAAAAAGTGGGCTCATATTTATGCTGCAGGATCACAAGTTCATATTTTCCCTACTAATTAAGTTCTTCAAGTCAAGATTGGACACTAAAAGACAACTTCAGAAATTCCACTACAAGAACTATGCAGATATTGAGTAACTAATTCTCAAATACCTGTGTGATGCCAGGGGCAGTGCCCTTCTTACCTCCAGTTCACCAGGGAGGGAAGTAAAATGTGAGAGGATAAAATCCAAGTAAGAAAAGAGAAGGGTTTGAAAGTGAAATAACCAAGCTCTGAGTCCCATATTCCTACGCCCAAATTTCACAATTCCTCAAAGGTAATTTCCTTCAATTTCCAAAACTCATACAACATAAACCTCCAATTAAATTTAAATCTCCATTTAGATAGAACTATTTTCCTTTCCCTATACTGGGATCTTACAAAGAAAAAGTGAAAAAATAAAAGTAGTCGGAGCCTGTGCCTTTTTCAGCCAAGGAAAGGCTGTAATTCAAGGTGGTAGAAGGACGCCAAACCACAAAACAAGTTATACATCATTGTCCACAGGGAATGAAAACAGGTGGATTGCACTGCCTACCATTATATTCTTAAAGATACCAGTGTCAAGAAGATTTCTTTAAAGCAAATGCAAATGTAAACTTTTCACTAATGTAGTTGCAGAAATAACATCTTACACTTTTTAATTTCCCATTGTTTATATTTAACACAAAAATTAATGTACATGTTTGCAAAGGGCTGATACAGAGGAACCACTCAGAAATAATGTGAAGCGGGGTCACAATGCCTTTATGTTGTATTTGAGGCATCTTCCCAGTCAATGAACTTCTGTGGAAGATTAGTGTCATTTGAACTTTTATTGTGGAATATCACTTGTGCACTGTCACACTTCGCACAAATGGTGCTTCAGTCACAGTTCAGTAACACTCCGGTATATTATTTCACAGGCATTTGAGAGTTTAGAGAATTATTGAAGGGCAAACTGTACTCATTTGGTAATAAGGCAGAGTGCAGTTGCAGTCTCCATATGAGTTCAACAAATGGAATCAATGTTAATTTCATTGAACCTAGCAAAATAGTTGAGATAATAACCCCAGTGAAATATTCTACTAGAGAAAAGAGATAGAAAATGGTGTGACAGCATTTTATATTATCCATACAAAGGATTCTAGAAGAAATACAGAAATGAGTGTGGAAAAAAATATCCTAATAATTTCTGGAAAAAAAACCCATACTCATTTGAAAATCAAAATTCTCTCAATCTTTACACATTGATTTTAAGAATGTGCTGCAGAAGAAAGAATTAAAGAAACCCACTGAGATTTTCACCATATTTTCACCAATGACACCCAGCTTTGAGGCAGTCTAGATGTTTCAATTTGGCATTACTCTTTGTGCAAATACGTGTTACAACTGATCCTGAAAGTAAACATTTCCCAAAGCCATGATTTGTTAGCACTGTCTTCACATGTTATAGTCAATTAGTCAATAATTACTCCGATAATTAAAAATATAATTATGTAACAATGTTGCCTTATTTTTAAATTAAGGACTCATTCACAAGCTGATTCCTCTTTCTTATATGTTTCTTTGCTGCAACAGTTTAAGCACATTGGCCTTGGTTGTTTTTCTCTCTTTTTGATTTAAAACGGGATTCTGTTAATAAATGGACAAGTGCTTATTAATATGCTGTCACCAGCAAAGACACAAATATGCAACTAAATACTTATGCAGCTCCCACCAGATGCAAATATATCTGTAAGAACCATCACTGATCTGTTGGAGACCTCTAGAGCTGTAGCTCTTCTCATGAAACTGCAATTTCTGATATTGGCAATTATTTTATTAGGGCTACAGTTCAGGTGTACAATGTCAAGCTTTAATTTAAAAAAGAAAAAACAAACAACAAACAAACAAAAACCTGACCAAACCTAAAAATGAGAGTTTTCAAAATATCTTCTTGTCTCCTATATACAATCATAAAGTGCATAACACACCAGCAACCACCACAGTTTCAGTATATTTAGACACTTAGTTGAAGGGATACAGAGGGATACTAGCCTTTAGAAGGGCCCTGATGTCATGCAGGGGACATGGCACCGCTGCCAGAGAAAGGGAGAAGTGTCAGTGCTGTGTGCCAGCATCCAGAAAAGTAACTTCTACATAAACATCACTGCCAGAAGACAACCACAATCAGGAGTTCAAAGTGACTTTAACTGCTCGTTTGTTTAGCTGGCTCTCCTCTATCTATACCAAGACCATGGAAATTCCAGCTTGCAAGGTCTGCATGGAGAGACTAGGGTAACTTCTGAGCTAAATAGATGTTATTAACTTAGAAACAGAAATGTATTACATCAATGCTCTGCAATGACTATGTTCACCCTCCAGTCTAGCTACCTTTTGTAGTCATGTAGATGAAACACTAGTATTTTGAGAATTTCTTTCATCTAGGCACAAAGTTCGCAAAAGGAGTAGCAATTGCATAGTTCTATGCCAAGTTTTATTGCAGCCACCTCCTGCCTTTTCATACCTTAGGGCTGTGAAGAGACTTTATCTCCCTGCAATCTCATGAAGTTAGATCAGGTCACACAATCAAACCAAATGCAGGACTGCCCATTATTTCACAAATACAGAAGGATAGAGGGACTTTCTAAAGACTGGCAGCTATAGACAAGAATGGAAACTAAAACAAGAGTTATAATTTGAACAAAAGTTTTGATAATCATGTCTTTTTAAAAAATGCCATTATTTTAGCAAGTGCAAGCCATTCCTATCAGGAAGTCCACATAAAAGTCACGTTACATTATTCTTCAAGGTGGCTCAAGATGGGCATGCCAGCCTGGGCTATGGGCAAGCCAGCCTGAATTAAAGCTCAATGACAAACATATCCTGATGTTGGAGGTTTAAGTACTGAATCAGAAAATCACAGAATGGGTCATGTTGGGAGGGACACAGCTGGTCATGTGGTCCAACCTTCCTGCTAAGCAGGGTCATCCGAAAGCACACTGCACAGGATTGCATCCAGACATTTCTTGGGTATCTCCAGAGAGGGAGATTCCACAACCTCTCTGGCCAATCTGATCCAGTGCACAGTCACTCACAGCATAAAGAAGTTATTCCTCATGCTCAGGTGGGACTTCCTTGTGTATCAGTTTCTGGCCATTGCCTCTTGTCCTGATGGTCGGCACCACTAAGGAGAGACTGGCTCCATCCTCCTGACACCCGCTCTTCAGATACTTACAGACATTGATGAGGTCCCCTCTCAGTCACCTCTTCTCAAGGCTGAATTGGCCCAGTTCCTTCAGCTTTTCTTCATAAGACTGATGCTTCATTACCTGAATCATCTTTGTTGCCCTCCATTAGGCCTGTTCCAGGAGCTTCATGTCTCTTTTGTACTGAGGAGCCCAGAACAGGGGACACAGCACTCCTGACATGACCTCACTAGGGCTGAGTAGGGCAGATATTAACCACTTCAGAGCACTTTGGTGAGCAGGATTCTTTCCTGAGTAAGAACTGAGTAAAGAGTTACTCAGTAAAGAATGAGTAACTAAGGTTATGAAGGCAAGCATGCACTGCCAGTCACGCATAACATAAACTTCTAAACTAAATTCATTCAGTACTCTATCATTTTTGTAATATGGATGTTTTTCCAAGAAAACTCTCAACCATAATTGGTACCAAGATGTGGGCTTGGCAGGTGTATAGAAAACTACAGTTTTTGTCTCTTAATACATGGTACTAGAGATGGGAAACATTTTTGCCTCCATACAGGACCCAGATGGCAAACTGTGAAAGCTTAATTTCAAGAGCATTCAGGCTGACAGCTCTACAAGCAGCAAGCTGAATTTAACTTATGTGATTATGACACATACACAGGACTCTTCAACCAAGTGGTCCAACACTCTACATATTAGAGGCATGCCTGAGATCTGTGTGTGCTGCATGAAAGCCTTTACTGTGCACATCAGGTCTGGATTACTACACTAGAAACCACATGTGCACATGCATACAACTTATTTCCACAGTCTAGCTTGTCAACCAGGACATTAATTCTATTTCTGCTTTTGCAAGGGGTAACGAAGAGTCTCCACGATCTCACAGGCTGGGTCACTTTTACTCTGTACTTTACCTAAAGGGCTGCACTCATGTTATGCCTTACTCAGCTCCATTCTGGAACACCACCTACTGACAGCCCAGTGCTGCTTTCTATGTTTCTTAAACTCCTGTCCTTATGTAAGCCCAAGACTTCTGATCCTAAGATATCTGGCTGTGCAAGCCACAGCAGCAGCATTTATCAAGGCTTTAAAAAAGGAAGGAATTGAAAAAAGGGTCTTCAGGTGGTATAATGGTAAAAATTAATACACTCACCTCTCCAGCATTTCAAGCCAGGCAGTGGGAAATGATTTGTCGCCCAGTTGAATGGGAAGCAAGCAGTCAGACAGCTTATCAGTAAGCAGTTAATGAGACTCTAGTATTCTGAGAATTTATTTCATCCTGGCACAAAGTTACCAAAAGGAGTAAGAATTGTATGGTAATATCCCATCCTCCATTTCAGCCACCTCCTTGTCTCACAGGTACAAAGGTTGGTTCAAGTTTCTTCCAGTTCCACATTATTTTAAGGGGTTTGTGTGTTTTAGTGGTTGCAGATATGTGATCAGATTGTGGTGCACAGAACAGAAATGCATTAAAGCATCATACTTTTTTTCCTTTCTGACTTTTATTTATATACCATTACTGCACAGCTCCACAAGGTTCAAGTTCTTGTCATTTTTAGCACTGTTTGATGTTCTTTCACATGTATTTACTTTGATGTTCCATAGGTAGCACCCTTGAAGCTCACAGGCTATTCTAAGTAAGAGGAAATCATGACAAAACAGTTAAACCTGATGGCGAAATTAAGCATTTCTAGAGAGAACTGATGATGACTAATGACACCCCTTTCTCCAGGTTACAACTGCCTGTATACTAATTTAAACTAAACCTTCCCAAAATTAATAATGCTGGGATTTGACAGATATTTCACATCATCCTGTCATCTTTAACACTATTTGAGGAATCCTGATCCATTGACTTTGCCTCCTTCAGCAATTCAATGGTAACTAATTGTCCCCATTCTCCCTGCCTTCCCATAACACTTTGGTTTGGTCTGACCTCTCCAGATTTCAACCCATCTGTTTGACCTCAACTCACAAAACTTCATTTAAAACCCTGTTTCTGGGACTTTTGGTGCTAGGAAGACATCAATGATAAAAAAAGGAGGGAGAGGTTGTTATATGTCTGACCAACCTGAAGAGCTGTGTGGTCATCCTACTTTTCCTCTGCTCATAACATGAAGGGTACATAGTCAGTGCAAAGATCACCTCCTGTTTGCCCCTGTTAGACACTAAATAGCTATTTATTACAATAAATGAAGGGATATTTGCTATAGACATATCTAGTGTTGCATTCTCTTGAAGAGACTAGTCTCTAGAAGTATTTAGCATCTCTCATCATCTCTAGGGTCAATTGGAAATAAGAAGATTAAGGCTGGTCTGATTCAATTAACAAGGATTTGAGAAAGAAACAAAAAAAAAGTTGTAGATTAACTTTTAGTAAGTTCTCAGACCCAGTCTGAGGAACTGCTACAGATCCTGCATAGCTGTACAAGTGTGTGCAGTCTTAGTGGGCACAGTGCTGCGAGGGACTTTGCCCTCCTACTAATGTTTCACCATTCAGTGTGCGTACCTCAGTTCAGATGGCACAGCTTTCATCAAGTCATACAACTCACACGGCATCTGCATCCAGTCTGGAACATTGTTGTTAATCACTACATCCAGGGGTAAAACATGATGCCTTCATTTTCTCAAGTATGAGCTGAAGCTTGTAAGGTTGGATGACTTCCCCAGGTCACAAAGATACAGCAGGGAACACAGCACTGGGATCACCAACCAAAAATTACTGACCATAACAAGAAACTTTTCTACCTGGAGTTAGAAGAAGCAGTGAGTTAATCCTAAAGTAGTATCACAATCACCATCAGGAAACAGGCACAAGTTTCTGTTGCACAAAGGTATTTGTAGAAAAAAGCACTCTCTTTACTTCAGTTTTAAGTGTTGCTGATAAAATTCTATGAAATCAAACCATAACACTTAAACTAATGAAGATACAGAAGATTCTGGATCCACGATATTTTAAAGCATTGTTTCATTTGGGGAAAGAATCCAGTTTTGGTAAAATATTAATGAAAGCATGCTCATTTTTCTTCTGGATTCACTAAATGCCTGTGTTCAATAGCTTGTTCCTGTTTTCAGTTCCCACTGCTGTTTCTTCATCTTACTAGTAAGACAGCAATAGGCAAAACTAAAAAACTAATAGTCCCTGTGCACTGAACTGTTGGATCTGTGCTGTGAAGACAGTAACATAGAGGCTGACAGGAACATATTTTTATCTCTACCAGTGCACCTTGCAAACATGTCCATTTGAAGCCAAACTGAATTCAGAACCCACTAAAATTTCCTTTTGATGACATCCACACTGTATGAAAAAGGTCACAGGAGACTTTCCAAGTCTCGAGCTTCATATTGTAGATCTCATTTTGAACAAAATGCCCAATAGTATATTGGGAGGTTTTCATATAATAACTGTGTTTGACTTACTATGAAGAAATAAAAAAACCCCACACACATATTGTACTATGAAACTCAACCTAAGTCATTAGATCACAACCATCTAGACTTGCCATGAGTCCTTGCCACTTGGAATGTTTCTAAATGCCAAGAGTGAATTCCCTTTTCTATGTGACTGGCAGGAGGAGAACACTTTTCTGTCCCCACAACAGAAATCTCAACTTCTGTCATTTCCATGACACGCAGTTCTGTGTCTGCTTTTTCTGAATCACTCTGCTATACGTGCCTCTCTCCTGTTATACATCTGTTGTGGCACAAGCTCATATCCCCACTGTCATTCTCTGAGTCAGTATTTGTACTTCTGTCTCATATTGTGATGAAAACATCTCTAGTGGCACTACACTTTAATTGGTATGAAAATATTTGGTAGCACAGTCACTAACACCCACAACTTCCATTTACTGCATCTCTCTCTATGGAATATTGGTATCATCATCCACTTTTACATGGCATAATTCTATGCCTATGTTTTTTTCAGTGATGGTACTCCTGGTTTTGACCTGTCCGTTCTGGTAATACATGTCAGACTCTTTCCAGGGAAGTATCCTAGAGACCTGAGAAAGCAATTTAATCATGCTACGAACATCAGTATATTTTGTACCATCATCTCCAATTGCACTTGCACCCAGGGTCAGTGAGTGACACAAAGCCAAGGTAAGTCCACAGGACGAAGGCATTCCTGAAATTACTATAGGCTGGTCTTCTTGGTCAGCAGCTCTGCCCACACACCAAGCTGACTTCTGTCAGAAAAGTCTCACAAGGAAATAATGCTAACCATGATTGTGCGTCCTGTGCACTACATAATGCTAGAATATTAAAGCCTTTTTTAAAATTTTTATGAAATTAAACTTTTATATATTGAATATGCACAGGGGGTGGCAGGAAGAAGTCTCTAAACAGACTGTTGTCTATTCAGGAAGGTTCAGGTAACAAGAAAGGGTCTTTTAACTAACAGCTCTCCAACACATACATAGAATTATAGAATCACTTGGGTTGGAAGAAATCTCCGAGATCATCAAGTCCAACCCTTAATCCAATCCCACTTTGATTGCTGGATCATAGCACTCAGTTCCATGTCCAGTCTCACCTTAAAATGCATCCATATCCACCAAGTCAACTGAGCTTCCAGTTAAATAGGGCCTACAACAGGAAAAAATACTTTTTTCTGCCTGCTGTCTTTTATAATAAAGTGCATACTGGGCATTGTAAAAAAAGATCAGTGCATCTCTTCTGGATTCTAAATTAAAATGTCTTTTTGTGACCCTTCTGTATTGATTGTCTCAAAAAAAATGACATTAGTTTCCTCTCATTTCACAGTTAAATCCTGTATTTTTCAGAAGTTAAGCCCAACACAGTGGAACTGGATCACTTTCTAAAGAAGCAACCTGAAGCTCAAATTTTGGCTACATTAACCTGGGACCTAACTTTACATATACTGGCATAGTTAAAGTGTGCAGACCTCTCCTTTGCTCGCCTCAGCCTTCCAGCCACCCATGGACCAGCCCCATGGCCAAACCAGCCAGAAGGCACTTGTGGTGCCAGCACCATTCTGGCAGGGGAGTCAGCACTACCCAGGAAGGGTCAGAACCCAGGCTGCCCTCACTCATCCCAGTGCTGGATGAGGCACAGCACAGTCCAACAGAAGGACAAACACACATAGACTAAACCTTTGCCACTTTCAGGAAACACTTTATTGTGCTTCTCACTAATTCCTCATTTAGATGGATGCTCTTCCAACATGTATTGCCACAAGAAACAGCAGAATAGATGAAGATGAGAGGCATTGCTCATATTCCTGTGTTTTAAAGTCAACCAGAAGCAAGGAGAGTGCTGGGCCATTGAGTGAAGACCTGTTGAGTAGCCTTAGCAGTGTGCTGGGCAGGACCGGGAGCCAACCACCAGCCTCTGTGACTGCCCATACAAATTAAACCTGCAAACTCCCGGGCAATATCTGAGGCCTGGATCAAACAGAGGACTGGAGGTTGGAGTAAAAGAAATTTCCCTTGCTCTGGAACCAAAGTATGACGTAGAAGGGGGTGTTTATTTGCAGAGAACCTGGGCTGAATTCTGATTTCGGTTACATTCAGGATAAAACGAAGACGAAGTTATCTCATGCTCACGTTGATGTTAGGTGGATCAGCTCAGGACTTGTTACTAGCAGGTAGCACACAGAGCATAAATCTGCAGATATTTACACACAGTCGTACAAAACCCACTATCCATTCCATTTCATGGGTCATTAAGATTGTCTGTAGCACTGTATATGCAGCTATGAATTGTAAAAAATAAACAGTGGTCTTTAGTCAGAGACAAAAATTCACTTCCAGGGAAAGATGTTCTTAAAAAAGAAAAAAAAGAAAGAAAAAGAAAAAGAAAAAGAAAAAGAAAAAGAAAAAGAAAAAGAAAAAAAGAAAAAGAAAAAGAAAAAGAAAAAGAAAAAAAGGAAAAGGAAAAGAAAAGAAAGATAGAAAGAAAGATTTATTTCTGCAAAGGACAGGCTACAGATTTGGCCACACAACTCTGTCTCACAGCAAGTCTTTGTCAGATTCCACTTCAGTTTCAGAAGGAAGGACAGCTGTAAGGACATTCTAATGATGAAAGGATATGTGATATACTGTATGTCATTATATGTTTGTGAATTCCAGTCTTTTTGTGTTTCCTTATTTATTTAGTTTCCTTTTCTTCATCCTCAAAAAATATACAAATCAACATTTATATTCTCTGAGTTCATGGGGGTTGACCAAGCTGTAGTCTTCAGCACCAAATAATGTGTAAATGACCACATTTTCCAAGGTCCTCATGATACAGAAACTCCTCTTGTCTCACTGGTAGATAAAATTTCTGATTCAAAAGGCTACTCGTTCTACAAACAATGAGCAGAGGCAGAGAAAAGGAATACAAGTAAGCAAAGTAATAGGTGCATATGAATGGGCCCTGTCCAACAGAAGCCTGCAGTAAAATTACCCTTTCTCTTGGTCTCTCATTCTGTTTTCAGGTTTCTTGTGTTCTGGCTGCAGTGGCAGAAATTTGCTCATTTCTCTGTTTGGGAAGCAGCTATCACATAGGGATCACATATTGCTCACCATTTTTTTTCTATGGATTACCATGTAACATGATAAATATCTTTGTCCAGTTGTGGAGCACCTACTACTAATTCACTTCACAGTTTTCTACATTTTAGCTGTCATTTACTGTGATTGCTTGTCCAGTAGAAATACCATTCAACCATCAACTTCTTAAGTACAGCTCTTATGAAAAAGAATTATGTTGGATTAAGTGCACTTTTTTTTGTAGTCCATCGACTTTTCTCCATAATTACAAATACAGTTTTCAAGCTAAAATGTCAATAATTGGGACTTGTAAATGGAACTACAGAGGCCTTGGGGACAACAGTACCATGCAAATAGGGAAGATCAGGCTGCTTTCTTGATTAATGGCTAATTTGTTCCAAGTACTGATGTCACAGCTACACTTCAGTGTTTGTTATGTGATAAATAAATATTCCAGCTGCAAAAACCATTACTTTCTAATAGCCCAGTGTATTTGCATGGATACTCAAAGGTAAATCAACTACAAATTATACATTAAAATTGCATATCTATGCAACATATATGAAAGCCACATGCACCATTTCCTTTAAGCAAAAGATAAAGATCCATGGTGATAAAGAAGCAGGACTGAAAACTAACACAAAGGTGATTTGCATTTCCTTCTTCACTTCAAAGCTGAAAGGCAGATAAGAAAAATAATACAACAAAAAGGAGAGGAAAAAAACCATATGGCCTAAATAGTTTCAGTCTCTCCCTTGGCCACAGGGCATGAGTTGGCTATATCTACATGGTCAGACTCAGACTCCAAAACACTGAGACAGTTCCCAAAGTGCCTGTTGGAAACAGTCTAACACTGTCCCAAAGCAGGGGACTGGTTGGCAGAGAGATACCTGCCATGTCAAGGCCCTGCTCCCAAGGTACAGGTGGTCAAGCCTGAGAGACCAGAGTTGTCCCTTGCTTCTGTCTGGCTCGTGACAGTGGCAGCAGCAATCAGCTTTAAGGGGGAGGTGGGGGTCCAGGTCCTGGGTTAGCTAAAGTCCTGCCCTACCATGTCAGTAGAAGTATTTATATTTTGATATTAAAGAGACTCTTGTATTCTCTTTTGAAATGGTTTTGTTTCCTGCCTGAGACACTGGCACCAACCATACAGGCTGTTTTGTGAGGGTTCAACTCACTACCCACATGAAGATACCAACAAACACATGGTGTTTTTCAAACAGATCTGAGCCCAGTTGCATGGAACAATTTATTGGGCTGGGGCGTATTTCAATTTCCAAGCTGATGAGAGAGGAAAATGTCATTTGAATAGGATTTAGAATATGCCAGTTGAAAACAAATGGTATTACATAAAGGACAATGAGAAATAGAGGAAACTGCAGAGATGTTAAATAAAATATGCTGTTTGCAGAGAGATGCAGGTTCCTGTCAGTAATGTACACAGCTGGCATGGAAACAAACAGTGAACAGTGGAGAATGAGATATTTCAAAGTGAAGTACTATGAAGATAATAATGATGTTGCCTGGGGCTTAAACTATTTCTTGGCCTCACTGTTCAAGCCAAAAAGAGGATAGTGTCACAAAGAGACCAAATTCCATTTTCAAGTAGAACTGGCATACTTAATGGCTTTTATCAGTTGGTAAGAAAAGACAAAACAATCTAATTAGAACTATGGAAACCAATGAAAGCCCAGAGCAATAATTCTGAAAGAGTTTCTGTCCTGAAAATATAGCACAGGATTAGGAACATATTTTTGCTAGTGCATGAATAAAGGGGGTTTGAATTTAGGGCAAATACAAGAATACAAATTGTTTCCAATCAACAGTTTTTATGTGTTGGTAAATTCTGTGCTAAATAAGGTAGTTGTGGGGTAGCTGAAGGAATACATTGTCAGGAAAACCCTGTAGAAGTATCTGGAATCCTAGCTATGCTCAGAGATACACATTAAGTTCTACATACCTGCAGAGTAAGATACTTTCCTGTCTTCTGCAGTCTGACACAAAGACAGAGTATTAAGACACATGGAGAAAAACAGTAAGAGTGTGAAAGCACAACTTAGGCTACAAAGGATCTATTTTCCAAAAGTGAAATTTAGTGAATTTGAAACAGCCAAAATATTAGGCAGAAACTTTCGTAGAAGCCCATCAGGGAGTAGGAAAATACTCCAAAGGGTAGATAAGGAAGAGAGGGACCTCTCTTTTGACAGTCCAGTGAAGCCTACTATTTTATCCAAACATACCTCATGCAGACAGAGAGAGCTCAGCAGTCTGCTAGATCTGAAAGGAACTTCTAAGTGTCCATCTGATGACAGGATATGGGCCTTAGGTTCAAATTCTCAGTTAGTGCCACGTACAATTTCCTGGAGTAAGAGTACACCTATCTGTTATTCTGCAAGGTCACTTTGTCAGTATGGCAAGTCATCTGCAGGTGGAGCTGCTGTAGACTGGTAATTCTGAAGCTCCAGTAAGGCCATTGCTGTCAAGAAGGCTGTAATACCTTGGACTTGGGCTGACCTGGTATTCCCACATGATGCCTGGCTACTGTTCTCCTGAACCAACTCATATCTGCCTAGAATGAACCACAAATACATATCTGTGGTTTCATCTCTGACCTTAACTGTTCAGTGGCATTTTCTTATGAGAAAGAATTGAGGTTGACAGTCATATTACATTGTAGAAAAGTGCTTTTCTGCAAAAACTTCTATTTTCTTTTAATTGTCCCCCTGTTTGGGTCATAAAGTCCCCATCAACTCAACACTGCACAGCAACACAGAAGTCCACTGTGCTAACAAAACTGAGTGTCAGGAGCACAGCATCTTCATCCCACTTAATCTCTGTGGGAATTAATTCACAATATATGGCACGGAGAATGTCCTGCCAAAAATGGGCTGATGAAGAGAATCAACCAGCCACTGATAATGCTTTAACAACTGATGGTTTTAATGTTGTTTAAATGCACAGAAGGTCTTTTTTGCTAAGTCATTTTCTTCTTCCCAGAATACCCCTGTAAGCTCAGGGGGCTGGGGAAAGATTGTGACCTCACGTTACTTGAAACCCTCTCCCACTGAATGTAAATCCCCTTACTCCTACTGGCCCAAAGCCAGATTCCCCTCTTGTCCCTTATGGGTGAGTTTGAATCCCTCCAAAGTCCATATAAACCCTTCACCACGAATAAACTTCCTCTTCGTTCCTCTGCCTGTCCAGTGGTCTCTGTGTGTCCTTTCTCTGAGGCTCCCAGGGACCACATGGTAGGGGAAAAGCAGGGAGCACATTTTCTCCAAGGTTAATGGACTAACAAATCCAGGACCAGGAGAATCACCATATCGTTGCAGAAATCATGCAACACACAGCACCAACAAGGCATAAGGAAATCCCACAGGAACACTACTGTTTCCAAACACACTGAATTCAGTGGGGTTTTTTGTACATTTTATTTCTGAAAACAGTTGACATCAGAATGGGGGGGTTTTGTGGTTAGGATGGGAACTGAGAACCTGGCTGACTACAAGCCCTGCAGTAAGCATAACTGATGGTTGCTTTGTGTCCATATGTCCATGTTTCAAGTCAGATACCCTGGTAAATAACACCAAACTTCATTGATTTCGGTATCTTCAGGTTCTTTCTATTCTTCCATAGAAATTTCATTGGCTTCAGATGTAGTTTTGCATGTACCCAAGTATGGATAGCTGGCCCTATCTCCTAGGAAGTAATCTTTTAAGACTGTAAGGTTGCCTGCTGCAGATGCTGAAGAGCTGCCAATAACACAAGCTTACCATAGGTCAGCACCTTTCTGTACCTGACAGGTAGATGTCTTGGAGCTTAGGCACAAGCAGCCACTCCTAAGACACGAGTGAACCTGCTACTCAGCTTCCCACAGCAACAGTACCTGACATAAGCTATACCTGACCCCACTTTATCTTTCTGATGTAGTCAGGCCTATTCTAAAAGACACTTTTTCTCCTGGAAGAGTCTTAGTGCCTTAGCTTCAGACCCAAGATTTCTCTTAACTTTGCAGTAAATATGTCAATTGCAAAGTTCTGGTCTTTATGCTATGCATTATTTATTTATGTTCCTTACAGAGAACATTAAGTAATAGAGAACAAGAAATTATATATTGTGGTGTATATTTAGTCCAAATTTGTCTTTGTCTAGAGTAATGTAGTAATTTTTTAATCTTTGAACTGATCTGAACACATAGCTTAATTGTGAATCTACCCAATAATTTTCCCTTAGAAACACTAGTTTATGTTACAGAGCCAACTAATTAGTAAACAGCAAAATCACTTTTCAGTTGAATTCTAGATGCCAGATTTCCAACTACAATTCTTCATTCTTATTAGAAAGAGTCTCGGTGTGTCAACATTCTTATTGATGTTTTCTGCTGAATGCTTTGTTATAAACTGAACATAATTAAATGTAAGTAGACTGGTATTTCATCACAGCTCAAGGGTATAAGGCTAACACATTTTTTCTCCTGTTATCTTTCCAGTCCTCTTTCTTCTTACATGAAAAGAATGCAAAGTATCACCACTCTTTAAGGTTGGGAAGCTTTATGACCTCTCCTTAGGAAACTGCAGCATTTGAACAATGGTAGAAGGGCTGTTCTGCTTTTCAGTTGTGTTTCAGAATTATGTCAATTTTAATGAGTACATTTTCAAAGTACTTGCTGGCTGAGAGCTAAAGGTTATAAGATGTTTTTTTAAGTATGTACCTGTATTTTATTTTTATTTGCACAAAGATTCAGTTTGTTTAGCAGTTTTCTTTTTTTTTCCACTTGTCCAGGCTACATAAATTAAATTTTTTTAGATGCTAGTATTACAATTTTTATACTTTCCACAGAGGTCTAGTTTTATGTTCTCCAATTATTCTGTTTCAAGCATTTATAAAAATATCATTAGAAGGTTTTTCATGCTTGTACTGAGTCTGCCTGGGATGGGGCTAATTGTCAACATAGCAGCGCTTATGGTCCAGTGTTTTGGATTTGTGACCAAGGAAGTGTCAGTGTAGCAGTGGCTGTTGCTGAGCAGTGCTTGCACAGCATCAAGGTTTTCTATTTTTCCCACTCTGTACGCCGCAGTAAGCAGGAGAAAGGGAAGTGAGAAGGTGTGCGGGTGCTTGGCTGTAGGCCCGGGTCATCCCATCACAATGGTGACTGAGATATGACTTCACTCATACCTTAGGAATGGCTGCTTGTGCCAAGGCTACAAGATGATCACCCTATCAGGTATTGAAAGGTGCTGATCTGTGATGAGCTTGTGTTAATGACAGCTCTTTATCACCTGTAGCAGTCAACCCTACACTTCTAAAGGCTTCCAGGAAAATTTGTTCCTAGCCTTTCCATGCATGGCTGACTGGTCTGTTTTCCTCCAGATTTTCCTTCTTACCCTTCTTGAAGAGGAATGTGACATTTGCCTTCCCTGTCTTCAGAAACCTGTTTTTGATTGCCATGTCCTTTCAAAAGGGATAGAGATCTTGCATTGGCAGCAGCCAGCGGTCCCAGCACTATTGAATGCACCCCATCGAGTCTTACACGTCCTACTGGCTTATGCCTAGCTCTGCTAGTTACCCTCTACCATGAGTAATGCTTGTGTTCCACTGGCTGCTAGAAGGTTCCTGGTATACCTGAGAGAAGAACATACCAATAAAAACTGAGGCAAAAAGAGCACTGAGTACCTCACCTTCTCCAAATCCTTTGTCACTCCCTGCCACCACATGTACTACTTTCTTCCTTCCCTTTCCAGCTAAGTCCTGAGGACAGTAAGTTACCAGAGGCCTTCCACTTCCCCTTTCACTGCCTCTACTGCATTTTGATGAATTACCAGAGGCAGCACCAGCCACCAAGCAACATATTGACATTGCATTCTTGAAGAAATACTGTCCCTGGATCTTGAATCCCAGCAAATTGAAATCATGATGTTGAGCTGGTAATAGCTGAAATACCAATTTGATGTTACAATTTGCAAGCCATGTTACAAGGCCGTGGGGAAGAATGACTGATACTGCCAGGTCAAGGAAAATGTGTATCAGCGAACTAATTGAGGGTCACCACCATCATTTATGGACACTCTGAGAAGGTAAGAGTGGGGCTGAATGGATCACTCTGAATTCATCACATCCTTTTGTCAATATCTGTCCCAGAGGAGTAAGGGGACCCATAATCCTCTTTGCAGCCACTCCATTTATTATTTTTTTAAAGGCCATTTCTATCCAACTCTACTGATTCTAAATTCTAGGCTGTTACAGTGTTCCTGGTTCCCCCTCAAGGACAAGTCTGCTAGAAATATTGTCTATTAGGGTCATCCTGAAATAGCCTCAAGTTTGTAGAGATTAACTGGGGAAGTTCTGGCTCCCCAAACTGCCTCATCCTTCTGACCAAGGATTAGTGCCCCTTCCTTGCCCTTTTCATCTACTCCTTATCATCCTGCTAGTCCTTTTCCATGGCACAAACTTAATCATGATTTCCAAACCTGTGTCTGACACAGCAGTATGAAAGTTTATAAGCCATCAAAAAGACAGCATTTTACGCTGAAACTGAACTGCATTTTTGATGTCATCAACAGCCATGGGGCACACTTTGTGCCACTGTCCCATGTCCGTCAGTTAATTCTTGTTTAAATTCCATCACAGGTTAAAAGTGAATCCTTCAAAAGACTGTATTGGGCATGCTTCTGCTTCTGTAATGCTTATTGTTAGCTCTGGCCTCTCCTTTCTGTGCCCTATTGCTATCTTTTCCCAATGCAGTAATCAAAACAGCTTCATGTGGTCCTGTTCCAAATGTCTTTCCAGAAGACTAGCCAGTCCTCCATATTGGTACCAACTCTGAACACTTGATGGAAATCCATCCACTAACATTGTTCAGGAAGAAATGCCCTGTTTCTTTGCTCTGCTCAGCCCAGCCCCATAAGTCAGTTAAATACCTGGGTTTTTGTCTACTTCTGTTTTCTGACCTTTGGAAACCACCCTGGAATAAAGTTCTGCTGCATCAAACTCACCCTCAGCAAATGAAATACATACAATAACAATGTAACTGCTTTTTAATCTCACGGGCATGCATTGTATGTCATGACTTCCAAGTCTGTAGGAGAAAAAAGAAATTAAAAATATCTAACAAAAAATATCACACAGTCCATCTGTTGGGGTGGCTTTTGTGACATGTCTGTCAGTCCTTGTCCCACATGGGCATTTCTGCTGTCCCCTCAGCTCTGAAGGGCTTTACCCTGGGCATCTGCTCTGCAAATGTTGAGAATCCAGCAAACGTAACCTGTGCCTGGAGGATTTGTCTGTTAATGCAGTGGCCTTGGACTGCTGTGGCAGTGTCTGAGGAGTGCTGCGTGAGAGCCTGAATGCTGCACTGATCCCAGTTAGCTGTGCCATGGACAAAAAGTGAATCAAACCCAATGCTAAAAATGGAACTGTCAGCTGGGGATACTCTTCAGACATCCCCTGCCTGACTTATCCTGTGAGGTACAGCTCAGTTGCACTGTGTCCAGGGGTCATATCTGATAGAGAGATGTGGCATAGTCCATTGTTATGTTTGTATAAAACATGGGTGAAGCCTTAGGTGAAATAAACCCTTCTGATTAAAGTGATAATACACACTGACTTTAAGAAGTATTTTCAGTTTTGATCAGGTAGGAAGAGAAGTGCATCAGTTGGTGATAAACTGGTTAAGTTTGCTAATACTCAAGCCAGTGAGATGGCTATGTCTGGTTTGTCAGAAAGAAAGCAGCATTTTCAAAGAGGCAAGGGAAATTAATAGTCAAGAAAAAGATCCAAAGTGAAGGACCACCTTTCACCTTAAGAAGTGAAAGTTAAAAATTTTGTGGGAAGATGTGGGATGATGACTGAGGGTAAAAAAAATAATGGTATGGAATTTACTGGGGAAGATATGGTTGCTACTCCCTGGATGAAACCCAGTCAGCACACCCAACCTCCCCTGCACAACGAAGTCTAAGGGGGACTGAACTGAGGGGGGAGCAAAGTGGAGATGCTGTGGGCAGGCTCTGTGGAAACCCTTGCAGAGGAGGGAATGCGGTGGTATGTTCTAGCTGAAAAAATGAAAAGCAGCTGAAAACCAAGGCAGATAAAGGAAGATGTCCTGCTGTTGAATCAGCAACCATGGCAAAATCACTCACCTTGGACTGACACATGTCCCCATCCCAAGGTTATCTCAGGTAATATCCTGAGATACCTGCCCCAAGGTACAATCACCCCTCACTGAATAAGATGCATGAGTAACGTCATGCAAGCTCCACCTAAACATAAAGAAATAGGATAAAAGTAAGTTAAGAATGGGGAGACCTGGGAGGAGACTCCAGTGTGGCTTCTGGGATCAGCTGACACGTTGAGCCTGTCTTCTTCAGTGGCCAATAGGCATGCCTGTTGGGTAAGAACTGTGTTCTCTGGGAGCTGAATTCTCTTGAGCTAGCTTTTATT
>JAOXXN010000395.1:117487454-117504188 GCA_026770055.1 Myrmophylax atrothorax
AGAAAAAGAAAAAGAAAAAGAAAAAGAAAAAGAAAAAGAAAAAGAAAAAGAAAAAGAAAAAGAAAAAGAAAAAGAAAGTCGAAGAAACTTAAGAGTCAGATCCATGCCAGAACAAAGAGCTCTGTCTATGAAAACCACACAAAGTTCGGCAGAAAAGTGGAAAAAAAAGCACTAAAAAACCCAACCAAACAAAGATTTTTTAAAAAGGAATTAAAGGTGGGGAGACATGGGAGACATCCACAGCCTCGCACCCCAGCGGGGAAGGCGCCGGGAGATGAGGCGGCAGCATCCCCCAGCGGGGTCCTGGCTCTCTCGCTCCCTCCATTCTCCCTTCCCTCCCTCCTTCCCTCGTTCCCTCCTTCCCTGCCGCTCCCTACCAACGGCACGTCCATGCTGCCATCTAGCGCTCCCGTCCCGCCGCGCACCCGCTCCCGCACGGGCGGAATTCCACATCGCGGAGTGGGCGGAACCGGCTGCCGTCCGAGGGGAAAAGCCACCTGGATGGCACTGCCGAGTCCCGGGATACGCCTTTAGTGTTTGACACGGGTCCAGGTAAACGGCAACGGGAGTGCGCCCAGGAGGCAGCACTCAAAGGAGGCGCAAACATCTGAGATGCAGTACGGGTGGAAGTTCTTCCTAGAATTTCTTCACATGAAGCAAGAGACCGGCGCGGCCAGGCAGTCTATTTATAAGTCCTTTTAGGACTTCTTTAGGACTCCAAAGGCTGGATTAGCCCTAGGTGCTGCTGCAGGCATCTGATCCCTCCTTCTCGTTTCCCTCTCACACAGGAGGTGAAGCAAAGTCAGTGAGAGGAAAACGGAACATCATCCAAACCAAGACTGCAGGCCCAGAGGTTGGCAGAGGAGGAAAGTGCCCTTTTTCTAACACACAGCTGGAGTGGGGAGAGTTTCCCCTTTGCATCAGAATTGTCCTTTAATAAGTGCCTCCTTAGAAACTTCATACATTTAAACAATCATCAACCTCTAGGTAGAAGCTTGGGGAGTAAAGCCAGAGCAGCAACCACTAAAAATACTTAGATTGATGATAGTCGAAGTCAGGAATCCTTCCTGTCAGTGCTGGTGGGTTGCATTGGCAGCCACCCAGGCCCGTAGCAAGGGAAGAGAAAAATACTTTCAAACACAGAATAAAGGAGTTTACTGATCTCCCACATTTTTATTTATATAAGAATCATCCAGGAGGATAGGTGATACCGCTTCTCTTCGTAATCTTCATATCTCAGAGACAACTTTTTTGTGATTTCACAAGATGTGCAGAGTGAGATTTGCTACCAGACCCCTCTGCATCTGAGCTTTTACATCTGGTGCTGCTCAGCCAAATCTCTCTGACTTGATTAAAAGATTCCACTTTACAAATCCCAAAAGAGCAGAGAGAAACTCTCTGCCTTGTTACCCTGCTTTGCCTGATTAAAAAGTGAGATGCAGAGTTGTGGCAAGCAAAGAAAGCAAAAAGAAACAAAACAAGATGCAAACAATACAGAAGACTCTGAATGCTTCAAAACCACAGAGCCAGGGAAATAGGAAACGGTAGCATGAAACAATGGAATGATCACCAAAATAAAGCTGAGAAAACAAGTGAACTAGCAAAGAAAAAAGAAGGGTGGAAAACTGGTTTGGTTTGTTATGTTCTTCTGATGCAAAGCCCTAATTTGTAAGGAAAGCAATTCTACAAAGCCTCAATTTTCACTGAAAAACCCTAAACATCCCTAATCCTCACAGCTGCAAAGATGATGGGAAAGAAAGCTTGGAACTGCACTCTAGCATACCCAAATGCAAGGAGAAAACAAGCACGAAGCAAAATTAATAGTTTTAAATCCTTGAGGAATGTAAGTCCGGTTCCTGGTGGAACTTTGTTAACTATAGCTCTGCATTTAGTGTTATCAGGACTGAATGGATGAAAGATGACAATGATGATGACTACATGAGTATTGTAATAAGAGCAAAAGCAAGGAACACAGAGGAACACTAGTAAGGAACACAAAGGAACACCAGCAAGGAACACTAGAAGAAGCAGGTTTGCACAAAAGTACTTACTTGCTTAAAGGTCTCACACTGTGCTGATAGATGGTGGAGTAAGACTGGAAGTCCAGACATTTTTTGATTTATTGTGCTCTGCGAAGGAGACTGTTAATTTTAAGTGTCTGGAGTTAAGATTCCAAAGATTCCAAAGAATGGGAAGCTCAGGTCCATAAACCCAAATCACTTTCCCTGCCTTCATGCTGATCAAGGCAGCATTTTAACAGGACGGTCCAGCAAGAAGCACTGCACAGTTTTGGTGGGTATCCAGTTTGCTGAACAGCTCTCCTCTTGGCAGGGGACAGAGGTGGTGCTTAGATTTTTCCTTTTGATGTCTCACACAGCAACTTTCTTTGTGTAAATAGCTACCTTCATCTGCTTCTATAATGCGCACCTTTAGAGAGCGGAGGCCTGTGGTTATGCTGGAATTCAGCTATGTTGTAGGACAGCCCTACTGGTACTGCACTCTACTACCTGAAAAAGAAAAGGGAAAACCCCTTTAGAGAGGCCAGTATTGGTCATTTCTGAAGAAAAGCTAGTGCAAGGAGCAATTCCTAAAACCTTTTTTTCAGAGTTGTAGCTCTTTCCCTTGCCAGATATAAAGTTCAGCCTCAGAAAGGTATGAGGGAAATAAGTTCTTGCCAAAAACACACACTAGTATTAGAAAAGATTATTCATGGAACTATTCATTGCTTTGGGGTATTACTGTGGCACTGGGAGCTGCTACTGACAGTTAATAAATGGCTTATAAGATCTGAGTCTTATAAAAGTGAGACCATATTACCCCTGGACAAAATAAAAACATTTTTAACATGATTTATTCTTGTGAAAGAGAGTTTCCCACTAATAGCAGTGGAAGATGTTGATCAGCTCACAGACTTCTTTAAAATCAGCTTAAGGACAACATTGCAATCACAACAGCATTATGTGGGGGCATTTTTGTCAGCATTGACAATTTTTATCCTGTACAAATGGTGGTGTTTAACAAAGACATATGTTTACACAGATGGAGGAGGGAGGTTGTAGTAATGGTGTGATTGAAAGTAAATTGGATTGGTTGGGTAGCTGATGCCAGCTGCCATTTCAGTCTAGGAGTAGGTGGGTACTCGAGATGGTCTGTAGCCACTAGGACCAGATACTGAAAGTTGTCTGGGTACCTGCTGTTGTCCATTTAGATGATCCTAAAACCATCCGTCAGCATCTAAGAGCTGGCTCCAGGTTCAGCATTTAGTGGGGCATTTTGGGGTTGGGTGTTCCCTTCCTGAAGAAAGGAAACAAAATGTTCCCTGGTGGCATAAATACACATCTTTTTAGAGGTGGGCACACAGCATACAGGTGAAGGCCAGACTTGAGTATCCTTACAACTCTCCAAATGGAGAATTTATTTAAAGACCACCTGCTCTCTCTTCCTCTATGGTGGCTGACTATCCAAGCCAGATACAAAGACAACCGTACTGTTGTTTAGGCAAAATAGTGTAACACTGATCTTGCACAAGAAACACTGTTCCTGGAGCACTAATGTTTTGGCTGGTCAAAGAGAGCATTCTAAACGCAGAAGCTAATTTTCAAGGTTTGGGTCTTTATGAGCTACCCTTACTGGAATATTGAAGTACTGAGGAGTTCATGGGAATGACACCTTTTTTCCCTAATGGTGGTCTCACATGAACAAAGGATCTCCTCTCCACATCTCAGTTTACAGACCCTGCTGCAGTCTGGCGGGGATGTAGCCACAAGGGGCAGAAAATGACCAGGGAGGGCTCAGCTGCATTTGAGCTTTCACTTCATTTTGTGGCATAAAGTTTTTTCCTGCTCTTCTTCCTACTCCAATTAATTTAAACAATGCAGGGAACTTTTACAACATTCAGAGTCTTCACAAGAAATAGTTGGGTCTGGTTGTCACTGTAGTTTACCAGACATCAGTCCACTCTACAGAAGGGTCAGCATCATGCTTCCTTCTGCTTGTATTATCTTGTATATTATGAACAGCATCTCAATAAAGCTGCTTTTTTATTTATTTATTTAGATACATTACATTTTTTAAAAAATCTAAAGCTATTTTTGGTGTCTCCCCCTAATAACAACTATTTCTTTTTTGTGATTTATAGGCCCTTGATTGATTGAATAGCAGCTATTTAGCTATAGCATTAGCAATACCTATGTCAGGGTTCATTACTCTGGGGGTGGTGTGTGTGTATATATATATATATGTATATGGAAGGCTGAAAAAAAAGGAAAATAGCACAATATGGCATTCTCAGCTTATTTAGCCAGACACACACATATGAACTGCAAACATAATATTAAAAGCAGGCATGACTTTTGAGACATCCTAGGTGAAGAACTAGCCACTGCCAGCTTTCCTTTACAGATTCCTAGCTTTGAAACATGCACCTATTTGATAATAAGCACTGCAAAACTATGTTTCAAGAAGCTGTTTTCACCATGAAGGCTCATATACAAAAACACTATTTTTTTTCCTTAGAACAAAATTTTGCAGAATGGCACAGAGAATTTTCGTCGTTCAAACTATTACAGTGAAAAGGGTTTCAAAGCCAGTCATTATTTGCTTGGCCTGTCAAAAGGTTCAGATATAAATTAATTTAAACTTAATTTAAGCAAGAGTAGCCTTTGAGAACACATAATTTACTGTTGCAAACAGCAATGCATTTCATACACCAGAACATCTATAAATATGGAGAAACAAAACCAGCTACACTGACTCTAACAGTAAGATTGCTTCAGCAGTCTAAATGACAGAGTTAATGCTCAACTATGTTAAATGGCTGCTATTTCCCTATTATAGTGGGTGATATATCTTCATTGTTTCAGTAATGTAGCCAACAATTGAGAGCTAAGTAGTAGCCACTTACTGAAGGTGAAGACTTCAGTAAGCTTTACAGGTATTTTATATGCAAAGAAATAGACTCCTTAAAATATGCCATTTACTACATCCCAGTGAATTACAGTGTATGGACAATAACGGTTATTTGCTAAAACACTGCATGCAGTACATATTTGTTGTAGCAAAGGAGGCAAAGCCATGAAATCCAAGGACAATATATAAGCTTTAGTTTTATACCATTATGAACTTGAATAGCATCGCCAATACTGAAAGTAGGACTTCCATATGGACAATACAGGGTTTTATTAAAAAAAAAATCTATTGTGGTAGTTCAAGTTTTTATTCAGAAAAAATAATTTCGCAATAATAAAAATTAAATCCTCACCTTTAGACAGTCTCATGTTATCTTAAATTAGTGGTGTTCCTATGGCCAGGAGGAACACCCCTTAACATTTGAAAAGCCTCTTTCTCTGTGAATTGGCTTCCAGCTTCCTCTCTCTCCCTCCCAGCCTTCCCAAAAAGAGGAGTTCCTGTGCTGGAATGTCTGCCTACTCTTCAAATTTAATAGAAACCAATGCACCATGGATTCTTCCCCACTGAAGGAAGCATGGTCAAAAGATCACACAACGAACAGGACATCTTGTGTTATCCTTTTCAATCTGTGCAATACACAGGGACAGGCAGGGAATTTAACCAAAACAAGCTCTTGAAAAGTGATTAAAAAGAAGCATCACATTTGTATAAGATACATAATATTGTGTATACAGGGAATCTAGAAAGGAGATCACACCTCCTTAGAGAAATGTTAGGGAACAAAACCCACTAATCACATTAATTGCTGGAAAGAGTGTAAACACCACCGTTGAGGTGATGCTTTAACTCCAGTGAAGGCAGCAAATGCCTGGGCACCTGATGCAGGTAGCACTGCTAAAATGGATCATGTTCTGCAAAGCTTTTGAAATATAACATAAGGAAAGAGACCTAATTTTGTTTTTTGTTTTGTTGGGGTTTTTTTTGGAAAACAACTAGAAAGGGTATTTGTTACCAAAAGTTGTTACCTAGAACTTCAACAAATCAGTAAGGACTATTTTGAGATGAAAATTGGCTTTTGACCATGCCTTTTGACATCATGATGCATCCAATGTATAACTCAATAGGGATAGTTGCTTATGGCAGGTTTTACTTTTCTACTACAGGCCAGAGAAGTTCAGACAGTGCAAAGGCCCCTCTTAAAATGGAAAGCATTACAGTTTATTTATGTAGTGAGGCATGAACTCAGATTTAGAGACAGCTCACAAAATTTTGCACTTCCTAAGATTCCTGAGCAATTTGGGTAAAGACTCAGTTGTGCAGTCTGTAAAATGAGGCTAGTAGAAAAACACCTTTGTAAAGATCTTGTATTACGTATGTTCACGTGTCTGTGGGATGTCAGTTGTGAACAGTGTGCCAGTTGCTCCCTGCGAGCTCTCCATGGGCTCACGTGGTATCTCATCCTCCCCTTTCACTGGCAAACATACAGAGGGGCAGTTCCCCCAGAGAAGATGACATGCCAATTCCCTGCACTAGTGGATTAGCACGCCATGTCCCTGAAGGACCTCAGAGAAGAGGTATGAAGCAGCAAGGTATTACTTCAAACCAGCAGTACTCCCTTACTGTCAGTATTTACACTTGGTGCTGCAACAGGAAACAGAAGCAACAATCCTGTCCTTTGGTAGTTTTGTGGTATTCAGATTTTTTTATATCTGCTACTTGAAAGACACTTGTTATGCCAGTCAGACACATTGCCATGCTCTGCTGGCACAGAAGTGCTTTTTACCTAAGAAGTTTGGTTCCAGCTGTGATTTTGTTCAGCTCCTTAGAAATGCTGGTCAGATAAGCAGAAGCACCACTGGCCAACCAACCTGAACTGTAGGCACTGGGCAAGCATTAAACACTGCAGAAAGTATTTGGCTGCCAAATTCTGTAGCTTGGTAGCCATAAAGAGACCAATCTGCTGGGAACTGGATCCAGATAGCAGCCTTCAGATACTAACGTAATAAACAACTTCTACCATGACAACTGGAACAAAAATCTGTTAAGCGTGCACCTCCCCTGAGATGTTTTTCTATCTTGAGACTTTAACTGTTTTAAGGGATCTGAATTTATTCCACAGAGGAAGCTCTAACTTGCAGTCTCTAACAAGGCTAGTGCAACACACACATAAATGAACAATAACATAAAGAAACTTTAAAATAATATAAATTCTGATGTGGCACATGCACCACCTTACAGAGGTAGACCTTGCTCTCCATGCGTTAACCTACATATGTGCAAAGTATCACTAATTTAAATCAGCTTTTTTCAACCATATTCAAAACCTGCAATACAGGCTAAAAAAGAACATTGTCTGCTCCATATAAACTACAAAAAGGACAATTTCTTTTTCTAACAGCTTTATACTAAGCTTTAAAGCAGGAATCTCAATAAGCAGTCTCACCCCTGAGGCTCGTTAGATGCTGTACCTCACTGAAGAAGTTTTCAGTGACCCCATCACTCACGCCCTTTCGCCAAGTCATGTGCTCTCAACTTTTCCTGAAGAATCACAATCAGCATCAGAGATGGGTTGAGAGGTTATTCTCATCTCTATTTTCAATCCTTATCAGACAAGTTTGTTCATATTTTAGAAACTCAGAATAATTAGGTATAGACAGACTATATGGTCCAGCCTTCAGAAAAATGAGTATGGCAAGGAATGCTGCTGTTAATTTTTATTAGGTATGTTTTTAAACTCTCCTGGTTGACAGGTTGGAATGTTGGCACTGGCAAAAAGGAGCACCCACATTTTATTTTACATTGCAGGCAGTTACAGGAGTATTTCACACCTGCCAGTTTGCATCTGCCTAGGCATTCAATGTTTTCTTCCAAATTAGCCTCACACAGTACTCCCCCCTCAGCTTACACAGCCTATGGCAAAACTCAGCAACATCAGCTATTTTTGTACAGAATAAGCCATAGGTGACCGTGGAGTGGGAAAGCTAGAGTATGATGTACTTCACAATATGCAGAATGCTTACAGTGCTTTGACAGCTGTTCACAGAGGCATAGTTACAAGCCTCAGTTTTGCCTCTATCTATTTCATCAGCATTTACTCTTATTATGAAGAAACATGGTAGTGATTATTCCATTATGCTGTACATGGCTTTGACCCCAGGACAGTTCAGGAGCTTAAAACATGATGTATGTGGTGGCTTCCCTGGGAATTGAGTACTTTGCAGGTAGTTCAATGTGATACCAGTGCTTTGTCTCCCAGTTCAGCTTCTTTTTGGAAGCCTCTAATTCGGCAAATTTTTTTGGTCATATCTTTAGGTCAGATGAAAGGGGTTTTCTTATGCTTAATCTGACCTCTAAAAAAGTACAAGCATAAAATTAATGAGTCCGTGCTGTGACTTTTTTTTTCCTATTTTTTTCAAAGTAAGAGGTTTCTCCAGGAATGTTGGTTCTTCTTCATTTCCATAATGAATCTCAGCTACATAGTTCTTTAAAAAAAAAAAAGTGCTAAAGTCCAAGAAACCTCCCTAAGAATGTATTTGAGACAATATCCTCAAACAGCTTCTGCTTACATACTTTTCACAAGAACTTCGTTTGAAATATAAGCAAAACATAAGCATGTTCTAGATACACAGACACAAATGCCCACTTGTCAT
The DNA here is from genome assembly GCA_026770055.1 of Myrmophylax atrothorax. Lineage (NCBI taxonomy): Eukaryota > Metazoa > Chordata > Aves > Passeriformes > Thamnophilidae > Myrmophylax > Myrmophylax atrothorax. The sequence goes on from JAOXXN010000395.1 coordinate 117,496,013, forward strand.
ATGTAGCAAAGGACTTGCTAGGACTTGACATTTGCATTCCACTCTGTTAAAGATGAAAAACATGTACTTCTAACACCACAATAAGCTTAAAAGACTGTCAGAACATTTAAACAAGCACCACTCATGTTTTGTTTAGTTATATTATCCTTTATTATTTTACAATATATTTCAAAAACTTTTACAGATGCCTTAAACTGTTCTACAAGAGCTGCAATACTGTCATAAAAGCACACCTACAGACTGAATGCACAAACAAACTGTAATACCTACTGGTATTGAACCATTAATATCCAAAGGGTGTAGTCTTTTAGTAAATAGATGTGCAGTAATGCAAATGCAAACAGATGTTAATGCAGAAAAACAAAACTCTGCATTCCTGGCTATAGAACAGAGGACTTTTCAAACACATTTGGTACTGTAACATTCTAGACAGCAATGAGTAGTATTACATATTTAAAGCAATACATGCCCCAAAAAGCCTGTATTTTCAATCTGTGCGTGTAAACCCGAATCAAAAATAAACTATATATATCTTAAAAAACATGAGACATCTAGTCTGCCACAAGCTTTTGTTTCTTTTTTTTTTTCCCTAGAATGACAATTAACCTGGTTGGGTGAACTCTGACCTGCATTATTATTATTTTATACTATCATATCCTCAGCATTTTTGTAGCATTATGATATGACAGCCTGTGATTTTTTTTTTTATTTATTCCTTGTGCATAGGCACAGGGGAATAACTCTGATGCATTCAATTTCTTTTCTGAGCCTCCAAGTGGAAAATATAATTCATATTATAGCAAATACATTACCACAAAAAAGTGTTGTATAATGAGGTTTATAACATGTTTTAAAGTTCTCAGCTGTATTTCTCTGGTGCAACAAAGCAGTGGCACAGCACTTTTCAAGCACTGTGTATTGAATCCTCTCACGCACAGTGTTTACTAACAGCTCATATATATATTATTCTCTACCTACAGAAGTTCTGCTTTTATTATCACTTCTGCTCACAGAAATTACTAAGACATCTTTGAACTTATACTGTCTGTAAGTTACAGGGCAAAGCCAATTGTTTGCATACATTTTTAAGCCAAGCTGATGTACTTTCATGGGAGTCTCATGAAAGACATTAGAAGACAACAGTAATTGCCTATCAAATTTGTTAGGGGAAAAGGAAAAAAAAGCGAGAGTTAAAGTCAAAAATTTACAAGTGTGGCACTATGGCAAGAGGCATTCTATCCTGCTTTATACTTCAAGTTTAAAGTTTTAGTTACCATTAAATATTTCCTAACAGTAAACACCATTTCTTAACCAAGTACAGTCTACATTCCTCTATTTTCTGCAGGCAGAGCTGCAATGGGCCATCACTACATTAGACCACAGCTTTTTCTGCTGGTCTTCCCAGCTAGCCTAAACAGCAGTCAGTGGTATTTATTAGTTTTTTATATATATATATATATCAGTCAGTCACACCCATCATTACAAATATGTTCTAGTTTATTTACTGTACAATGTATGTACACACATTTGTGTTTATCAATCCCTTTTTTTGTACCTTAAGCACTCCAATGGTTGGGGCAGGCTGGGAAAAAATGAAATACACATAAAAGGGTTATACATTTCAAGTCTGTAGTGATTCTAGTTTAATAGCAAAAAGGGAACACTGTGGTTGGCAAAAAAAAAGGGGAAAAAAAGTGGCAGACTATATTTTTCTCTGGAGTCAAAATCTAGAAAATTAAACAAAATAATGTTAGTCCAAAGGGATGCAGAAATAAACAGGGCATTTTATTTAAAGTACAACTAGAACTATTAAGAATTTTCTTTCACAGAGGCCCTGAGACTTGAGTTGAACAGATTCCCCCTACCATGTGTTTCACGTGAAGTCAAACAACTTAAAGCTCTATACGCACAGCATAAACATTTGGTATATAAGAGTGGACCCATTTTTAAAAAGTGATGCAATAAAATCTACAGAAAAACAAATGAAAGAACAACTTGATTGGAGGCCTCTGTCCTTTGACCCCTGCCCTATCAGGTTAAACGTCCAATAAAATGTAAAATGCAGCATACATTTGCTCAATCTAAAATTTTTGCGATGATTTATTGCAAATTGCACTTGGCAGTTCACCACACCAATGGAAAACTGGCCCCCCTGTTGGTTCATTCACACAGTCTTTTAACACCAAATACAAGTCACCAGTAGAAAGATCTTGATAAAAAGTTTGCTGCTGTGCTGAGCCAGCTTGCTGCACCTTCTGGGTGTGACCCAACACGAGACACTGCCTTGTCCTGTTCCTTAGTCGGGCTTTCGTCTTCTGGTAAATATTCAGGTAGATCTGTGTTCTGCTCTACTTCCACTGGAGTATCCTGGAACGGAACCAGCATCTAACAAAACACAACAGATTAAAATTATGTCAGATGCTGTAACTTAAAAGAATTAATCAAAGTTATAATAGACACATGTTTAGGATGACAGGCATGCATGTTGTGACACTCCTCCCCACCACCCTATACAGCAAGAATATAATTGGAACCTCCTATGCTTAGAAGATACACAAGAAAAGCTTTGGCTTAATATGAATGAAGAAGTATCAAATAAATAAAAACGCAGCCCTTCTACTGCAGTTGTGAAACTAAAGCACATCAGCAACTCCAAACAAAAAAAAAACAGGTTCATTGTGACCCTTTTCATATCATTAAGAAACAATTACAGTATTTTTGTCCTTCTTCTGAACCATAAGCTCTGTGAAACTTTTCTATGGATTCATGTCCTGACATAGGACACCCTTTATTCTCCTTGTACTGAATGTGCAACATTACCATCAGATGTTACGGGCACAGAGGTGCTGATATTAAAGACACAGCCAAGCTGTAACAGTTGGTATTTAGAAAGATATGTGTCCTACCTCCTCACCACTTTCACTTTTCACAACTTGCTGTGCCTTCATAACTTTGGTTGATGCTATTGCCGTTGCCAATGCCTACAAGCACACAGAAAAAAACCCAGAGCTCAGTGTGACAAAATGCAATTATGTGAGGATCTGGAGGGTTACTGAGCACTTACCTCTGCTTTTAAGTCTGAGCGAATTCGGACCACGCACCTTTGAACAGCCATTTGAAAAGTAAAACTAATAACACCTTTAATTTTCAACAAGGCTTCTTCACAAAGATTCCGTCGAGACTGAAAAACAAACAACAATCCCACAACTAAAGTCCTTTCATAATACACCATGTGAAAATGCTCACAATTAATTGTTAAGGTATTCCTGGTTACTCAACGACATTTTACTCAGAAAAACTTAAGACTTACATTTTAGTGCACAAATATTAGACTCTCTTGCCACACACAAAAAAAAATTGCTTACACTTTAGGAGTCGAAGAAGGATGGAATCAACTGTAAATAATTAGAGAAAAGTGCTGAAAAGCAAAGAATGTTTTTCTCTGTATGATCAGCTAAACAGTCCCCTCTGGTTAAGTTCTGATTGACTGAAGTGCTCATTGATGGGTAGTTAGTGTTTAACTTGCTATTTATCAGGCACCTTGGCTCCACACTGACTGAATGCATCAAAGCAGCTGCTGTATTTTTCAGCTGCTTCCTCTGTGGCAGCTCACAGACAACACGGCACAGCATAAGCTTAATTCTTATTTCAAAGGGAAATATTTGGTGGATAACTCACAGAATGTTATGTTTACAGCAAGTGACATTGCCTACTGTGCTGTAACATTACATTGACCTGTACTAGTTGCAACTGTTACACTACCTTAGAATGCTCTATTTTTTTCCTTTTAATATTTGCCTAAGATGGTTGCAACAAAAATAATTAAAATATACTTGGACAGACTGCTAGATCATAAGAGGATAAAAAAAGGTACACTGCATCAAAAATAAACTCACAGCCTTTACAAAGGTATAAAATAATGATTATTTCAACTTTTACTGCAAGTTTCTATGAGGTTTTAATCAGTTACTTTAAAGCACATGTAAATTAGTTATCAAATAATCACTGGTCAGTATTTGGGATAGCTGCATGCACAACAAGCAAATTAAATTCTTTTAATCTCTGCAAGAGCCAACTGAAGCAGTTTGAGGATTTTTTTTTAGCAGGTTAGCATGTATATTAATTCATTTGAGTATGTTTATGTATTAAAATAATTAACATTTTTGCATTTTACAAAAAAATAACTTTGTTAGATAGGCTACCTTTCCTACACAAAGGAAATAGTTGATGCAAAGATGACAGACTGCCTTACACGAGTGAAAGTTGAAACTACTTCTGGATGCAAGAAGCAAAACGTTCTCAGCTTTTGAGCCTAAACAAATAAATTATGTATAGCAATTCTGTGAAAGCATTTGGCTTTTTATTCTAAGATCCCAGGTAAATCACTGGCACCTCACTGTAGTCAGAAACGAGGCTTTCAGTGATCAGATAACTGGTGAATCACTTCTAAAAGACAAAACTTACCAAGATCCACACAAATTCCCTAAAAAGCTGGCAGCTCGGCAGCTGCCAGCCTTGCTGCACAGACATAGTTTGCAGAAGACATTTAACTACAGCAGGTAGCCACAAACTCCAGCAACACACAGCTAGACATCTTTCTGAATAGTACTCCTGCAGCACGGGCACAAGGTAGGACAGCCAAAGTACAGGTTATTTCCTTGCACGCCAAACCCCGACGCCCATGCCCTACCTAACAAATACCACTAAAAGGTACAGACTAGAAAACTGACTGAAGGGCATGCCACCAACTCCTGAATTACTGCCTTGTTTTTCCCTTCAAGTTTTTAGTAATTACCACCAAATTTGATAATTAGAACTTAAAATACAAACATCTGATTCCTCACTAAACAAACAACCTTTCCCCTATCTTCCTAAAACAATCAATACCACTGTTTGAGGTTTCGAAATTTGCAAGCATTTGTAGGATCTGCAATCATTCCTAATAGCAGCTTCTTGCTACAGATGTAAATGACTGAGAACATCATGTCTACAGCCCTGTGTTTGCTCACCATGTCTTTTAACGCTCAAACATGTCACATTGTTTGCTAGTTAAGTCAGGAATAAAACATTCAATGAAACTAAGCAGCTTTTGTTGCTCATATCTTTCATCATCCTCCCAGTCTCAACAACTTACTGTAACATTTAAAACAGCATTATAGGGAAGTTAACTGCTGGGTGAGCACCTGGAGTATCACTAACATTTGTACACTAAGCTATCTCAGTCACTGCACAGCCAGATTTTTCTTTAACAAAGAGCTAGGAAAACATTCTGGCCTACCTGCAGTTTTTCTCTCTGCATATGAATATCTAAATACCCTATGCCTTTTCACAATAAACCTACCTCAGTATTGAAAAGAGAAAACTCCACAAATCTTGCTAAGTTTCACTTGTTAAAGAACACAAAGAAACACTTTTAAGATAGATATTTTGCCTGTAGTCTGATTCTAAACTCACAAAGTAGAAGTGAATGAAATTTGTTGCTTGAACAAACCAACCAAACCAACTTCAAGCTTACAAACAACAACTGATTGGATTGAATCAAAAAGACTTCACAGAGTACAAAAGCCAATGGTGTTGACAAAGCACTGCCTTTCTAGACAGAGCAAGTGCTGGAAGGACAAAACTGTAAAAAATATTTACTTTGCATAAAGTGAGCTAGAGCAGCATGTTATTTCTACAGGAATTAACTGTGGTCTTATGGAAACAGTACAGTGGGGATGCTGTTGATAAAGTGGGCCCGTGGACACGCTTACTTGGCAAAATGTAAAGCAACAAAGCTAAGGATCAGGTTTGATCATTTAAAGTGGGGACAAAACTGAAAGATACAGAGTCCGGAGGGCACTTGCGGATAACGTGCTTAAGCAGCCTACATGCTGTTTGGCAGCCGTAAAAAGGCAAACGTGGCCCTGGGGTGTCATCTACAGGGGTATGGGAGAGAAATCCGTACAAGTTATTCTGACATTACATAAAGACTCAGTGAGACCTCATTAACTCAAATGCCATTCTGGTCACTACAGTAGAAAATATCTCACAGACAATGAAAAGATGCAGCAAAACCAACCCAAAGACAATACAGCATTTCGAAATTAACAGTAATTAAAAGAGCCCCACAGTGTCCTAAATCTCTCATAACTAAAAGGAAACTTTTTTTAGATTAACATACTGACACAACCATGAGATACATCTAAGTGATGCTGAAGGCACCCTCTTTATTCAACTCTTTCTTGAAAAAGGAAAAAAAATCAGGAGAGGTGGAAACAGAATGGTTTTTGAGAGTAATGAAAAAGCTATCAAGAAAACTGCACTGTCTTCTTTAGATATTCTGAGCAAGCACAATTTATGCAAGATTTCATACATATCTCGTGATTCAAGATATGATCCACAGAAATTGCAGACAACTGACGATGCCACACAAGTAGCCCAAGTACGTTATTTCGGTGGGCAAAACACATCTCAGCACAGCATATGCCTTATTACATTAGCTCTGCAAGGCTTCCTTACCGAATCATCAAGGCCATCTATATGCAAAACCACCGTCTTGGCGCGCTTATTCGTGCTGCCGAGGAAAAACTGTGCTTTCCGGCGACGGTAATTCATCTCATTCACATTGTCCACGTCTGACATGTTGGAAGACTGAAGGATATCATAGACTTCAGAAGCTAAAAGTTTAGTCTCTCCTGGTGTAGTGGTCCTTAAAACAAAGATAACAATGGATTAAGATTTGTAACTATTTGTGTTTACATTAGAACTCCATGGAGCTGTTGGTTACATCCTTCCAACTGGAATACTCCACATGCTACAGACAAGATACAGCAAAAAAAGTTAAGAGGGGAGAGCAGAAATCATGTAAAACTATTCTTTCCTGTGCTCCAATTTTTATGTTGATCTGCTAATTCCAAGACCATTATAAACAAGTCTGTTCTCAAACAACATGAATACTGTTCACATCAGTTTGACAACAACAAACTAAACATGGCCTTAGGCGGTCAGTGCACTGTGGGTATTTTGTGTTATTGGGGGTTTTTTTCAACCAAAAATTCACCAATTGTGTTGTAACACATTTTGTTTCCCACTTTCTTTGCTACACAATAAAAATAATTGTTCTGTAGAACTGTAATCTTTCCAAATGTTTTCCTGTCCAAATTTACTGAGCATCAACAACACAGCAGAAACACAAGTTTGCTTGAAGAATCCAGAGGTTATTTCTGAGTAGACTAAAATTTATGGTATGAACTATGATAGCACCTTTTCTAGATAGAAAAAAATATAGATAATAGACTGAACATATATTAAACTCTTATGATTAATTAAAAGTAATTTTAACAAGGTACTAATATAAATCTGTTGTCCAAATTCAGCCCTGTTTTAATTATGCCAGTGATTTAAAATGTTGTGCAGAAACAAAATTATTACCGCATCAACTTGCAATTAATCTCAAAATGCTGAATGACAGCTTTGCTGCTTTGTTTAGCAAACACTAAGTAAGTAACAAGTACCTTTAGATTTATTTTTTTTCCATTTGACTTTCTTAATTACCAGGCATTAAACACGTTTTCCATCCTACCATATGGACAAGAGAGAACACTGAAACAAGCTTGTTAAGAGTTCTTGGCTTGTGGGGGTCTCAGCTAGCCTTTTTTTTTTCCCCATCTCTGCACCTTGTTTTGAACAGCACCCACTTGAAGAAGAAAATGTGAGTTCTCTTGATAATTCAGTACATTAGCAGCATTCAAAGGAGAAAAAAAGAAAAAAAAATAACAAAAAAGTGGCAGTAAGGAAAACAACCAAGACCTAAAAAAAGGAAAGCATTTCAGCAAATGTTCTGCTTTCCTACACTGGAAAAAATGCTTATGTTAATTCACAAAAAACAAGTGTTGAGGACTCACAAATATTTCAACTTCATCCCTCCATAATTTATTAGACAAAGTAATGGAACAGATGATAAAGCCATGCAAGCTCATGTCTTGAGGTAGCAATAAACTAACTTCTCCAAAAGTGACATCAAGATACTAAGTAATTAACCCAACTGTTAGTTTTGGAAAATTTTTTCAACAACAATACTGTCCGTATCAAGTGATTTACAATAGAGGACTTCAATTTTTTTTGTAAGTTTAAATTCAGCTCACTAGACACACTATTGAAAATGTCACTATCCACCTACAGCACTCAGTGTGCT
>JAOXXN010000395.1:117509516-117523544 GCA_026770055.1 Myrmophylax atrothorax
ACCTTCAACTAGACCAGGTTGTTCAGAGCCCCATCCAGCCTGGTTTTAAACACCTCCATGGATGGGACATCCACAACTTCCCTGGGCAAACTGTTCCACCTAAGCTTAAGCAAGATCCTACTATACACAAATATCAAGGAAAAGCTGTTTGAGATTATTACAATAACAATTTAGAAACTTTTAATACAAAACTTAATAACCCAATAGTTTACTGGTTCAAACATGACATTGATTTTAGGAAAACACTGCTTCCAGTTTTCTTCCTCAAAATATATAATTTGTTTGCTGTTCTTCACAGTGCAATAATTGTATTCAGTAAATATAGTATAAAGCCAAAAATGAGATCACACAGGCATACCAAAGTAATATTTTAATCTCAAGTAATTTCACAATATAGATCAAAATGTCCATGCATACAAGGGAGTTTACATTTTTAATCTCTTAACCAAATCTGATGTAGTTCAAGAGTGCTCTATTTGTAATCTAGGGACCAATCTCAGCCTTGTGTCAATGGATATTTTTCCCCAGGGTTGCTCAGAAATAAGAGATTCAAAGACAGGTAATTCTCAACTTCTAGCTTTAGAATTGGGCATCACTTTCAACTCAGTGTTGACCTGTGGAGTGGTCCTGTGCAGGGCCAGAGCTGAACTCAATGGGCCTTGTGTGTACCTTCCAACTCAGGATAGTCTCTGATTCTCAGGATACATGGAGAAGAGTTACAGCTTATCTCCTGCAAAAGGCTGAGAAGCCTCTGTGAGAAGAGAACAACCAGAGGTAGACTCTTCTTTCCACCACAGAACTCCTCCCCAGAACTTTGTTAGGATCCAGGCAAGAAAAATTATATACATGAACAGTACATTTGCAGTACGTCACTTATGTAAAAGACACTTTCACATACAAACAGTCTGCACTATGTGTATTTTCAGTAGCCATGGCCCTATAAGTCAGGGGGTATGACATACAGCCTTACAGCTCATGGAGAAAGGCTGTTGTTGTACAGCCAAACAGAAAAGGTGCACATGCATTGTATGGTTTGTCACTATGTTCTTGCTCACAAGTATTTGGGAGACTAACACACAGAAAAGAGCAGGTCTGTAAAAGAGGAAAAAAAAGCTAACAGTGGTGAAGGAAATATTAACACACAAAACTAAGGAAAGAGATCTCACCCTTTCAATGTCAATTCAGGTACGATTTCCTGTATTGACAGCTCAAGGATTTTACACAGTAACCGAAAGTAGAACCTTAAAGAACTGACTTTTACAAAGATTCCACTACACAACACAATCTAACAAATATGAAGAGTTTGAAGAAGAAGAAGGCCTTCATTATCCAAGTTAAGGCTCCAGTAATTGGCAAGACCTCAGCTGAATCCCATCCTAAATAACATACTCAAAGTAAAAACAACTCTCAGATTTAACTTAAGTCTTTCACAGAAAAATCATAAATCAGTGAATGCAACAAAGGACCAAATTTTTCCTTCGAAATATTAGTATGAGACTCCTTTAGCAGAATGACCTAAGCACCCTTCCAAAGCCTTAGGAAACTTACAATTACACAGAAACATGTATTTGCACTTGATCCCAATCCTTTTCATACATGCAAGAGTGCCCTCAATGGCAGAGCAGTCTACAACTTCCTCAGGAGGGGAAGAGGAGGGACAGACACTCATCTTTTCTCTGTCACAGGACCCAAGGGAACGGTCTGAAGTTGTGTCAGGGCAGGTTTAGGTTGGATATTAGAAAAAGGTTCTTCACCCAGAGGGTGGCTGAGTGCTGGAACAGGCTCCCCAGGGAAGTGGACACAGCACCAAGCCTGACAGAGATCAAAAAGCATTTGGATGATGCTCCTGGGCACATGGTGTGACTCTTGGAGATGCTCCTGTGCAGGGCTAAGGGCTGGACCCAGTGATCCTTGTGGGTCCCTTCCAACTCAGCATATCCTGTGATTCTGCTGTACTTTTCCCTAGGATCCTAAATAGTGATATTGGCAACCATTATTTATTTCTATAATGAACCTCACTCACTGCAATAAATGTAGTATCCCGTAAGATTCAAAAAGCACAAGTACGAATTTCATGGATTGGCATGGATTCCATCTAAATACATTGTTGGGGCATGCATGTGAATTAGAACCATTAAAGCATACACATGGTAGAGATTTATCACTTAATGATCATTAATAAATGGCTAACAAATGGATATTCAGATCAACTATGCATTAAGACCATTGATGTATTTGTTTGCAGGTGACCAATGTCTTTGGAGCCCATTCTTCCTATACTTAAAGACAAAGTTTATCTCTAGCAACAATTAAAGGAAGCAGTCAGCTGCAAAGAGTTTGCTACATTCTGTAAGAGGAGAGATGGGAAATAACTAAACCTTGATTTTAGAAGTGAGACACAGTGATTGACATAGTTTTGATGAAAATGTTGAGCATGAATGACAAGCCTAAAGAAAGAGCATGGTATTAGAGGAAAAGCAATCTGTTTCAAGACAGTTATCTGATCTAGCTGTTTTTCTGGCTGTTCTACTCCAGTGCCAGGGCAAGATTCTTTGTTACCTCCAAGAATGTTGCTCTGTCTTGTGAGCTTTTAGTCCATCCCATGCTACAGTGGGATCACTCACAAGCACGACTGCTCCCTTGACTCATTCCAGGCAATGGGCACATTACTTGAAAACAACTTGAAGAGCAACACTACTACAGTGCACCCCTTCTCAGAGTCCCAGTGCAGTGCTATTACCATGACACCCTTTACAGTACACCTCAATTCCCTCTAGCTCCAAAACACAGCCAAGACCAGATAATATCACAGAGCAGCTGACAAAAAAGATCATCACCTGTTTTGTTAAAAGAAACAAGTCACAACCTTAAAGCATCCAGGCAGCAGGATCCTTCTGTTGGCCAACAGCAGTGAGTAGCAACAAGAAAAACAATTCGCACATGTAGGACAGGAAAAACAAGAGAACCTGTGGGACTGGGTAAGCAGCACTACGGAACTCCAAATCTCAAGACCAAGCAGGTGGACTGCTCAGTGAACCCATGTACTGCCTGAGTGCAGGTGTCACATGTGACTGCAGTCCAGTGGCATCAACAAGGTGCTCCAAGGCTGTCACCCCATGGGAACAAGGCAAGGTCAGACAGGTTTTCCCTGAATGCTCTCTAGAACTGCAAGATGTCTGGCACTTGAAAAGTCTTCCAGACTCTACTTACACTACTGGCTGTTACTATTTGACCTGGAGACACTAAACTAAAAAGTCTGTAATGGAATGAGGAAACCTGATGTCATAAGGTTGATTTTATACTAAACAAGATATACCTCACTGAAATGAGAAGATAGGAGTCCCAGTGCCACTGGGAATTTCCACCATACGCCTACTGACCCTGAAAATGTACAGAAACCCCATGTAAATGCTGGGATGATCTGAAGACTGCTGGGGGAAAAAAGCCCCTAATATTAAATATGAGTAAAATCACAGTACAATCCCATTAACTGCTGCAAAATCAGTGACTGTGATACAATTTTAAACATTTAGCAAATCGAGTAATTACCATACTTGGAACATTTTCCTGATTCATTCTATTATTCTCTGATCACAAGAAGAGAAGGAACTTTCAAAAACAAGATAACAAATTTAAACATAAGCCATATGCTTAATCCAGCTATTAATCCAATTTTGTTTACGTCTTGCTGTTTATACACTAAATGGAAAATCAGCTTTTAATCTTCCACAGCTTGGTATCTACCACATGGATGTACTCTCCATCTACAAAAAAACCCCAAACAATCAAAACCCCCAAACAAACGATCAGGGCCTGTTATTCAACTAAACTCTAAAAGCTTCATAGTAGCATTTGCTAGACAAGAGTCTGCATAACAGACACAAACTCCACACTGCATTTCACAGTAGCTAATCCCAACATCTTGCCTGCTAACAAACAGTAATAATTTCATGGATTTATAGGGCAAACCCCATGTTTATTATATGGTTTCAACAAATTGCATCAGGATTAAAAAAATCTGAAGGGTGACAACTGCCTTTGGTCCTTTACAGTGAAAGACTCAGAATGCCAGCATTAAAAAGCCAAGTCTTCCCAGTGACAGCAGCCATACAGGAGTATCAATCGTGTTACACGTAGGGTTGGTACTGAAGCATTTTACGAACATCTTGAAGGAAGCCAAATACCACTTTCTTATGTTATCAGAATGCTAACAGCATGAAGTATATAATACAACAAGAGATGATTATACTATATAATTATCTGGAAAATGCACTTATACCCTAAAAAAGCCCACTATTAATTTTGAGATGTAAGCTTCCTCTGATTATTCCCTGAAATTTACTGAAAAAAGTTAAAACCCCCTCCCCAAACAAAAAAACCCAACCAACCAAACAAAAGTTTGCAAACTTACAGAAAAAGGCTTCCCTAAACAAAACATTGATGAATAATAAGAATTAAGCCACAGCACCAACGTGTCCCAGAGAAAAAACTGCATGTTTAATCTATGTAGGTAAGCTTTGTATTTGACCCATTTGCCAACATAGTTAATATCTGTTCAGCAGAGACTTGAAGTAGCTAACTATTTCAGCATCTTCTTTTCCTACTACTGAGCTACCTATTTATTAGCAAGGGACTTGGTTTTGGGGGTTTGTTTGGTGTGGGGTTTTTTTTGTTTTTTTTTTTTAAGCAAGCCAGTATTAGTGGCTTCACTTCTACCCAAAGGCACTGCAGTCATGCAAAGTAATTTGAAGCACATGCCAAGGTTTACAAAACAATGTTCTGGGAACTCGGTGAGGTACTGTACAAATACAGAATGTGCTAACAATTTTAACTTGTTCCAGGTTACTAGATACGACTTTCTACATGCCATATTCAATGGAAATCTTGCTGAAAGACATTGTAGCAGGTACCGCAAAACAGCAAAGTATCAAAAGACATTCCTGGGCAGAAATAATTCAGAATAACATATTCACTTTGCACTAGTTATTCCAAAGTAAAATTCACTTTTGTCTGAAATAACAGCTCAATTCAGAGACTGTTAATGAAGACTGTTTCATCATTAATATTTTTAGGCACTTCCCTTTTTTGCCTCATACACATGAGGAACTATGTAGCTTCTAATCACACCATGTTTATCAATCAAGCAGCACTCAGAAAATCAAAAATAGAAATAAAGGGGTAATCCAGACACTTATGGCTTATTAGAAAGAGAATCTGCAATTCTTTTGGGATGGTTACCATGAAAGTCAAAAACCAGGGACAAACATCATCTGTGGGCAAGATCACTGTAAATCAAATGCAGACATACGACACTGGCAAAGAAAGATGAGAAACTTGACAATGTTATGTATCAACTCCCTTTTAATAAATAAATTACTCCAGCCACCAGTACAGTCAATCCACACCTGCACTAGTACTAAATACTTCACAACACAACTGGCTACTTTTACTTCGATGCTTCTTAAGCCTTCCTTGCTCTTAATTTTTGTAAATTGTCAGCAAAAGTCAGCATATGGAAGAACTAACCTCTGCACTTTTCCTGTAAGCCCAGTAGTAACCAGTGAAGGTCACTGTATTCCTAAAATGCACTTAACACCAGCTGATGATGACGTTTATCGAGTGTTAAAGGCATCCTGTGTTGCCATTACTAATCCTGGCTCTTCTGCCAATCCACTCAAACCTCTCCCCTTCACCTCAGCACAGAATTCCACCACAAAAAGAAAAGACAGCTGGTTTTTGGCACACTGTGTCAGACAGATCTTGAGGCACTAAGGTCAGCATTATAGTATTTTTTCCTACCCTACAGTCAGCAGTTATTTTTATTCTATTAACATATCACAACATTGTCTCTCACTCTGTAAACCACTTCATTTTTTACAATGATTTCTGAGTTCCATATTTGTTTCAATATGTCTGCAGAAAAAATAGGAAGTAAAAACACCTTAAGCTTTCTACAATACTCAACTTTCTACTCCTGCCAATTCCTAAATAAAGAAGGCACTGGTTAAGACACTGAGCACAAAAGACTTTCAAATACATGTTTTTCTCTTGAAGTTATTTTATACTTAACATTTTTTCAAGGTTTCCAAGTTGTTGGCTTTTTTTAATTCTGCACTAGTCATCACAATGTTTCTTGCCTGCAATGAAAAGCAATTAGTTAATCTTTAACTTCCCAACCTATTTTCCCCCCATTTAAACAGATAGCACTCAAAGCAATTACGACTGTAGCGTGCTCTCTGTCAGAAAAGCAACAGCAGAACAAGGCCTATTCACCCAGTAACAGGTACTGAAAATACTTTTCCAGGTTTAGGAACCTATAAATTTGGTAATGTGACTTTTCAATATTGTACATAAATCACCACTGTAGAACTCAGGCACTTCAATGGTTAGGTAGCTACTTGCACTGCCTGTTGTCATACTCCTAAGGCACTCATTGTAAACCAGCCCAGGCTACCATTGTGAAGAACTTGCAGGTGCTCTCTAAATCTTACACTACACAAAAACACTGCAATAGTGACTACTTTGTTACCTCACTATTTGTCAACTAGTTTAGTTGAAAATTGCAAAATGCCAAGAAAATGAAATAGTTATACCAAAGAAAAAGGACAAGAGAAACTTGTAATGCAAGCACTGCAGTATCAGAGAAAGCTTTGCATTAACTGCAAGGGCTGCAGAGAAAGCTGGAACAAAAGTTCTGCTGTTCCATGGAGTGTGCAAATGCCTTGAAGTAGCACACTAAAAGCTGGTCTACACTGAATTAGTATGGTACTGAACTGGTATACTAAAAAGTCTGTGGGTGCAAAGTGCCCAGACTAAATTGATACAGACGACAGATGATGGAAAGCAACACAATCATCAGTCCTGATACAGATGCCAGACACCAACTGAAAAGTTGTAAGGTAAAAGTAGTACCTTGGAGAGCAAAAAGTGAAACTAAACTGTATTTCTGACTGCAGTCAAAACATTGTAATAGGAATTACACACACACGACACAAAGAAAAAATACAAATACACAAAATCCAAAACTGGAGATTAACAAACGTACATGTTGAGATCAAAAACAATAGTGACCATATAGAGCTCACTAAGCAAGCAAGCTGCATGCCAGTAGAAATGATGACTGTGTAATGTCTCTTTGACTACAGAAAGGTCCCAAGATACACAAAAAAACCCCAAAAAACCCAACTCCTTCCCCCCAGACATCAAAAGTACATCTGGCAGAGCACAGAGCAGATCCTTCCATTTGGTCAGGATTTCGTATTTTTTCAGTGACCAATTCTACACACACAAACAAACCCAGTAAGCTCATCCTAATTTATACCTCTCATAATAAACCTTTAGAACAGTTATTTACAAGACTGCTAATTTCTATTAACACCTGCAAAATATAAGCCCACAGTAGTATTTTAACATGTAAATCACCAGTTACATTTGAATTGCAGACAAACCAGTCTAGGACTAGTTTTGCAAATGACATCCATCTTTCCAAGCCTTTAAGCCTTATTTTCTTACCTCACAACAACCACAAGATTCTCCCAGAAAGCCAATTACACCACGACTAAAGTCTATGTTAGCACCAATACTGTAACACGAGGATTCTACACCGTTTCATTAGTTAATGCTTTTTGTGTTTTATTTGTTAGTACCACTTGTCCCCATGCCTGCACCCCTGTGTGGAGACCATGCCTGCCTACATTGTTCACAACACTAAAATATACTACAGGATATATACAAAATACAAATAACATCCCCAAAAAATAAATCTTGAAACATGTTAAAACCAACTGCTGAACCATGATTAAATCTGAATTCTTGCTAGTTTGCCATGACCCACAAAGAAAAAGAGCAAGAACTTCTACTGCGTAAATGCCTAACCTTGGTAACCCACAACAGTGAACCCTCCACTCCTTCCTAGACAGAACCTTTTCCAAATACCAGGAAACTGTTCAGCAGACACGAGGAGCTTTCAGTCACACAGAATAAATAATATGGTATATTAAAGAGGACATAATGATGTCTCCCATGTTTCCTAATCATAAGTTTGTAAACAAGGAGCTTTGGAAAGTTAACTGGAAAGAAAGGTCAACTGGGAAAGGTAACATAGAACAGACAGAGATGTGTGTATTATTCTTGTTCCAGATGACAGACACACTGAAATTTGTAAATACTTTCTAAAACCAAAGTTCTTGGAACCTCTTACTCATATGAATACATAAGACCTAGGATAACTAGGATAACTAGCGGATAACTATATTTTTCTCCAAAAACACAACTTCTCAGTGCAGAATCACAAATATGGTAGAATCCAAAAATAATCATGCAACAGAATCATGCTTCCCATTACCCAATCTCAACTGTTTCTAAACCTTGGTGTGTTAAGAAGAACCCACATACCAAGCATTACATGACTAAGTGATTCACATGTAGAAAAATAAAATCTCTACAGTTCATAAAAAGCTATTTCCTTCTCCTTCGAAGATGAGAATTCAGTATTCCAATTAATAGGATAAATGTATTAAATGTGAAAAGTTCACAGAATTTTTTTTAGTTTCTCACAAAGTATTATCTTGAAGTTAGTTATAAGGCAACAGCCCTTTCATCATCAGCTATCTCTTTAAATACATAGTTTGCTTGCTTGCTAGTTAATATATGGCCTGTGCCCTGTTTTTCCCCAACCAAACCTCCTTTCTAACAAAGGAGAAAAAGTAGTATGTCACAGAACAAAAAAAAAATTACAAAACTATTGTGATGCTACATCCCCACTATTTAAATTTCAGCCAACACTACATGAAACACTAGGCTTTTGCCTTTTTTTTGTTGGACATCATAAATTTAAACTTTGCTGGTTTGAACAAATAATTAAATTTTCAAAGAGTGCAGGTAATTAAGACTACCGAAAATTAAAATTGAGTAAGAAGTCAGCAATTACAGACTGCATGTACTTTACCAGATCTGCAAGGGACTCTAATTAAACACATATTAATTGCCCTAATCTTCTTAGGCAAGTAATAAATTGGAAGACCTGATTAATGCACTGGATTTAGTTCAGCTTGTTAAATCTGACACTCTGGCAAAGGAAGACTATCTTGAAAAGCTCTTTTAGACAAGTAATTGGAATTTTACTCTCAGTAATTTGCTGTTTCATCGTAAGAGCTACTCAGTATATTGACTCTTCATCAGTGTTTTTTTGAAATACATACTAGTTATATTGACACAGTACCATTATGCTGCTCATAAAGATTATGAAAAGCTACGAACTTTGACCTTTACTGTCCATCAAAAGCCACTTTCACTCTGAACACAAATTAGTCTGTTTCCTTGTAGGCTATAAATCCTAATTAATTTTAAATCTAGAAGCTGCTAATAACATTTTAGAAAGTCCATACGGACACATTAAGTCCTCTATACAATCCATAAAGCCAGTAACTAAACCAGTTTTCCATATTAAACTACTGCTGATGATGCTGGAATGCAATGAAACACCATTATTCAAAGAGCTTCATTATTTTCTCTCCTTCTTATCTATTTACATTAACAGTTCTGCACATACACTTACTGGTATTCAATCATCTGATAAAGGAGCAAAACATTTTTGTGATAGCCATAAAGAAGTACCAGCCATTAACAAAACAAATGGAGAAGTTTGGAAACCTGCAGGTGGGGATTTTACAAGTCTGATTTTTCTCGAACACAGTTGCTTACTCCTATATCATAACATCAAAAAATGCATATAGTTTCACTTAAAAATAAACAGATGTAGATTAACAAAAGAAAAAAAATCTCCCCGATAAGGGAAAAAGCAACAAATATAGAATAGGACATAAAAAAATGTTACATTTGAAAAATGTTTTGAAGTATTCCATGAAACTTGAACAGCTTTTCATATGTCCTAGAAAATGTGAAAGTGTAAAAAGTCTTCATATGAAATATCTCAGAAAGTCATGTGTGTTCTAAATCAAGTTCAGTCTGAAAAAAAAATCCTTAATATGTAAAACTATCTCTCCGCCTTCAACTTGTTATTCTGTCCTCCTCAGATTCATAACTTCTCCTCTAGAACCTATAACCTCCAGCATCTACATTTAAAATCTGTTACTCTTCTGTTAGCACAAAGCAGTGTTCATACATCTCAGAAACAAGTCACAGTGAACCTAAAGCCTATCATTCGTTCCTCAGGTGAAGTGTAGTATCACCTAGGGAGTCAGTCAGACACTCATTTTAAGCAGCAACATCATGATTCTCACCACTGAGCTATAATACCTACTATAAGCAAATACAAAAAAGCTGATCAGATAACATTAAAGGACTGGTAAGACTTCAAAGGACACATGAAGGTACCTCAAAGAACTACTGTAGAACTTGGATGTCTCAAATATTTCCCACCCATTCTCCATCATGCAGTACAATTTATTGCTCATCATTCAGGTTCCCAGCAAGGGAAGGACATTGACTTGTTGGAGTGGGTCCAGAGGAACACATCAAGGTGATGAGAGGGATGGAATACCTCTCCTATGAGGAAAAGCTGAGAGCATTGGGTTTATTCAGCCTGGAAAAGAAAGGGATTTGGGATGACCTAACTGCAACCTTCCAGTACCTAAAGGGTGCTGCCAAGAAAGATGGAGAAAGACAATTTACAAGAGCATGCAGTGACAGGACAAGGAGGAATGGCTTCAAACTGAAAGAGAGCAGGTTTAGACAACGTATTAGGAAAAAATTCTTTACTGTGAGGGCAGTGAGGCTCTGGAACAGGTTGCCCAGAGAAGCTGTGTGTGCTCCATCCCTGCAAGTGTTCAAGGCCAGGCTGGATGGGGCTGTGAGCAGCCTGATCTAGTGGACATTGTCCCTGCCCAAAGCAGGGGTGTTAGAACTAGATGATTTTTAAGATCCCTTCCAACCCAGGCCATTCCATGACTGGATTAGCAGGTGGCACTCAATTTCAACTCTCATCCTCAGTAATCCTATGAAGGAAACAGTACTTTATGTTCCTGATTATGAGGTTAAGTAAGTGCTATATTCTTTTTCCACTGGCTGTCTACTACTTGCAACAAAGGGATTCGGGCCTGTGCATGAGGCTCCCATGTACTACTACAAGAAATCACCAGCAGCAAACCAATTCCACTCCTTTCCAGTTGATGGCATTGACCATTTAAAGATGTTAGACTTGTTAGCTGTAGGTAGGTTATGAAAAGAAATTCCACACCTGAATTTCAGGCCTCTAATACAAAGGCCTTCAAAGGCTTATAAAGAGACATAATAAAAAAAGCCCTCAAATTTCAAGACTTGTGTAACTGAAAGCAAAAGAGAAGTGGAATTTTAAACTAAGTCAACTTCCTAGCACAGTGTCATTTAGTGCTGCTGATCAGCTTAAGCCTGAAATATGACAACCACTCAGTTTGTGAGTTGCCTCTGTGCACACGAGCTCCATTTCCTTGCTCAGGAAGACACAGCACAGCTTCAGCAGCAGCAGAACACAGTTTGTCATAATTCAATCCGGGATAGGGAAAGCCACTGAATATTATTTAGTTAAGTGAGAAAATACAAATGGACAGTGAGCATTACAGAATCCTTGATGAAAAGGAAATATTCAGACTCAGGATGGGCTTCACCTGTCAAGAAAAAAAAGCCAGTGACTGCAACTTTTGGTCCAGAAGATGCTGGGTTCTGTCTCGCTTGAGAGAACCAAGCAATAACTGGACAGGCAGAATTCCGTCAGAAATTGGTTTCTTTTTTGGACAGTTTGTTTGCATTTTTGTAACACATCATCCAAAAAAAACCCCCATATTCCAAATTAAATTCTGGAAATACTAAAAATCTTTTAGATAGAGCAATGAGCTAAATACACAGATTCTGGAAGCACAAGGGAGCACACAACATGAAGTCATTATGACCAAAACATTGATCAGTGTTCATTTTCAGTTCAACAGACAATGTATCTTCTGGTAAATTGAAAGCATGTTAAAGGCTAAAGTGTACATTTTCTAAAGCCAATCAAAGACTGTAGAGATCTTGTTTCTCCTCTGCAGACTTTCTAACAAGAAAACCCACAACGCCAAACCATTGGTTTTTTGAGACAAAAATAGTTTTGCATCCATCTTCTTGACACTTTTCAACCATCTTTCTCCATATTTATGCAGGCAATAGAAAACTTAACTTCAGCATTTCCTGTCAACATTAAAACCTAAAATCCTGACAAGCACATGACAAAGACTTGTGTTTGAAGATGCTGTGTATTTAAATTTTCATGATATCACACTTTCCAAATGTTACAAGCATAAAAATCAAACGTATGTTCTTACTCTTGCCAAGGAGCTTGCTAGAAAAAAAAAGAAACACCTACGAGATTTCCAGTTTTTATTGACTTATGTATCCTTTCCTACACATTTCTGAACTTCATATTCTTTTGGCCCTTGAAATTGAAACCTAGGAAAAAAAATGTTGAAGAGATTTCCATAAAATTCTTCAATTTGGTTTCCCAAGTAGTATTTGTAAGCTGCAGAGACTGATAATAAACTACCACTCCCCTCTCAAGAACCTCTTCAGGATGTCTCTGCACTCTAAATAGATGTGCAATCTATACTAAAAGTTCTTCTGAAATACATGCTTCTGTTATTACCTAAACGTTTCAGGTCTCACTGTTATTCCAAAAGGAGAAAGCAAAGACTTCTCTACATTTTACCTTAATTATGCTTGTCCTTAAAAAAGGTGAATATTTAAAACTTAATTTGATTTTTCCCCCCATACATCATATTAAGACATCTGTAATTCTAAAAAGTCATAATTATTACATTATTTAAACAAATTTGGCAAACCTCCTGAATTTTAGTAATTTCAGTCATTGTTCTTTTCAATTTTTAATTTTAATTTTTAAAAAATTCCCTGTGTTTTGGGTAACTAGTGGTTAATAATATCATACTTAGGCATAATTCACAATTCCATGCCAATACATAATTTTCTTAGTTTCAGCAGATTTAATGAAGTAAAGTAAGGCTAACAGCTGTAATATTTGCCTAGATTACAAGACTGTACAGACTAGAATTTTCCTTCCAGTTCTTCAGGTTCACACATACAGATAGATAGATAAATAGTATCAGACAGAGACAGAACAATAATCCAGCAATATACAACAATAATCTTGAATCTCGGGCTGCATCAAAAGGAGTGTAGACAGCAGGTCAAAAGAGATGATTTTCCCCCTCTATTCTGCTCTTGTGAGACCCTACATGGAATATCCCACACAGTTCTGGTGTTCCCAGCACAAGAAGGACACGGAATTCTTGAAGCAAATCCAGAGGAGGGCCATGAAGTTGGCAAGAGGACTAGAGCATGAAGACAGGCTGAAAACGTTGGGTCTGTTCAGCCTGGATATGAGAAGGGTACATGGGGACCTCATAGCGACCTCCCAGTATCTGAAGGGGACCTACAGGGAGGCTGGAGGAGGATTGTTCATCAGGATACAAATTGAAAGAGAGGAAATTTAGGTTAGATCAGGAAGAAATTCTTTACTGTGAGGGTGGTTAGCCACTGGAACAGGCCCAGGGAGGCTGTAGATGCCCCCCGAACCCTGGCAGTGTTCAAACCCAGCTGACACCTTGTACAAAGATACCAGAGACTACTACAAACCATATTAGCTTCTACTCCACCTGTAAGATGTTCCATATTGCTGCAGGTACATTACCTTCAAAAATACACTGAAACAAATTCCTTTCCCAAAGGTGGGATTCAAAGCAGAAATGTGGGAAACACCAAACAATTTCATTAACAATTAAATTCACTACTGCAAGACACTCTTAGACAATGATGAGAAGGATTGTAAGACAACCTAAAGGGAAGGGACAAAATTAGTTATGTGTAACAAGGCGAAGAAACCTGTTGTTTGCCAAATGACTTGCAAATTAAAATTTTTTGTAGCCTCTGGTTTGCTACTTTGAAATGTGTATGTCCAGACTTCCAGAACGAAGATTTGGGCAGGGCTCTCCCCACGTGGGTGTGCCCTTCCAGCCTGCGCAGGGGATGTTTTAGGTGAGGCACAGC
>JAOXXN010000395.1:117532400-117559786 GCA_026770055.1 Myrmophylax atrothorax
TTGCCTTGCCTTGCCTTGCCTTGCCTTGCCTTGCCTTGCCTTGCCTTGCCTTGCCTTGCCCACTCCCCACAGAGAGGCTCAGGAGGCCCCGCCCTTATTGGCGTGTTTCCGGTCACGTGACCGAGCGCGCCCCGCCCCCTGCCGGCTCGGCGCCTGCCGGGTATTCCCCCGTCGCGGCGCAGCGCGCGCCATGTCCCGCCTCCCGCGGGCACGGGCGCTGCTGCCATTGGCTGGGGTTGTGCCGAGCCGGCCGCGGATTGGCTGCCGGGGGACGGCTCGCGAGCGGCCGCGCGAGCAGCGGGCGAGGCGGTGGCGGCGGCGGGTGAGGCGCGGTGCGGCGCGCGCGGCCCGCGGGATCCCCTTTCCCGGGAAGCCGCTCCTGGCGCAGCCGATCCCGGGCGGCGGGCGCTGCGGGGGAGGCACGGGCGGCAGCGGCGCTGCTCGGCTGGCGGTAGGTACAGGCCACTGTCCCCGGGCAGGGCCGTCCCGCCGACAGCGTGTCGGCGCCGGGACTCGCCCCTGGCAGGGCAGGGCAGGGCAGGGCAGGTGCCGGGCCGTGGGAGCGGCTCGGGGTGCCGCGGTCGAAGCTGTCTTGGCTACAGGCGAATTGCTGTGCCAGGAGTGACAGGTCGCGAAAAGCAGCGTAAATAAAAGATAATCTGGGGGACTTAGAAAGAGGCTTTTAAGGAGGTTTTAAAATACAGAGTTGGCGTATAGAGAGAAAATGAGCCTTAAGGGGGCTGGTGCTTTTACTTGCCTTTTCTGTAAATATAAACTGCTTGCTCTGTGCTCCTTTAGTGGTATTTACGCCGTGTTCAGGTTTTTCTGCAGTGGTCATAAATAAGTAACTTGCTAGGTGCTTGTTTTCGTTTTGTTTATCAAGCTGTTGAAATTCCAAATACTGAGTGTGAGTAGAATCTGAGTGCTGAAATCACCCGTAGTGCATTGATCTCTGCCTGCCAGCGTCAGCAGGGCTGCATTAACTGTGTTTACCTGCTGTCCTCAGGTAGCCGTAGGGCTCTGCAGCTCCTGTGAGGGCAAGACTTACAAAAGGAATTGTGTCTTCTGATCTCCACTCGTTTTACCTAGGTCATAGAGAAAAAAGGAGGCAGCTGAGTTATCTGCACATCATCTCTAAAAGTTCTGGATAGTTTTTGCTGAATCCAAATAACTTGCATCATAGAGGCCAGTGGCTAAAATATGATTGCTGTGTGAAGGAACTCAACATTGTTACAAAGAGAGATTTCTGGGGGGAAAATTGGGCATTTAAAATGCTTTTTTTCAGACAAACACACTCTTTTCTTAAAAAGATTTGCATGGTGTTATTTCTCAAAGCTTTAGCAGAAAGACTGGTGTTCACAGTCATTACCAGGGCGGTCTGTCTGTCTGGCCGGGAAGTGCAGGTACGTGTCTGTATTGTGTAATACCACATGGTTTATGTTGAAGGGTTTCAGTTACCTCTCAGTAGTACCATAGTGCCCTGTGCAGGTATAATCTCTGCCGAGCAAAGGCTTTTGATTAAACAAGTGCTGAAACATGGAATTTTTTTTTTTCTCTTTCCTTTGGTGGCAAGATAGGTTAAGATGTGATGAACATGATTTTGCACTTTCAGGTATATATGATGGGGCTACATTTTCAGGAAAGCTTTAGCAGTTTCTGTTGCAGGTATCCATCCCTTTCAGTTTCTGCTTTAGATTGCACACCGGTACTGGCTTAGGTAAGCCATTGATTGTCTCTGCAGTATTCACTTACTTACGTATCTCTCTGCATATCTTTCCAAACAGATGTTTCTGAAAGTCGTAGGGTGCTTCATTATTGGTGGCTTCCACACAAAAAATAGACCTCTGGTTTTGGCTGTGTGACCTCTGACAAATACATACTTACATCACTTATCACTGCTCTGTGTCAGCTTGGGAGACGGTCTGGTCCTTCAGCAGCAGATTCTTGCAGCCTGTTTGGCTCTTGCTGTGATAATGTTTTGTTTAGTTTATTTTCTTTATTACTTTTTTAATATATTTCCTTATGGTTGTAATTTCATTAGATGAGCTTGGTTCATGTGTGAGTCTGAAAGACTGAGGAGATGTGTTTGCCTCAGTTCTTGCTGAAATTAAGGAGGAGCCTGGTCTTTTTGCATTTAATTTTTTTGGTGTTGGTATTCCTTTGAACCCATGCTCTTTGCAAATTTTGTACTTCTTTATGTTATACCCTTTCAATTTAGAGACTAAATATTTCATTTTACAGATTTCATGCTTTTGTTTATTCTTTGTTAAAGCTAATCTGCTTCATCAAGCCCATTAAGTCATTCTCTTATTTTTGTGTGGATCTTAAGTGAGTGAGAGAAACTTCCTTCCATAAGAAAAATATGAGTGTCATATTTCTTTTTAAGAGTGAGGACTCACGCTTTAAAAGGGACTTAGACAAATAAAACATTGGAAAATACACATAGAACAATTTCAATTTGAAAGCAGTTGCATCTGATTTCTCTTTCTTTTCATCTTTCATGTGTAGGCTTCTCTAGAAAGCCTGGCAAAGGGCTCCTGTTCTTATTTACTGAATGTTATGCCTTATGTGTACAGACTCCAAAGCCTTTATATTTATTTAATGAACATTTTGTAATTTAAAAGTGATGTTATCTCTCAGCTTTGTAGACTTGATATTTGATATGACAGTATAGAATGAAACCTGCAAAAGTGGTTGGGAAAAGTAAGGACAAAAGAGAGCTCAAGGAAGCTAAAAATGAGAATAATCCCTACAATCAGAAATGTAGACCTCCTAATTTCTAAACCAAGGAATTACTGCATGTTTCCATATCAGAAAGAAAGTTCTTCAGCTTTGCTAGTTTTGGGGGTTTATTTAAATGAGCCACCCGTGAAATTCCAGTCCCTTTGTTCTTTGTGCGGTGAAATGTAATTCTTTTTGCTGTTGTTCTTTGAACCTCTTGGTAATCTTGTCTGTGGTGCTTGTCCTTGTAATAGTTTTACTGAGGCAGAGCAGAAGCACCATTTTTTTGGGCAGTATTACTGTCACTCAGGGCTCTTTATTGTAGTAATTGAATTGTGGAAATTTGGGGGGAATTAACTACTAGTGGTTTTAGTGTAGATAACACCAAGAAAATAGAGGATAAATATCACAAAGATCAGTATTTTAAAAGAGGTATTATTAGTGAAAGCAATAAAGATTTAACTCCTGCTTCTGGAATTGACATGGATACAGAGCAGGGCAGGAATATTGGCAGGCGCTTTCGTTCTTGTCAAGCAGTTTCTTTTAGAATGAACCCTGTCCGTTCTTGGCACATAAACCAATTGTGCAATAACTGAGTTTTGTGAAGAGAGTCACAGTGCAATATAGCCTGAAAGAACGGAGTATGAAGCTTACTTAGGATAATTCTGTAAAACTAATAATCTTACAAAAATACCAAGCTGATATACTTAGAAGCCTTTTCCTTTTAGATAACAGATTAGCTGGAGGCTGTTCAAACACGGTGGTTTTCCTTAGTGCCATGAACGAAGGAAACTAGTGCAGGAACTGGGTGGTACTCTGCACTCTCATACACTGATTCCAGTCACTTTCTGCTGCAAAAGCAGACAGGTCGTTCACAAGAGCAAGGCGCTGATGACCCCAGTCTTAGGTACTTGAGGTATTTAGGCTGCAGAGGAAACAATAACAGTAAGAAGTGAACTATAAATATTCATTTTACTGAAGTAGTTGTTTTGTTGAATGAATGCTCCTTTTGTGATCAGTCCTCAGAGTCTTGGAACCTGGAATAGTAACAGGTCACTGGAATGTTTTAGGGCAGGAAAAGTGTTTTGGGGTATTCCCAGTGCTTTTCATCATCATGCTCCCTCTTTTATTCCTGGGTCTTTGGATCTCATTGAACAAGTTTGTAGAATTCATCCTTAATACTTCAGAAATCCCTTTGTCTAGTTTATGACCTTTGCAAGGTGAAATTCTCTAGATACTGTTGTCCTGGATGTTTATAATTTTTCAGAGCTGTCTGTAAACTGTTTTCACATGTCTGTCTTTTCTATTCACCATCCTCAAGTGAAAACACTGAGTATACTGACTATCCATATGTCTCATTGCTCTCTTTCCTCTCCTGTTAATTTTGGCTTTATCTCTTGCCTCTTACTACTAATATATGTGTAGGATTTTTTATGTCTGTAAGCTGGAACCCATTTTGTAGCTGAGCCTTTTCTCGCGTACTGTTTCTTCATATTTATACTCCTCTGTCATCCTCATATTATGCAGGTTTTTTCTGCGTCAGGTTTTGTGCCTTTAACTGGTTATTTTACCAGTTTTTGTGTCGTTCCTTTACCTCTTAAGATTTCTTAAATTCATGGAAACCTCAGATGAAGTTCTAACACTCTCTTTCACTTCTGTCCAGATTGTCTCTGTTATTGAAGACTTGGACTTCTCAGTTGGTCAGAAGCGAAATAATACCTTTTCTTCACTTCCTGAAACAACACATGACTCTGACTGTAGTCTGAGGATTTTTAAACTAATGACCTGGCTATCTGTTGAAAGAGCAATGTATCAGGATACAGTCATTCCCTTTAGTCCTATCACATGCCTTTCTCAGCCAGCCCTGCCTTTGCAGTTGCTCAGCAATACTCTACCTTTTTTTTCTCTTTTGCTTGAATGTCTTGACACTGCTTCCGTTTTCCTTCCCTTTGATTTCCACACTGCACGTTCAACAAGTCTGGACTTTGAAATGAGGTGGAGTGTATCACATGTATCAGACTTTTGGTACAGGATTCCCCTTTTAAAGGAGCATTGCTGTCTCTCTTATGTCCCTGCATGTCCACAGTGCCAGATATGATGCCAAATCTAATGTGGGCATGTAGAAGGACTCATATTCTTCCTGGTTTAAGGACACAGCAGCTGCAATGTGATCAGAGATCCATGCAGTCTATGTAAAGTAGGTTGTCTAAGGGAAGAGTTACAGATGCCTAAAAGAATAATAGATAAGTAGATGGTAACGCTTCCCTAATAGACTTCTCCAGTGTTCCATAAACAAGTCCGGGACTGACTTATTTATTATGTAGTTTGTGTTCATGGCTGTTTGATAGGTAGCCCATTATTCTTCCCTATCGTTTTTCTTATAACAATTGCAATTTCCATTCTAATCTCATGGTGTAGATTAGTAGTTTCTTCCTAGTTTATTCAGACACAAAAGAAAATCCTGTTAGGAAATGTATTTTATTAGCTGTGGGGGTGAGAAACTTAGTATCAACTATTTTTTTTTAAGCTTGTCTGAAAAAAGATAATTGTAGAATTGCATTGTTTCTGCCAAATTTCCACAAGAAGTAGGTTATTACTAAGGAACTGTTGAAAAAAAATTGAAACTGAAACAGTCATGGTTTAACTGTAGGGCTTGTGGGTACTTTCAAACAGCGTGGCTTTTCCATCTCCTGACTTTCAAACTTCCCAAGTACTTGTTCCGAGCTGCCACATTGCTTTAGTCATCACTGGCTGGATATAGCGTGGCTTCAGAAACACTGTTTTCATACTAAAAATACATTGTGCAAGGTGGTTCAACAGAGTGTTGTTTCCAGCCTGATACACAAAACAAACATAAACCTAAATCTATGACTTCATTTTCTGGTACTGGTGGCAAACACTTCTCAGTGGCATCCAACTTACGACTTGTAGAGAACACAGCTAAAGAAAAATTATACTATTTTCATTAAAGGAACAATAAAACCATCTTGATTTAAGGGAAGTGTATATAAATAGACAAAATTTGAAATCTGTCCAACTTTAAACGGTTTGAATATTTTCAGGTCCCACAACTACAGTATTTCCTGTCGGGTTTTTTTTACATTAGTCATTTTTCCATGTTTCCTTTCTCTCCTCAGTTGTAGGAAAAAGGAAAGAACAACAAAACTGTCAGAGAACATGAATCAGGGGAGATGATCAGCTTTCTACAGTCAGTTCCTGCATAGAAATGAGTTTTAGATATTAGCATGGCACTTGAATCTTAGTGCTAATCCCCACCTGCAGGCGTTCTATAGGGCTTGATGCTCACTAAGAGTTGTTGAACACCATCATCTGTCAAATCTCAAGTGAGCAATCATTTCCCCGGCCTTTTAAATGGTAACTTTACAACAGCTTTGATTTCTTTCCAGTACCGGAAGGGGGCTATGAGAGACTGGAGAGGGACTTTTTACAAGGGCGTGTAGTGATAGAACAAGGGGGAATGGCTTTAAACTGAGAGAGGGTAGGTTTGGGTTAGATTTGTACCACTACAAGGGTGGTGAGACACTGAAATAGGTTGCCCAGAGAAGTTGTGGGTGCCTCATCCCTGGGGGTGGTGAAGGACAGGGTGGACGGGGCTCTCAGCAACCTGGTCTAGTGGAAGTCGTCCCTGCCCATGACAGGGGAGTTGGAACTAGGTGGCTTTTAAGGTCCCTTCCAACCCAAACCGTTCTATGATTCTATGAAAATGACCCTACTAAAAAGTCTTTGTTACCTGTATTAGGTAAATAAAATGCCTTCTGAATGCCTTTGCAGTCCGAGGAATTGGACTTGTTTTAATATGTTTTGTTTTCATTAACTGTTTCTAAAGCTTGTTGTTTTAGAAATACATGTGGCAGTTTACTTCTGTATGTGTTCCACAACATGCATCTAAAATTCTTACCTGTCTCATTTCAGAACTACTATGGAACCTTGGCAGCCCTGTAGGTTTGGAAGGCTTAAATCCAGGTTTGGAAAGGCCTTTTCCATTCCAGATGATTTGCTGGCTTAAGCGCTTAATTAGGATGGCTTTTGAACAAGTTGGATTGAAGATGGAATCAGTAAGTGTTTCAAACTTCGTTTCTGTTTTCAGAAAATCAATATAGAATGCACTTCACATATATCAGTTTCTGTTTCACTGTTGCAGCAGAACACTTTAAGTATCCTCAGTACTGATCCTGCTTTGCTGAAAAATCATGAAGCTTGCAACTGGAAACACTGAAGTATTGAGTAATATATGTGTTAAAAGTACTATGGAGTTCCTTCTAGCTCCTACAACAAAGTGTTTATTTTGTAAACACTGCTTTTCCTGCTGGACTTCCATGTGTTTTGAAGCTGAAGGAGAACTTTCAGTGACAAAAAAGTAATATTAATGCTCACTCTTACCTTGGAGATACAAAAAGCCCATGGGAAACTGAGATCGTTGTAATTGTGCTATATTTACCTCTTCTGAAAGTGTTACAGTACATGAGAGCAAGACAGCTGTGTTCTGTGCTGGGTGAAAAGAGGAATGTGCATGCATAGCTCTCCTCTTGGAGAAAAGTGTATATAGAGATTTCTTTGAATGCCTAGCAGAGAGAGAGAGAGCTGCTTTGTCACTGGGACCTTTAGGAAGTTATTTTGAGTACAAGTTTAGGCCTCAGTGCAGTAATCCCTGTAAATTGTTAAAATATTCTAATATTTTAATAATGGGCAAATCCTGAACAGTTATGTGCCGTACTTAGTCTGTATTATTGTGGTAGAACATTTTATCAGTCTTGGGCACCTATGGAGAGCAAAATGTTTATTAATTAAAATTGCCAACAGGAGTCTGTATTTTAGGATTTTATTTGAACTTTGATCTGAGATTTCTATGTAACTTTGAAAATTCAAAGTATAAGAATATTTAGCATTACCATGGGTTTCCTGCACAATCCAGCAATTTCAGCCTAAAGAGAGAGAAGAACAATTTTTTAATCTGTTTCCCCCATTCTCTACTTGCATCAAGCTTGTGATAATGCAGTTACCTTTCCAAATGTCAGCTGTTCTGGACAGCACCAAAACACTGATGCAATAACAGTGTATGACTAAGTAATATTTTGCAGACTTGCTCTGCCAGTGCTTCAAGTCAACAAGAAGCTGTGTGAACTTGGTTAGAGCAGTGCTGAGGCTTGTTAGCTCAGCTGAGCAGCACACTGACTTTATTTGAATACCTTGTGGCACAGCCTGTGTGCAGTTTGCTGGAAATACTGTCCCAGCATATCTTGAATTATCAAAACTGAATCATTCAAAGTTTTGGTGCACCAAGCCACTGTTGTTCAAGAGCCCTGAGGGCATTTGGGCATCAAATATTTTTGATTATTTGGGTGCTAGTCAACATCTTGTCTGTGGTCTGACCAATCTCTAAGCAAGTTTTGCAACCTGTTTGAAATGCATTGCACTTATGTTGGTAACGCAGTGTGTAGTCTGGGCTCTCCTGCTGTTGTGGAAATACATCCATAATTAATTAAGCCTTCCTTTGACTGGTAATATTTTTTTCTAATGCCATATCACTTTGAGTCTGTCGCCTACAGTCCTGCTTCAAATCAGTTGTGAATAGTGAGGTTGTATTACCATGGTAGTTTGTCAGTGACTTTTTCTTGAAGGCTGCTGATCTACCTGTTGTTTGCTCAGACACAGACAAACAGTCATGTGATAGTCAGAAACGTGAGGTCTTTGTAGGGGCAACCAAAGTGCAGAATCAACACTCTACATTGAAAAATTTGTGTTCAAACTTAGCAGAGTATAAGGCAAGACAATGTATGTTTCATAGAACAGAAAAAATAGATCTGAGTAGATTCATGGCAAACTTGCAGCTCTGATATGGGGATCCAGCATGGCATATGGGCAGTGCACGTTTGTTTTGTCAACATTTCTACATTCTCTTACAGCCGGAGGAAGGAAAGATACTTGTTTAGAAATAGGCGAAATGTTTGTGTAAAGTTTCTGAGATAATCTGGAGATAAATACCATTTTTAAACTTTTCAATAGAATCTTCAACATCTAAGAGTAGTGATCTTTGCTTAGTATATCAAAATGTTCAGCTTTGTGTTGTGAAACTCCCACAGCTGCACTACAGTAATCATACATGCCATGTTGCTGTGCCAGGTGAGGGTTTGTCGGTATTAACAGCCTGGATTTTATCAGGCTTTTTTTTGTCAGACAACCTTCTAAGAGGATGTTGAGTTTGCTTGAAGCTATGAGCCTTTAAAATGTCTCAGTGGTAAATTCATATTTAAAGCCATATGTAAACACTGGCCAAGTTTTTAACTTAACATACAGTGTTCTAATTGTTTACTAACAGTGTACCCTGAGTAAGAGTCTTCTCATTATTCTTTGCATTGTTTTTGTGTCCTTTCTCTATGCTGAAATCTTTTGTACTTCTCTCTGGTGCTTTTTGCTTTTGTTCTGGCTCATTTTGTAGTATTCTCCTGGGACTGAAGTCCCATTTTATTTCATTTCATGCAACTATGGTAAATATTAGAGCAAACATTAAATACAACAAAGCCCCACAAATTTAATCCCTGTTGAAACAACATAAAGGAAATCTAAACTGCAGTAGAAACAGTTCTGATGAAGTGAGGAGTGTTGAGGTGCTGTGGGCAGTTTTCTCTAGCTGAATGTTTGGGTGGGTTTTTTAGGACAAAGATTCTTTCTTACAAAAATTTAATTTTATTTTCCCTGGTTTACTTTCCTTTGCTCTTTAATTTCACAGTTACATTTTCATGTTTATGATAGATGAGAGTTATTTCTATCAGGACTGGCAGATGCTATTCCTGTTTAGAACAGCTCTTAATTTAAAAAAAGTTATTTTGGGAAATGGAGAATTATGTAACTTTCTGGAGTTTTTAATGATTGAGTGTCTTTTCTTGAAACTCTATAAAAAGAGCTGTCTGACCTGATGTAGATTCTTTATTGTCTTGAAAAGTACCTAATTAGGTTTTTGAAGATGTTTCCAACTCTTGAATTCTTCTGTGTTACCTGATCTATTGCTTTGAATTTAAACTTAACATAAAGGCTGTCTTGACCTTAAGCAGCCACAGCTGTATTGTAATGACACAAACAAATCTTGTGTCCATTCAGGTGCAGGATGGAAGGAGTTGCCCGATACAGATTTCAGTGTGTATGCATTATATTCTATTCTAGCATGAAAGGAATAACTAAATACATTTAGTACAAGCTTAGTATTGAAGGATAAGGGAGAACTCTTACCATGTGATACAAAAATCCATTCCCTAACAGCTGACTTCTTTTTTCTCCCCATCCAGGTGCTTTGGTCAAGCAAGCCTTATGGTTCATCTCGAAGTATTGTAAGAAAAATTGGTACTAACCTCTCTCTTATACAGTGTCCAAGAGTTCAGTTTCAGGTAGGTGTTCTCAACAGTTTAGAATACATTTCACTATACTGATAAAGGGATTTGCTCCTGACTAGAAGGTTTGTAAAAGCAGAATATTATAAACTAGACATAGAAGATTTAGCCTACTTCTGTTCTTCCTGCTTCCAGTTCAATTGAATTAAAAAAAAATATATTCATAAAAAAGAAAAAATTTAAACTTATTTCTAAAAACAGTACTTACAAGCTAGGCTTAAGAGGCATGTAAAGATTAACAGTGTTAAAAATATTTGGGAAAATAAACAACTTTATCAGAAAGTAAAAAAGTAGTAACAAGATAACCTGAGTACTCTGTTTGCTTTTGTTTAAAATACAAGGCTGTGTAGGTGACAGGGGAGGGTAAAAGAGCAAGGGTAAAAGCTTAAGGAAGAGAAACCCCATGCTTTTTATAATGAGTCTTTCAGGAACAGATGGGAAAGTGGAAGCTGTTACACATAATCTCTCCAACTCTGTGTGTGTGTGTGTTAGGAGTTCCGGGTAGGTATAGAATTGGAAAAATTTGGTATTTGAAATTCAGGCTGAGAGAGGAATGTTTCATGGGCTGAGCAAGGGCAGGGAGCATAAAGATGAATAGAAGAAATCATCTACCACGGTAAAATAAGGTAATTTCCACACACCTAAATTTTTCGGTGTTTAAATTAATTTCTTTATCCTAAATGAAATGCATGAACAATATTTAGACTTGAAATTATAGTAGCAAAGCCAGATAGTTTAGAATACCATAGAAGCCTTGTTGGTGTCATAGGAAAAGCCATGCTAACATTTTGCCTCTCTTAAAGAATTACATTGAGAAACTGGGGGAGCAGCCATCCCCCATTTCTAATGGCTTGGTGAAACTTAAAAAATAAAAGAGGGCGGGAATTTGTGCAGGTGGGAAGGACAAACAAATGGCTTGCTGGATTTAAACTTCTGAATGTGTAATTAGTAGTAGTTTTGCCAGCAGTAGGGCTCCCTGTGCTTCACATTTGAAAGGAAATGAAGTCCTCCTATAATGTGGCCAATTTTGTGTACTGTAAAGGCCATACAAGGGAAGATGATGCTTATTTGCAGATAATTAGCCAAATACTACATTCTCTTAATATGGTACATAAAAGACATTTCTGGTTTAAGTTCTTGCAAAGAACAGTAAGATGTATCTGGGGAATCTGTTTCTGAATATTTTTAGTATATAAATAAATAAGTAAATATGTATATACATATATATGTTTTGGTCTGAATTCTGCTAAAATAAATATAACATTTGCGTTTTTTACTTCTTAAAGAGACAGTCAGCTTTGCATGCAAACCAGATATAAACATTCACCTTCTATTAGATGAAAGGATCCTAAAAATAGAAGTACAGTTGTCCAGAGCTGATTTAATTAGAAAAAGGAATTTCAAAATTTGAGCCTTGAAACACATTAAACTTTATATGGTTTCTGAAGACTTTAATATATAAACTGTTGAACATGTAACTGTGATGCTAACATCTAGTTTTTGTGTCTTTATCTCAGCATTAAGATTCTATAGAGAAGTTCAGTACTGATCTCAATGTTTTCTTGCTGTTGCACCTGACGCTTTCCTATAGCTGTCTCTTCCTCTCTTTCTCGCCAGCTTTAGCTATATTATGAAAGGACCATACACTGAGCCTTGCTGTAAGTCACTTCATTTACAAAAAACAAATCTTTCTTGCCTCATCTGAGGATGCATGTATGTAATCGATGTTTCTAACCCCAGAGCAGCAAACTTTCCACAGGTCTTCAATTGCTTTCTGATGGCTGAGAGGTATTGAAAGAATATCTCTGTAATGTTCATACTTACCTTCTACTGTGTGTTTCTTCAGCTAGTCTGGAAAAAAAGAGTAGTAGTTTAACATTTTGATGTTTGAGGTCTGCTGACTGTTATCTGTCTCTATGAATCTTTGCCATAGTAAACATTTAAATTAACTGCTAGATGCTGCTTATGTATTCAGTAAGAGGTGGCAGAGCTTACCTTATGTACTCTATATGACATGAAGAAATGAAAATTATTCAAATAGTTCTTTTGTACGTCATATTTTTTAGGTTTGTCTGTAGTGTTTAGGAAAAAATAAAGTTAAACTTACCAGTATGGCCTAGGTAGATTCAACCAAACCTACAGGAGTGTCTCTCAAAATAGCATCCTTCAGCTACAGCATCTCTGTTTTAGTCCCATGCTTCTCCTGTCTGTCTGATGGATATCTGATAACTCAGTAAAGCCACCTAGGGAATTGGTGTGCCTGTAGCAAACATCTGAATTTAGTGGGCTAATTTGAAAAATTGTAGGAAGTTTGTCTTACTTGAAGAAGTATTTCAAAATGTTTAATACATAACTGTATTAGCAATTTGAAACTAGGGGGCTTTACTCTGTCCTTAAAAGTGTAAAAATGTTTGTGCTATATTGCACTTTCTGTAGCAAACAAGAAGGAGGGATCCTGCCCTGACTCCTCCCCAGGCAGCGTTTCCGTAGTGTAGTGGTTATCACGTTCGCCTAACACGCGAAAGGTCCCCGGTTCGAAACCGGGCGGAAACACTGGCAGGGCCAACTCTTTCTCTGGGAGTTGGACTCGGTGATTCTTTTTATTATACCCCTTCCAACTCAAGATATTCCATGATTCTGTGACAGCCAAAGGAGTAACTTGTGTAGTCTTTAGGAATTTATGATGCATCTGAAAGCGCCAGGCATGTGTGTGTCTGTGTGTGTGTCTGTGTGTGCAGTGTGTGTGTCTGTGTGTGTGTCTGTGTGTGCAGTGTGTGTGTCTGTGTGTGCAGTGTGTGTGTCTGTGTGTGCAGTGTGTGTGTCTGTGTGTGCAGTGTGTGTGTGTGTGTCTGTCTGTGTGTGCAGTGTGTGAGCGCATACCAATGTCGGCAAAAAAGCGTGCACAGGAGGAAGTGGGGAAGCAACTACATAGTTTGCAGAGAAAGAAAAGCAGGCTGCTACTCTGCTGCTTTCAGCTCCTGCCATCCAGTAGAACTGGGTCTCTGTTTTCAGTGCTCTATTCTCCATTTCAGGTGCTGGCAGAGCAGTTGTCAGCGTTTTCTTCAGCTGCAGTTGACTGAAGGAAGAGTAGTCAGAGAGTTGCATACAGGCAGGTGAAAGTTTTTAAGAGATGGATGTTGGCTTTAAGCCTTCAAATTAAAGTAAAAATCTTGCATTAACTTGAATTCAAAATCCACTGCTGTGGAAGGCTTTGTTGTTTTGGGGGATAGAGAAAAGAAACATCTGTAAATGGGGTAACAAGCAGATTCTGCTTAAATATAAATGTGAATAAAAAAGTAAGAAGAAAATTGTATCATACTATAACAGAAGGGTTGTTCCTAAATGTTGGACTAGAAGTTATTTATCTCACAATGCAGGAAATCTGGCTGTGGTAAATGTGTTTCCTTACTGTTGATTTATAAAATTACATTTGATTCAAGTATGTGTAGTGCCTTTTTTAAATTTGGCTTCTAAGTTTTAATGGTAATAGTTCCTCATGTGGCCATTACTGTCAGGAAAATCTGTATCACCTGCAAGAAGTGGCTGATGTATTACAGATTTTTTAAATTGCCATTAACATTAATACAAATGCTGCAGCCATGAAAATTTCAATTTATTTTTAAAAAGAAAAAAGCCAAGAAAACCTCAAACAGCAAAAATCCTAACATGCAATATAGTATTCTCTAGACTGTTTTAAAAAGAGGCAGACTGTAATGGTATTAGGCACAACTGTTAATGTGATAAACATATTACCATCTGTGCTGATGCTACCTGGAAAAAACCCTGTTGTTTCCAAATGATCTGATGGTGCCAATACGCACTCCTGGGAGCTGTGATAAAGGCTCACATACAAGTTGTGAGAGTGTGAGGTGAAGATGACTAATCTCAATTTCTAAAGCTGTTTGTAACAACTCATGGGGTGAAAAACAGACCCAGGTCCACAACTTCTTTCTTCCTGGGACTTGTGTGTCAAAGACTACAACTAAAATACATAAGGATGTTCTTCAGAAATGGTTTCATGTCATCTGGACTGCAGTCCTACTGTGATATGTCTGCAACAAATTCAGATTAATGCCAGCATTTCATAGTTGCTCCTACATAATAGTTTGCTCTAACAGAGAGGATTTGCCTTGAACATTGATAATCGGCTACAAATTCAGATTAATGCCAGCATTTTATAGTTGTTGCTACAGAGTAGTTTGCCCTTACAGAGAGAATTTGCCTTGAAAGCTGACCCAAGTGCTAACAGCCAGGATCCGAGGTGTCTTCACAGACTGGCACCTACCACCACCACCTTTGTCAGTGTTCCCAGCTGTTGGCCACTGCCAGCCACAGGCAGCACTTGAACAGCTACAACGACTCATGCAGATTTGGCCTGTGGATTTGTGTGTAGTGTTGGACTAACAGTTGGACTTGATGATCTTAGAGGGCTTTTTCAAACTTACTGATTCTGTGATTCTATGTAATACAAACAAAAAGTTGCATTGGAGACAGGTAACTCAAGGTGACAGACTGAGCAGAAGAAAGTACTGAAAATTGGTTCAGTAGCTTTTATCTGCTGAGATACTGAGCCCAGGCAGCTCAGGAGGCCAGTGATTGTGTACACATGCCCTTGACTAACCTGGGGAAGCAGAATTTCAAAATAGATTTGAAACCATTTTGTTGAGTTGTGGCTATGGAGCAGGTATTGATGGTCCAAACAATTTTGCAACTCTTGATACAGGTCACATGGCTGCAAGCCTGAGAAAGGTTCCAGTCTCTGAAGCCTTGCTCACCATTGGCTTCAAAGAGCTGTAAAGCTGATGACCAGAACCGTGCTGGAAAATAGTCAATTTGTTTGGCATGTTGTAAATAGGATTGTTAGCAAATAGTGTGTAATGTTATGATTGCATTCTGCCTCTCACACAAGGTCTTTGTGATTACTGACCTAGTAGAAATGGCTTTTTGCCTGGTTTGGGGGTTTGTTCATTTGCTTGCTTTTCCTGCACAATGTACACACTTCTTGTACAGAAATTCTGCAAGTTGTAGGGAAAGGGAAACTTCAACAGAATTTTGCTTTCAAAGTAATCCTAAATCAGAGCAAAAGACTTTAGTACTGGTAGTTTTATTGTCTTTTTTAACAACTGGTCATGAATAGAATTTAAAAACTATTTGCATTAATATAGCAAACTGTGTGAGAATGTTGATGTTTGTTTGTCTTGAAGGTGACAATTTGCCTTGGATTTTTAGTGCTCAGTAGCATCATGTGATAGTACATGTAGTTAGCCATGAACCTCTGTAAAGTGTTCAGCATAGTAGATTCAATAGTTTGAAATCAGTGAAACTGTTCTGGACCAAGCCCAGGACAGAAATAAGTGTGCTAAGGCTGCAGATGTGTTTGTGAGTGTATGTGTTAATAGTTATGTGTAGCCTCAGTAGAAGCATTGGATAAAATAAGTGTGGCATGGGCTGGGAATATGACTCTAAGGCGTTGAATCTTGTTGTTCAAATTTAGCTTATTTCTCATGTCACGGAAGGAAACAGTCCTGCTCATCTTAGAGAAGATGCAGTGGCCTCCTTTGCAGATGTGGGATGGGTTGCTGAAGAAGAAGGAGAGGTCTCTACAAGGCTCAGGTATGTTTCTCAAATCTTCTCTCTGAACTTCTGAACGGAGAGGAAGAAACTCACTTCCCTCCAATGGGAATCTGCTGTGCATTGCAATTAACAGAGAGTACTTGAATGCTGGGAGAAGAGAGAGAGGGAAGAGCCAGAGATAGGATCTTGAGAAGAAGTGGGAGAGGTTGGACTAAGGATTGTGAAAGAAGGACTGGTTTGAAAACCTATAGGAGATTGGCTTTATACAAGGGAGGCTGTGTGGGGGGGTGTATTTATTTATTTATTACCAAGACTTCCATGCAATAGCTTCAAGCACCCTTGTCCCCACAAAAATGTGACAAATATGACAATTGCTAACACTGATTCTCCAGTTCTCCTCAGTTTTTCATTAATATGGGGCAGTACTGCACAGCTTCCTTATCAGCAGCAATGGTTATTCGGACAATCCAGTGATTAGCATGTTGTCTTTCACCTTTCTGGTTAAGGCTCTGCAGTCTGTTAAGTACAATTGAAAAAATGTGGTTGATGTTTCATCTTTAATCTTCATAATGAAAACTGGCAGGGAAGCACGTGAGCACCTGTGGCCAAAATGAAGGGATAGATACTGTTATGTTGGACCAAGGGTTCTACATAGCACAGTCACTGCATGAAAGAGGTTGGCTGAAGGGATAAAGTTCTCTATTCCATCCTAACCATATTGCTGCTCAGACTAGCCAGGAACAAAGGTACAGCTGTGTAGTGCAGAGGAGTTTTTTGTTTTAAATAAACTAACCTTCCAGAGACGGGCACAGATTGTTGGCTTCGGAGATTACTGGAGGATACTGTTCTTAATTTGAAAGCATGAAATAGGTTAGTAATGACTTAGATGCCCTCCAACATGACTTGCCACAGTGAAGCTTTGCACAACAAACATTCTGGCTATGCCACATTAATTTCACAAACTCAGAAGGGAGTCACAGAAATCAACACTTGTTTGGGAAACACTATTTGTGAAGTGTATTTGATATGATGGAAATTAACTGTCCAATACCACTTTTGTTTGCACGGAAACATTTTGTTTAAGGATTGAACTGTAAAGCTATCATGTTTAATGGAGACAAAAGGGGAATAGCTCTTTGGTGCTTCAAAGAACCTATTATGAAAGATGTAGGACTCATATTTCCTGAAACATCTGCATGGGAAGGGGGGAAGGAGGACAGATGGATGTGGGATGGGACTAAAACAATCCTGCAGATATATAGTGACCTTAAGGCAAACAGCAAATAATGAAAGCATGGAACATGGTAAGTGAATTACTTAGCAAATATGAGTATTTCAATGTGCACTGTTTATTATGTCTGTGCAGAGTATTAGTAGTGGAGCTAGTATGCATTATTAGGTGTTTTCCAGGCTTTTGAAATTCTCTGTTTCGACAAGATCACATAGGTGTTACTGTTAAATATTGATTCACTGTATAATTCAGTAACCAGTCTTGCAGACATAGTTTTTTCTTCTGTCAATGCAGTTTCATAGAAGAAGCAACTCAATGACAAATCATTTTTCCCTTACCCCTAGTCAGAGCAGTGATGACAACTCAGGCATAGTATTTTTCCACAGTGTTACAATCAAGAGATCCCTTAAAACACTATTACTGCTCTGAGCAGAAAATACGCTTTGTTATTTAGCTATTCTGCTCCTTTAAAGAGTTTCTAGAAGGCAGCTTTTAAAGAGTGAAGTGCCCACTGGCTCCTTCCACCTTAGGGAGAGCAGCTGCTGTAGGAAGTATCCTGTTCTCAGCTTTAGTTGCTCTCTATTCCTATCTAGATAACAGCACCTAAATTTTATCATCCTTGATAATATTCAGTTCTCCTTCATCAAATTTCTGCAAGTTGTGCTGATGTTTTCTGTCACTGTCTAATCCTGGTTTGAGGAGGTCAGAGCACAGAGCTCATTCTAGCCTTAAATCTTGCCTCCTGCTTTAGGTCCAGCACAACTGCAGATTAACATTATGACCATCCACAGTAGCTTAAGCTGTGTGTCCAGAGGAGTGGGGCACTGGGGCTGTATTAATCTGAAGCCTCTCTACACATTTCAGAAAGTCCTATCACCAGCCCCCGTTCTTACTCCCATGTTTGAACAACAGTGGAATTCTGACATGCCTGAATGATTTTGGGATTGAAGTCAAGAAGCATTGAGTAGCCAAGTAATGTGGTCGTATTTCCAGTTTTAACATTTATGATAATCTCTTGTCATCAATCCTTATCAATTCTGCTTACAGAATCATGAATAGTTTGTATTGGAAGGTACCTTTAAAAGCCATCTAGTCCAAGCCCCTGCAATGAATAGGGACATCTTCAACTCCATCAGGTTGCTCAGATACTTGAGATAAACCATTTAAAAATGTGATGTCTTTGTAAGGGCTTATTTGACTTATGCAAGCAAATGTTCAATAGTGCCTCAGTGTTTAACATGGCTTGAGCTTTGGTGGGTAATAAAGGAAGGCAGCAGAGTTGTATTTTCTTGTGGGAAGAGGAGAGAAAGTTATGGACTCTCTAAAAGTGTGTGAAGTTTTTTCTCTAACATTCTAATGACTGTGTTAGAATACTGGATATATGACCCCTTCCCATCTACTGATAAGCAGCCTCTGCATCACTAAGCTGTTTCACATACTCCTGTTTCCAACACTGCTAGGAATTGGTGATTGTCCCTTCAGAAGTCAAAAAAAGTACAAAAATACTCTTGAGAAACTGACAAGCTCTTCCTACTTCAAAGGAATCAACAAGTGACTGCTTGCAGCCCATGGGGGAAAAATAGTAGCATTTTGGGGCAAAAAGTCTTAAAAACCTTAATAGGTATGAGGTAGAGAAACAGATTTGGGGTGATGGGGAATGGGTTTCTTTTTTCTTCTGAAATTAAGGATTCTACAAAAAGCTGGCCTGTGGAAGAGAAGAAAGACAGCTAGTGATGCAAACAGAAAGCATGTGAAGCTCTTAACTTTAAACTATATAAAATCTTGGTGGAAGTGATTTGTGTAAAGACATTTTTGAAGTCAGGTCTTCAACTTGTATTCCTGGTTTCTAGGTAATGTTGTTTTAGCTTTTATCTATTACAAAGCCTTGAAAATAGCTTGTGATGTTTTTGTTACAGATCAGAATTTTGGTCACAAACAGCCCAGCCTCTTTCAGGTGAACTACATCATGCCAGGAGGGCCCCACGCAGACAAATGTCCTTACAAAACCTGCCAGAAGAAGAACCAGTGCCCAGGAGCCCAGTGCTGGCAAATGAGGAAGCCCTGCAGAAGATCAGTGCTCTAGAGAATGAACTGGCCACTTTAAGAGCACAAATAGCCAAGATTGTAACCTTGCAAGAACAGCAGAACTTGACAGCAGGTATTAAATTTGCTGAACTCTTAGCGAAAATTAGTTAATGGATTTGTGCCCTTTATAATTAATACTGTGCTAATTCATTTTTGTGAGGTACTGCAACACTGAGCACTTCTCTTTATTGTTTTTGTTAGTTTGGTAGACAGGCGTG
The DNA here is from genome assembly GCA_026770055.1 of Myrmophylax atrothorax. NCBI lineage: Eukaryota > Metazoa > Chordata > Aves > Passeriformes > Thamnophilidae > Myrmophylax > Myrmophylax atrothorax. The sequence goes on from JAOXXN010000395.1 coordinate 117,551,633, forward strand.
GCACACACTGAGCAAGGGGTACAGAACAGAGCCTGAAGACAAGCAACCCAGCAGATTTTCTGTATTTTCTAGTATTCCAAAAGTCTTCATGTCAGTGTGTAAGTCTGCCAGAGTTCTGAATCTGTGAATGAGAGAAGATGTGTTAAACAACTTTCAGGGCAAAGCTCATGATAAACATGATAGCTTAAACCAAACTAAAAGAATTTAATTTAATTATTAGCACTGAAGTCTTTCCATCCAGTAACGAAATAGGCTCTCTGATATCCTTAAGCATTCATAGAAGATGCTAATTATACTTTTGGAAGATGTAATATACATAACAAGAAACAGAAAAGGTGATTAATTGTTTACCAGAATCATCTCTGGGATCAGACACATTGTCCAGGTGGAACCAGAAGTGGTACACTGTTTCTGGCAGCAAACAGAATAATTGCTTTCCTGAACTTTTCTCTCCCTCACCTCTGACTGCCTTCCAGTTTTAAGTCTTCAAAGGTTATCAGGAGATGGCCCTTGTTGACTGCTGATCACAGGCATTTGGTTTTAACTCCTTCATGAGGTCACTTAGCAAGTGCAGTTTTGCCTATGTTTGTGTATAAAATCATATTCTCATTCTTCAGGTGCTTTTGTGTTTAGCTTTTGTCTGTGAACTCACAGCAGTTTATTTTGTCTGACCTCATACTCAAAACTATGAAATAGTTTTGAGGATCACATAGTTTCACTCTTGACTTTTAATTGTGCTGCGGGATCAGGGGTGTTTAAAATAAAAATAAGTTACTAGTTATTTTTTTCCCTTTACCTCTATTAGGGAAGTTACATTTTTATTTGATTTTACCATCTTTACCTCCCTCTTCTGGTAGAACATGGTAATGACGCTGTGTGTTTGCCAACCATGTAACAATAGACTCCTCTGTATTATCTATACACATATATTTACACACTTTATTACCCAAGCTTCAAAACTCTGATTTGATCTGTTTTTTCTTATTTCTTTAAAGGTGCATTTGAGCAGAAGTTTCTTCATTTATTTGTCAGGTTATTACTGCTATTACATTTATAAAACCAGTTTTTGCCTAAACCATACAGGAAATTTGAAATGAAGATTATTTTGAGAATCTCAGTCAGATGATTAGCTGGCCTAAAAATCCTTAACCTCTGAGAGCTGGAATAAGCTTCAACTCAGGTGCTGTTTGAGCTCTGAAATTTACATTTAAAAGTCTTGTATGGTAATTTTTTATTTGGGTTAAGTAGAAAGAAACACTGCTCACATTTGGCAGATTGTGACGTCCAGCTCAGTACCTGCCTCTCAGAAGAAAGTGAAATACTGGTAACAGCAGGAGCAGAACATGACCCAGATAAGAGCTCAGTTGGGTAGAGCATCGTACTAATTAACAATGCCAAGATTGCGAGTTTGATCCCCATGTGGGCCCTTAGCTTTAGAGTTGGACTCGATGAGCCTTGTGGGCCCCTTCCAGCTCAGAATGTTCTGTGATGTTTTGACATCCATCCCATTGCAGTAGACATGAATGCACCTAGAATTTGAACTGGAAACTCAGAGGATGTTTCTCACTCTTCAAGAAGGATTTTTATGTGGCTTTTCAGCTGAGTGTGCTTAGGTGGTTTGGGAATGAAGCAGTTAGGTGACAATCTACAGGTGGCCGAGGGGAGGCAATTGAAGTTTTACAGTGATGTTCTTACCTGAGCATTTGTGAGATGTCAAGGGGAGTTACAAGTAAATTAACGTGTAACACGTTTCACTTGTAGTTGGCTCAAGTCCGGTCACTTCAGCTGTTCTCCCTGTTGCACCTCCACCACCACCACCTCCTCCTCTGCCTCCACCCCCTCCCTCAGGGCTGCAGCAGAGCAAGTCTGCAATTGATCTCATTAAAGAAAGGAAAAACAAAAAGATGAACTCTGGCCAGGGTGTGACAGAAAACGGGCCAAAGAAGTCCGAAGTACCAAACATGCTGGAAATCCTCAAAGACATGAACAGTGTGAAACTGCGCTCGGTGAAAAGGTAATAAATATAAATAAGTATCAACATGCTAACATTTGCATTCATGATTCTTTTTTATGACTTGGAACTGTCTCAAGGTGAGACAGCTGCTGATGTAACATCTGACAAACAGACTGCAACAGCATTCACAACTGTTTTAAGTTTTGGACTGTGTTAATGCTTCTCATTTTCTTTTCTAGATCCTCAGAAAGTACAAAACCTAAAGTGGCTGACCCTGCAGATCCTGCAGCACTAATAGCAGAAGCTCTCAAAAAGAAATTTGCTCATCGATACCGAAACGACAGTCAAAGCGAAACAGAGAAAGTGATTCCAAAGACTGAAACAAAGACACAGACAGAGGTAGTGCTGGTGAGTATTGTGATTCTGAATACAGGCTTGGGCTAAATTAGAGTTGTGAAAACAAACATACGTCTTTCTGCCATCATACACACATAGCTCCAAGTTAGCATCCCTGTCCACAAAACCCGATATATGCCAGGAGTTGTTGCAATCCTTTGTTTCTAGTATCAGATCTTAGGATTGTGTACTGTCTTGGCCCTAAGTTTAAAAAGCCCTTTTATAGTTTTGTCTTTTTTTTTTTTAAACAAAAGTGTTTTCTGTTGGCACAAGGATGTGATACTCTGAAAACTCCATTGCTTATACTGGAATCACATATGAACTGAGTTTGGCTGTTACTACCAAGCTTAACCATTCAGACAGTGCAGATGAAACTTTGAAGTAAAATCCTGGAACGTGTCACCAGTGCTAGGAATGCAGAAAGCAAATTGTTCAGAATATGTGCAGGATCTTGGTACAGGGAGTTTCTTCTTACAATTGGAAATGCCAGGTAAATAAAAGCAGTTCCTTAATAGAGTGAGAATGTTAAAATGAAATTGTACTTAAAATTGACATTGTGGCACAAGTTAATGGCTTCTATTTCAGATTGATTTGAATGAAATCAAAGAGATTCTTAAGTAGTGAATGTTCAAGATACAAGTTTCTAGCAATGTACACTTAGTTAAAAACAAGCTGGTATATAGCTAGTGTGTATGTGTATATATATACATACAGACAGACAATCCTTGAAGCCTTGTGCTATGGAACCAGAAAAAAGGTGGCTTTTTTTTCCCCTTTATATGTTTGAAAAAATGCAGATAAAACTCCAAAAGCTGGCTCTGCTCTGAATTAAGTTTTAAGGAAAATAACATTCCCAAGGCACAAATCTCAGGACTTTTGAGTACTTCAGCTAATTGATATTGACTTACTTGCCTTCTGGTTTTGCCTTTAAAGGTGTATTTCTGTAATGTTCAAGCTGTTCTTCACAATTAAACAGCTAAATATTTCCCAAGAATTAACCAGTTCTTTCTCCAGCATCTCTGGGGCTTTAAGGAAAAGAACACAAGATGGCAATGTTTTGTTCATACAGAGGTTTTTCATGACTTTCTAGTTTCAAAATTTACAGTCTTTTGAGATGAAGTATCAAGTCTTCAAGAGCTAAGAAAACTGAAGGGTTTTGTGAAATGACAGAATGTTGATCTGTAATGAGCTAATGAAATGTGTCCATCAGTTACTTACCACTATGCCCCTTCCTTGTTACATCAACCTTGTGTATCATTGTGTGATTGTTTTGAAAAGGACTTGCACAAAGAGTTGAGTAAGAACAGAAATACTGTTAAACTGGTGCTAGAGCAGTTGGTTGTCAACTTGTAAAGATAACTGCATAATCTTATCTTGCTGTGGCAGTGAGCAGTCTCTAGTCAGAGCTGCTCCAGCTGCCTCATCTGAGCCATTTCAGCTGATTGCTGACACGTTTCCCTTTACATTGTGAAATCCACATGCAGAACAGCAGGTTGATGGAGGAAATGATCTCAGCCCAAATTCTGCTTCTGTTTACAACTTGCATGGATAGTTGTTCAACGAGGTTTCTGTTGCAAGCAATCTGAACAAGTTTCTGGTTTCCTTTTCAGTTTGGGCCGCACATGCTGAAGTCCACAGGAAAAATGAAGACTTTAATTGAAAAATCCTAGTGAATTAAGGTTGCTGTGCAAAAGACTGTTGAGCTGTTTTCTCTGAAATACTTTATGTTGCAACTAGCACTAGTACTGAGTGGTCTCTTTCTTACAGCACAGAAAGATCGAATGTGAAGTGAGGCACTAAACATGTTTGTATGTGATTTGTCAAGGGGAATAAATTGGACCATTATACTCAGGTATTAATTTTGCATTCAAGCCTGGCTTTCCACTCAGATTTATGTGGTGGGTTTAGTTTATTAACACTAAGTTATATATACAGCATTCTTTGTGCATAACTGACCATCCTAAAAATCTGTGTGCATGTTAATGTTGATGGTGATACACCCTTAAGTTAACATCAGTTATGTGAGCGCTACCTGTAACTTGCACTACAGTGTGTAATTTGATACTGAAATGTTCATGTTGAAGCCTTTTAAATTTAACTTTAGCAAAATTTTAGTCCAAAGAAAACCTGGAGGCACTCTGCTTCTTAGTGAAGCAAAGTGAAAACTTGAATCTGCTGCAGAGGTCAGCTAACTTTGAAGTAGTAGCACATTTTTGTGCAGGGCTTTTTGTTTGTTTCAAATAAGCTTGCAAGGGTAAGAGGGCAAAACCTGCTTACATCATCCTCTGGCCATTACAGAGTGCAGGACAAGGGAGTACATCATGGCTGTGGGAGCCTCTGTGAATAGGTAGTCCAGTGAATTTGAAATAGCCAGTAGATAGCAGCAAAGTAACAGCAGAGTATATGTTAATTAAGTAGAGGCAGTGCTGATAAGAAAACAAAGATACAAAGTACTGTGGGGTGCAGGTTGCCAAAAGTGTATTGCTAACCTCTGCTGCTCTAAGAGATGCTCATGGACACCTTTCTCCCCAGCTGTCTTGGGTCTCTGGATAAGTTTCTGGCAGCTGGGGCACACCCTTCATGGTCCTGTTTGCAGGGAAGACATGGGATAAGCCGTTGCACATAACCTGTTCTCCAGGAGAAGCCCTCTGGGGTCTCTCATAGCAACCATCTGCTGGCAGACCTGCACAGCCACCTGAGCTCATGGCTCCAGCCACAGATGTAGGAAAGGCTCAAGCTAAAAATACAAAAAAGCTGTTCAGAAACTGTAGTTACAGCTTGGCTACACAATGAAATGAAACCAAGCTTTGCTCTGACCATAGATGAGAGTAGAAAAAGCTGAGCCTGGATATTTTGGTGTTCTCAGCTGATCCTGGCTCCTGGGACAAGCACAACTGCCTCTGGGAGCTCCTGTTACCTAGGAAAAGACAAAAGCAGCACTACTTAATAAAGACAGCTGAATGCCGAGGTTACTGAAGATGAAGTTTTGCTGCTCAAAACTGGCATGTAGGTTGTACAATGGAGGAGGGTGGTTTCTGGGGTGGAACTTTAAATGGTGTTAATATGTGCACAATGTAAACTTCCTTCCAAAATACTCTGCTATCAGTCTTACTGACAGGCCATTCAATCCTTGAGTTCTTTTAAATGACTTTAAAACACCTTTTTGGAAGTTAATTTTGGTTTTAAGTTTTGTATTTTATGCTCTATTGCCACTATATAAAATTAAAAGCAGTTAAAGTAAACATTGCATATTTGATGTGTCATACTCTACAAATGATAGGAGCCACAGTATAGTTTACATTTCTGTTACAGTGACCGTAAATCAATGTAGTGACAACCTACTTCCATCTCATCCAGGACTGGTCTGCTTACCTTGCTGTGCAGCAGGAGTAACCAGCGAGTTTGTCTAGAAAAGCCCCACACTGTTAATACAGTGACATTCAGATTAAACAACAAAACAAAGAGGTTACAAGGAACCAGTAAGAAGTTTATGCCTCCCCACAAACAGCAGGAAGGAACTTGTTTAACCATCCTCTGGTACATGGGGTTCCTCTGACAGTCCAATTAAATCATTAACATGTAAATTCAGGATATCATGTGACCTATTAAACTAGGCTAAAACATGAGAAAAGGCCACACCAGACACTGCCATTTTGAACTGAGGTATCCAGTGCCCCAGAAATGAGGTGAGCCTTATCACTGACGTAAAAATACTGCATAAGAAAATAAAATCACAAAGCTGCCATCAAGTAACTTGCTTTATATTTTACCTTAATTTCTATCTTTCTGCTTGAAATCTTTTACATACATAATGCCCCTGCCCACAGAAGAACATCTTAAATGCTCAAATCAAGGACATCCACTCATGTTGGGCAGAGCCCTTAAACATAACCCGAGGCCTGTTTGCACCTGTCTGTGAATGGTGCTGGGGGCAGATCTGTGAATTAGAACAGACCGTGGTGGGGGCCTGGCCCCATCCCCTCACAGGTTTCTGGGCTCCCATGGGGTGAGTGGACGTGGTGCTGCAGGGACCCTGCTCCCGACATGTGCACACGCCCACTGTCACATGAAACACTCAAGTTGCAGGAATATTGAAGTTTCAAACAGATTTGTAGAAGGCATTTCTAGACAAGAAAAGGTGTTTTCTTTTTTAATTCAGTCCAGTGTCAGAAGCTTCCATTTACACTAAGATGTGGGATTAGAATCAGTCCTTCTAACTCCAGTCTGGTAGGAAAACACAGAGGCCCCTTTTCAGGAAAGGTGTCTTGGAACAAAACTACTCATGTGTCACCTTAAGCACCTTGACAAGCTGTACTGGTTCCTGGCAGAGCAGAAGACAGCAGGAAGGCACCATGTGAAAGAATCACAGGCTCTTCATAAATACTATATTGAAATACTGATATATACCTATCTGTGAATCCATCAATCTTAATATTCATTAAAATTGCTTATTAAAATATGCTTATAAATAGTCTGCAACGAGTAACAAAACTTAAAATGCAGCTTTAATGCTCTTTAAACCAAGTCACATTTTTTACAAATGCGTCACAGAAGACATCATCAGATACTGATGTTAGGAGTCATTTTGAAAATAGCTGCAGTCTTGGCATACGTTTTATTCAGAAAGGCGCAAGTGGAATCGGGACTTTTCCACATTTAACCAACAAACCTGTACAGGCTTAGCTGCAGTTTCTCCATAGTAAGTTACTCACACAGTTACTCCCACACAGGCGTTACCTCTGTGTTCTCACAGCTTCAAACATCACTGGAAAATGTCACCCTTTCAAAGACAACCTATTAAAAGGTGCTTTTCTGTGCCTGCAAGTTACAACCAAAGCTCATTGTCCATCTGATCCTTCTCTCTGCTGGAGTCACACAACAGCAGGAACTTGCACTGACAGTGAAGGAAGGAAGTTCACGCAGGTTCAACAGAATGGTTTCATTAGAAATTTATTTCTTTAAACATGGCCACTTCGAGATTAATGATACTACTTCAGGGAACATGAAAGTATAATAAACAATTTTAGAAGGGAAACAATCAGGTAAGTCAGGATTTGTTTTTCAAACAGTAGAAGGCCAAGCTCCAAGAGGCAATAAATTTTGGCATGTAAGGACTAGTATTTTCAAATCCAAAAGTTGGCTTAGTTTTACAGTGGAAGCTGACTGCAACCTTAGCTACCTTTCCACAACGCTGGACTCAGTCATAACTTAAATGTAGAGGAGCATAATGTGAAAAGATTTTGTTTTATTAATTAAAAGTTAACAGCAACAGGCACATATTAAAATGAATATGGCAAAGCCTTTACAAATGGCTTTACGCTGAAGCTCTCTCCCAAAAATGGCTGTTGCAACAAACTGTAAACAGAATTAATAAACAGTCTTTTACAAGAATAACAGGGAAATACAAATGAACTAAAAGAAAGCACCAGTTTCTCAAACTAGATTACAGTTGTGCTTACTGTACTTAAAACAATGTAAAACAAATTACAAAAATGGAATGTTTTAAGTTTAAAATTAGTCCTTTAATTTTGTCCTAAAAAACATTTTCTCCTTTTCCCATCAAAACCCCATCAGTGGGTAATGTTTCAGTAGAGGGAGGAATACGTAAACAATGCACTTTTTTTTATTATTTTTTTTTTCAAATCAAAAACAAATTTGGTCACTTAGCTTTGTGCATAGTTTAAGGCATCTGTAGCAATTTGTTACAGTTTCCTCCCCAGTGTGGCTGTTCATGAAATTGTCACATTCTAAAAGAATAAATTAAAAAAAAGAAGAAAAAATTGTTGCCGTTCAAACCCTTCCCC
>JAOXXN010000395.1:117559886-117579155 GCA_026770055.1 Myrmophylax atrothorax
GACTTAGCAAGGCCACGTGTGCATGGATGTGCACACACACACGTCACACACACACACAGGTCACACACACACACACGCTGCAGCGAAAGGGGCATTTGTACCCTTGTTCTGAAGGACACGCTTCCCATCCCACTTTATTTCAGATTGGCAAATACCCTGAGCTGATAATGGTGTTTAGACATTCCACCTTTTTCTTGCATGTGCAGTTCAAGTGTACAATAGTGGAAACAACATGCGATGTTCCCACTGCAGAATCGCAATGCAGTTCGGACGCCTCCCCCCACCCCCACCCCTTCCCTTCCCAGATTCAGAAGTGTTTTGTTGCTGTTAAAAAATTGCATTCCCATACAGCACTGGAGTAAAGCTTGGCTGTGCTCTATGATGAATGCTCAGCTCCCAGTGCACAAACAAAATTATGGCAAATGGGAGGCTTTTTCTGGCATCCAAAGAAACAAGAGCTGCAGTCTCAGATTTGATCTTTTTCTTTTAAAAAAGCAAAAAAACACAAGTTAGTGGTTCCTTCACAGCCATGCGCAAAGGTTAAGTCTAGAACCGACAGTTTCAGAGTACATTTGTAAACATCAAGTCTTGCCAGAGGCAGCAGAGGATGGGCACTTCACATTTCCGTATTAAAAAAGGGACTGAGTGGAAGGTATGCTTTGAACACATTTATGCAAGTCTTGCTAAATTCCAAGGGAGTGGAACAATCCACCTCAAGTTTTAGATTTGAAGACTGTATTCCAAATTTCACCGAAAAACCGAAGCCATGTGGCACAATGAAGCTTTCGTCCTGTTGCTCCAAGGCTCAGTCACTGCTGTGCTTTGCATATTCAAGGTTCCGAACGAAAACTGACTGAGGTGGGTGCATATTGCTCTTATGTTCAGTTCTTGCAGCTTAAAAAAATTCTGGTTCAAATGGTCTGTGTCAAAGGAAAACTTGGAAATAAATAATGCTGGCATCATTTTACCATTTTACCAAAACCTTGGGTGGCTGGCATGTATCTCCTTTAATCCAACCATGCAGATACCAATAGAAGAGGCAGTTTTGCCATGAGGACTGAGGTCAGGACAATCGAGGTTCCTGAGGTAATATGTCTGAGTCCATTTCCTCAAAAGTGGGGTCAACATCGTCACCACTGCCAGACTGTTCCCTCTGCACTCCCTTCCAGCTTGCCTTGTTCAGTCCCAGATGGCCAAGCATTGTCTGTGACAGCCTGGTGTTGGAAAACCGGGCCCATTCCCCAAAGAGAGGTTCCACTAAGTAGGTCATAAAACCTTGGAAGACAAGCAAATGGAGACCAATGAAAAAAAATAAATCCAGAGATGATTTAAAAATACTCAACCTAAATATTTTTAATAGAATCTAATAGCAAGAAGTAAATGTGTCAAACTACTATTCTCCAATGTGCATTTAAAAATTCATTTCCATATTTTGAGCACCTTTACAAAATAATCTCTCAAAATGTGAAAGATTTTACTGATCAGTCAAAACAAAAGCAATACCCTGGATTACAAATTAACCTAATTTCTTTCACAACAATGACCACATACAGGAACATACTGGGAAACATAGGGGGATTTTATAATTAATTACCCCACAGACAGTCTGAACTATACTACACACAAGAAAAAAAGAATATATTACTTTCACAATAATAAGCCACCTTTAAAATACAAATTCTAGAAACTTTTTAAACAAGGGTACAAAACATCAGCACTCACTTATATAAATGTTTGTGTGTTTACAGACAACTTTGTGCTTATGCACATGTTCACTTATTTGTGAAGTGTCTATTTCAATAAACCAAAACTTTAAGGGTAAGATGACCAAACCTGAAACTGTCAGTTACAGAAATGTATGACTTCCTAACATTCTAAATGAAACCAGTACTGCTCACTGAACACATCAGCTTTTGTATCAGTTTGAAGCACTAATTCATACTGTGTTTGTGGTCAAATTTATTTACTGTGCTTTTACCTGAGTCCCATTCAACCCCCATAAGCAACTTTTATTAAAACAACTATAAAAAGACATTTTACAATTTTAAATCCAACTCAAGTTTGCAAAACCTATTAATATAACGGCCAGTCACCACCATTCTCCATCAAATCGCTGTCCACCACCCTCCTTAAAGGCTGCACTTCAAGGAAATGGTGACATTCCAGGAAGCCAAGCCCAGAGAGCTGGAGTGCCACTGTGGCAATCTCACTGCAAAAGGCACCCAGACCACACAGCAGGGGGAAGGAACCCTTCTCTTCCCAAAACAGCCACTACAGATGAGGGAAGTTCTGGGCAGCAGCACAGGGAAAGTCAGACAGCTGCCTCCCAGGTTGTACCTGCTCTGTGAGGAAACAGGGGCTCTGGTCTCCAGGACTATCAGTGCAACACCTCTCCTAAACAGCTCAAGCAAGCAGTGTTATATAGCACATTGAAATAAAATTGCTCTGTGTAACAAAGTGCTGCCACACACACACAGAGCAGGTACGACCTCTAGGAAATGTACCCAAAAGGTGCTTTTTTCAAATTGCATCTTGAAAGAACTCTACTAAAATAAACTGAACTGCAGTTACCAATCTGGATGTTGGCAATAGTTTCTGTCTGTCGGTCACAAAGTGGACTCACACCCAAGTGATACTTTTTTTCAATATCACCTAAAGAAACAAAAGTATAATACAACTGTTAAGTCATCAGGTCCAGACTCAAATCAAATACCAACAGAGGTGAGGTGTGCAAGTTGGCTAACAAGGATGGTATCTTGCAGCTGGTAGAATGCATTTACTTCACTCCCCATCTCCCCAAAAAACCAAGTAGATCTGTCAGTGAGACTAACAGTACTTATAAATACTGTATTTAAATATTTTGTATTTTTCATCAAACAATAATTAAACCAAAAACATAGAGCCTGGTTTCCTGAAGGATTAACATCCTCTTCCTTGCAAAACCTCCTAGACTCACAGAAATAACAAAATTCCCCCTTAACAATATAGAAGAGAATAGCTCAGCCTTCAGAAATTTCTGGCAAAAGGCAATTTGTCATTCTGCTTCCCCATCACCTTTATCTAAGATTAAGCCTCACATGTTTAGCAGCAAATAAAGCAGTCTGTTCCCCATTTATCATATCCACGTGCAAATTAGCAAGTCAGCTAAACTAGCCTTTTAAAAATTAATAATAATTGTGAAAAATCACCAAAAAATTAAAAGCTTTATTAACTGCTTATACAGTAGTCTTAACTGCATGGTAACTAAAACTCTCCCTGGCTCTCAGCTGCTTACCAACAGGCCTCACAGCTGAAGTTTTAATATTGAAGACACAGATGAACATATTTCATAACTTACTGAAGCCACGAGGTAAATTTAAAAGTGGCCATAATTATTCATCTGAATACCTCTCAGGTTGAAGGATGTATTTATTGCATCAGCCATCTTAGGTTCAAATTCTAAGGAGATTCTTCGTTGAGTTTCAGTAATTCCAACCCTTTGCCAGAAGTACAACCCATGAAAGTAAAAAGATCCCATATTGTGCTATACGTTCTCTGTTAGTCCTAAAGGGACTAGGACTCCTGGACACTCACTCCATGCTATAAATACACTGTATACTAACAGATACTTTTACCTTGATGGAAGAACTCCTCTGTTACTTTTTCACTCCACTGCTTGCTCAGCTCCCACGTCCGACATGGGTTACATATATCTGCACACTTCAAAGCCATCTAACAAGTCAACACACAGTGTTAGATCACCTCTCCCTCCAACAGATGCACCTGTAATTATTTATTTCCCAACAGCAGATTATTTTAAGTTTTCTGAACCTACCTAAAATATGTGCTCCAGAGTTACGTTCTGTAATATTTAAAAAACACTCAGGGAACAATCAGATCTCATGATCGTCCCTGAGGAATATGGAAATTCATTCAAGTCCAAGTATTTCAGGGGCATTATATTTAGTATATTCACTGGTACAGGAGCCAAAAAAAAATTCAGAAAAAGACACATCAAAGCAAACAGTACTTTCCATTTCTGACTCTGAAGCTCCTATTTTTAGTAATGGTTTGCACAAGACAGAACTTCTCATCTGTTTCTTCATGTTCTTTTATAGTCTACAATATGAACCTAGTAAGAAGATGTCTATAAACCTAAAAAGAATCTCAAGGCTTTTTTTTTTTGAAGTTTGCTAAAGCTCACTAGCACAACTGCAAACGGATTCACAACACTAGTGCTTTCCTTTCCCAGAATATGTTCTGACAAAGCATTCACAGCTCTGAGGCTGCAATGGAGTCGTCAGAAAAGCTTGTCTTGCAAACACATCTCTCCTTGCTTTAGCAGCTCTAAGTTATCAGACTTAAGAACACACACCATCACTTGGGAGAAGTGCTGGGGAAGGGAACTGAAGTGGAGGAACAACCTTTTTGTAATGAAACACAATGACTAAAAGATAGCTCTGCTTCATTTTGCAAGGAGGAGAAAGCCTGGCAGAAGTAGTATTTAGCATTTTTAAGTAAATTGTTTTTGACGCTAAAAAGACGTTTTCAAAAATATGACCAAAAAGATCACCTGTAAAATGAAGTGCCGATGGTTTGCATTCTCTAAACATAGATCTCCTCTATCCAAATGGGATCGAAACATGGACAGATACTCGTTTTGCTGACTGATGTCTGTGGCAAGAATGAGATCACCTATCTGGCTTTCCATCAGCTGTCTGGAATTAGAGAGACCAAACATTCAAACCATTAAGAACAACAGTCATCACTAGATTTAAATGTCTTTTTATCAAATACAAGCTTTATAATCAGAATTTTCACTGAACTGTTTTGTTTCTTTTCTTTTGCTGAAAAAGTCTTACAACATCCACAGAAATACCTGGACATTGCACTGGTAGCTTTCAGGAAGATTTTAAAACAGCTTTTAGCTTTTTTCTCATCCCTCTCCTTTTCTTGTTCTTAAAAATGCACAAACTAATTGTTTCAAGATTGTTTCTTTTTAGAGTAGGTGAAGAGGGTTTATTTTAAACTACAGTTGTGGTGGCAGAACAAGAAAAGACTGCCAAGTTTAATCTGAACAGGTGCTTGACTATATAAATACACTCCTTCAGAGTGCTCACAGTAAATGTTATTTTCCAAATATCACGTTGCACCACGAACTGCTCTACTCCACCAGCACAGTATCCAGGAATTCTTAAAATAGAACATAATCTACATTTTGTATTCAAAACTGCCATGCAATAATTCATCTTGTGCAAGGCTGCCTTACTTAAATGACAGCTTGCTTACATCTCAAACTAATCTATACTTTGGGTATAAACATACCTGTTTTCTAATGACATGTGTGCAAATAAACCAGACTCTCTCAGCAGTCCCACTGCCGACCTCCAGTGATGGTTCTCTAATACTGAGGTATTCTGTGAATGAAAAGGGAATGACACCTATCAATCCCCACCTTTTTCTCAACCTGAAGAGCTATATACCAAGAGCAGACCAGACAGTTTTGTTGTGGTTTGGGGTTGGTGTTTTTATTTTTTCCTTTATTTTTTTTTCCACGGAGGTTAAAACTCACAAACTTTGAATACATTGACAATTTGCACATTTTTTTATCCCAGTGGCATGGAAACAATGTCTGAATAGACACCTACCACTAGCTAAACACATCACAATTTATACTCTTCTTCTGTACTACTGAAGCATTCTCCAAACCTGGCTTTAACAAAACAACTGATTCTGTCCTTACCTTATATAAAGTCGCTAAATAATGGTTTGTTTTAATTAGGAAAGGTTGGTTAACGCCTGGGTGATCCAAGTCATGTGTGGCAGCTGCTATTAAACTGAGCAGGACATCCCATGGAGTTAAAGATCTGGAAAGCTTGAAGGCAAAACCAATAAATGTTAGTAATGCAACTTAGAAAAAGTAAATTTTTGGGTTTTAGTAATTAACAGCCTGAGTAATTAACTCAGACAAAATTCTGAAGATGTACAATTAATATTCCACTGACTTTTCACAGTATTTCTCCCCCCAAAAATAAGCTACAAAATATCAACAATGGTTTAAGCATTATTATTTCTTAATGAGAAGGAGGTTCAGCCTTAAATGTCAGCACACAAAATCCTACTTTGTCTGGTAATCAAGTACTATTTCTTTAAGCAGATCCCATAAAAGCAGCAAATTCACAAAATTAGCTCTCCCTCTGATTTACCAACGACATCCATATATGTCAATTCTGCTTGAAATACATACTGCATTTTAGAAAGCATAAAAACCTTTCCTCCTAAGGGGAAGAAACTAATGCTCTGGAAGACTTCAGAACTGTTCAGAATGGATTTCTACTCATGTGAAATTACATTTTAAAGTCTACCAGGACCAGAACCAAAGGAGGAATTCTGTTACAAATAAGTATTTCCAAGAAATATGTGCATATCAATTAACTCAGAATGTAACTGCATAGACTTACTTTCACTGCTCATAGCTGTCACTACTTATGGTGGGGAGGTTTGTGAGTTAAACTTAGTTAAGAAAGCCTAACTTGCACTGAAACAGAGATGACAGTTCTGCCCATACAAAGGTGAAATGCAGCAAACACCCTGCGAGGACAGAAGTTTATATTCCCTCCTGCATTTGCAATCTATCATGCTTCACATGTTTATAACTTTGTACTTTGGTCCAACAGAACCTGTAGCTGTTTATGTTACTAAACACACAAAGTCTATACTTGTATCTAAAGCATCACAAAACTTCCATCACAAGTATTAAATAAAAAATGCTCAGAGCTTCCAAACTGCATGCCATAAAAAAGCTCATCATGTATCAACTCTAATTTGGCTCACTGCACCAACTGATCTGAGAGCAGCACTGAGAAACTGAGTAGGAGGAGTGGGCAAAGAGCCTCTGAAAAACATCCAGGGAGCCAGAACTTAATTGTTTTGACCTCAGAAGCAGAATAAGGAACTATGCTATTCAAGGGAATACCAGATTGGTGATAATCTGCATCAAGGTAGGTAATTTATCTCACCTGGCTACAGAGCACTACAGTTTTCAGTCTAATACAGAAGGGCAGGATTTAGCTCTGAAGTTGTCCAAGACATCACTCAGAGCAGCCTGACAGCAGTTCAAGCAGTGAGGAACAAACATTCAACTAGCTCAGCTCCTTAACGTCTGTCACTCTGCCCTTTCTTAAAAAGAAAGGCCAAAGAGAAGGACTACTGATGCATTGCTATAAACTGCCTCTACCCTATTCAGTAACATCAAAGATGAGCAAAGCAAGGGTAATGGTAGTTTCTGGAGGAAAAAACCCACCCCAAATGATAAATACACAAGTTTATTATTGCCAGCTCTGACTCACGCTGCAATTCTATGCAAAGGTCTTGGGATACAGCACTATGTTAAACAGCTGCAACCTTAACTGCCTACTCTGGTCCAGTATGAAGCCACATGAAAGACAATGTCAGCTCAGAAGAGGGGAAAAAAGAAAAGCATACTGCTAAGTGTGAACCCACAACCTCAGCAATAGAGAAGTGTTTCTTACTGGGTTCTTAGGTTTCTCTACTCAAGTGTATATACATATACACACATATATGTATGACCTCATCACTCTCTACAACTGCCTGCAAGGATGTTGTAGCCAAGTGCAGGTCAGCCTGTTCTGCCAGGCAAGTAGTGACAGGATGAGAGGACACAACCTCAGGCTGTGCCAGGGAAGGTTCAGGTTGGACATTAGGAGGAATTTCTTCACAGAAAGAGTTGTTAAGCATTGGAACAGGCTGCCCGGGGAGTTGGTGGAGTCTCCGTCCCTGGAAGTGTTTAAGGAAAGACTGGATGTAGCACTCAGTGTCGTAGGTGTTTGGTCATAGGTTGGACTTGATGATCTGAGAGGCCTTTTCCCCTAAATGATTCTGTGACATGCACACACAATACATTCACATGCACACACACGAGTACACCTATTTTTGTATGTACCTGGATGTAAAAATGAGAACGTTCCCTTACCTTGGGCTCTTTTAAGTAACAGTGCATGGCCTGAGTCACATCAGCAGCATGAACTGCATTATGGTAAGGGTTTTGACTGTGATAATCTTCTTGAACCATAACTGCAGGAAAATAACAAATATCCAAATTTAAATAAAACAGCAATTTTTTCAAGCAACATTTTATATTCCCTTACCAGGCACAGCACTATGTAATATCCCAAGTTACATACACATGAAAATGTCACAGTCAATAAATCATCAGTTGAACCACAATGCAGGTCTAAGATTTTTATGCAAAGAAACAGTATTTTCTAAAGGAAATAACTACTTGTGAAGTAATTTCAGAGTAAAAATTAAACAACATGAAATCAATACATAAGAGACTTTGAGACCTTCCCAGGGAAGGCTCCCTTTGATAATCTAGGCTGAACAGTGAGGCAACCCAATCCTGAACACAAAATGAAGACACTGCTATTTACCAAAGCATCAGGATGACCTCACATCATGCCTTGAAAACAGACAGGATCAGAGGAATTAGGCACTGTGTTCCTGCCATATGATGTGCTTTGCTTTCCCACTCAGCAAAGTGGTCATGGAACGCCACCTCTACATTCTTTTTAGGCATCTTCTCGTACTTCACTCAGACCAGTTCAAACCTACATGCAACTTAGGAAACAATCTCACTCAGATTAGCGTCTGAAAACTACTCCTAGATTTAATATTCCCTATTTAACTTCATCCTTGCTTTCCTCCTCTTTCACTCATCTTTCTGGCTGTCTTCAAACAGCACAGGTAGAATTCTTTAAAGGGAATCAACATTAGCTCAAGTACATGGAATCAAAGAACTGCAGGGTTAAAAAGGATGGAGGGGATAAAGATCTGAAGCACAACAAATAAACTATTCTAAGGTTTGGCCTGGTATGACACATTAATTCTTTCAAGCAAATCTAAAAGAATATTTTCCTGGCTGACTACAATCCGTCAGTCCCATCAAACAAACATGTCCACAACCTCTTTTGCTACTCAGTTGACAAGCCAAAACCATCCATGTAATTGTGACTGTAATGTTACAGCTTTAGAGACACAGTATTTGTGAAGAGCTGTGGCTCATGAAAAACCAAAGTACTGTAACCACTGAGTGATCTCAATACTACTCAATGCACAGGTGACAGTTCATACAAAAAATGATGAAAATAAATGTCTCCAGGCTCTATTAACCCACAGTAGAACTCTCTCCCACCTATTCCTCACATCAAGTGCATGAATGCAGATGTTGTTGACTTACTCCTTGATTCTGAAGTCTGCAATTTTTCTAACTTATTTATTCCAATAAAGCAGACCTAGGTCAAAATTATGATCACAGTTTGCCAGAACCAGAATAGCACAACCACCTTATGTTTTCAGGAATAGAGTAGTTTGTATTTTCTCTCCCTCTGTTCAGGTCTCTGGCATAAGAACTTGAAAAAACACAGTAGGAGGATGCAGATCTCCAAGTAAATCACTGAAAGGCTAGGTGTATGTATAAACATATATATGTATGTATCTGTCCACACACACAAAAATAAAACACTGAGATCCTACAGAGAACTAAAACCCGATTTCTCTACTTAAAAAGATTCCACTAAATTCCCAAATAAAGTGAATTTTTTATGGCACTATGGACCACTTGATCAACCATAGTTTGATCTTCAGATTACTGTGGATTAGAGTGCAAGAGGTAGTAAAAGAAAAGAATGAATAGTGCTCATGCTAGGAAGCTGTATTTGGAAGAAGGGTTCCTTGATTTGACAGATGGACTAGGACAGAGGTAAGAAATTTTCTTCTTAGTGACATTAAGTAGAAGGCATTAAAGAAAGGGAAAGGTAGTGAATTTAAAATTTGAATAAAATTTTGCCTGCTTTCAAGTCTAATCTCATTTTAGTGACTAATAGCTTTGAGTATTCATATGTAGTTGAAGCTATTTATATTACATTTTGATAACCAGTTAATTAATCCACTCAGTCCTCACTGGTCTTTCAAGTACTATCATTTGCTTAAAACTCAACTAACCATAAGCAAGATGAGAAAGACAAACTATAGTCAGTTACAACTCAAGTAGCCTAAGGCTGGACTCCTATGATCATTTTTTTCACATTTCAATATATCAGTCATTAAGGTCAGCAGATTTACATTTCTAAAACTGAAAGGAGTTGAATCCACTTTAAAGCAATGTGAAATGCAAGACAGAACTAATTTTTTTTTTAGCTGGAAGAGAACTGAACTATGAAAACAAAAACCATTCCCTTAATGGGGAGAAAAACCTTCCAAATGTGATTTTTCCCCTGTTAAGTGACAAGCTTTGTAACCGCAAAATTGTTTTCTCTGGAACTGTGAAAGCCTGATAAAAGGGACCAGAAACTTGTTTCTCCTGCTCAGTTAAAAAAAATCATCCCACTTCACAAAATTACAGGTAGTGACTATGACAGAAGAACCAAAGGAACAAAGTCCCACACCAGCACCTGTCTATGGCACTGGGATGCAGAAAGACAGCTCTTCCAGCTGTTGAGTGAATGTACCATTTGGTTTGAATATTTTATATTGTATTTACAATTCTTTCCATCAAAGTACTCCAGCACTGCAGGTGCAAACACTTGAGTAAAACTGTCCTGCATTCTGTTTAGGGAGAAACTATGCCCACAGTACAGAGCTTACTTGTATGAAAGTTTGAGCAAGCCAGAGATAGCACCGAATTGGCACCAGTAAATACAGCCAAGCTGACATATCCATACAGTTAGTTAGGAAACTACATCACTGGGAAGCAAAGATCAATACAGAACTGAAAATCAAAACAAAGAAAGGAGCTGTATAGCCTTTCCAAAGATAAATGTCACACAATGTCACATATATTATTATTTAGATTTAGTAAATAGAATACAGCATCTGCTATGAAATTACTAAGCTTGTTAATACTTGTTTCAATTTAACACAGAAAATTCTGTACCCATAGAAACTTTGAGAAATTGTCTCAATGAATATCATTTAAATCAGTGCACAACCTGTGCTGCATTAGTACCCTTTAAACCTTATTGCTAAACTACAACCAGCACTTCAGTTAAGGTATAAAAATGCGGATAAACAGCAATATTCATCATAATAAAAAGCTGTATTTACCCAAAAATCTACGAAGTTTCATCGTATCTAATTGGAAGTGTTCAATTAGTCCATGAAGATTAAACAGATGAAAGGTTAAGCTGACTAGACTGTTTCCTAAAAATAAGATGAAAATACTAATTCATTGGAAGCCATGAAATCAGTGACTCTTTCATAAGAAATGTATTATTTCAAACAAATTGGTCACAAAAATTACACAAGCAAATTTCTCTACACCAATTCACGATAAATACTTAAATCTTATTGCAAGACAAGATTCCATTAGCTGTCTCTAGTCATAACCAGTGGTTTTGCTTTTACAATGCATTCACCAACTGTCCACTGTCAACTGATAGGAGGAAAATGTTACTGAACATTAAAAAAGCAACAGGTTTCAACATGCAAACCCATTACAATGATATTCAATTTTATAAACAACTTTATGCAACATATCACAAACACACAGCTGAAAACCAAATACGAAAATAATCAGGCAAACAGGAAAGCCAACACCATTGATTAGCACACATTGGAAAGATGCTAACTCTCATTTTCGCTGCGTATTTTGCTGAACTTCTCCTTACTTCACTCAGAACTCTACAAAAAGGACAGAGAAATAGCCTGAAATGTTTACTTGAAATAGCTTGCCCATTATTTGCTCTGCAAACAACATGTCATGGCTGACAATCTTCATTTACCATTAAAGAACCCAGCACAGACAGAAACTGAGGGACAATAGGACAAAAATTTCTGCTAAATCTAGCTTATTACTGGACTTAATGTATTGCCACGTGCATGCCTCTTCTTCCCAATGGGATACACAATCCTTGGAACAACATTTACTGGGTAGTTTGTTTCTTAGAGGATTATCCAGGGCAGCTCATCCAGCAGTTGTATATATAGCATTCTGCCCTTACAAACTCTCATGAACAAGGCTGCCTGACCAAAACATCCTCCTAAAATGACTTAATTAGGATGCAAAACTTTAAACACTCTATTGCAACTCTGCTACTCTTCCATATGATGCAAGACCTGCAAGAGCTGCCCTCCATTCTCTCCTCACACTGCCACAAGCATCACCGTGACACTGGACTTAAGCTTATCTCCTCCTTCCATTCTGTTCAAAATCCAGCTTCCATTGCTGTGATTATAACACAAAGCCTCACCCTACCCACAGCAGCAGCCCTCCCTCCTCCTTTCCAGCACTTTTACAGATCTCTTTTCTCTCTGTCCATAATTTAACCCAAAATGTGGGGGTTTTTTATCCAAATCCTTCTGCAGTTCTTACCACTATTTGTAATGGGTGCACAAAACTAACCATAAAGTTCTCTTCCTTTTTCTATTTTGTGCAAGCTATGCATACAGCATCTTCCCTCTGCTCAACTCCTAATTCTCCACATATTCCATTAGATGTCATAATTATAATGCATTCACACCAACATGCCTTCTTATCGCACTATAAAGCAATAGAACTACTCTGTTGAACATTAAATTTATGAGAGGAATACTTGTTCAATATAAATGACCTTCTGGACACAAGCATATAAATTACCAGCATCTCATAATTGGGAAAAAGTCTAAGATAGTAAAATTATTTGTTAATTTATACTGAAATACTAGTACAAATTACCAAGAGAGAACAGCAACCTACAAAGTACATGAAGGGGCTTTACTACAAATCAGTGATTATTATCAGCAATAACACCATCATTATTTTAATGGAGTGACCAGGCAAACTAGGGCCTAGATTAAAAACTATTAAACCAAAAAGTACTACCTGATGAAATTTGTGCTTTTTAGTGAACAAGTAATCATACACTGCAACATAAACGCAACAGTTCAGTCATGCCAGGAGATAAAACACGAATGAAACAGCACAAGTAAACTCACCATTTGTCAGTCTATCAAAAAGAAAAATATCAAAATTCCAATTTCCAACCTTCTCCAGCATACACTGAAAGAAAACACAAAAGCTGTCATTTTTTAATCAGTATATGTCTATCTTCCTGTATCCTGGAGGAACATTTAAGATTTCAGAAACAGATCAAGCCTTAGGATTTCTACATACAAAAAAATAGTAGTAAGAGAGTAACAAAATTTGTCTGATAACTGAAAAACTTTAAAATACATGTTAAAAATTAAAAAAATGAAAAAAAAAACCTCAAGAAGTGCTGTAACAAAACTGGTTGGAGATTTCCTTTCATCCTTTAGTCAATTTCTCAAAAGTAAGAAACAATTTAAAATAATTAGGTTAAAACCAGAAAAAGTACGACAAAAAGACTCTGCATTCAGACTTCTTTCACTTTAGGTTTTGCAACGAAATAGCAAATGGATCTCTGTGTAAGTTTTTACCTCTTCTCTCTTTCCCCTGCTTATAGAAGAGCAATTGTATTAAGATTCACTAGATACAGGAGACATCTGCATTTGAGCCATTTGAACTTTTCCAGCATCAGGAATCAGCAAGAACAGCAAACAGCACGAGGCCTCATCAGAATTCAGAAGTCCCAATCTTTGCCTCCCCTACCTGTATCAGAAATACCTGTCCAGCACATTTTTCAGATTCCTGCCTTCTCCTGTTCTCATTAGGCTGGAAGAGCCATTTTATAACCCGATTATGCATTGTAGCTTTTCTCTACTCGCTGCTGAAACTCCACTACCCGAGACAACAAGCACAATTACAAGTTTCCTTTACTATTAATTAGGTGTATATTTTTAAGATCCATCCTCCAGGTTATCAGATTTCTTTCTACACCACAGCCTGATCACGTTCAGCTTGAATATGTCCATTGTATTATAAGTATATTCTTTTTTTGTGTTAAGATGACCAACAAAAAAGCACTAAATGCAGGGACACAACCTTTGGGATCTTGGAAAACCTGAATCACCTTTGCCTGCTCAGTCCCCTTCAGCACTATCCATCTTCTGTCCCCACTACACAAGCCCTTTATCCAGCTACCTGTTCCCAGTACCTGTTTTCCCTGCTTTAGTGCTACACAGGCATATTATGACTGTCACAGTTTTCTTTTATGGAAGAATTGCCTACCAAATTAAAAAATCAGTTTGGCATAAACATGTCCTGAAAAATCCATTTTACTGCATTTTACTGTTTGCAGCAGTAGGCAGTCACTCTTCCAGATGTTCTTTAGTGACATTAGACTAAAAATGAAAGGGAGGGAATAGTTCTCCAAATTGCTCCATTGCATTTCTTATATACATTTTCCTTTCTTCATTTTTTTTCCTTTAAGTTCATCCTTCATTCACCAGTTATTAGGAAAAAAAGAAAGAAAGAAAAAAACCACTAGACCCAAAAATCATCCCAGTACACGAGTGGGCAGTAAAGGAGTTTGTTACAAACTATTAAGATGTATCTATAAAAATACACAAAAATACTTACACACACATATATAAAAAACATACTTAAAATTTCTATTTGGTTGTACTTTAACATGTGATATATATACTAGCAAGCATTTTAAAAAATATACTTCAAAAAAAATAAAAATCAAGCAACCAACCTTTGCTTGTCCATTATAATCATCATCTAAAATGTTTGAAGAATTTGGAACAGTGATACCACGGAAAAAACGGGAAGATCTCAGGTACCTCTGGAAACTAAGCAACCTTCTCACATTTCTCGCAGA
Organism: Myrmophylax atrothorax; assembly: GCA_026770055.1. Classification (NCBI taxonomy): domain Eukaryota; kingdom Metazoa; phylum Chordata; class Aves; order Passeriformes; family Thamnophilidae; genus Myrmophylax; species Myrmophylax atrothorax. The sequence goes on from JAOXXN010000395.1 coordinate 117,574,610, forward strand.
CACAGAGACCTCGATTTCAGAATTTGCTACAAAAAACAAGAAAATAAACACTCTCTCTAAAAAACCCTTATCAAAAAGACAAGTGTTATGGGAAGTTTGGTACAAAGGTGATTTTTCTTTGTTTCAAATGTATCAGCCACAAATACAGATATTTTTATTAATAATAAATACAGAGCCAAGGCTTAAAAAAACAGTGTTCTGTGTAAACATCCTGTGAAGAAAAACAAATATTTCAATCACAGCTGCAACTTCTCTTTTTAAGCAACTCTGTTATTGAAAGGACAGAAATATTATGGAAATTGACTAAAAACACATAGTACTGCAAACAAATTATTATTTGAAAACTGCTCTCATGTATACACATCCAATCTGTCCCTCACCAATCACACCAAATATGTACACCAGCAAGAGACAATCAGAAACTGCATGTTGATACAGGAGATATAAGTAGGCTTGGAGCACACACAAATAACTTGTACGCATTTCAAAGCTCAGAAAAGCTCTTAACTCTACTACTGGCAAAATTTTCAACACACTCAAGTAATTTTGGTGGTTTTGCACATTATACTCTTCCGCCGAACCAGTACCATGTTTGCTTTCACAGCACATGCAATGCTCTTTCCTGGTACCGTGAAAACACAACAGAAAATTATTTTAATCTGTTTTCAAATATTTATCCAAATATTTTGATTTATTCTTACTAGGTTAACTGGTTTATGCAAATGACCAATGCTACCTTAGGTCCAATTCCACTTGACATGTTTTAGAAACCTGAAGATCAAACTAGCTATAGTTTCTTTGTAACAAGTCAAAGACTCTGATTTTGAAATACATAAGGTGAAGCTTGGCCTTTACTTTCTTTTCAACAGTACCTCAATAGCAGTTTTCTATAACCAAGAGTAAATAATCTTGATATTCACTCATTCTGCCTGAAATCATTCATGTTACAAAAAAAAAATATATTAAGCGAGGAAGCAAACAGGCTCTTCTCCAAAACTGCAGATCCCCAAAACCAAAGTACAGATCTCTTCTTCTTCCAGGAACAAAGCATATTAGAAGTTGGTGAAGTAAGGAGTTACAACTTTTGTTCTTATAAGTCAGTCTAAAATACTGTACAGCTGTGGCTTTATTGTCAACCTCCACTAAAAGCCTTAGCAATCTCTAGTGACAGCAGCTTAAATCTACGTAAGAGAAATCTTCATCCATTTAAATTCTTCTCTCTGCAGAAGTACCAACGTACTTTCTGTTCTATGTTAACTCATTAATATACTAATTTCCAAGCCATACTAATAAAAAGCCTCTGAACAGAAGTGACAGTGGCACAAACATACAGTACCTAATCAAAAGCAGCAGCATTCCACATGAACAGCCTGTGCTAATAGAGACTGAACTGACAAAACTGGTATGTTCTTTCAGACATGCCTGAAACACTTTATCAAGACACTGAAATTCAGGGCTAACAGAGACAACTTCACATGCAGTATCTTTCTGAAAGTTATCATACTGAAGAACAAGGGCACTTCCTCTGAAAACACTGGTACGTACATACCCCAGTTAAGTATGCAGGTGTACTACATGGTAAAGGTTACTTATAAAACAACAGTCTCATGTACAGCAGTCAAATAAATAGATTCTGTCATGCTACCAATATTTCTAAGCACATTTATTACCATGAGGTTACAGTGCAATCATTGCCAGGCTGCAGAACAAGAAGCAGGGAGCAAAACAGCTGCGCTGCTGTTAAAGGAGCACAGTTCCACCCCCTCAAGCTTGATCCAATCCCTTAAAATCCAATTTTCAAAACAAATACAATAATATAAAACTGTTGTAACTTGGGTCATAAAACAATCTAAAATATCCACAAAGTCACATACAAAAGCCAGAACTTCGCTACATGCAAATAAAACAGAATGTTTAAAGTAGGAAAAATAAGCACCCTTCTGGAAGTGCAGATATTTTTCTTGAATTCAAGTACTCTTCTACAGATCTAGAGTTAACAAAAACCTGCTTTTGTTGTCACACTTCAAGCTAAGTTTCACTGTCACAGATGCCACACATTTGTCTTTGACAGAACAGTATGATGTAGGTAATACAAGTAAAACGGCAGCTTCTGGCAGCAAAGCACAAAACAGAACATAGAAATGCAATAATTTGCCAGTACAGACGTTCCAATATACTTGTATTCATAAGCCATGGAGGGGGTTGCACATGTTCTTGCTTCAGTACTTATGATGATGACGTGGGTGCAGAGGTAAATGAGTTACTTGGTTTCCTGTGAAGCTTCATTATTCTGTGAACCATCATTACTTTTTACTTCACAGTATGCTATTATTTAGCATGTTTAAACTCCCTGAATTATCACCTATTTGTATAGCTAGTAAACTACATTTATACATTAATCCTACTTCTTCTACTCCTTGTTAAAAAAAAAAAAAGGAAAAAGAAAAAAGAAAAGAGCACTGCATATTACAGATTCATAAAACGGCTTAAGTGGGAAATTACTTCTGGGGTTCATCTGGTCAAACTCCTCTGCTCAAGCAGGGCCACTTAGGCCACATTGCCCAGGACCACGTCCCAGAGGTTTTTGAGCATCTCCCAGGATGGAGACTACACAGCCTCCCCGGGCAACCTGTGCCAGCACTTGGTTACCCTCACAGTGAAAAAGTGTTTCCTGATGTTCAGAGGGAACCTCCTGTGTTTCTGTTTGTGCCCATTGCCCCTAGTTCTGGCACTGGCCCCTCTGAAAGAGCCTGGCTCCATCCTCTTTGCACCCTTCCTTCAGGTATTTGTACACATGAGTGAATTCCCCCACTGAGCCTTCTCTAAGCTGAAGAGACTCAGCTCTTCAGCCTTTTCTCATCAGCCCCTAATCTCTCCGACCTTTTGTGGGACTCTCTCTGGTATGTCCATGTCTTTCTTTTCCTAGGAAGCCCTGACCTGGACACAGCACTGCAGGTGAGGCCTCGCCAGTGCTGGATAAAGGAGCCGGATCACTTTCCTCTCCCTGCTGGCACCATTCCTTGTAATGCAGCCCAGGATACCATCTGCTTTCTTTCCAGTGAGGCCACATGGCTGGTTCATGTTCAATTTGGTGCCCACCAGGAGCCCCAGGTGCTTTTCATCCAAGCCATTTCCCAGCTGGGGCTGTTCCCCCCCAGAGGCTGGGCTTTCCCTTCCCTTTGAACTACCAGCTACTGTACACATACAGCCCAAGCTAGATAAACCTGGACTAAATGTCTTTATCATTTACATCTGCAATGATTAATTTCCAGTTGAGAAAAAGAGATCTTTAGCCTTATAAACCCTCTGCAGAACCAGAACACCTTATTCAGGGGAGTACATCAACCCCAAAAGTAAATTTCTCTTTAACAGCTGAACACTTTCCACAAGACAATTCAGAACAGGCAAGTCAGATGCAGAGGTTTGACAGGTTATTAATTTAAAAGGGAGGCTGAAACAGAAAATATCTGGCTTTCAAGGAATGGGGCGGGGGAAAACAGTTTCTTCAGCTGCAGGAACCCTGATAGCAACCATGCCTGCTGTTTCCTTTTCCTCACAGATAAATTATTATTAAGGATACACAAACCAACTGCTTTGTGGTTCTTGCAGACCAGCTAAGACCAGTTCATGGGAAGGACTGTTAAAATGAACGATACGGTTGTGCAATGGAAACTTGGTATTTCCCTCCTGGCACATCATTCCCTTTATATGCATGATTAATGTGAGACTGTCAGCCTACTCTCTTCTATCACGAGTCACGAAATGAGATGCTAATTTCAGAGGCCCTACCAAATCAAGGTTCAATAATGTAATTATTATGGAAAGAAGGTGGTGAAGAATGAAGAGTACATTGCATTAGCTCATGAATAAGTATTCTGCAAACACATCCCTCCCCGCAGCCCAAATATCTTTCCTTTTATTTGGAGCCTACAGCGTGCTAAATGCCTTTCTATCTAATATCCAATACTGACCACTTGCCCTTAAGGACAGTTTAGAGACAAACTGGAATGAGAAAACAGGTATGACATTTACCACCTTGAGAACTGAAAGAGAATGACACCAAAGGTGGCATGGTGGGCACATTAAGAAGGTTGCTGCAGGATTCAGACGTGCTTTTGATGCAAGGAACCAGAAGACAAACTGTAGGTCTTCGTGCCCAGTCAGCAGCAGCCATCCTATGACATTCTTCTCGTTCCTTTCTAAGCTAGAGCTATCATCCAAAATATTTTCCCAGGGTTTCAGGAGGGCATTTTTTGTTTCTTTGATTAAAATGGTTATATGCTTGTTTCTAAGCATCTGAAGTGAGATGCTGGTAAAATAAAATATTCCCTTCTCCAAAATAAAGAAAAATAAGTAATTCTATTTACTAGTATCAGTTATTTTGCTAACGTTATGCATGTACAGCAATAAAATAACGCACGTTGCCTCCAAGCAACAGATTTCATCCGTATTTCAAGACACTAATTTTAACCTCTTCCCACTCCCAATCTTTCAAGCATGTCATTCTTCACAAAAACCTAAGAAAAAAAAAAGTCTTACCACATTT
>JAOXXN010000395.1:117579719-117589989 GCA_026770055.1 Myrmophylax atrothorax
AAAAAAAAAAAAGTCTTACCACATTTCACAGGGATATTAGTTTTTTTTTTTCCTTATGCCAATATAAAAATGCAAAGTAAATTCTAATCACTTACAAAATCATCATCATATCAGCAATACTGAGGGGTTTTTTTGTATCTTGCATATAGTGAGGGCAGTCAGCAAGAGGCAGAATGACAACTTAATTATGGTTTGGTTTAATCTTTTATTAGGGAAAACCTTAAATCCTAACAATATGCTTCAACTTTCCTTTAATGCAAAGATAAAGATTCACACCATCTGACAGGATCCTGGTTAAACAAGGCTATGCAGGGTAAGAACTCTAATTCCACGTCTTCCCTGCTACAGCACAAAAGGCAGACAGGAAATTATCCACAGTAAAAATCACTGGGTTTCACTGCTATAAAGAGCTAACTGAGCATCTCAGGTATCACTGCCACTAACAGAAAAAAAGAAATTTAAAAAAAATATTTGAGAGGATGGATCTTTCTCATGCTTAATGCAGAACCTGAAGTTTGAGGTGCACAAGCCTACCAGGGGAGATATTTTCCTAAGAAATATCACGTAAATATCTTCTTTTAATGAAAGCAATCTCTCATGATTTTTCAGTATTAAACTCAACTACACATTTATCATTTTTACACAGGAGATATTACCACTAAACATGATATAATATCTGAAAGTTTCCACTACCTGTAAAGCAATATTCAATTGCACATGCCACCTGTAACCGCCCTTCTAAGGTCTTACAGGAAACAAATAAAGTCCATTTATGAATAATTTGAAAGTATTATCTAGCATTTCACACCACTAGAGGGACCCATAACCATTGTAATTTTCCATCTATTCCCATCAAACCATTGAGAAATGCATTATGTTAGATCCATGAACATTTTCTAAAAAATTAACTCCTGTTATTTAACTCTTCTGTAAGTTTTCCACTCAGTGATTTGCATTTTCAAGCATTTTTAAGACATTCAGTACTAAAGTATAACATCAAACTATGATTTCATTTGGAAGGTATCATTTCAGCAAGCATTTACAGTCTACTGGGGTATAAATTACCTTATTGTACTTGCTGTCTTCCTTAGGCCCACTCTGAAGGCCTGCTCAGCGTCACTGTAAGGCACTACACCCTCTCTTCCACTTAAAAGAAAAAATTAAGTCAGCCTGTTTTGGTTTTAGTGTATATCTACTTAAGACACACACTCATTTTTTCTTTTCAAATAGTAATGATCACTGGAAAATATGCTGTGGGTTAAGGATTAATGAAATAAACACAGCTTTGCAAATGTCTTCTGACTGAGTGGAATAGAAAAAACTGTTAAGTCTCAAAAACCTCTGGTAGTACCACATTGCTACTGAAAACTTTAGTGGTTTTCAACAGATCCTCCCTGATGGAGGCAGGAGGAACAGACATCATGACCACTAAAGATAACTTCTTTCCTGAAAGATCTCACAGAATGAAATACTGCTTTAGCAAAATGTAGAGCAACAGAACGAAAAGAGACTTCTCAAAGTCCTTTAGTCCAATTCTCTGCTCAAAGCAGAGCAAATCTGGGAGGAATTACTCAAAGGGCAGAGATTTGAACAATTTAGTATGAAGTGCCAAATAAGTGCCAATTCTCCAATGGCATTGTAAGCCAATGCACAGCAGCAGAAGTGTAAAGAAAACTCTCTGAAAAGGTATCTCTCTTGAATTTTGGCTCATCTTAGTCTTTCTGTATGCACCTCAGGAAAGATACAAAATTAAGTAAATTAAACAATGTCATTCCTGTGCTCAAATGAGTAACGTTTTGCAATAACCTCAGGCCCAAGAAAACTATACACAAGGCATCGTCTTTCCATACCAATTTGGTGAATCATAACCCCAGCAATCCTGCAATTGTGCACCTTCTTCTTAACCTGAACCCACCCACTGGGCAAGGCAAATCTGCAGCTCACAGCAGCACAGGGTGAACTAACAAACTTCACTGAAGAAAAATATTTATAGAGGAATAACATCAGAACACAAATACAGCTCTTACAAAACAGGTTATGGTTTGTTAATCAAGAAACTGACCCTCCTGAAGAACAAGTACATGACATAATAATGGCTCTATACATTTCTCAAAAAGATAATACATTCCAGATCATCACCAAATAGTTTTCTTGATGTCTTACCAAAGAAACACCTTTCTTTGGCGTCCCTAGAAATAATCAGTTCTACAATGATGGCACATCAGAAACCTCAAGTAATCCTTTTTGGCTACTTTTCACCAACAGAAATGAAAGAATTCAGAAGTAACACCTCACAGTTAACAGAATTTCCTTTAGCAGTCTGTATGACTGTCAATACAAAAGTCAAACTGGGAGCAGAGATGAAAACAAAAGAATTCCCACATACTTTATGTCAAATTATCCAGCATTAAAAAAAAAAAAAAAAAAAAAGAAAGAAGTTACTTGGAGAAGGAATGCATTGAAGAGGCTCAAAAGAAAAAAAAACACCACAACAAACCAGAATGTGTCTCTGTCTTCCTCTAAGGCCAAACTTACTTCAGCAATAAAACACAGACTAGGCTGTACCTGTGCATGATTCCAGAGGCACACATGATGTTTTACAGAAACTCACAGAGAGAAACTGTAGGTGAAACAACAATCTAGGAGAGCATATAGAAATAATTAAACCTGTCCTGTATTCTCAGTTGACAGCTTTTATCCCAAAATCTTCCTTAACCAAGCTCACTTTTCACTTCAAGTTTATCTTCACTGTTTTCGTTTGGCCAAGGCTGTATTCAGAGCACCTTCTGTGACTTCCCCTTGTGTGACTGCACTCTGCACACTAAAGCAAAGGCAAACTTCTCTCACATTGAGGAAAACAATATATTTGAGTATCTGGATTCTGAATAATTAGAAGACAAATTCAGAATGGCATCCTTCACAGAAAAGCAGGTTTTGGAGAAATCTCTCAAGTACAAGCTTTTTACTTCTCTATTTTCATAGGGAAACAAACACTTCATTCTATGTATGACCACACAGAATTTCCCTGCATGACTTTATTAATTGTGAAACTCCCCCTTCTTCACAGTAGACTGTTGAACAAGACAGACAATTATTTTTTACCATATTTAGCTTGGCAATTCCTCTACTTTCTTGGAAAAAAGGTATTTAAATTCACCTGGACTATGCTCATTTTATCTCAATGTCTAGATGGTATCATAAAAAGCATGATCAGCTGCTGTTACACAAGGATTTTCCAAATTCTTTAAGGCAATCAGTTTGGATTTGCACTCTTTTCTTTGACTTCTGGCCTCTCAATCAAGGTCTAAATTCACTGTATAAGATAAAACTTTTCCAGCGATTTGTGACAAAAAACTGAAAAGTTAAAAATATCATGGCAAACAGTAGATGCTGACATCTTTTCCAGATCTCAAAGTAGTATATAGTATGTTCCATGAACTATGATTTCCAAGTAAACAATCTGAAGGTTGTATAAAAGATAAATTCTGGAATTTCTTCATGTGTTTGCCTCTCAAGAAAGAGAATTAGACTTATCCATCACCTATAAAAGTCTCTCTTTCTTTCCATTTCCAACAAAAAGGCTCCAAATACAACTGAGAAGAGCCATCTAATTCTCAATGAAGTCTTAAGTTTCCATCACATGATTTTTCTCTGCTACGAGAACGATTACAGTGTATGCAAGCATCTATCTGCTTCAAAATTGAGCTATTTCAGAAGGTTAACAGCCATACTGATTAACTCAAAAAACCCTTTCGTCTTTCTAAGGTATTTTAGTTCACAGATGTGACATATTCCCTTACCTATCAAACACAAAACAGAGCCCCATGTGCTGGCAACATCCTCATCCCCCCATAGAAGCATGCTCAGATGAGAGTGGCCCAAGAGAATTCTAAAAACCTTTTGACAAGATCTTACTTATTCTGGGTCAGGTAAAACAGGAAAAGCAAGAAGAAAAAATGCTTCCTCTCCACAAAACTGAAGTATTTGCTTTTTTATCTGGCTCTTCCAACTATATCCAACAACCCTTTCCTAAAAAGGAAGCTTAAAAGCATTAATTAAAGTTGTATCTGCTTAAGACACTTCCCAATATTTTTTCTGTTATCCTAATGATTCACTTTACTCATTCCAGTTTCACTTCCTCACTGTAACATACTGTACACAGACTGAGCACTGTTTCTGTGTTTTTTCAGGTGAACAGTGAGTGACTGGGGCACGTTACATACTCCTGTTTGTGCATACTAGAAACTCTTCACAAACACAGTTTAAGTGTATTTGTAGTAAGTGTGTAAATATACACACACAGACAGGCATATGTTAAAAAATAAACATTACTGACCTCTCAACAGCAAGAAAACAAAATGCAAAAACTTATTTCTGGTTTACTGTTTTTGAAAAGGGGAATATTCTTATACTGCCATTTACCGATTTTTCTGTCAAAGATTCTCCTTTGCATTAGCTTTCATCAACATATTCTGTCAACACCGCAGACTGAATTACTGTCTATGATGTCTTGAGTAATGTGAACAAAAATTTAAAATAATCACGTTAACTGTAGCCTATCTGTAAACCAGCAGACAGCAAGAGTGGTTATAACCACTGCAATCACTTTTCCAATGACTTCCCTGACAAACCAAACAATATGCACTGCATTGTCACAGTGAACTGCAAAACTCCCTCCTTGTTACCCATGGAATGAAAAGTTTCATAGTCAATTCAATAAAACATTATAGTTCAGGCATTTTATTGTGCAACAATGAATTATTTACATCCACTGAACCATTATGTTTAAGGCAAAAATTTACTTCAGAGGAAGAAAGTTGTGTGGTTGCTCTCTCCTTTGCAGAAATGGTGGCTTTGAGCTGCTTTCTGCATTTTTGCCCATGGTCCCACACAGACATAATCAACAGACCACAGTAAGAGAAAAACTACTAACTGATGATTCAAAATTAACCAATTGCCAACCAACTAGAAGAACACAATCCGGTTTTTTCCCCACTCATCAGGAAGCACTCTTGCTGGAACAAAAATTTGTTTATTAGGCTACTTCTCCTGGCTAATTCCTTCAATTACCTAAAAAAGGTGACTTCTGAAATAACATGTAATACAGAAGGAAAACTACCATCCAACAAACTTAGCTTGATCATCAGTCAACTCCTGCATTTAATAATCCTCAGATGACTCCCATACCACCATTTCTAACAACAATAAAGACATTTTTTCCAACAATTGTCCTCAAATCGCAGTTCTTAGAAAGAAGTTACTGTTGAGAATACTTCTGTCTAGCCCAGTTAGAAACTTGAACACTCATGTGTCAATTACAGAACTCTGGGATGAAGATACAGAGACTAAGCTTATAATGCTTAAGAAGATACAGAAGTGGCCTTAAGAAGTGCCAAAAAACTTTACTTCAGCAACACTAGTTGAAGTTGCAAGTTTAAAAAGTGTTATGGAACAGAAATGATGATTTAAAACAAACATACACAACAGTAGCTTCCTGAAAATAGAGTAAAGCATTTAAAGTTCAGTACTCTTCAAATCTATCAATAAAATAATGGGCTAAGAGCCTATCAGTAAAATACTGGAAAAGAGAACTGGTTGGCAGATTATTGACGTTCAACTTCTTCTCAAAACATCATTGACAGAAAAAAAAAATTATGCTGAAAAGCAAAAGTTAGCTAAGAAAAATACAAAACAGCAATAATTGCTTCCACACTGTGACTGACAGCCAGTATATACAACTGCAAAACAGGTAAACAGTATCTTTGCAAAATACTTAGTACCACAGAATAAAGTTAGTAAATGACAGAATGAAGTTACACTGAAACTATACAAACAGGATGAAGGAAGCATATCCATGCATTACTGATTTTCAGGATACAGCTGGGGTGGGGACCAAAAAAAAAAAAAAAGTCAGCATTCAGATTGTTTAGTCTGCTTTGGCTCCAGAAGAGCCCCTTTTCAGCTGAGTCTTTGCCCCCAGGAAAGACGAGCTAGCTGGCTCCTCTCACATGCTATTGCTCATATGGGTGAACATTTTTCAGTCATGTAGCTTCTACGTGGCAAAATCAAATCCTTCTGGAGTTACCAGGAGAGGGCAGGGAGAATATCCTAAAAATTAGGTCAAGTCTGATTCCCACAACTTCTCTCTACTTGCAGTCTCATAGTACAATACTAATCTCTTTTGCTTAAAACAATTAAGGAAATACTGATCGGGACACAATTAGCACTGCAGAGAAAAAGAAAATATTTTACTGATAAAAAACCAAACCATCCCACAGTTATGTAAATTAATAGATAATGTAGTGATAGGGTGAGAGATGGCTCTGAATTTCTTACTGACTTTGGAAGAAGCTCCACCATGTAACAGGAGCCTGAAGCCAAAGAGCAACAGACTGCAACAGACTCCAATCCTGAAGTGCAAGAAATCTGACTGTAATATGGCAACTCTGAAAACTGCCACAGCAGCTGAATCGAGGGGGAAGCTACAAGCCAAGGAATATTCTGGGCCTCCTAGCAACATTCTTTGCTGTCATCAGACTCCACAGGTGATGTTGCTAAAAGCTGGTGTCTGTGCCTGAACAAGTAGGGGCAAGAAGAAAGGGTGTGAAAATCCTTTTCCTGATTAGTCATGATCTGCCGGATGCAAAATCATCAGGATGGAAAGAAACAGTGTGATGAGGACCACAGAAAACAGTTAACTTGACAACACCAATATCATCATCCACTGACTACCTTTTAACAGGTAGTTAATACTTCTGTTAGTATTTTCCCCTATCAGCATGAAATGCAACATACATGTATATATACACACATACACAAAAAGACATAGTTATGTACTTCATAAATTGCATGCTATTTCTAGAGAATTTATTATAGTCAATCAGGACTTGAGATGAAATTCTTATCCTCTTTATTGGAAAAATCAATATAGCACACTCTTCAAACTTTGTTTTCTCACCTATTTTTATGAAACTTGAATGAAACTAAGAGTTTCAAAGTTTTAAATGTGATCTACTTTTTTAAAAGAGTAACTTCAGTTACAATCAGAGCATGACCAGTTTCTGCCACTCATTTTTATTAATAAAGAATTACAACAACCACACTTGTTACCATGAAATCAGCTTTTCTAAATCTCCCCATTGCATTCAGAATACTTGGAACTGTGCTGATACAACGTTGGTATAGATACTCTATGACACTTGATACAGTCATTATTTGCATAATTTAATTAAGACTCAAATCCCCTGCACTTTGATTGCGTAAGTGGTTTAGTGGTTATTGAAACTTTTTATTACAACAACTACTGACAAATTTAGTTTTAACAATATAGATAGATAATTTAATTTTTTTTCTTTAAAAAAATATTATTCTTGCAACACTTGTGAGAACAAACGACTCCTAAAACATATAATCAAAAAAGTTTGGTCTGCTGTTTTCCTCTAACACTTTAAGATTTGTCTGTGTCCAAAAACTTAAGTCCTAGCTACGTTTGAGTAGATGCAACGTTAATTGATTACGATGAGGTCAAGCATGTTGACATCTGCTGTAATTCTGTTCAAGCATCATCATCCTCCTGGACAGGGCCCTTCTGCTGCTGTATAAAAGCAGGAAAATGTTCTCCTCAACTGATTGCATCTGCCAAGTAAGCACTCAGCATCACACATCAGTAGCTGTATATAAAGACAGTCTTCATTTCCATAGAGATTCAGGTTTAAATTCAATGAGTTTAAACTATATTTTTAAAAACAAAAATTTAGCAGAAGATTGTCCTTGTCTATTTTAGGAAATAAGCTAGCATGAAGGATTTTCCTAAGAAGTATCAAAAATGGTCCTGCTATAAAAGCTGCTAACTTTTAGAGGTTCAGTAGTTAAAAGTGATGGAAGCCTTTGTTTATTTGTAATTTATCTGCTTTAAATACTTACAGTGAAAAATACGGAAATCAATGTATGGATGAGAACCTCTTCTCTCTGTTTCAAATCCTGCCCGACTTCTTACTCGCACATCTCCTAGAAACAGGGTCAAAAGTGAAATAAAAGTGTGGAAGAGTGGCAGAGATAAAATGCAAATGAACATAGCCTGGAGGGGTAAAGATTCATGTACTTAATGGAGGAGAGTAATTCAAACAATAGGCCTACTTCAATGCTTTTTGTTTTAAAGGTGAAATTCAAAACAAAGTTTGAAGACTTGTTAAACATGCAATCACATGCTTTCTTGTCAAAAATCTCTCCTGCCTAAGCATACGTTGCCAGAAGCATGTGATAAGCATTCAGATGAAATTAGGAAGAGCTTGCTACACCAGTATGGCAAAAATGCACCTTAATATGACAGAAAACACGAACATTTAAAGTTGATTTGTTCCTCAGTAACACACATAAAACGATAACATTTTGTAGACTACAAAAAAGATTCAACTTCTAGAAATGGTAGCTTTTAGCAAAGCTAGTTACAATATGGTTTTATTTTACATAATAGAGTATTTCCCACTAGCATTTACTTACTTGTGCTCAGCTGTTTGAATATTACACAAGAGCCTATTAAAATACCAAAACTCAGTATTAAAATTTTATCAAACTATTTTGCACTGAAATTAGCTTCAACCTGAATCTTTTAGCATGCTAGTTGATTTCTACTTATCCATTTTACCAACTGAAAGCTGATCAGTATTCTTTCATTAGGTACTTGTATGCATTAACGTAAGTTGTCCACTCGGATTAAAAGCTTTCACTTAAAATCCTTTTGCAATTACAAATTTGGAAAAATCGTGGAGGATCAAATGCAATAGTGTTTCCCTTCCCAAATCCTAACAAGAAGTTAAATTGAAGATGTGCAAATGTTCTGGTTTCTAATTTATGAAAATCCTTCAAGTGTAATATTCTCCTCATCTCAAGCACAGTGCTTTTCGTATGAATCCCAAATAAGTAATTAACAAAAGCAACTACAACTGAGTTTATAAAAACAAAATAAAACCATAGCTATTTGATTTCCAGCAAGTAATGGACACCTTGAAAGTGTTTTCCCCTTTTATCTTTTCCAGCCTGCTAATCTGTAATGCTGAGGGAGGCAATTTGTCAGAAAATAGCTACAGATACTGACTTACACTTCAGCAATATGCGTTTAATGCTTAACAGGTATCTTTGAGAGATACATATCTATAAACATTGACACACTTGACAGGAATATTATCTTGTGAACCATGCTGGAAGGACCACAAAAAGGTAAGCAGGTCCAGGGCTCCCCAAATACCGTGTCTAAAGTTTACAGATCAGCAAAAACATATTAAATACGTGTGCCTATCACTAATTAGTCCTTCTTATTTTTTTTGAAACTGAAAAGCTTAACTGAGCTGTAAGTGAAAGTAACCCAGTTACTGACTGTAAATACTGTTTTTCAGATCACTGACAATATATTACTTATAAAGGCTTGAAGGATTCATTTGAGCAGAGTGCAAGAGACTTGTCCCCTTCCAGGCAATACAGAGGCAGCAAATTGTAGAACTCTTCTGGTTAGGCAAAAGCAACTGGTGAATTTTATTCACAAAATAAATTAATAAAAAAGAAAAAGAAAGGAAACTTTGGAGGAGAGGAGGCAAACATGTTAGTAGCTTTCTATGAAAACATGAGTTTACACAAAGGTAAATTCTCAACTTTCATTACCTTTCACTCATATTTATCTGGGTAATCAGGCATAGCTACAGCTGTGTGAATGAGTTCACCAGCTGAATTAAAAGAAAATAAAAAAGGATTTTTTAGTTGAACTAATTTTTTACAGAAAAGGTGATACAGCTTTTGTCAATTATATTCAGTTTTCAAGACAGTCCTTTACTTTCAAAATTTACAAACCACAATATAAATCAGCAAATAGTTTCAGTCAATGTATAACTAGGCTTTGGCAAACAATTTACTTGTTCTAAGTATCAAGAATAGAAAAAATTCACATAAAAATATCTGAAGACCAACATGGAATTCTGCAAATAAAAATACAAGCAGGTTCATCTGACAAATGATGTGCAGAAAATTTCTCTCTGCTTTGTTCTTTTTTATTTACTGTATGTACGTATGACCAGACTTCTGAACGCAGCTTTGGGCAGGGCTCTCCCCACGTGGGTGTGCCCTTCCAGCCTGCACAGGGTATGTTTCAGGTGAGGCACAGCGTGCGCAGAACTGGCCCCACCGTTTAAGTCCCAAGGTCCATCTGCCACAGCCGAGCGAGCTTGGACAGTGACAGGGAAGTCCTCGGGACTGTCACAGCACCCGGTACTAACCGGGGCTG
>JAOXXN010000395.1:117602813-117616107 GCA_026770055.1 Myrmophylax atrothorax
CCATGATCTGGTAAATGGACTGGAGTTGGACCAAGGGTTGGACTTGATGATCTCGGAGGTCTTTTCCAACCCAGTTGGTTCTATGATTCTATGAAAATACCTCAGCTAATTTAGGATACTGCCTTGCCTTCAAATGCTATGAAAAGCCTGTTTCCAGCAGATTCCACCACAGCTAATATTCACAAGTTCACAGAGACTTTCACAGCATCACAGACCATTCTGAGTTGGAAGGCACCCAGAAGGATCATTGTGTCCAACTCAAGTCAATGGTCCATACAGGGGATTGAACCCATGACCTTGGCATTATTACAACCAAGTTTTAACCTGGAGAACTGTTATGAACTGCACTTCAAAACATATTTCCAAATTGCTTTTAGAGTAACGTACTACAGATAATGTCAACGAAAGAAAGTTAATGCACTGAATATGTGCAATCATTGAAACCAATCATCGTTCTCTAACCTCTTCTTTTGTCCAGTAAATACCAGGCCATCCTTCACACTGTTTATTGCCACTCACACTCCTGCCTGTACTGGCACGTGCCTTCAGTTCATTGCTCCAAGGGTTGAACTTGGCTTCAGTCTTCCTAGCATTTCCCAGGGCTGGAAAGCAGACTCACTTCCTCCAAGAGCACTGACGAGGCAGCCAAGTGGTCCTACATGCTTGGTGCAGCTTTGAGACTCATTGTCATTATTGTGATTTTAAGCTAACAAAAATGTTTCATTTCAGAAATACAAAGGAATTTTAAATAGTTTTTTTGGGGAAAAGGAGCTATAGAGGGAGAGAAAAAAGAATAGTGTGGGATATTGAGGAGTGTAAAAGGGTGACGTTGAATAACTGAAAAGATTCTGCTCTTCATGTAACTTTTTATTACAAAAAGATCAATTGCAAATTCCAATTGCACACAAAACACAGAAGTTAGTACAGATCACTAACTTTAGCAATGAGAAATTAATTTCCTCCCATCCGCAGGAAAAGGGGACAGATGTTTACTGAATGAAGGAGAAGATTCAGTACCTGGGATAGGACTCTGTTATATTATCATTCCCAGTACTTATGCTGATGGCCCCAGTTGTGAATTCCTACAGTCCCATTACATTCCAAACACGTATCTTCTGATGCCCCCACCTCACTCCCCTGAAAACCATTCAGATCAAGACCACAGGCAAGAACACTCAGAATGGATCTTCTGGTACCTCACTTAATGAATGCAACAACTTACCTAAAGGTCTGTCCAGTTCCACCCAAAACACAAACTGTCACAGAGAGAGATTTAAAAACAACATTACCACCTCCAAACAGTTGACAAGGTTAAAACACCCCGACAATTAGTCACCACCAGTCAGATGTTACTTTAAAAAAAACCAAACCCAAAACAAATGGCATTAGGCTGTATTTGCATTAACAATTTGGCACAACTGGAGCAGATCAAAACGCAGTTGCTGCTGAGATCTTTACATCTATACTACACGAAGCACAGGACTTCCAATTTTTTTTTTTTTGTAAGGCCATATTTACTCAAACTTTCTTAACCAGACTCTACCACAGGAGGTTCAAAGCTGCCAAAAAATGACTCCATAAATGACCAAACCTGTACAACCCTAGTAAGGATTAGAGCATGACTGGTGCACACAAGGAGTGGAATGGTTTTGTTTCTTTTGGAAGAAACCTAGTTAGCACATACCAAAATCACTCTGGAAAACAAAACAAATGGGCACAATAAACAGGAACAATGAGTTTATTTGCTTCAAGACTGAACTCTCCTCCAAATAAAACTCTAACCTAAATAGCCTTACACTCTTTGAAAGGTCAAGCATTTCTCTCTGTCACCACTATTTTCAATCCCTGGCAAGTCTTCTGTTTTCCTGTCTCAAAACACAGGAAGGTGTTCTTGGAGTGTGTGGATGGTCTTACCCCAAGTGCATGGAGCAAGACTTTCTTCCACCAGTTTTACAAACATGTTACCTTAGAAAGCACAGCTATATAGGGTATTCACCCTGTCCTCTTTTGTCTTCCACCATTAAACAGTTTAATTAAGAATCCTCGTCTTACTGAAACTTTTCTTAAAGCTACTGTCTCTTACATACATTTAATACCAGAACACTGAAATGAAAACATTTGCCCATCTGTTAGGCACCACTACAGCACTATTTGTTTTAATTATGGCTTGGAAATGGAAAGACTGTTTTGGAAATATGAATCTGAATTTGAAGAGAGAGTGAGATCAGAAAGTGCACTGGTTTGCTTAAGAAGTATAAGAAATCAACACAGAAGCTGAAGTGCTTCTTTTGGGGAAAGTACTGCTTTGAGTAATCCATTAACAATTCCAAGGTGAAAGAAATGACATTTTACAAATATGAGCAAGAAATTATTCAAGAAATTATAACAAGTACAGTAAACCTCAGGTAGAAGACTACATAAAAATAAGGTAGTACTGAATTCCCTCTGTGTTAACATAGTACCTGTAACACTGCCTCAGTTCTGGGAGTGCAATCAGTGACATCACCATCAGCCTCAGCTTCATCTTCAAACTAAGACACACACCACAAACAGCAGCTATCATACACTGCATTGTATTTTAAAAAATTAATGAAGTTCCTCAGGCTGTTCTGTTTTCTTCTTTTTTTCTTCCCTGCTTTTTAGCAAATTCCTTTTCAGTTTTTCTAAAATCCATTTTCTCAATGCCTGCAGAGGGATCATGTTTCATAAGGCAAAATTTACAGTACTTAACACTCAACCATAGAATACAAGTCTAGTTCCTCTGTCCTTACCACCATCTTAAATGGACAAGTGCAATTGCTGTCTCTTACCATTTCCAAACAAAGAAAGATGAATATCCCAATGACTTTAATGTTACCTTGATGATATGCAGCACTGCAGATACAGCTAAGCAGCCAAAGGCAGGTTTCACTACAACTTTTGCATTTGCTGAGCAAACCCTTCTGCGCAATTCCTTGTCAGACAAACATTCATTATCAATACAGCAGAAAGCACCTGGGGCCTTGTAACAGCTGTTACAAAGACTCCAGTAATAAAATTACTATAGATACCAGTTTGCCCTCACTGTGGAACTGGGATCACAGGGGACCAGTTTCTACTGATTCAAAGTAGTTCTCCCATTAGTATGACATGGTGATTTGTGAGGGATCCAATTATTTACACTCCCAGAGATCTGCAAGGCTCCATGTGAAACCCCATTATTTCCTATTATGTACTCCGTTGTTTGAAGTATCAAATACTGGACCCCAGTTTTACTTGCACATTTCTAAATACCCATCTCTTCCAACCCTTTTCTATTTTGTTTTATTTTACTGAAGTTCACCAGCCCTGAAGAATGACTCAGGGTTGCTTTACAAACCTCAGTAACTACTGTATGTTCAGAACTGTCTTGAAAGGCTCCACCCCACAAAACCCCCATTTCAACAGCCCCGACAGGCAATCCAGAGTCGAAGAAAGAGCACCATATTTCACAGACACTTTTGGTCTCCCATGACACTCCTGTGTAAATGCTGCAGGCCTTCACAGACCTCCATCACCACATGAGTTGTTATGCCAAAGTTTAAGGCCTACTGCTAATCACTCCTGCTTGCCAGACTGACCTTATTTCATGTGCATGCACTTGTACACCTGGCCCAGAAGAGACATCTCCATGGAGTCTCCTTTGCCCTTCAAACACCCCTTCCAGAACAGGCACAGAACAGAAGTTTATGGCCCACTGATACCTGGGATACACTCCTGACTGGCCTATTACTTGCTACGGACCACTCAGACAACTCAACTGCATTTATACTAACAGCATGTAATGACAGCAGAGTAAGCCCATCATTTACAAATTCATCAACATGCAGTGAGAGAAACCACAGCTCCCAACTCACTTCTATCTCTTCTTTGCTGTTCTCCCTGTCTCATTATATATCATGTGTGATCGATCTCTCCAGCAGACTTCACCAACAAAGAATAATTCAGTGGTACTCCTGTAACAAGTGTGGGGAGCTATTGCTGAGGGCAACCCAACCACTAAACACTGCACTCAAGGGAACAAAAGAGGAAAATACACCATTGTTTTGGCAGATGCTGAGAACACACCTTTTAGAATTTGACAATATATACACAATAACCAACTTTTACAAATGCTTCTTCTGCTTGTCTTAACTTAAAAAGTTATTTAACCATTTTACTTTCAATTCAGCTTCTTATTTAAATGATTTGCCATGTTAGCCTATGTTGCAACTGGGTACAAGATTCCAACAATTCTAGCTGCTTATTAACAAAATCATAGAATCATTTAGGTTGGAAAAGACCTTTAAAATCAAGTCCAACCATTAACCCAGCACTGCCAAGCCCAACACTAAACCACATCCCCAAATGCCACATCTACAGATCTTTTATACACTTCAGGGATAGTTATTCAATCACATAAGGCTACATATCAGCTGGCAAGCAATAAGCAAACATGAAACATTTAAGGAAGTAGCAAAATTCACCCTCATGACCACATATAAATCACCATTGCACCTAAACTCAAAAGGCTGGTTGATCTTAAACCAAGAGCTTAGAACTCCAGAACGTGAACTTTGAAAGTCAAGGACGGCTACAGATCCAGAAGGTGGCATTTAGACACAGCCTTAAAGACCACTTTTTAGTTTCAGAAACCTTGCATTTCAGTCCTCAGTAAGACTGAAAACAAAAGAACCCTCCCCTTAGAAAGGACAAACTCAATGAGTGAAAGGAAGCCACAAACTTGCATTTCTGCACCATCACCCATTCTGTAAGTTTTCTATTGCTACTGCTGTGCAGAAATAGAGAACTATCAGGATCATCCTGTGTGTACTGCATTTCCGAAAGGAGTAAGAGATAGTCTATATTTTATAAACAAACCACACAAATCTTTGCCAAAGAAAGCACATTATTAAACATGGCATTTTCCCAACAGCTGTTTTAAACCTTTCATCTTATTTGCTCAACTTCATGAATTTGCAGGTTAACGGAAATGGGCATGTAACACTGAAAAAGGCAAAAACATACCTAAGTTGGCAGATGGGTTAGAACACATTTTTAATTTCCTTACATAGTTTAAACATCTAGAAACAGACTACTTCTTTCTAAAACTCGTGCAACACTCATTAGAACACTCTGAGTGCTTCTGTCATACTCTGAACTTCAGTTCTCTACTAGATGTGTTTTCATAACAAGTGTTGTATGGTACAAACTGGCACAGAGACAAAAATCCAATTTATATTATTGAACTGTATAATGGTATGTTCTTTGTAGAAGCTCTGAAATTTACTCTGTTATGTAAAACAAATCATCAGAAGATTAACTGAAGTTCTACAACACAGTATTCTTTCTCTGTTTTATCCAGACACCTGTTTTCACAAGATGTTTCCTTACTGTTGCATTCTAGGGCTTTTAAATCCACTGAACCAACATTTCTGCTTCTCTTCAGAGAGGAGATTTTGGAAGGATTTATACTCCACATTTACCAAACCCTCTTTTACGAAACAAACAAATAAAAAAAGTATAAAAAGATGACAGCCTATAAGATGTATTTGTCATGTGTTATTGAGGAAATATTTATTTTTTTAATTGTTGATGTAGTAAGGCTTATCACCTTGGACAAAGAACCTTCTTAGCACACTCATACAGATGCTCAGCCAGGACTGGTCTCCATCAGCCTGTATCTGCCCACACTTTTCTGCAGATTCTGTCATCTGCTCATTCACAAAAGGTCTGCTGCACAGCAAGAAACGGCCACTTCCAGAGTTCAGTAAAAATGCCTTCCTCTGTGATTTTGAAGACCTAAAAACCGGCACCATTGTCACAGGACAAAGCTCCATCAGGGTCTCCAGGCTGCGATTCATCCAGTAAAGACAGACTTCTGAAGGTGAGACGTGAGAAGTTGCGTTTTGCTGCTCTGAGTTACTGTGTTTCACTGCTAATACACCTTCACCAAAGACTGAATGGTGTAACAGAGGCAAACAAAGCGTCATTTCAGTTCCCACATACTTCATATTGCAAGTAACCTGGCCATGCAAGTGAAAACAGATGAACAGTAACAAGTGACAAGAAAAGCTACCAATGTTTTAGATTTTGTAATAAAATATTTATGTTCTATTTCTAAAGCACATCCTTTGAACAGTGGAAGATCAATTTACTGTGCTATATTTAACTGGGAACCTAAATAAAAACCATTGAGTTTAGAATCTCACAGAACACATCACAACACCGGAAAAGAAAATTACAGAACTTTAAGTCACAGAAGTTGCATCTTATAATTCTTCATAAATTATCTACAGAAGACACAAAGAACACAACAAGTGTGTCCTCTACATTCAAGGCTTAAGCTCTTTTCCTTGGAGAGAAGCTTTCCCAGTCACTTTTATGCAGCTATGAACATTACTGCCTCACCTGGGCAGCTTCAAAGCTTCCAGAAGCGTGTGTGGGAAGGGGGAGCACAGGAAGCAATCCAGGCCCACCCAGACAGCAGCTCTGTGTATGAATTTCCACAGATGTGTCTGTCTCATGGGGCCAGAGAAGGCAACGCAGGGCAAGGCAAGAAGGCTGAAAGGCACAGAGGCAGGGGACAGTGTGGGCTGCTCCTTCTGACTTGCTCCCTAAGCTTTTCTCTCACTCACATGTGAAAATGAAACAGAAATAAATAAAATTAATAAAAAAAACCTACGAGCTTCTATTTGACTAAGTGATGTGTAATCTCCCACAGCTATGAGGACTAACCTTCCTCTAAGCCTTGGTTCTTGTCTAGCAAGTTTCCTCTAATCCAGCACTGCTAAAAGCTACTTTTAACCCCTTCATACACATTCCAATTGACTTGTAGGAAGCACTGGAAGGGCAGTTTACACAAAATTAAAATACTGACACCTCTCAAGACTCCCCAGGCAACCCAGCTTCTGTTTACTATAAGTAGGTACATATGCAAAGTTTTTCAATTTTCAAATCTGATGTAAAAAAATTTAATAATTCCCACAGAAAAACAAACAAACCAAAAACAACAAATAAAAACACCCAAACATTTCAGCACTTCCCTAGGCACATGAGCCTATGCTAAAGCTCCAAAAGTATCCTAAGCATTAAAAAGGCAGTAATAAAGTCATCTTTGTTTCTGGTTCCTTGATAGCCATTACACAAAAATATGTTGCCAAAAAAAGATTGCATTTCAAGGGGAGGGCTGGAAGTTTCACATTTGTAAATTAAGCAGAGATAGCAATAGAACATCTGAAATAAATCAGGTCTGGCTTTCATGCTCCTATTCTGTGATTATTTCCATTAAAATAGCTGAAGGACTACACAGGACAAACACTGAAACTGGTTACACAGTTTGCTGTCAAATACACGAATCAATATAGTATTTCATTTATAATATGATGGCAAAATAAAATAATAATTAACTTAAAGAGTTATCACAGAGTTTATAAAAAATAAAGAGATTCAAAGAAAAACCATATTGGCCATGCCCAAGCAGTTCACAAAAAGGCAAAGCACAAAACTGAAAAGCAACACATAGTTTATGAAATACAGAAAAGGTTAAGAGAGTTACACTGACCAACTACATTCAACTTCTTTCACCTCAAAAAAAACAACCCCAATAACAACAACAAAAAAACACCTAAAATTTCAAGTTTAAAAAAAAGCCCCAAACAAACACACACAAAAAAAAACCCCAAAACCACAGACAAGCCCAAACCATTGGAGGAGTTACAGGTTTTGCTACAATACTCTTTCTAGAGAAAAATCTGTACTGAACACTTATTTCAGAACTTGCTTATCCACCATACTCTAAAATGCTTTCAGCCTTCAATGCGTTTGCCCAAGAACTAATTAAAACCTACGCCCATTAAGGCTCAACTGCCCAATTTCAACTGAGGTGGCTCAGCAGCCCAATTTCAGCTGCACTGCCCAAACCTGGAGAGGCTCTGATGAGACAGGAAGCTGAAAACCCGTCAGCCACAAGCCACAGCTCAACACACTTGCCATTTCAACACCTTCCCTCACTTTCCAGACTGTAAGATGTTACTGACAGCTTCACACCTTTTATTTTATTAAGCCACCAATACAACCCTGTGTTACATATTTCCAAATTCTCCTTCACTGACCGGTAGCAGATGCAAATTTCTTATAGTGAAAGCTTTGAAAGCTTGCTAATGAAGTCTGATAAAGGTATTTTGATGCAAAACCTGTGTTTTATAGACATTTACACAGTTGCAAAGCATGCACATACTGCCTTTCCTTGATGTTCTGTCAGGATGTGGGTTCCAACAATCTGTATGTCCAAACACTTTTCATCAAAACCCAAATCTACTTATTTCAGCATTTCCCCCACTACAGATAAAGCTGACCCTGACACAGAGAGAGCTTTTCAGTGTTGTGTCTTCTGTCTGCAGTGCTGAACTGGAAAAGACTACTGTGTTTGAGACTGAAATACACTGAAAATGCTCAGCCTTCAATTACAGAGATGTCAGTGTAAAATGTATTTTACTGGATACAAAGAAAGAGGATTTGTTTTTATTTGGTTTGGATGGGTTTTATTCTAATACATCAGTAATAAGAAAGAGGCAGCTGACAAAGGAACAGAAGAATTACAAGCTCAAAACTAATATATAAAAATTCCCAGGCAAAAAATGCTGTATGATTGCAATCCCCTGCTAGGGGTAGGCATGGAAGGAGGCATGGAAACAGGCATACAAAGAAAGTGTTCTATTAATAGATTAGAACATTTTTGATACACTCCACAGCTGACACATTGGCATAGAAGAAAGGTGAAAAGTTAGAGGAAAAGATTTAGGGACTTCTTCAACTACAACTAATATCCTTCTACAGCCTTCTCAGAAGTACTATACCCTTGTACAGAGTCCACATTATTCAACCTGAGTGTGCACTTCATCACATTTATAACATTCCAAGACCCTCTACAATTGAAAACCACTTTCAAGTAATATTTCTTACAGGGATTTCACTTCCAAACTTAATATGCCATTTTGGAAGGTAACAAGATGCTACTTTCATTGTCAAGTCTAATGTTAAACAGAAATTGAATTAAGAATCTAGCATAGAAAAAAAGTATTTCAATAGGGTTCAAAAGATTTACATTTGTAAAATTACATTCCATTTTCATTTTACTTAGTTATCCTGCAGGGATGCTGAAAAAACCATACAATTATCATATTGTTTCTTAAAGAAGCAAGAATTGTAGCAGTCCCAACAAGAATGTTTATCTCTGAAGCTCCTTGCCACCCACTGGACACCTGTCAGTCTTGGCACTGGCCTTTATGTGCCCATGTAAAGAAGATTTTGCATGGCATAGCCCTCTCCTGACCAAATTAGGCTAACCTCATCTGCATTGACATCAGTGCCTACAATTTTGGAATCTCATCGACAGAAATAGCTTTATCACAGGGCCCAGCATACAAATTAAGCATCTGTATAGGGCATGCTGAACTTGGGGAAGTGATAAAAAGCTGTAGTGGAAGAATCTTAGCATATACTTTGAAGCTGTATCTAATTAAGGCACCAGTTATCTACTTGGGGTGAATTTATTATTTGAAATCTTGATGTTAGCCTGCTTGCTGTATTCTCTGCTCACAAGCTGGTATTAAAACCTTTCATTTTAACCAAGAGCCCTAAACAGTAGTTTGGGATGTATTTAAGGTATACAGAAATCACACACATTTTTGTTACCAGATCCCTGTGTCGTCTTCAAATTCAGCACCACTAAATCATCCTGTTGTTCTGCAGGAAGACATTTCAGCTTGCTACAGGATTATCTCCAGGACTAATTTTATGCTGTATGCATGACAAACTAAAAATACCAAGACATAATTAATTTCATTAATGTTATATGACTTAGGCAATAGAGGGGAAATCTGGTATATTGGATCATAATTTCCTTGCGAATGTAGCGAACTAATTTTACAGAGGCACTGTTGGAAAGAAGCAGAATGACAAAACTATTAAGCTACTTAGGCAACCTCTGAAACACATTTGGAAAATGAAGGAAGAGAAAAGAGGAGTAACTTGTATGACTGTAGTGAATTCCAAGCCTCTCACTGTTCCGTCAGAGCTGGGAGTTCACAGATCAAAAGGTGTCCAGCACCACTCGCTCCATTCTCCAGGGGAAAGGAGGATCTGCTGTCAGTTCCTTCTCCAAACATGATGGAAGACAGACATGACACTTAATATAATCTAAGCCTTTCTCATTTTATGGAGAAATGTTAAGACTTATGGAAATGTAGAACAAAAGAATAGCAGAAAACATGAAAAACATTCTTTGCTTTATGAGATACTGAATATGAATGTCATGGCCCCTGAAGGAAACAGCACTGGAGGTGCAAAGACTCCCAAAGACATAGCTAGAAAATACAGAAAGAAATGCAACCCAGCCTCTTTGGAGATCCCATGTGGAGCCAACCTGTGACACACACAGCAGAACCTTGCTTACCATGCTATAAACCAACCTACCTGCACCAAAACTGCCCCAACTTCTTCCTTATTGCTTCCTACACAAATTGTCCTCATGCCTTTAACCAAAATTTTCCACGTGCAACCACATAACTCACTCTCATTGTAGAGTGCCCTCTTCGGCATCTTATTCCAGCAAATAAAAGTGTAGGAGAAAAGAAAGACAGCACAACTGTGGCCAACCCATGAGCCTGATCAAAGTCCTACTGCACGCCACTCCAGAGAACTCCTGCTTGAAAACACCACTGAAAAGTCCAACTCTTGGTCTTTCATTTACTTTCAAATTGTGAAGAGCAAAATGTTTTCAAATCCTCAAAATCACCAGCTCATTTTCAACGTTGAACTTTTTATTCTGCTCTGGGACATACAAGTATTTCTATTAAACAGTTTTTGTTTCTCTCAAGTTTCAGATATGTCCTTCTAAACAAGCAGGACAAACATTTTGGAAAATATCCTACACTGAAAGGCACACACAGCAATAATAGTCAGCTTATTATAACCCATACTTATGATGGCCTTAAATTGAAGCTCACACTCAAAAGATATCTCTTCGTAAAAAGGATTACTAGCTCATTTTAGCTCAATTCCCCTACAGCATTTATTGAACAGACCAAAAGTAAGATTCCATTCTGGTTTTCCACAGAATTCCCAAGTCAATTTATGCACATAGGTTACTGTTCCATGTCATAATTCTTTACCTGAAAAGTGAGAAGTCTGATATGGCAATAGGCTTCACATACTGCAGAGGGCTCAGACTCTGAAGGCACAATTAATTTTCTCAGTGGCTTCTCTAAAGCATTTATCAAAACTACTGGAGCACTTCACAGGTTGTTGCCCAAAGAAGCTGTGGATGTCCCATCCCTGGAAGTGTTCCAGGCCAGGTTGGACGGGGCTCAGAGCAACCTGGTCTAGTGAAAGGTGCCCCTGCACGTGGCAGGGGGGTTGGAACGAGATGATCTTTACAATCCCTCCCAACCCAAACCATTCTATGACTCTATGGTAAGTATCCATCCTCACACCCCTGCCCAGCGCCAGGATCGGAGCCCAAAGGTCAGTCCTGCACACCCAATTTAAGGCCACTGCAATTGTATTCTGCCATTTTGTTTTAATCATATATGGCCATGGCCCTTACACAAGCACAGCTCCCCAGCATAAATGTCTTCCTCTTTTGGAAGCAGATGGAGGAGAGGAAGAAAGCAGGAGAGGCAAATCACATCAATATCTCACATCGAACACTTAACAAATGAGAAGCATCCAATTGCAATCTAGGAAAAACCTGATTTACATGTCCACACTAATAAGCAATTACAAGATGGAAGCATGAGAAGTATCTTTTTCTCCAGAGTGGCATTTAACTGCCTTTTAAATACACACAATCCTTCATTCTTCTTAGACAAAAACACAAGGAATGGCTAAAATGCTTCTCATAACAAAAGCAAGTACATTTTGTCAATAAAGGAGGCAGAGGTTTTCTGGAAAACATTAACAAAATTAAAGCCCCACAGTGTACTGATGTGAGGATGTCAACATGGATTGCACAGGCAATCCAAATACATATCTCCCAAATGCTGTGGGAAATTCCTAAGAGGAGAAAAGTTGAGTCACAGTTTTTTTGATTTCTTTCAA
Organism: Myrmophylax atrothorax; assembly: GCA_026770055.1. Classification (NCBI taxonomy): domain Eukaryota; kingdom Metazoa; phylum Chordata; class Aves; order Passeriformes; family Thamnophilidae; genus Myrmophylax; species Myrmophylax atrothorax. The sequence continues at coordinate 117,614,913 of JAOXXN010000395.1, forward strand.
TTGAAAAAGACCCAAAACAAAACAGAAAACAACAACCAAACTATGAAAGTCTATAGGTCAGAACATACTTTACTTACATAATTTACAAAAGAAGTTACAAACTCTACTTTCATGTCAGAGGCAACTTCTGCTGTTTTAAGATATAAACTACATACATAACTCGTAATTTCTAATAATAGAAAAATAATAGAAAAAACCCTAAAAATCTACTTCAAAATCTATTTCAAAAATTAACATATTGAACAATAGAGCAATAAATCTTTCTATGAACAAATTCACTCAGCATGTAAGCTATATTTGGAAACAAATGCACTAATTTAAAGCAATTATTCTTAACTACAAAGTCCCAACTTTTTACAGGAAGTAGTACAGTACAAAAAAATAATTACAGCAGTTCTGTATACCGATTCATTTTTATCTTTCTACACCTGAGATACTTACACTGTTCCCCAAACAACTGAACTTTCTACACTGGACTGGCTGCTTCTGTTACCTACAAACCCAAAAGTTCAATACAAATCTTTAAAACTCGTGGGTTTAGATGTTGTCTGAAGTTGTTTCCTCCAGGCACACAATGCCTATGAGGGTTATAAGCACTGTAGTGATCAGGGACAGGGCATGAGCCACAGAGCAGCCTGTCCTAAGAGAGGACAGCAACTTCTCAGTTCACACCAAAATGCCTTTCACCCTGAAAATTTAACACTGTACAAGGCTTTGAACCAGTTAGCCACAAGAGTTACCGCAGAGTATTTGAGAGCCTCCTTCTTTACAATAATTACAATGAGACTAAACACTGCTTAATTAAGTTTCCTGGTTTAATAAAAATAATTTTACTCAATGTTTTACAAATCTGCAGGTATAGGGCACACTGACACCTTTCATTGCCAAGTTATGGCTTGTGTTTAGTGGCACATGACTGATGTAAGTGCTTTGAGCCCACCCTGAGCTGAGAGCCTGCAGTGCTGCCTGTTCAGTGTGTGCACAGGGCACAACACCCAGAGCAGGCACCCACCTGCAACTCAATGCATGGACGTTGTGAGATCTCCCTTTTATTCCCCAATTTTGCAAGACAGATTTCAATGCACCAGTCAACTCCCAATGAGTACAAGAATGACTGATCAGCTGAATCCCTTTCCCGGCTCCAGCCTCCCCCATACCGTGGTACAGCAGCCTCACTGCCCTTCAGCTTCCACTG
>JAOXXN010000395.1:117637561-117657937 GCA_026770055.1 Myrmophylax atrothorax
CTCCAGGCTAAACAACCCCAGCTCCCTCAGCCTCTCCCCATAGGACTTGTGCTCCAGTCCCTTCACCAGCCTTGTTGGTCTTCTCTGGATCATTGAGTCCAACTCTTAAGTCAATGGCCCATACAGGGGATTGAACCCATGACCTTGGCATTATTACAACCAACCCCAGAGGGGTCTGGAACCACCCCTAGGCCAGGAAGGTGGTAGCTGGTGTTGGACTTGGTGCCCCCATGTTTTAACACACCATACCCAAGGGAAAGGCACGAGGCTGTGTCAGGGGAGGTGTACGTCGGGTATTGGGAAAACATTTCTTACTCAGAGGATGGCTGAGCACTGGAACAGGCTCCCCAGGAAAGTGGTCAGAGAACCAAGCCTGTCTGAGTTCCAAGAAGGGTTTGGGCAATGCTCTTTGGCATATGGTGGGACTTGGGGCTGTCCTGTGCAGGGCCACCTGGACTCCAGTGATCCCTTCCAGCTCAGGATATGCAGCAATTGTGTCTGTCAGCCCTGGGTTCCCTCCCCAGCTGTGCCCTCAGGGCCTGGGAAGCCAGCCTGAGGGCTGTGGTCTCACCAGGGCCACACTGGCCTTCTCCTGCAGTGGGCTGGGCACCTATTTCTGCAGCCTGGCCTTGAACACCCAACTCGGGCAGCTGCTCGAAATTCAAACACAGAAAGACTGTTCTGTTTTCAAGTACACTATCTATCAAAAGCAATACACTAGGGAGTTTGTATTTGCATTTGAACCCTTGCTGTTCATTTTTAGAGTGTGGAGGAGTGGGGGGTTTTGCAAAACAAAGAGGTAAGAACCATGTAATTTTCGTTGATGTAAAAAATTAGGTTCCTGGCAAACCACACAACTCCAGGAATTGGACTTTAAGGGAGAAATTCATGATATGATCTGGTCTGTAGCTATGTACATCACGTTAGCTGAGACACTTAGGAATAAACTTTGCTTTGGTTTTTGGGTTTCCTTTAGCACTAAGCCTCCCTTTGTCTCTCTCTGCAGCTGTTTTTTTCCCATCCTTTCATCTCTTTTATTTCTCCATCATAAAAAAAAATCCTAAATATAGCATGATAGGTAAGGGAACGTTTCTGTTCTTTGAATAATATATGAAGTGCCTGTACCCACTTAAAAATCATATTTTGCAAAATGATTCATATTACTTAATTTTGCATAATACATTATTCTTCTAAGTGCTTGCTTACTGGCAGAAAGGTTTAGATTTCACGTGATAATGGTTATTTATAGGCAATGACACAGCTTTGGAGTAACCCATTTGGGAAGAATAGGTGGTTTGTATGGAGGATTTTCATCTGTTTGAACTAGTTGTTGAAGCCAGAAGTTTTATAGGTGTGGACTGGTGGCCACTTCACCTTGAGCCATGACGTTGACGAATGCAGCTCGTTCCTTTGCAGAACTGCAATCCCATATTGTCTCATTGATAGCCACAAGGACATACAGACACATGAGAGAGGACAATGGATCAAGTGCCATGTCTTAAGAGCTTTCTTCAGCTGTTTTTCTCCCAGTTTTTGAAATAAAAATCTCATTATCAGTATGTATTTCTAATGTATACATGCAATAATTCAAGCTACAATAAGCCCACGGTAATTCAGAGTAAAATAACTACGTAGCCTTTTTTCCCCCTTAATTAAGACCTGTCAGATTTTCTTCTGCATTCTTTGACAGTTTACTCATGTTTGGCCTGTTTACATTAGATCTACAGTACATTTAAGTTATTGATAGAACTCCACCAGTTTCACTGGAATCAGGATTTCCCTCTCCCATTAATTTTTTAAAATTACTTCTAATAATGAATTAATTTTCTGTACTCAGGTAGGATGGATTTTTTACTCTAATGAATCTAAAATTTTATTAATAAACAATATGTCAGGTTTTTTAGGGGGAAAAAGGATATATTCTTTCTTTCACTGAATATAAATAGTGTATATTTCAATCCCATGAAGTCAAACTATAAGTAAAGATTATTGGTGGTGTGTTTTACGGTTCCTATCAGCTCTTTGTGCTTTCCACCTTATTAGTTGAAACTAGTTCTTTGAAGTCATTTTAGTTCTGAGTCTGAGCCAGTAAAGCCTTAAATAACATAACCAGTGTTGTCCCTCAGATTATCTTTGATCTCTAATTAACATTACATAAACACCTTTAAGGAAGTTGAAATACATTATTGTGAAGTAAGCATAGACTTTCCAGGCAGCGGCTGTTTCTACAGGTGTGCTGCTCATAGGACCCAAATTAGTACTTTCTAATAAATACAGAAGTTATTATCCAGGTGTTGATTTCATACAATGGCTTGGGTTGGAAGGGACATTAAAGGTCATCCAGTTTGAACCTCCAATCTTCTCTCTAGATGATAGACAAAGTCTTAAAATTATGACTTAAATCACATATTTTCAGCCTGAAAGCATTTGCAAAATTAAGAATGCATGTTCTGTGACATACCCTGCCAGTTCTGTCTACTGTCTTTGCTTGTTGCAAGTGAAGAGCTTGTAGCAAAGGAAAGAGGTTTTTATTGTTTTTCATCATAGAACTATAGCAACACCCAAGTGTTCATTCACAGCCTTTTGTTTGAATTAAGTCTTTCTCCCAGTGAGCCGTGGAGTTCTTTGAATACCACAGTGCTGCATGTCTTAAACACACCATGGGACACTATGAGGTGCCATAGTTCAGGTGTGTAAGACCTGTGCATTGTGAATTCTTTATCCTGGCAGATACAGCCATTAATAGAGACTAATCAGAATATTCAAACTTAGGGAGTGGTAGTGAAGTTTCAATGTTTCTTTTCATATTTGCTGTTAATGTCTTGTACACATCATTATAATTTTCAGTATGCTGTCTAGCAAGGAGGAAGCATTACTGCTGGCCAGATTTATCACCAGGAACAGCACTCATGTGAAACTGGAGAGATGGAAGATCACAAAATGAGAGTTAGTTTAGTCTCCTGGTTGCTGTGAAAAGAGGATGAAATCACACAGGTACTCCAGCAAGACGTTCTGCTGGACTAACTGCACGGCACAGAGTGCCTCTCTGGGGCACAGCCAGCAGAACTGAACAGTCTGAACAGAAGAGGATGCTTTTCCCATGTTCTCATACAAAATAGAAAATAAGGATCCTCAAAAGCATAACCTGCTTGTACTTTGAAAACACTCTGAGAACACAGGATATATTTATTTGTACAGGTACATGATCAAGCCAAGCACAAGAGTTTTAGCTTGTACTTTATGTGGTATAAAAGGCAGGGTTATTTCTGTAGACAAGTAAAACGTCTCTTCATTTGTTATGTCCTCAGTAACAACATTTTTAGACATTGCTCTTGGCATGTGCTGTTTCTTTGGCACAAAACCCGATACCTCTTTTTTTTTTTTAACCCAGTTATTGTCTGAGTGAATGCTGTATATTTCCATAGGAATTCCAGACCTCTGCTGCTCATTTGAAATGTACTTCTGTCCCTATTCAGTGTGTCTCTTCCCTCTGCCTTGCCCTGGGTCTGCATTGGGCTTGTTTAAATTTTTGTGGCAATACAACGTTCTTGACTCCTACTTGGGTTGCCATCCCCCTGCACCCTAGATGTTTTCTGCAGAACTTTGCACTATCCCCTCAGTGTGTTCTGTCCTTCCTAAGTGGGATAATTTGCACTTGCCTTTTCCTGAGTGCACTGTGATTTCCTCAACCCAATTTTTTTGGTTGGTCAAGGCTGAGCCTAGTCCTGTCCTTCTACTTCCAGACTTTCCTGCCTCTCTGTCATCTGCAAATTTAATGAGCATGCTCTCTAAACAGGTCAGCAGTAAAAATTCTAGGAATGAGTGACCCTAGGACTTGGAAGAGGTCTGAAGACTGGCATTTTGTATATCTTGACAACCCTTGCTCATTCCTCTGGGGATGGTTTCCAGTCATTTTTGCATCCATATGACAGCAGCTTTATCTGTTCTATGGCCGAGGTTCATCCTTCCTAACTTTAGAGGTTTAACCTGGGGATGAAGACTAATTTTGTAGTTAATAATTAAGGGAATGATGGCAGGCCATTCAAGTTGTTCTTTGAAGTTGCCTTTCTCTTCACTGAAAAGAAGGAACACAGCACAACCTTTCTGCTAATTTAGGTGCTTCAGTTTGTGTCTGTAAAGTCGATCAAATGATTTGGGACACTTGACTTTGTTTATGGTGGTGTCAGGGTGGACTGTGTAGATGGACAGTGTTAGTGAAGACAAGCTAAGTCATTTGTACTGTGTTCTCATTAGCTACAGGTTTTGTCACTGCTGCAGAGGCAGATAAAGTCTGTCTGACTTATCTGGGCAGACTGCTTATTTGCTTTTCCTTCAGTTTCTGCTACTTTGAATACTGTATTGAAAACTAGAATATTTTCCATATTTGTAGTAACTTCCATTTCACTGAACAGACAGTGGCTAATAGGCATGTATCAATCCTGCAGCAAAAACAGCAAGCTGGAGCATGAAGTTTAAGCGTGGTCCCAGAGGATTTCAAGTTTTCCTTTGCTTCCAGCCCTAAGAAGGATTCTCTGTGCTTAATTTAAGACTGGAGTTTTACTGACAAGTTATAGCCTTCGGGAACAGGGACTGACTGTGGAAACAGGCTATCAAAAGTCAGTTCTGAACACAGTTACAGACTGTCAACTTTAATATGGGTTCAAAACCAGCTTTTTCTAACTTCATTGAACATGTTATTGGGAATAATTCTATCTCAAATGCACTCCTAAAAAACTTCAGCTAGAGTGCACACAGCTTAAATGCTTTCAGTCATTGATGTTCTGTTTTCTCAGTGATTGTGGTTACATGGACAAAAATCCTCATACTACAGTTAAAGTGACTAAGGGCATTGGTGTCAGCATCAGCCCATGGAAAAAGCTTCTCTTTGTGTCATTTTTGCAAGCATAATAACAGCTGATGCACAGAATATTTTTAATATCAGAGTGGGAGGATATGAGAACCCCAGGTGCAGTTTCAGAGGTGCAGCTTACAAGTTTAATGGTGTTATAAGAAGCTGAAAATTCACAGCCTTTTGTGCTGGTGATGGAGGTGGTTTTGGACCCCCACAAACAGATGTAACAAGTGCATTGCACATTCACCAGCTGAATAATTTCTTAAGGTACCACTCTGCATTCGGTACCTGGTAACCTCCATGATAAGCTGAAGAGCATCAATTACCCATTCTGTCTTTAAAAAAATATAGTGGTTTATTTTTGGTTGGTTTTTGCAGCTTTTCTGTGTTTTATATGTTGCCTCAATACCTCATTAAAATTGCACATCCTTTCTAGGTTTGTTTACATGACAGTGTAATTTTTAGCAGTCTCTACAAGGACCTTCTAAAGCAATTTTGACTTGTATTTTTTAAAAAATTTTAGAAATAGAACTAGATTTGGATTTGGAAGTTGTGTTTAGGTTCAAAAGTTTCCTGTTGTTCCATCTAATCCTTTATTGGCCTATTGATATACAGTAAAGTTGTCTTGTAATATTAAAACAGAGACTATCAAATATGGATAGAAGAGAAATAATGAGCTAAAGTTCCTGCCTACCACCTAGGCTGAAGCAACAGCTTTTTATTAATCTTACTGTGCTGTGTTGTCAAAAACTGAAGGAAAGCAGTTTGTTGTCTAAAGGTCAAAAATGAGACCTTTCTTGGGGTCCTGCCTTCTTCTAAGACAGAAGGGACCGTCCTCTGAATTAATTCTGCAGAGGGTACTGTAGTGAAAGCAGCTCACAGCAGAAGCTGCTAATGCAATTCCTATTAAAAAAAAGTCAAACATGAGCTTTAACTAGCCCTAGTTTTTATAAGAACAGTGCTGGTAATGACAATAGAATTGTTCAAAGTACAGTTTAATTTATGTCTGGTTATATTAATGATGAGTGCCCTCCCTTGTTGCAGAAGCATATTTGTATGAAAATGTAGAACAGTTGCCTTTTTATATATGCTAAAATTAATGGAAAATTTTTAGCAACAAAAGTACACTTAAACAACAGTCTCCCTGTGGTTTGAAGCAAATCAGAAATGGGAATTGGAGTAACTTCCAGCCTTTGCCCTTGCCTTGATAACTGGGATGACTACATGCAGGAACCTAGCAGTCCTCTTACACCTACATTACTCTTGCATCTTGGCTTTTTTGCTATTCTGTTTTGTTTTTATTGAAGTGCTGTTTTATGCAATTATTCCCTCACAAAAAGAGTTATGTTGAAATAAATATTAACTACTATTAGAATTAACAATTGCATTCAGAGGATCACATTAGTAGTAAAAATGTATACTAATTAGTATTCAAATTAAATTACTTCATTATGTTCCAAGTAGTTAATTTTCTGCCTTTTCTAAAGAGGCTCAACTGTACTACGTCAGTTTCTCCACTGGATTTGAGCTTTTTTCAGAAATTAATCAGGGTTTTCATCTTTTTGTGCTTGCTTTTTAGCTGATTGGTGAGACTGCTCTTCTATCAAAACCTACAGCAGTAGAGGATAATCCTATTCAGATGAATAGAAGTGAGAGGATTAAATATTTGCAGCTACTCTTGGTTTTCCACCATGTAGCATCCTGACATTTCTTTGTGAAGGAAAGAATGTGTCAGGGTTAGCATTAGCATGACTTCTCTTTGGAAGTCTGGAAAAACATCTGTCATTCTGCCTGTCTTCCCATTAACTACCTGAGCAAATGCAGCGAAAAGATTTCATTACTTTCAAGAGACTAGCTCTGCTTTTTTTTTAGGTTTATTCTTTGCTAAACCTTTTGTTTTTAACAATTGCAAAAAGGTAACTGGAATCCTGTCAGATTTACAACACGTTCAGACAAAAGACAGTCAGAACTGTAGGCGAACATTTTTTGATCAATTTCTTAAAAGCAGCTTTACATTTAATTAGAGACGAATCTCTTGTTTAAAAGCTGAGCGGGGGGAGCAGTGCACTGAAACACGGAGGCTAAGCCTCTTAATGGTGTGGAGTGCACTGGAAATGTGGGTTTAAAGTACAGGGTTTGGTAATGCACATTGTGCTAAGCTGGATCCTGCTGCGCAGAGGGGCCATGCCCCACCATCTCACTCCTCTTTGCTGTTTGCTCTTACCAGTACTGATGCTCAGCTCTAGGGTAAGACAAGAGAGTTTAAATTATCAAAAAATTAATCTTAGCCCTGCTCCCTCAGCAAAAAAACAGACTGAGAAAGACCAAACAGCACAGTTGGTACAGGGTGCAGATCATAGTATCATAGAATCAGTTGGATTGGAAGAGACCTCCGAGATCATCAAGTCCAACCCTTAATCCAGCCCCACTTTGATTGCTAGGTCACGGCACTCAGTGCCACGTCCAGTCTCACCTTAAAAACCTCCAGGGTCGGAGAATCCACCACCTCCCTGGGCAGGCTATTCTAATGCCTGACCACTCTCTCTCTAAAGAACTTCTTCCTGATATTCAACCTAAACCTCCTCTGGCAGAGCTTAAGCCCATGCCCTCTTGTCCTACTGTTGGTTGCCTGAGAGAAGGGCCCAATCCCCCCTGGCTACAACCTCCTTTCAGGTAGTTGTAGAGACTGATGGGTCTCCCCTGAGCCTCCTCCTCTCCAGGCTAAACAGCCCCAGGGATGTCAGTTGGTACAGGAGTGCAGATATGGCAATGGGAGTGCCCCTTTTGGAGTCAGCCCACAGTTAGATCACATCATCTCTATCATAAAAACTCACCTACGTGGTGAGCATTATGTAAGGAGTTACTCAGATACTATATAATTCCATAAGTGATTCATTTTAGAAAAATCTAGTTTTAAAATCTCACATATTCATTGCAATATATGTGTAACGTATTGAAATATATGAGAGTAATATATAACCTATTTATATGGAATATATAACATTTGTGGAATATATACATAATATACTTATGATACCAGGCAGGCATAGCAGAAATTGTGCTGAAAATATGGGTCAATTGGCAAAAAGTATTAGTGGTACAATGCATAGCCTTAATTTTATGCATGTTCTTACATGCTTTGCTGAGCTGGGACTGTGGAGAGCACCCTCTAGTCATGTCAGAACATCCGTTAAATCTACATAAATCAATTCCATGTCAGCAGTTTTCTAGATTAAATTACATGACTAGAAGTTTGAAGACTACTTTTATGCAAGTATAGGCCTAAGAAAAGAAGTAACTTTATGATCTTTAATCTCGCATTAGACTTTGAATTCTTGCTAATATAATTCTTTAGTAAGCAATTTTATACTAAAATGTATAAAATCTGAATAAATGTACTTGTCTGAAAATTGTTCAAAACCTGCAAGAAGCATGTTTTATAGAATGCCTACAACCAGGGAAAACCATGACATCTGCTTAGTTCTGTGGAAGAGGTTTTACTTACACACTCAACTTGTGACTAAACAAAATAAGTAGAAAGCCCATATTCTGCAGTACCTGCAATTTGGCTAAAAAGACAGAAAGAGTGTAAAACCTCTGAAGAGAGAGGCTGACACTTTACTGCAGATCACAAAGAATTGAGAGCAGGCCCTAAAAGCTTTATTTGGTGAAAAATTGCTTATTGTGCTGTGATCTTGAAGTAGATGATCTGTGGGTAAATGACATGTCATTGCACCTGTAGCCAAGATAATCAATTCCCAGATAATGGGAGAATTGACTTTAATTTGTTAGAAGTCAGAATTAATACTAATACACTTCAGGTTGATACCATTTGTGTTACAACTGCCTGGGTTTTTGCAAGATGAAGAAAAAAATGTATGGTGGGAAGCTATGCATATAAATTCAAAGCATAAGTTACTTTATAATTCAATTTTCAGTTATATTTTTGGGGTTTTGTCACTTTATCATGTCTGTATGCATGGAGGTTCATTTGTGGAAACAATTGATGAAACAGATCTTTCTAAACACTACTTGGAAAAAAATTGAACAAATGTTCATCATGCAAACTTATCATAATTGCTACTTACCAAATACAGGAACAAACACTGTTTTATGTGCAGTTTGTAACCATACATTAGTTTAAATGGTATGTGACACTCAAATCATATGTAAATAGGAAAAAGGAAGAATTGGTGAAATCCGCTATTGCTGAGCACCAGCAGAGGAGATGTGAGCGAACAGTAGCAGCACACCTGACTGTTACCAAGTAATACATAATATGAATTCTGTTCTTGTCAGATTTGACGTGCATTTTGCAGCAAACCATTTCCCCTTTCAATGGCATAGGCTCCATGCACACACTAGAAGTCTTTATAATACTGCTACGTTCCAGCCAGAAGGTTCTGGTGGCCAATTTCTACTTGCTGTAAGGAGAAGGCTTTTGCCCTGCTTCCCAGGAAAAGCTTCACACCTCCAAGTTTGTGAGTTTGGAATAGAATAAACAGTGGAAATCTGGAGAGTCAGCTGTTATTGGATATTCTAGTTCTCAGTTGTTAAAATTGCACAAAACTTTGTGCAGGAGCTGCTGCAGGATTAAGCTTGGCTGGGGATGGCTGGTGCAGCGGGGCAGCAGCAGTTCCCAAGGACTGCACATGCCTTCTTAAGTAGCTTAGGTAGTCTGCTGCTAGGATACCATGGTTTGGGAAACCCTGGCTAATATTTTTAAATTACTTTGAAATAATATTTTGAAATAACATGTAAAAGTTTGAAGATCTGGAAGGAAAGTAAGAAAATAAAGTATCTCGCTTCCCCTGATGTGAATCATCCTTCCCTCTAGTTTGGAAATGAAAAAAAAATCACTGTAAACTTCAATGTAAGTAAAACCCACAAGGTTCCCCAGGATCACAGAGTAATTTATGGAAAATTTTATAAATAAGATTTGCAAATGATTGGGTACTCATTTTCCACCCATCTGAACTGAAAGTTTTGTCACTGATTTATAGAGGGCTGAGATCTCACCTTCAGAATCAAAAGGACATTAAAAATTATATTGTAGGGTTTATAGCAGCCATAAAATAATTCATTGAGTTCTGTGTGATTTCCATAAAGTCCATAGGACTACTTGATGCAATAAATGCCTGGTAATCCATTCCTCTGGACTAAGAAATAAGAGTTATGTTAAGGCATGTGAATATTTCCCTCTAAAGATTGATTTCAAGTAAAGCATAATTCTCCATGTATTGATAGCAATTACCACTGAATTTCGTGCCCTGAATTTTTTATTGCAATCAATAGACAAATCATAAAGTTGAAAAATGCAAGACATCCTTTAGCGGGGAATAAATGCCAGCACTCTGTACGTTTATGGTTATACTGACCTTATTATGGACAAATCAGCTGACTTGGAAACAAGCAAGTACTAAGCAGTGGCATTAATTTTAATACTGTTTTCTTGCTCAGAAGAACAGCCCACATTCTGTTGCCACAGCTGCTAATTGAGGTTTGATCACACAGCTGGATCACTGGTCATGCATCAGTGACCACTCTTCTCATTGCTGTTACACTAACTTTTGTTTCCCAGTCTTAAGCAAATTAAAGCAGGCAGCTGCAAAATCATCAATAGGTCAAATTCATTAGCTGTTCTCTCTATGAAACAAACAGGAAAATGAAGCTCTCCTTGGCTTAATTAGTTCTTATAAAAGTTGGCAAGGAAACAAAGGCATTTGTACACTCCTTTATTTTTATAAGAGACTTGCCCAAAAGAAAAACCTCAGACATGTAATTTCCTTTTTTTTTTCCCCTCCCCTGCTTAATGCTCTCAGTCAGAGGCTAACCTAGCACCCTCCCTCAGAGGGTAGAAAGAAATGTGGTTTGGCAAGGGGTTATGCTATGTCTCTTCTGTGCGGATTGAGGCATGTTCTGGGGAGTCTGCACAGGCTGTTTCCGCAGTGATCGGCCACACTCTGTATTTACAGTCTCCCGTACGGGTAATTCTTCTGCAGGAGAAGCCTTAGCTGAGTGCTGTGGTTCCACAATCATTACCGCTGGCTCTCGGCCATGCCACATCACCCAGCAGTACAAATTTGATCTGGATCAGGTGTGGGCACATGATTACATTTTTGTCAAATTAGCAGAGTGCTTCGTGAGGATTTTGTGTTGCCTGTCTGCTTTTATCCTGATTGCAGAGGAACACGCGGTGCTGGAACCACAAGAGGGCTAGGGCTGTGTGGGCAACCGATCCTTGTTGCAGCAGTTCATCCTGCCGGGACAAAGGTAACCTATCAAAGTTTTCTTGGAACAAATAGAATTGGCAGAGAGCGTTTCAATGGGAACAGCACCTTGTGTCACACGCCTGTGGCACTTGTAACGCTGGCACCAGAAGCCTCCAATGTATTTAATACACTGTAAAATGTTGCCGCATCCTGTAGCCACAGACTAGTCCAGAGGAGTCTTAATTCTCCTTATTCGTGCTATTTTCCCCCAAATTTACTTGTGCTTCACACTTGTATGTTGCTCTGGCCCATATATACTTTTTAAGGTGCAGTTTTATGGTGAGCTGAAAACAATGTAAGGCTTTACTGCTCCTGAAGAGCTGTGATGTCACCACTTCCATTGCATCAGCTCTAGTAATCATGCCAGTGACAGAGTGAGTCAGACTAGCAAGTTGATTTAACTGAAAACTAAGAAAACATAACAATAAGAAAGAAAACCAGTGAAAGTTTGGACTGCTCCTTTTCTGGCAGCCCTCAGATGAATCTGAGCCAACTGTGAGCCTATGGGTTCAGATTCTGAGTTTCAGCTCTGGGTATTTTCCAGCTGAAAGGGGGGAGGGGAACCCTAAGAACAGTTGTGATAAATGGTTAACAAAGAAGCTACTAATTTACTAAAGTGTTAGTCTGTTGAATCATTGCAAAATATTTCCATGGCTTTTTCTATACCTACTGTGTGGATAATAGCATTCATGTTAATGGGTTTGCTTATTTACTTTATCAGTGAAATATTTAGGAAAATGAAATAATTTCTGGGGAATTAGTTGCTTTCTGACAGTAAGTGACATTCAGGAAAGAAAAATATCTTAGACTTCTGTCTTCTCATCCATTAATCTGTAATTCCTCTACTCCTAGGATTGCATATTGCTCTAATTCTTTGACTTGTAACTCAACCAATGAATAGACATTCCTTTCTGGTTCTAGATAAGATAGTTACTCGTCAGCAGTTTAGGAAGAATTTACCTTTCTCAGCCATCAATTAAGTGAGGGCAATAAATCCAATGTCAGGATCAATGAAGCCTTAAAAAGAAATGGCTGGTGACTACTGTCTCCCCTGCTGCATCCCGTCCCTCCTGGGGTCTATGTAGGTAAAGAGCCAGCTTGTAGGAATTTTGGACAGAATAGTTAAGGAATAGGTGCTGAATGGAACTGAGAACTATGTGGGGATTTCAGGAAAGAGTGTGCATAGGCAGAGACTGCAGGAGATGTCAGAGGGTGAATTAAGAAAACTCTGTGAAGGAGCAACAAGTGGAGAGAACTGTTTGATGCTGGAGAAAGGTTGTACCTGGTAGGGAGGACTAAAAGCAACAGTTGATTCCCAAAGAGCAAGTACTGAGAAGGTGTGGTACTGCTACTTCCTAATCTGTGAAATAGACTGAGAAACAGGTCAAAACACTTATTTATACTGTTCAAGCTAATCTTCCTGATTCTTAGCTGTAGCTGATTAGGCTGTGCTAAAATGAATAACCCTGCTACCAGAACTGTGAATTTGTTGATCTACAATAAAAAGTTGTAGAATACTGTCTTAAATCACTACAGCTGCTGGCAAAACAAATGACCAAGGCACTGCCTAAATAATGAATTAGGGATCTCTCTCACTTCACTTTTGCTTGAAGTCCTAGAAAACTCACTGCTGAGTTGTCAAAGCTAAATAAAGTAGGGACTTTCTAGCCTTTGCTTTGCAGAAAGTAATTTAACTTAATGGTAGAGATATTATTGTGATTTACACCTTAGTTACGGCTACCTCCATGACACACTTTAAAATAGGAGGATAGACAGAACTTTCTCATAAACTGCAGATGAAAATAAAATTCCCAGTGTTCCCCTGAGTATCTTGATGGAAAAGTTAAGTATATCACTATTACTTAAAACATCGCATTGGGGGCCTCTAATTTATATTTTAGGGAAGAAATGTTCATATCATGTCACCTAAGTAGTCTTCCAAGCCTTTGAATTGGATTTACTGGAATGAACTAGGAAGCTATTGTTCTGGATTGCTTCTGTGTGTCAAACTGACCACGTAAAAGCATGAACAATTTGGAGATGCAACTGACTGTTCATTTAAGGCTCATGCTTCTTGAGTTTGCTACTTTTTTCCTATACTTCAGTTAAAGATATTAAAAGCCCAAGATAAATTTAAATTGAGATATTCTATGTGAATAGTAACAGAAGGTCACAATATGTTCAGAAAATTCAAATATATGAATGTTCTCTTATGAATACTTACTTCTTGTATAGATGGAGCTGCAGATGGGTTACCAGATGGAATACCTTCCTACCAATATAGTTATATGTATTTAAAAACGGATGCAGTGCAATCATATTATTTAAATCAATTCTGTTACTGCTTTTGAAGCCATAATGACAGTAACTATTCTGTAAATATGGCAAGTGGAATAAAATTTCTTGCTGTAGAATTTTTGGACTTGGCTGAGATCTAAAAAGCTTCAGAAGAATGGACCTTAAGCCAGTTCTCTTTTCTTTAGGAGATTGTCTAACTGTATTACAGCACTCGGTACAGTTCAGACAGGGCACTAGATGTCCAGGAGCATGTGAAACAGAACTGGCTAAAAAGAAATGACAAGAAGAACATTTTGGGGCATAGCTGGCTCAGAAGTACTCGTCCTTTCTTTACAAAAGTCAATCCCTCATGCCTGAGAGAGAGGCCCAGCACATCTTGGCAGAAGCATTCTTTTCCATTTGTTCAGTCTTTTTCCCTTTGATTAGCTTGCTCAGCTGGGTGTTATTGATGTTGGTATCACCATTGCATAATACTAAAAAGTAAAACAAAAGAAATATCTTGCCCAGAGAGTGAAAAAACAGCACACAATACCTTTGTAAACACCCTTTCTCAATGCACATATTTTCACATCTCATCAGCCTACCATACTTATATCCTCATACTTTATTTGTGTTGTGTCTTCTTTTTTCAGACTGCCATTCTTTCACTTGTGAAAACTCATCAGCTAGCAAGAGATACTCCAGTCCCTTCATCATCCTTGTGGCCATTTTTTGGACTCTCTTCAGTATGTCTATGTTTCTCTTGTTCAGGGGGGGCCCTGCTCTGGACCCAGCACTCCAGATGTGACCTTACCAGTGCTGAGTAGAGAGGAAGGATCATCTCTCTTAAACTGTTGGCTTTACTGAAGCATGTCAACAAGACAGCTTTTTTCAGTCTCCAAACTACTCACAGTCAAATCTGAGATTTTCTTTCCCTGCCATTGGAAGAAAGAGTTAGGAGCTGTAGGTTCTCCATAAAGGTCAGGAGTGGGAGATACAAATCTGATCATTTGTATCTCCCACACGTTTTGTTGCTGTCCATATTAACATTACCAGATTCAACAAACTAAGAAAATAATTCAATAATTCAATAATTTAAAAATTGTCTTTCCTTGCCTTGGAAGCTAAAAGTTCACACTAGTGTTGAGCAATGATGCCAGTCCCTTCATGCATGTGTCTTTCAGCTCCAGGCTTTTCATTCTTGAACTCGCTATGAGCCAGGAAAAGGAGGGAGTGGTAGGAGGAAGGACTGCAGTGACTCAGAGTTCTTCAGCTCTTACCTCTGGCTGTGTGTAAGTGGAGGCTTCTGAAGCAACCCCAGACCTCTTGTTCTGTCTGGGCTATGTTTCAAATTTTTTGTAGTCTGATATTCAGCTTTGAATTTCCAGACCTGTTCTGATTTGTCTGTTTTGTGATGTATGTAATGTGTAAATGAAATGTAATGTCAGACTTTTAGATATAAGGTCCTTTGGGAGTAGGACTGTCTTTTAGTTCTGCATTGCCTACCACAGTGGTGTCATGGTGCACTATTAAGTGTTAGGATACAAAAGAATAAAACTCAATGAGAAGAGTGGACAGGTATTAAATTATCTGGCTCTTCTTCTAAATTGCATAGCTGATCTGACAAAAGAGTTGTGACAATTCAGCAAAGTTTAAGTCTTTTAAAGATTCTTTAGAATGTGCTTAGGGTACAGAGTCCCCAAAGGGAAAAAAAAAAAAAGAACTAGATTTGCTCGGATTGTGTTCGTTTCCTTCATAGAAATAAGGAGTGCTTACAAGCAAGGCAGGTTGCAGAGCAGAGTCCTTTCTACGCACCAGGGGGAGCTGTACCCACACAGAACAGCAAGTTACGGTGCGTGCCAGAAATGCAGAGCACGGATCTTGTACTTGGTAATGGGATGTATCTAAGTACAGAGGTTTTGAGCCTTGAAGTGATTTTATTTATCCCCCCCCCTTACTTCCTTCTTACCATTAAAAAGTGTACATTTTGTTTTGGTTTGTTTTGCAAGAATGATAAAATAATTTCAAAGACAGAGATCAAGCACCGTAATTGAATTATCTGGTTTATTGTTTTCATACAATGTAGTAGAATTAGTGGTACTTATTCTGTTGTTATTGTCCTGGGAAAGACATTTTGACTATACTACTTTGACTTCTTGTAACTATGAAAAGCACATTTTAGGTTGAAATGTGCCTTGCCTTGTCCCCATAAAAAGCTGAAAATTTGAGGGGATATTTGAAAGGAAAGAATATACCTAAGAACAAGAGAAATGTTAGAATCATATGCTTCACATTAAAATCCATTCACTTAACAATTTTTTTATCAGCTGTCATGTTGTTGCTTTGTTTTTCATAAATAGTGGGGTTTTATTATCATAATTATACTTGCTTTTCAAAAAAACCCAATTGATTTACAGTTCCAGTCTTACAGTAGAATCCAAACCCAAACTCACTGACTCCAAGGCAGTTTTACCAGGGTTATGGGGCTCCATAAATCCACCTGTAGGATTTTAGTCTACATGAAAGTGAAATAGATGTCTGTGATGATTTAGGTAGCATTGCACTGTAGGGAGGCCCCTGTGGCAGGAGGTAAGGACTGGACAGAGCCAGCTCTGCAATAGACACACCGCAGGACACAGGGAAGCCCATCAGCCAAGCTAGCTGGCAACTCTGGGAAAACAAAGTTAAGAAAGAACAAAACAAAGTGCGTCAGTGAGGAGTGAGGGGAAAGCGTGAGAAACAGCCCTGCAAATACCAAGGTCAGAGAAGAATGAGAGGGAAGAGATGTTCCAGGCGCTGGGATGGAGATTCCAGGATTCCCCTGCAGCCTGTGGAGAGGACCATGCTGGAGCAGGTGTTTCCATTCAGCCTGTGAAGAGGACCACACTGGAGCAGATATTTTACTGCAGCCCATCCACCCCATAACAGAGAAGGTGGGTATTTCCTGAAGGAGCTGTGGTCCTTGTGGAGGAGCCCATACAGGAGCAAGCTCTTCTGGCAGGAAACATGGCCTATGGAGGACTCCCACTGGAACAGTTCATGAAGGACTGCAGCCTCTGGAAGGACTCATACAGGAGCAGGAGAAAAGTGTGAGGAGGAAGGAGCAGCGGAAAGGAACTGTTAAGAACTCACCACAACGCGCCATCCCCATCCTGCTGCATCTGCTCATGGGTGATGGGCAATAGATAGCTGCGAATGAAGGAGTGAATTTCAGCCTGGAAACAGAGTGGTAAGGGGAAGGTGTTGTTTTCATTTTTGTCTTTGTTTCTCACCATCCAAATCTATTTTAATAATTAAATTAATTTCCCCCAAGTTGAGTCTGTTTTGCCCAAGACACTAATGGATAAGGGATCACCCCACATTTATCTTATCTATGAGCTTTTCAGCTTGTTCTCCCTTCCCATTCTGTTGAGGGGGGATAGTGTGGGAGTGGCTGGGTAGATGTCTGGCAATCAGCCAAGGTCAACTCACTACAAAAAGATATAATTCGAAATTGGCTGCTCTGGGAACTTTTTGAGTTCAAAGGTTGAACTATTTGGTTCCAAGGATGATATACTGAGAAAAATTGTCTCTGGCATTTATAGTTTCCTGCATTCCCAACTGAAAGCACTGGTATAGATTTTCAGGGCATAAGTTAGAGAGAAACTTCATCAGAATAAGAGAAGGCATCCTACATCTTCTATTTTGATATAAAAATTTACAAGAACTTAGGAGGAGTCCTAAAGAGTCTTCTTCCGTTATTCCTGTTCTGGAAGGGACTATGTAGCAAAGCTAAGCCATGGCTAGTTTTAAAGCAGTGGACTTTTACAGCAAGATTGTTGTATATTTAAAAATACTTAAAACATTTACATGGGGAAGAAGAGACAAGCTCAAGACCCCATCAAGACTAAAGCGCAGAAAACAACTAACTTAATACAGTTGTCCCATATATTTTGGTGTCATTAACTCTTGGATATACCAGCCTTGAGGCTCATGAATGTTTTATTTGTTCTTTCACAGATCTTCCTCAGAGATAACCAATTGGATACTGGACAAACAAACAAAAGAAGTAATCAGACTCCACTGACCTGTTTACCTTGATTGTGAAGGATGAAAAGCAGCAGCTGCTTTCTGTGGAACTGGGCTTCTGGTGGCACTTGCTTCTTTCCTTTTGGATGATATTGGCATAAAGACATCAAGATACTGAACTGATAATGCTGTGAGTTTATATATGCCAGACTGTATTACATCACTTTTTGAAGCAGGTATGTTATTTGAATAACTTTGTCCTTTTTTCAGCACAAATCCAAATGAACTATGAATATTGTAAGAAAAAAAGGCACATTATTACAACCCCTGTGTAAGATACTTAATCCTGGATAGGATAAAATTTGCACAAAACCAGCTGGAATTAACTGGGGTCCCATCCTCTTGGGAGATATGGAATTGCTACCAGAATTTGGATTGTCTCTTAATATGTTTTATTGTCATTCAAGGATGGAAACAACATTTTCTTGACTGTGTTCTACTGGAACGAAAATACATAGCTTAAAAATAGGATTCTAATATAATTTCAGCCATCACGACTGTATCTAGTACTGAAATTGTGACAGTTACATCTCTCTTAATAAGGAAAGTGTAACTTATTCTAGAAAAGTATTCTTTCATTGCACTTTTAGTATTTTATAGGACTGCTTTAAATGAGTAAGAAATAATTTTGAGTGGCTAGACATTAAAGGTGACTAATCACTAGAAAACTGAATGGGCTATTGAGTTTAAATTTCCATAGCTGGCTAGATTATTAAAATGGTTTTATGAGAAAGTACAAATTATGTAACTTTTCAGTTTTCAGAATTAAATCCATCATAACTTTAATTTTTATTTGTGCTTCAGGGTTGTCATGTAGCTGATCAGCATTATGTAACAGATTTTTTAAATAATGCTGTATATCTGTGACTTCACACGGCTGTGAACTTGTGCATTAACAGAGTTAATGTCTTTGCTTGATTCAGGTGTAATCTGGATAGATCCCAGGATTACACTGAATGTGCTCTAGGCATACTTTATTAACAAATAGCATGGTAACTACTACAGGTGGTAAAGTAATATCTAGATATTTATATGCAATGTCATTTTAATTGTTAACTTAAAAACAAAAGTTCAGTCCATTTAGTTGATGGATTGTGTACAACACTTAAAAGTAAAAAGGAAATTTTTTTCAGCAGATCACAAGACCCTAAATTGTGTGTTAGCTGATCAGAAAAAGAAAACATAAACACGGGTAAATTTAGGTCTTTTAGTAAATCAAATACTATTTGCCAGAATTACTCAGCGGATTATATTTCTCTGTGTATTTATTCTAGGTTCACTTTCATGTATTTTAGCCTTTTACTGCCTGATTAAAATTTATTAAAATGAACTATTATGTATTAAAAAGTACTATCCATATATACTTGCAGTCCCTGGTGTTTAAAATTATGTTTTACATTGGCAGCTTTGGTAATGCACTGCTAACATGGCTGAACAAAGGCAACGTGCTTTGTCAACATCAGGTGAAGCATTATATGAAATCCTGGCACTAGAGAAAGGAGCAACACATGATGAGATTAAGAAGTCCTACAGGTATGTAAAATGTGCTTTGCAACAGGTCTAACAATGCTTATGTGTCTGGCATGATTATGATGGTAAAACTTCTTGAGTTACCTGCACCATAGACATTCATTGCAACAACCTTTTCTTTTTTGAACCTGTGAGCCTGAAAGGAAGCAGGGATGATGCAATGTGAATCTATTCATTTTCATCCCACAAGCAATATGCACTTCATCTGAAATGTTTTAATCTAACTGAATGAGAGGTCAGCCTTAAGATAAACTGATACAGGCTATGCTTGTGAAGCACAGTCTTTGAATACTGCACTCAGTCCTTGTGTTATAACAGCTTGATCCTGAAATATGTTGAAAAGTAAAGCCAATGCAAAAAAGTGCTATAGTGACAATTTGAGAACTGGAGTCAGAGACATAAGGAGTTCGATGAGTTTTATCTTGTCAGAAAAAAAAAGAAAACTGACAGATTATTTGATTATAGTGTGCAATATCCTTGAATGGTAAAATTGCTAGGTGTAAGAGGGTTCTTCAGTTTATGAAAGGAGGCCTGGAATCTGAAAGTGATTTGAGCTGAAAAAGGTACCTGGTTTTAACCGTGAGTGTAACAAACTGCTGACAAAGATTTGGTGAAGAAATGGTAGTTTCTCTATTGAAAAAGAAGAGAGAACATTAAGACAAGTTTTACTCAAACACAAAAGAGTGAAAAATATTTTAGTGTTGAAATGTAGCAAGACCTAGAAGTAAGATCAGAAGATTTCGTGGGTCATTTTGCTTGTAAATCTGTTCATCTGTAGAAAGAGAAAGAACTTTGAATGTCATGAGTGAAATAGAAAGTATTGACACTGAAATATGTCAGGCATATTTTCAGGTTTAATAAATATTGCAAAACTTTTATTACAGCATCATGCTGGGTGTTGTTCGTTGCACTGTATTACCAGTCAAACTTTAATGCAGCTTGCTTTTCCTAACAAATGTAGGAATATATTTGAACTATGTTTGAAATAGGTCTACTTGCATCACTGCATAGCTTGAATTTTGCAAGGACTGTCCTCCATCTTTTTGAACAAATTAATTTCTCCCACTTTCCGTTCCTAAAGGCGTATATTCAATGGAGGCAAAAGTAGAGACTGTCCAAACTCTTCAGGCAATGGAGGGAATCGTTGACCTCCCATCATTTTGTTGTCATACATAATTATACTACTGGAGAAAAATCTTACTACAGTATCAAATTCACTCATGACTTGCACCTTCTGTGTCCCTGTAGTATAGCCTGGCTGCAGAAACCGTCTTCTGTCAAAAACCTCATGTTTTCCTGTTGCTTTTACATTTAATTTTCTGGAAAGGAGGCCTTATTTAATCCCCAATGGAGAGAGTTGTCATGCAAGAATGTAGA
>JAOXXN010000395.1:117702519-117736016 GCA_026770055.1 Myrmophylax atrothorax
AAAAGGAATGTAATTGATTGAGACAGTTTATTGCTAATTCTTGCTACTAATGGCAAAAAGATCTTAATTTAAATGATTTCATGTTAGTTGACTCTGGATTCCTCACATGGGGTTATTTTGTTGAAATCCATGGGCTGGAAAGGAATCAATATGGGGCTTTTGAAACTGGTGGAGTTTGCAGTGCTTCCACTACGCTTGATTACAGCTGCTTTTGTAGGGCTTTGAAAAGAACAATCTGTATTAAAAACATTATTCTTCGGTATGAACTAGAACAGCTCTAAATAGGTTTCCATGGGGTCTGCCCTGAAATTTGACCACTTCAAGGGATTGCAGTAATCACCAGTGGGCCAGGGCATCGAGGCAGAGGAAAGGCTATTAGGTGGGGAGTTATTGGCATGCATGCCAAAGAGGTTACCCTGGCAGCTTTAATCATTCATCCACATTCTCAAGAGGAGGGATGAAAATATAAGTGTTAGTTCTTCTGATTGATTAGCAAAAAGGATCAGTAAAGCATGAAAGGAGAGAGGAGGTGTACGTAGAAGAGCCAGCGTGCGTTAGATTTAAAAGCACTGACTGGGGCAGGTACGTATAGCTATGACCTCTATACCTAAAGCTACCTGCTTCTCCTGTTACTGTCAGACTTGTGACTGGTGATTCAAAGACAGGCTGACCTCTTCATTCAGCATTTTCAAAGGAGAGCATTTAGCTTCTCAGTCATGGGTGTGCCTTAAATTTAACCTGTCTGCACATGGGCTGATGTGTCCTTAAAAAACTGATTAGCATTTTGAGCTGTGACAACAATTTGCATGGTGGTTTTGATCCTATTTTTAGGGACACTGATGGGTGCTTTTTGGAAAATGTGCAGAAAATTGCTATGCTAATTGAGATAAATCAATCCGTGATGCATATTGCCGGCTGTTAGCTTCTGATGCAGCTTTGCCTGCATTGCCCTTTAATATTTCGGTCTGGAGTAGCACTTTGGAAGCTGATTCAGCTGTAGCCCCTTTAAAATAGTTTCCCTGTTGTGTTGTGCCTATGTCAAAGGCAGAGTTGAAAAATAGACTGTTCTTTGGACCGATTGATTGCTGGGCATGAAAGCTGAAAGGGCTTTGAATCTTTTAATTTGGGGATACCCAGAGAAACTGATACTAAACTTCTGCTTTTACATGGGAAATGGGAATTGCTGTGTACTGTAATTGACTATTAAGCAGTCTTGAGGGTTTCAAAGTGAAGGCGACAACTAAACTGCAATGTCCATTTCTGGGTTTCACATACAAGGAGAGACCTGTTGGTGTGGAGTTAGGGAATGTGATATAATGTCAAACTGGGGGATTTACATAAACAGCACAGCAGTACTGTTTGCTTGAACTGACATATCAGATTTGCCAGGTGCCTCTATCATTTCTTAGTAATGATTTGAAGTTGAAGTTAGTTTATGTGATCATGGGATTAGGGAAGGTCCCTTGGTCCTAATCTGTAGCCTGTGTGGAACTGCTCTTCACTGCAGTATAGTGGTGGCAAAGATACAGAGAGATAAAGGTTTGTTTTTCCAGAAAATTTTTATAACTGAATGGAGGTACAGATGTAATTTCTGCAGGGTAGATGATGAAAACATCTTTGGAGTGGCACACTCAACTGTGTCTCATTCAGCTAGCAGTCTTTTAGTACTTCTTCATATGGACTTGAGCTTAGTTGGATAGCCTAGGAAGGCTATAGGGTAACTCATGGAGATCTCTTCTGTTCATTTACTAAATATTTGCAGTCAAATCTCTTGTAGCTGGAGAGCATGGAGGAAGCTGCTTGATCTGTCCTTCATCACAGACTGTGCTATTGATATTCATGTGTAAGGACAGAAAGCTCTGCCTGATCTTGCTGCCTTGCTTGCTCCCTTTCCTCCTGCATCATCATGCAGCAACTTCTGTCCCACCCTGGGCAACACAGTTTTTGGATAAAGGATTAGAATTATAGGCCAAAGTTTGGTCTCTGTATGCATCTTGTAGATAAATGATACACAACTGGAAATCAGACACTGTGAAAAGAAGTAGAAAGATAGAAGCGTTTTCCATTGGAATTTACAGCCAACAGGCCAGAACTTCAGAGGACATTTATCTTTCTCCTCCAGGCAGGACAAGCCACAGCTCCAAAGCTGTAAGAAGGCCAAAGGCCTGCTATGCAGATTTGTGAGTCTTTAAAATGGGGCGAAAAACATTTTCAATTAAGCTTGAACAAGCTCTCCTGTCACCATTTTAAGTTCTGTTATCACATAATGTACCATACGGCATGTAATTACATGAGGGAATATTTCTAAAGGCACAGATGACTGTTAGAAAACAGGCACATGAGTTTCTGTGACTTCGTGAAGAGTGTGAACATAAATCTATCAACTGCAGCACTGTAATTTCTTTGGCGCATGGCTGTAAGTGAACAGTAGCTGACGCGGTGGTGGCTTGTTGGTGTCTCCTTGGATGCAGTGTATTTTATTTAGTGTGAGCCATGACATAGACTGCTGAAATGCCTGACACCAGCAAGAGTTGTTTTATTAATGCAGTCCCTGTCAAATACGCCTCTGTTTTGGTAATTAGTCTGGTGTAACAGATTGTGTGTACATCTTAAAAGCCAGCATATTTAGACTCTTGGCTCTGACATGAGGCAATCTCTGTAAATCAGCTCTTTTGGTGGACTCCTCTATTGTTGCAACTAGCAGTAGTAGAGGCAGTTTGCAGTACTTGTGTTTATTTTGGGCTCTCCTCCTTTCCTCAGCAGCCACGAGCGGTCAAACCCTTTCTTTATCTGTCGAGAGAGATTGGAGGCCTAAAGCTATAGTTTTGTGCTGCATCAGGAAGTTATACATGAGGTACAAGGAGCGTGAATAATCTTCCTGGCATGCGCTCCAGCTGCAGTAGTGGCTCTGCTCTGCACCGTACAGGATGACAGCCTGCTCTGCCGCTGCCGGCACCAGCACCGTCCCTAGAGGCAAACACAACGCTACCCAGGGACACCCATACAAGGACAGTTTACTCTTCCACTCTTACCTGAAGAAGGGCAACAAATGTCCTCTGTGATTTTAAAGATACCTATGTAAATGAGCTCTTCAGAATGAGTCATGGCAATCAAAGCTTGTTATTTAATTGGCCAAAGGCAGCAGTGGAGGAGGTGGTGGCTTTTGCAAATTCAGTCCAGGCAGTTCTCATTGCAAGGCTGGTTTTCACATTGGGCGTGTGGATGAGCATAAGGACTGGCATGGAAAGGGAGCAGCCTTGGAGAGTGTTTGGAGAGTTTTAAGCCATTCTGAGGTAACACTAGGAGATGGCAACTCTGTCAAAATCATTTGGGGCAAATGAGCAATGCAGTTATTGTCTTCTGTATGAAACTCGTGCTCTTAAACTTGGAACATTCAATCTGGGGCCTGTTGTTACAGAAACAATATTTTTCCTGTGATCACAGTCACCCAGATTGTGGTGCACAGCAGCTTCCCTGTGGCCAGTACCCACTCCACTAACATCACCATTGTGCAGTCAGTGTGGTTTCTCCAAGGAAGAAAATGGGGAGTCCATAGAGTGTTGTGCTTAAATGATGTCACCAATTATTACTGTCTTATTTCTCAGAAAATCCCACAACTTCCCACGGCCACTTCTGCAGAAGACTCCACCATGGCTGGCACAGTGCACGAGGTGGGGTTTTCTGGGACACGTCTGTTCTGTGAGTTCTTAAAAGTGCCAACATCACCTTGAACAGAAATAGTGGGGACTACTTCTTTTCTTCTGTGTCCAGCTGTAGGGCATGTGAGTGAAAGGAAAGGCAGGCATCTGTACTAAGACAGGTAGTGGTAAACATGCCTTGTAACATAAAATTTTCTTTCAAAATTGCATGTTTGTAGCTGGGTATGTGTGGGCAGCATAGGGAATTGCAGACTGCAGTTGCTGGCAGAGGCTCATCTCTGAAAACCAGTAACATGGTGAAAAATGGTGCTCTTCTGGTCGGCACATTTCTGGGGGAAAACCTGGTGCTTTGAGCTGGAAATCTGACTTTGAAGTTTTGCACTTCAGTTTTTTGTTTAAAATCATAACTCTGATTCCTGGACAAGGTTAACAAACTCTTAATGGGACAGTCTCACTTGTAAGACAGCTTTCCTGGTGTGATGATGGGAAGCAAAGAAATGGCAAACAATAGGAAGACACCTGCCAGCCTCAAGATCAGCAGTGCTGAGGTCTGTTAGGACTAACTCCTGTTGGGTCACAGATCAGAGTGCCTTTTGCAGGAAGCCTAAAGGGAAATACAGCTTCTGCACACAATTTTGCTTTTCTCTAGCCTTCAATGAGAACTTCTACAATGGACCTCAGACTTTAGGTGAATGCATTCAAGTAGTTAGCTTTCCAGAAATGTAGTGTATATGAAGAACACATTACTCTGGTGAACTCAGACTCACCAGCTGAGCATGTTTTTATACAAGCATGTATGGAACTGCACTGTGTATTAATAGAAGAGGAAAACCTGTTTTGTTTCTCCTTCTTACGTGTAAGATCTCTGCCTAATCAACAGCTGTAATGCTTGCAAATTTTCAGAGGCTCCTGGCTTAGATATTTGTAATGTAACATCACTTTTTAAATATTAGTTTCCAGTTCCATGCATAATAAACAGGTTATATCTAAAAGAATTCTATCTCGGGAAAAAGGGAGGAAATGTATCATTAGTAACCCAGTTCCAAACCTTAAATTCTCTGTCCCATGCATATACCCAAAAAGTCAGAGAATAAAAATGTGAGTGCATTGTAAATAATAAAATGTTTCCTTGCATGTGTCAGCTTCTCATTGTGCTTGTGTTTTAGCTTCAAACAGCCATGGTAGACATACTTCTTCATTGCTCCTCTCACCAGCTTTGTTGACTTCATCCACATGGCATCAAAGTCTGTAATGTCTTACTCCTAAATCACCCCCACAAAACAGAAGGACTGACAGTAACAGCAGCACTGAAAAAGGGAATGGCTATGACAGGGAGCTTTGTGCTATTTCTTAAAATGTGCCATCCATTCCCAACCCTCCTGTTGTCCGATGATTGTTTGATTGTTTTTCATTTTTTTGCTTTTGTAATTTTGATGAATGATTTATGCTGTTCATGAGATGATGAGACAAGAAAACCTTTTTTGCTTTGTTTGCTCTCTTATCTAGTGCCAAAGTGAGATTTTGCGTTTGTTGTTCTTTTTTTTTTATGTCCTGGATAATCTAAATTCATTAAATTAAAAATTATTTTAAATGTAAGCTTCAGTAAAATAAATACTTTGAGATTTCAAATTCAACATATTACTGGTATGAAAATGTCTTTTATCTAGTACTTAATGGGTGCTAATCTACACTACATCCATGAGATTTAGATTTATGCCAGTGTAGTCAATAACCAGTCAGGAATCAGTGATCATTGGTCTGTAGCATGTGAAGAATTTAGGTCACAGGATTTTGCAGCATTATATTCTTGGAATAAAAACATAAGTGGGATAACAATGATGGACGAGAATGGAATCTCTGTCAAGAGGTAACGAGCAGTTTTTGTGGCTTCAGGGTCCGATTAAAGGACTGGTAACAGAGGCATCCTTGCCTGGTGTTCCCTGTTGTTTTAATAGGTCTGAAAATAAGGCTGTTACATAAAAGTGACTTGAGGGCTCTGATTTCAACTGTTTGCTATAGGAAGGAGTCCCTTAAATATTTGGTCTTCATAATAACTAAAAATAGTTTTATGGAGCTAGAATTTGCAAACTTTTTTGTTTTTCCTCCTAAACATATCGAAGTTTTAGTACAGACTTTTCCCTGCCCAAGCCTACTGACAACAGACTTGTTTTCCCAGTTTTAATTTTGTGAACATCCTGGAAGTAGTCCATGGACCCCCATGGATTCCAGCTGACAATCAAGAAAACATTACTAGAGCAAATACTAAATCAAATTTATTTTTACATAGCATAAAATTGCAAAGCATGTCTTCGGTGCTTGATACTCACTTAAGCACCATGGTGAAGTATTCTTTTATTTTCATTAATTGTCTCTCATTTTTCTAAGCTTACTCTTCACAGAACTAATTTTTAATGGCTGTGGATTTTTTGTTTAATGTTGGGCTTTTCTGTTCATTCTTAGCCTTAAGGCAGTTTTCATTCCAAGTGGCCTAGGGCAGCTGTGTGCTTCTAAGCAACTGGGATAAAAGGTGCAGGCTGTGGGTGTAGGTGCACCTACCCACAGTCTACTCGCCAGCTTGCAAAGAGAGTCTGTTTGGGGACACTGTAGTGAGTGCATTTATCTGTGCAGATGCTTGGGGATTTTGAAGCTTCAGTATTCTTCTTTGTGCCTTTGCTTTGAGAGGATGCTTGTGTCCTGCTCAACTTCCACCACATGAGAATCATTTGTACAGCAAATGGGCTGAAGCAAGGGGCTCTGGCCAGAGAGGCTGCGAAGCATCTTCCTCAGATGGAGCTTGATGTCTGATCTGGATGCATTTGGAGTTCACTGTGCCATGTATTTCTCCCCATAGTAAATATTGCACTGGTTCTATAAGACTGTGGGGAATAGTTTTCTCATTCTGATGGAGTTGTGCCATTCCACAGTACTAGATACTAAAAAATGTTTCACATTGTATCCTTTGCATCCCCAGAATAAAATACAATGGATGCTCAAATTGCTGCTGAAAGCTTTTCTTCCATTTCTGTTCCTCTGTTTTCAGATGGTTTAAATCCTGAGAACATCTCAGCATAGTGAGAAATAAAAGCTTTTGGCAGCTGAAGAGCCGTAATTCATGGAAAGAAAGGGAGTGAATATGATGGTGGGGAGCCTGGCTGACCAGGCGCCTGCAACTTGGGCTGGTTTGGGTTAGCTGCTCAGCTGTCTTACAGGAACTGAATTGTTACAAGAACTGTCAGGATTCATTTCTGTCTTCTTTGAATTCTGTGAGGCTGGAAAAAGCCCTTGTTTTGAGGGGGGAGGAGGAGTCATTGGAGGTTTTATTTGGTTTTTGAATTCTACTAAGTTTGCTTCTGATATAGACAGAAGCGGGAACTGGTCTAGAGAATAAATTGATTGGTAAATTCATATTTTTATTTAATGTGAAAAAATCTGGGCATGGATGTGTGTTGCTTCTGTTCCCATGCAGGTTTTCATTCACTAACTTTGGCTGTTTCTCACCTCTTGCCAAATGCAATTTGCATTGTTAGGAAATCCCTGCATGTAGGTCTTCAATCTTTTTCCTCCAACTTGGTATTGGGTAACATTTACTGCCTCTAATATCTTTTGAATATGGTATGGCTTTTCTATACTCATGGTCAGCCACATGCATTTCCTTTTAAAAATGTTTTGTTTTGTCCTGCCTGATATTGAGAAGTCTGTTTTGTACCATGTTTGTGTCTGAAAGTAAATTGGGTGAAGTGGTTTGGTCCATTGTGGCAGCTGGATCAACAGCAGGATATTTGTCCTGTGACAGGGAGTTGTTTTCCTACACGGAAACAGTCTCAGCTGTGTCTTAATTACAATACCACCTACACATCTACCAAGGTACTTCATGACTTCCTTTGGAGAAATCTTTTAAGGGAATTAAGTCATGTGATGGTGACCAAACATAATCTTGAGTTTCTTCTTTGGACTGCAGCCACAGTTCCAGGCAGACCATGTGAACTAACAGCAGCAGATGACAGCAGGCCTTTTGTAAACTTACATTAAAAAGAGGGCTGTTCTCCCCCCTGCCCCCCCCCCCTTCATCAAGCCCACAGGTAAAAGCAGCCGTAGGTAGAGTAGACTTTGACCAAGTATTATGTTGGCTTTCTTTTCCTCTGTAGAGGAAAACCAGGGTAACATTGTTTTAGTTTAGAGCTGTCCAGAGAAGCCTAAGGTACCTCTGGTGCAAAGATCTTGTACTCTGAAATACACTAATAATCAGGACGGCCTTTCTGCTTTCCAGGAAGAGTAATATTTTATTGCAGATAAAATTGAAGAGCAGGTTTTTGCTGTGAAGAAGCTTAAGACAGGAATCTGTTGCCAAAAATCTTCTAAAAAGAAGTTGCCAATGTATTCAACAGTATTTTTTAGACCTTTGGGGAAATAAGTGACCTTGGAAAGACAGATGTGAGTCTTTGCATACAGGACTTATCCCATTCACAGTTTGGTACTCCTTTAGAAAAGCTGCAGTGAATGTTGGGTAGAAGAAAATGGGCAGTCAATGCAATGCAGTAATAAGTAAGATGGAAACCTTTGGGACTCAGAGCAGCAGGTTTAAGTGCTTTGTATGAGATACAGAAGAGATGCATTTTTGGTGCAGCATTTTGGTATTTGGGAGGTTTTTTTACTTAAAAGTCCTTTTACAGCTGTCATATTTCGGCAACAAATCATGACAAACAGGCATTCACAGAAATGCTAATAAAAGTAATAGCAGTAATAGTGGCAAGTACCTTCTCAGTCATCAAAGATACATGGCTCTCATTAGGAAGTTTATTCTCTGTTAGCACAGTGCAAGTGCTGTGGAGCAGGGCTATTTCTAGTATTTTGAAGCCTGAATTGTCAGTTTAAAAGATGATTGATACCTTGTTCTATTTTCCACTCATTTTAGCAGAATCTCTCTGTAGTGGGGAAGTGCTTGCAGACGTAAAAATCTGGTGACAGTTACAGGAAACCAAGTTTTTGGCCTATTGATGCTGCAGTTAAGTTTTTGGAGGGATGTGTTCATTTAGGAATTAGAGTATCATGCTGTCTGATCTGGCTATAAATACCATAATCCTTAATCAATACCACCATTTTAGAAACATTTGTATTCTGTAGTCCCAGCTGTTTGTCCTAATTTCTAGAGTTTCATGAAGTTTGGCTCAATTAACCTCTGAGATAGGTTTTGATACATGCTCTTGTTCGTTCCCATTGAAGATCAAATGAACAGACTTCATGTGACAGCCTATAGATTTGTTTATTTGATATCTTGACAGAGGGCTTCAGTCCTGGGATTTCCTTCTTTCTTGTTACAAAAGCTCTGCAGAGTATATTTGCAAATCCTCTTTATTCATTCATGCATTTAATAAGATGAAGTGTGGTTTTCATTGTGCGGCCTTGGATACTTTTCTTTTATGCTGTAATTTCTACAAATTTCTATAACAAGATGAATGCGTGGCATAAACTGAAAGTATAAACTTCAGTGTGTCATCAACAAGTTAAGAAATAGAAGTGAAAATAAAGAGACTGCTGTACTGAAGAACTGTTATCTTTTTAACCATTCTCTCTCTTGTCTGTTTTCCAGAGAACAGATTTGACCTCTGATAAAGATTTATACCTTGACAACAGCTCTGTTGAAGAAGCATCAGGCGTCTATCCAATTGATGATGATGATTATTCTTCTGGGTCAGGTTCAGGTGAGACAACATGTCACAAATTGATTTTAAAAAGCGTAAGAAGTAATGCAATTACTTGAGGAAAAGCTGTGCAGTATTCCTTTATAAGCTGGAGATTATACTTCCAGTGAATATCATGAGTGCTAGGCTTTCTATTTACAGAGCACTGAGCACCCCTGTGGCTGGGTTTTAAGTATTAACTTTCTGCTCTTTTTTCTTACTTCTTAGTTGCATCATTTCACTGCTTTGTTTTCTTGCTTCTGGGTCTCTTCTTTCCCTCTGGTTTCTGTGTAGATCTCTCTGGAGTTTAGTAATAAGGGTAAGAGAAAGCTTAGTTCTCCCATGACATAATGCTAAATTAGCACTCTGTTAGAAAACATAGCAGCAGCAATCCTGGTTGCTCTTATATGTAGTCAGGTTCATGTAAATACGGTGCCCATTCCACTTTTGTTGTTGTTATTTTAACTTTAGAAGTCTAGATACAACCTAAACCATGAGTTTTCTCTACAGTAATTACATTCATATAGTGAATAAAGAAACTCTTAAATATAACATACTGAGTTCTCAGACTTAAACACTCATTAGAGGCATGCAGCTAGGTTAAATTTTTTCAAAAAACTGTCAGTGAAACCTCATTAATAATTTTTCGTAGAAAGCCTCTTTGAGTATCTTCTAGCCTAGCTTGGAGGCTCCAACCATTAAAGGCTAAGTGCAGGATTTTATGGTAGTTCTGGAAAAGACATTTTCTTATTTTTTGTGAGTATTAGCTAAGCTGTTGTGGAAATCCCATTTATTTTCCAAGTTATTGTACTTTTTGTAATATATCTTTTGATGTTTATACATACTTGTATACTTTTAAAGGATGAGCCTTTCTTCCAGCGCCTTTTCCGTGTTACCTTGTAAGCCACATTTGAGGTTTTTTTGGATGTATTTGTGTTTTGTCTTTCTTTTAGCGATTCAAAGATATGCTAAAATTAAGTCTGCTGAGATCTGCTTGTGCTGCCAGTCCCATGGTCATTGGTACCTGTTCTGGGAGTCCTCTGCAAGGGCAATTTGATATTCCAGTGAGATCAGAGGCTTAATTGGACCTCCTTGCTGTAGACTTCAAGGAGAAATTTAATCATAGAATCAGCTGAGTTGGAAAAGACCTCTGAGATCATCAAGTCCAACCCCTGATCCACTACCACCACGGTTACTAGACCGTGGCACTAAGTGCCACATCCAGTCTCATCTTAAAAACCTCCAGAGATGGAGAATCCACCACTTCCCTGGGCAGCCCATTCCAATGCCTGATCACCCTCTCTTGTAAAGAATTTCTTCCTGATATTTCATTTGAAAAAAATATTAATGAATCAGTGATTTCATTCTTCCCAGGACTGCCTAAAGAAAATTCTGATTTCCAGAAAAAATGCACTTTCAGTCAGCATCCCATGCCTTCAAGGTGCTGGCGACTTTGTAAGCTCCAGGAAAGGAGATACATTGACAATAAAGAGTTGTATGAAGAGTGGTCTGTTGTGGGTTTTTTTCCATCCCTCTGTGGAGTCTGGCTGTTTCCCATATGGATAATTCAAACTAGAGCTCTGTTTTTGAAGTGGAAAAGACTACACAAGAACTGGGTTCAGATCTTATTAACCTGAGGTTCATGAAGGGCAAGTGTAGGGTACTGCACCTGGGGAGGAATAACCTCAAGTACCAGTACAGGCTGGGGCTGACCCACTACAGAGCACTTTTACTGAGAAGGACCTGGGAGTCTTGATAGAAGACAAGTTGACCATGAGCTGGCAGTGCCCTTGTGGCCTGGAGGGCCCATGTTATCCTAGGATACATAAGGAAATGTGGCCAGCAGGTTGAGGGATGTGATCCTGCCCCTCTACTCGGCCCTAAAGAGGCCACATCTGGAGTACTTCATCGAGTTCTGGGTTCCTCAGTTCCAGAAAGACAAGGAACTACTGGAGGGGGTCCAGCGGAAGGCCACAGGGATGATGAGGGGTCTGGAGCATCTGTCTTACAAGGAGAGATTGCAGGAGCTGGGCCTGTTTAGTCTAGAGAAGAAGAGGCTGAGAGGAGATCTAATTCATTTAAATACCTCAAAGGTGGGTGCCAAGAGGGTGGTGCCAGACTTTCTAGTGGTGCCCAGCGACAGGACAAGGAGCAATGGCTATAAACTAAAACACAAGAAATTCCCCCTCAACTTCTTTATTTGAGGCTGGTAGAGCACTGGAATAGGCTGCACAGGGAGGTTGTGGAGTCTCCCACTCTGGAGACATTAAAAACCCACCTGGATGTGTTCCTGTGTAACCTGCTCTAGGTGGCCCTGCCTTGGCAGAGTGGTTGGACTGGATGATCTCCAGAGGTCCCTTCCAACCCTAACAATTCAGTAATTCTGTGATTCTGTGATCTCTGTGGTAAAGTGAAGCCAAAAGGACAGAAATTATTCCTGGACATCACCACAGTAATGCCTTGGCTTTCTTTTCTTTCTTTTCCTGTCCTCAGCCTTGAGCCATGGGTAGAAGTTGGAGTGTATAGCATGCACTTTTGCCATCTCTTGCAATCTCTGTTTCTCTCCTGTAAGAAAACAGGAAAAGTCTCAGTGTAGACTGAGACAAGCTGGATGTCCCTGCAGAGAGCTCATGTGACAGTACCCACGTTTAGTATTTTTGAACAGAGCAAGAAATTTTTACTTCAGGGAAGCAAGGTAGCACCCCCTCCACCCTACTCCTTCTGTACTTACTGTTATCTCTGTTTTGTGTAGAAAGTGTCCTGCAGATGTATCATTGATCAATTTTTCTCATATTTTGTTCAATCTGTCTCTCTTTACTTGATACTCAGTGAGGTAATGTTTCTAGCAGAAAAAGCCTTCCCACTCCAGAGTGGTTTTCTTGCCATGTAATTCCAGTCCAAGCAAACAGATCCAGGATGACAACATGCTGACTCCTTTCCTTGCTATGAAAATTGTTAGCTGCCACCAGGCCTATGCAGATTAACAGGAATTGTCAGCACCACCATTAATGCCCTTGCAGGTCTTCAAGCAGCATTAACATGGACAAATGTCACTGTAGGCATGACACATTTCGGACTAGAAATTGGCTGAGGGCTTTTTGTAAGGAGTAGCAAAGGTGATGGTGTTCTGGTTTTTTTTCTTTCCCCTTCATAGCCTCTTTAGTTGCTATGTACATTCAGTTACACTGTGCATTTGCCCAAGTGTTCATCCTAATCCATTGGTCAGCAATTTCCAAAAGAGCCATGCCTGCTTCCTCATTGTCCTGTGTCAACAGTAGACTGTCCATAGTGATTCATTAGTCCATTGTTTCTTTCTTGCAGTCTCCATCTCTGAGGACCTGCTTCAGTCTATTATCACTCTTTTTAGTGTTGGTGTTTTATATAGGATAATAATAAAAAGTAAAAATAGTTTTTCTACCTATATACAACTTGAAATGCTTTTATAACTACTTCTACTTCTTCCTCTGGCATAAAAGACTTGGAGATAAATGGAAGTAGCTGCTGTGAAGCATAACTACCCTTATGTTAAGGGAAGGTACCATCACTGTCAGATTTATCTGCAAGTTCTTTACAAGGCTGGCTGTCTTGTTCTTGTGTCTTCTCTTAAGTTACTCATGGTAAATATGTACAATATACAGATCAGAAAATCATGCAGATCCTTCCTTCGTTTTCTTCTTTTTCCCAACTCAATATTTCTCAGTCAAATGCAGCTCAAGTTGGAAAGGTTAGCTCAAGATGAACTAGGTGTAGACTGACATTGTGACTGGGGACTGTTCTTGAAGGACTGTTCTTGTGGTGATGGGGTTGCAGCTTCTCCAAGAATCACAAGAGCAGATCTGCTTTGGTTCTTGACCTAAAGGGAAGCTGATAGGGGGTGTTGTGGCTGAGGGGCGCTGCACAGCCAGGGGGCGCTGCGGGGCTCGCCCGGGCCGGGCGTAGTCCCCCGAGTATTTGGCTATAGAACAGAGGGGAGAGGAGGAGCTATTGCACCGGGCCAGTGGCGCAATGGATAACGCGTCTGACTACGGATCAGAAGATTGTAGGTTCGACTCCTGCCTGGCTCGTATGTGTTTTTTTTCTCTCGGTGCCCTTCATAACTAACTTAATGGAGGGGGAGGGAGCAGATGGTTTTTCATGTGATCTCAGCGTCCTGGTTTCTCATTTTCTCCTTTTTCTCATCTAATTTCATCGTCCTGACTTCATCAGGAACTGTAGCCATAGGACAAGGAGTAATGGGTGTGAATTGAAAGAAAGGAAATTTCGGGTATATATTGGGAAGAAATTCTTCGTTGTGAGGCTGGTGAGGCACTGGAACAGGTTGCCCAGGGAGGCTGTGGATGCCCCAACTCTGGTGGTGTTCAAGGCCACACTGGATAAGGCCTTGAGCGATCTGGCCTACTGGGAGGTGTCCCTGCCCATGGCAGAGAGGTTGGGAGCAGATAATCTTTAAGGTCCCTTTCAACCCCTTAATGTTCTATGATTCTGTGATTTAACCTCATCTTTCGTTCTGGCACATCACTGGAGCGTTGTGTCTCCCAGAGCAAAACACCATTGTAGGATTTAACTTTTGAAACCCAACATACAACCTGTCAAATGCTTCAACAGTGCCAGAAAATTAACCCAATGAATGCGCCAACACATTACATGGGGGAAATCCCTTTGGGATTTCCTGAGGAGTAGTGTGCTCGGTGTCAGCCTGAGGCACTGGCTGGTCTTACAAACAACAGCAAAGAACACAGAAGTCTCTGAAGGCAGCTGTGACACTGCTGTGATGGCCTGTTTGTGTAGTGATGAATCATTAGTCTTGAGAAGTGCGAAAGCAGCCTTATTGTGCAGCTGAATGAAAAGTTTGAGATTTTGCAACAAAACTCAAATGTTTTTGGTGTGTATAAAGGCTATACATTGTAAAAAGAACAGCTTGCAACCAGGAAAGCTGAGGAAGGCTTCTCCAGTGATCAGATTTGAGAGTAGCCACGGCCATTGAATCATGGAATGGTTTGGGTTGGAAGGGACCATTCAAGGCCACCAAGTCTAACCCCCTGCACTGAGCAGCAACATTTTCAACGCAGTCAGGTCGCCTGGAGTCCTGCCGAATCCAGCTCTGGATGTTTTCAGGGATGGGGCATCCACCACCTCTCCAGGCAACTTGTTCCACTGTTTCACCGATCCCATTGTAAACACACCTCCTTCCTTATATCAAACCTAACTTGCCCTTTTCCATTTCAAAGTCATTGCTCCTTGTGTTATTAATGCATGTCCTTGTAAAAAGTCTCTCTCTAGCTCTTTTAAAGGCCCCCTTTAGATACCGGGAAACTCTCCAGGGTCTCCCAGGAGCCTCCTTTTCCCCAAACTGAACAATCCCAGTTCTCTCAGTCTGCCTTCATTGGAGAGGTGCACTGTCATCATCTAGGTCTGCCTTCTCTGGACTCCCTCCTGGGTTGAGAACCCGTAGCTGGATCGTCAGTTTGTGGATTGAGCACCAGTTTCCTGTAAGGAGTGAATGAGTAACTGAGGCAGCTCAGGAACTCTGTTAAATTAACATTTGGATTCGCTGCCCCGCGCTTTGCTACGAAGGGCGCTGGTGGCAGTCAAGGATTAGAGGAGGCACCAAAACAAGTACGAGCCAGGCAGGAGTCGAACCTACAATCTTCTGATCCGTAGTCAGACGCGTTATCCATTGCGCCACTGGCCCCGTGTGCACGCAATAAACTTGCCATCGCCCCCTCACGGAGCCCCCGCCCGGCCGCTCGCCCCCCGCGGCGCCAGGCGCATGCGCGGGGTGCGGGCGGGGCGGAGCGGCGGCTTGTGCGGCCGCTGGGGGGCGGGCAGCAGGTCCCTTCGATAGCTCAGCTGGTAGAGCGGAGGACTGTAGAGGTTCGCCTGCGGGAATCCTTAGGTCGCTGGTTCGATTCCGGCTCGAAGGAGACGTTAAGCTTTTTTTCTTCCTTTTCCACTTAGGAATATTTGCGAGGTTTGGCCGCTTGGTAAGGAGTAAAAGGGCAGCTTCGCTCCCGATCAGACAGACGCTCCTAGAGCAGTTTCGATAGTATGTGATGCACAATCGATTCTCATCTGTTTTTTAGTAGGGGAAGGAAACTAAAAAAAAAAAGAAAAAATAAATAAAAAAGAAAATACTGTAAAGAGGTGGCAGCCCCGCAGCAAACACTGAAATCCATGCTGCAGCGATGCTTTTGGAAATGCCAGTTGTCTTTCATAGCAACATTAGTTATTATTATATTTAATTACACTACAATTAATTATAATTTAATAATATGTAACTAATGATATGTTATAATAATCACAGATTTGTTAAGGTTAGAAGGGACCTCTGGAGATCATCTATTCCAACCCCCCTGTCAAGGCAGGGTCACCTAGAGCAGGTTACTCAGGATCACATCCCGGTGGGTTTTGAATATCTTCAGACAGGAAGACTCCACCACCTCTCTGGGCAGCCTGTTCCAGTGCTCTGCCACCCTCAGTGTAAATCTTCCTCATATTAAGGTGGAACTTGTTATTTTTTAGTTTATGGCCATTGCTGCTCATCCTGTTCCTGGGCATCACTGAAAAGGGTCTGGCACCATCTTCATGGCACCCACCTTTGAGATATTTTATGTGCATTAATGAGATCCCCTCTCAATCTAATAATATATATTTGGCATTCCCCCATGTGAAGCCAAAATAATTATTTGGTTTTAGCTCAATCTTATCTAGTTTTGTTAGATCCCCTTTTCCCAGGTGGTCCTTAGTGTGCTATTTCAGCTCTGGACAGTCTCTCTCTATTTTGCATGTTGCTTTACATGATGCCAAGTCATCCTTACTGATTGTGCTTTCTGTGATGCCAGATAATCCTTATGACTGAGGGCTGCAAGCATCCTGGCTCATAGGAGTGGATAAAAGTGCTCCAGTCTCTTGACTTTAGGCGACAGACATAATGTTTGGTCCTTTGGTTGGGCCATAAAGGAGGATGTTGTAGGAGAACATGGAGCAGAGGGAGAGGGGATCTAGAGGTCCTTTATACAGAAGGAGTTTAGTGCAGACAGACATGGGCTTGCTTAGGACATAGTTAGTAAGCGAGCCAGCACTCATACTCTGCTTTTTTTCGTATTTCCTATTGTTTCCTTTTTTCCTTCAAGTCTTCTTTTCCATTACAGGTGCAATGTGGGATGCAGAAAAACATGCTTGGCAACAGTTCCTGGCTTGAAGAAAGCAAACATGTGTGCATAGCAGAGAAAGAATGGAAGCAAAGTTTTTCCTTGAACAGAACCCAGAGTGAGTCTTCTCTCCATGTGAAATGTTTCTCTGGGGTAGATTACTGATAGGAGAGCAAGGAAGATCCACTCTCTCTGGGAATATAATACAAGCAAGATTATTAGCAGGGAAACAGGTTTATGAAGCTCAGCAGGAGTCAGACCTGCAAGCAGCTTCTCTGTAGTTATACACTTGGTGAGTTGCATCTCTGGCCCCTGACACCTTTATATTAATTAGTGCGGTTTTTGTGTGTGTATGGACATACACACAGACACCAACCAACAACCCTTTCTCTTACAGCATGGTGCAGTGCATCCTTCTCAGGAACTGTTTCAGGAGAAATGCAGGAATGAAAAGCCTACCCATCAGGGAACAGTGGCACTCTGGTGAGCAGAAATTGAGGAAAGACATCCATTTCCTTAGCTGTCTGTTATCCATACATGTTTACACTCAACAGAAGTCACATCTAAATTCAAAGTCCAAAAGTGCATACCTGTGCCATTCTCTGGTATGGGACAAGGCACAGACTCCATCTAGGGCCAAAGATTTATTTTTTTCCTAAGATTCACTCCTTCCTATATGAACATCTCTATGCTCTATAGTGCCTTTTCACTGATTCAGTGGAAACTCTTTTCTCCTAAATGATAGCTCAGAAAATAAAAGCACATCCAGAGTTTCTTTTGGAGAAGGGACTATCTTCTTTTCTGTTCCAATTAAGATTTTTTTTCCCCTCCACCCACTAAGAAAATATTGACATGCATGCATTTCTGTGTAACTGTGTGTCTGCAATAAAGTAGAATGATAGTCAGGAAAGAAAAATCCAAAACTAAAACCCAAAACTCTCACAATATGTAAACTCTGGTCTCATGACTTACTTGAAGCTAAGCAACTACTCTGCCTCTTGAGCTATGGCCTGTTACGTTTATGTGACTTCTTGGCTCAGCTTTCCATTCTTTTAGGACATGCTCATGGATCTAATAGTGACATCCTATTCAGTGCTTGGATGATAGTGTAGCTTGCAAAATAGTTCCTTTAGAAGCAAGTTATTAATAATAGTGACCTGCAAGTGATTAATTATTTCTGTATCTAGTCTTCAGCAAGGGCAAATAACCAGCTGTGTGTGTACATCCTATTCAATCATTTGTATCCCTTAATAATGAACAATGCTAGAGGTTATGAAAACCTCATTCATATGACACTTCACTCTCCTACACTGGGTCAGTTACCAGAGTGAGGCAGCACAGGCAAACAGTGGGACCAGGTGTTGTTAAATAGCAGGACAGGGGGGGACATCTGCTCCAAAAAAGAAATTTTCCACTTGTGTGTTGTAAGCAAATGTTTGTATTTCAAGCAAAAGCTGTCACTTCTGCTGGAGAAAGGGAAATAGGTCTCAAGGGAGTATGAGGGTTTAGGCTGCCTTGAGGATTTCAAGGGAGAAATGGTGAAAATGTTCCTGCATGACAAGGTGCTGCCTGATGTATGCAGTATGAGATACGTGGCATCATGCGTGGACAAGATGTTCTGCTGATCACAGAGGTGGGAAACCACTGAAAACAAGACAGCATTATCCTCATTTCATTAGTACCTGAAGATTTATTGTTCCTTTACTTAGGTACTCTTGTCAGTGTATCTAATTTGAATATTGTAAACCCATACTTCTATTTGTACCTACTCTTCACCTGACTCAAGTGAAATTTCAGGGTCACCAGATCTACCTAGTTGTCACTCAGCTATCAGCAGCTCTCTCAAGTGACATCCTGGGCACTTACATGTGACTTTTAGCTCCCCAGGTCATTCCCCTGCCCCGTTTCAGCAGGAGGAGTTGAATAGATGAGCATCCTCCGGGGTCAGCCAAGCGGAAGTGTGACAGTGGAAAACTGGAAGATGCTGGAAATATACATGAATGTTAAAGGTTCACAGTGGGGTTGGGAAAGATCCATGTCATAACAAGATGTTTTCAGCTATAAATCTCCTTGGAGATGGAGTTGACCCAATTAAAACTTCCCAAGGATGCTGAGCAGGATGTGCGGGTATCAACATAAAGGAAGGAAAAATCACAGTTCCAGCTTTCTCACTTCTTCCTTTTATCTTTTTTTTCTAAATCAAACTTCTCTGCTTCTCCATCCATCCATGCATGGTGGGGTGGAATCCTTAAGGAAATGCAAGGTGAAGAAGGCAAGGAGTACAAAAGCAACAGCAGCAAGCCAGGCAGGAGTCAAACCTACAATCTTCAGATCCATAGCCAGATACGTTATCCGTTGTGTCACTGGCCCCCCAGAAATGTACAGCTGTGAATGAGGGTGGTCCTTGATCCCTACCTCAGGACTGTCACCTGGCCCTGAAGGAGGCATCTGGACTCCCAGTGCCACTGAAATCCAGAGATTACACAGTGAAAATTCCAATTTCTGTGTCCAAGCTACTTATCTGATGTTGCTCCACTGTGATGAAGAGCTTTGCAAGTGCAAGCTGAGAACAAGTCACATCATGTCACCTGCTGCAGTATCTATGTTGAAAGGAAATAAGAAGAACATCATAATACCATCTGGTTCTCAAATTCTGGCAGTCGTGTCATGCCAAACATAATACAGACACAGACAGCTCATAAACTTTGTTATGCCCCTGCCCCTAGCAGCCATTTGGGCCAGCAGAGCCTGCCTGTTCCCATGGTGTCTGGAAGAGGAATCCTTGCTGGTCAGAGAAGCTGTTATTATGATGCCATAGCAGAGGAGCCTTGTAGGCTTCACTCCACACTTGGTCCTGCCTCCACGGAAGGACCCCAGAGCAGACAGATACAGCCTGCAGGACCTGTGGGGCTGGGACAGGCTGTATGGTATGGCACAGAGCTGATCTGGTCAGAGGAATAAGGGCAGCTCTGAAGGCAGCAAGATAGCATCAGCACCTTGTCTTCCAGGGAACCCCCACGCCACTGTCACACCAATACCTCTCCCATTATGATGTGCTTGATTCACATTTGCATGTTGGTTCCTGCCTCAGCCTCTGAGTCCATGCCCCACAAATTTTTCCTGCAGCTCAGCTGCCAGAGACAATACTCTTTGGACTGTCAAAACAGGCTTTGCCTTTGACTTCACACAAAGCATCACATTGGTACTTCACGAAGGAGACCAGTGTCCCAGTGACTGTGGTCTTGGTCACTTGATAGGCTCCACAAAGGCCACAAGGTCCCAGAAATTGTTTTCCAGTTTTTACTCATCAATCACATACAAAGTAAGTTTTACTTTTCCAGGAAGAACCAAGGATTTGTAACATTCTGGGTGCAATCTCAGAATTCCTTGGTGATGCTTGCTGCCTGCTTTTCTGAGCCCTTTGCTTACCTTAGAGCAGTCAAATGTGTTGACCCATCACTGATAATAACTTGTGTGTCAGTGAGCTGCAAGCTTTTTTCCAATGGTATCTTTTGGTTGCTGTTTGATTTCTGGATTGACATTTGTCCATTCAGGCTTTCATAAAAAGTTCTGTATCAGAGAGAGACAGGATACTGGAAACAAACTCTGCATATTTAGCCCTAGTTTGCTAGGCAATAAAAAACAAAACAAAGCAGGTAACCAGTGTTGGACATTGAGGAATATGGAAACATATGGATAGCCCTTTTTTCCATTCCTTAGGAGCAGAATGGAATTCATGCAACCTGCTGCCAGGGAAAATGCCGGAAGCTGTTGAAGACAGACATTAATCACTGTAACACTATTTGAACATACCTTGCTATGGTACTTTGTCAGCAGCAGTGATTTTGCCCAACTACACTGTGATAAGTGACAGCTTTTGGCTTGACTTGCTTGTGAGTGCTTCTTCAAGTCATGGACTATCTTGTGTTATAACTGAAGGTATTACCTTCCAGATAACAACAAAGATGTTGAGGGTGAAGTTTGAAAGGAGGATGAGCCAGTTCAGCAGCTCCTTGCTCCAAAGTAAAGAGGTCCCCTTGCTCCTCCCCTCTTCTCCACTGCCCTCAACTACACAACTTGCCTTGTCCTTGCCCTGGTGGTCTGTGTCACTCCAGATCTAAGTTACCTTGATAACCCAGTAAAATAGGTAATTTTCTAATGGTCAGCCACATGAATCAGCACGATTGTGCAAAGGAGGGGACCAGACCTGGCAGCCAGGCCCAGCACAAGGGAAGTGAGAGGCACAGGCTGCCCCATCCTGCTGGCCAGGGCAGCTCAGCCTCCTTCAAGTGCTTGCCAAACCGCAGCCTGGAGGAGAAATGTGCTGAGATAATGAAGAGGAAGACATGGAGTGGGAGCCAGGTGTGAGAAGTGGGGAAGGTATCCAGTAGGTGTGAAGTAGACCCACTGTCTGCATCCAAAGATGGCTCACTTTAGACCTGTTATTTCCATCCTCTCTTCATTTTCGTTCTTGCTTGCTTTATTTTTTCCAGAGGTAAGGTGGGTAGTGAAGATGAGGTCAAATTCCTCCTGATTGCCTCAGGCTGGTGCAGAGGGGTAAGCACTGAGGGGAGCAGCTCCTTCATAGGCATAGACTTGCAAATAGTTCCTCTTTTGCAGATGGGTTTTGGCTTTTTTCCCCTGAATTAATTATGAAAAACCACAAAGTGAATGAAAGGGGGTGAGCACATCCAAATGGCTGGTGGGCATACAACAACAGGAAGAATGTAATTGCAAACAAAAGTTCACAGGGGTGGAGGTGGTGCCTTTTTCTACTTGAGCATGTTGGACTTGCATCTATTCCTCCTGTTGGCAGCCAGAGAAGTTATCCACTGCATACCCAGGCCAGGCAGTGTAGAGGGCTCCCATGTATTATCTCAGAGATCCCAGGGATGTTACCCCTACTGCTATGATGGGATGAAGGATGGTATTAGGAAAGGGGGAGTCTCAGATTTCCATGCACTTCTAACAGAATGCTATGAGCAAACAAGGCCACTCCATTTTGCCTAATGGAGCACATACTGCATTCAAAAACAGCTGTGTTGTGGGGCCTGGCAATTTGGAAAGCAGGACCCAGCAAGATGGGCCCTGCTTGCACCAGGGAGATGGCTAGAGCCAAGCCTAATGATTTGAGACAAAGCCTTGGTCAAGGAGCAAACCATCCTAATGCCTGGAGAAAGCTGGAGCCAGAGCTGGAAAATCAGGCTAGTAACCCAGTAAGGGAGTGAATACAGATAAGAGCTAGAAATGAGAATGGGTAATACATCTTTAAGAGAAACTTTCTCCTTCTCCTGACTATTGCTTGTCCAGGAGGCATTGGGGGGCTGCAGCTGAAGGTAGACACACTGCTTTGGATATTTGCACACAATGCTTTGGACATTGTGGAGAACAAGCTGACAATCCAGAGTGCTTCTGAGGTGCCTCAAGCTCTACGTGGAGTTTACCACATCCTTTGGCAAGGAACAAGTCATTAGTATCCAATTACACTGAAATCATACTTAATACAAGACAGGTTAAGACAAAAAGCATATAAAAACATATACTCAGAGTTGCCAAGATAGATAAACTTATAAAAGAGGTAGGTGGAGAAATGAGAGAAAACCAGGCTTCAGTTACTGGCTTTGAAGATTAAATCAGCGAGGCTATTCCCTCATATCTAGGCATTTTGCCACAGGCTCTCCTGACACAATGAGGAGCAACGAGCCTATCTTTCTTCACACCTTATTACACCTCAGGCTGTGTTATCAAGAGTTTTACCATGTGGGAGAACAAGGCACCTCTCTCCTCCAAAAATTTTTTTCCTAAAACTCCAAATTCTTCCAATCCTAG
Organism: Myrmophylax atrothorax; assembly: GCA_026770055.1. NCBI lineage: Eukaryota > Metazoa > Chordata > Aves > Passeriformes > Thamnophilidae > Myrmophylax > Myrmophylax atrothorax. The sequence goes on from JAOXXN010000395.1 coordinate 117,724,837, forward strand.
GACGTTCACCACCATAGTATGGGGCTTCTCCTATTTCTTCTCTGTTCCGGAGACAGGATAGCCTATTCTCTTCACAAAACTAAGAATTATTTCATTCCTTTATGATTACCTGGTCGGCTAACTATACCTTGGCTCAAGTGCTAAGCCAGAGTGCTGTCATGGGAAAGGCACTTGTTCAGTTCATGATGTCTCAATGCCACCATCTTCTTTTTCTCATTCTATTTTTTTTCCATAGTAATATAATAATCTCTTCTTTGCCCTTTTTGCTGTCATTATTCTGCTGGGCATACAGAAAAATGTGTGTGCCTAGTCAGATTTGGTTTGGAGTTTGTTTCAATCTAGTGCTGGGAATAGAAGCAAGGGGAGCCAGTTCTTGCCTGCTCAAGCAGAGCCTGCTTCTTAGCTCATGAGACTTGTTTTTTCAGGGAGAGGAAAGACAGTCCACTCCCTTCATGGAAGAGGATAAAGGAGATGAAGGTTGATGTGGGAAGGAGGAGAAGCAGGTTTCTGTGGTGCTGAGAAGCAGCAGAGGAGGTGGGGGTATTGTACTGGGTTTGAATAACTTTTAAAGGACTTGTTCAATGCAGAGAACATCCGGAGACTTACCACTGTGCATGCACACTCAGTCTTCTGGTTGCGTCTATTTTCCTTTGCATCTTCCACTTGCCCCTGCAAATGTTCTCCTGCCATTTTCACAAAGTGGCCTCACATAGGCACCACACAGAGATGCCCATTAGCCAGCTGGCAGCACAGTTTCCTGCCTAAGCTGGAAGAAAATGTTCCAGTGCCTTTCTGCCCTCCTACATGACTCCTGCAGCATTTGGGGCTGAGGGAGGAGTGGGGACAACACCAGGCCAGGGCCAGAGAGCAGAGGTACTGATCCTCCTACTTCCCACTCGCTGTACAGGCATGCTTCCCTCAGAAAGCTGTAAATCACTGAATCATATGGAATCAATTAGGTTGGAAAAGACCTCTGAGATCATCAAGTACAATTTATGACCAAACACCACTGTGTCAACTAAACCATGGCACTGAGTGCCACATCCAGTCTTTCCTTAAACACCTCCAGGGACGGGAACTCCACCACCTCCCCGGCCAGTCCATTCCAATGTCTAATCATCCTTTCTGTGAATAAATTTTTCTCCATTTCCAACCTAAAGCTCCCCTGGTACACCTTAAGACAATGCCCTCTTGTCCTGTTACTAGTTGCCTGTAAGAAGAAACCGACCTCCACCTGGCTACAACCTCCTTTCAGGCAATTGTAGAGAGTAAGATCCCCCTGAGCCTCCTCTTCTCTAGGCTAAACAACGCCAGCTCCCTCAGCTGCTTTCCATAGGAAATGTGCTCCAGACCTATCACAGACTTCCTTGCCCTTCTCTGGACAACATGAGGGGAAGGATAAAAATGAGAACAGCAAGAGGGAAAAAGGTAGAGCTTCCCGCTCCACACATTGGCCTCTTCAGATGCTCTATTTTACAATTTCCAGTGTGTTTTGTGAGGTCAGCTGTAGAGGGCATTTCACATAGGAACACATTAAGAAGTCACCAGAGAAAGGATGAGAGAGTTGTCACCTTCTTCCTGCCTGACTGAGTGACACCTGGCTTGTTAAAGACACATACTTCCCTGAAAGTGAATGATTGATGACTTCAATTCTGGGAATGAGCAGCCCATCTGAACACATTCCAGGAGCCCAAGGAATTGGCTATGAGACCTAACATATCAGGAGCACCCTAATGAATGTAACCTGAGACATGCAGAGGAAGCTTCTAAGGAAGCATTGCACCTTCTCAGGGCAATCACCTGCATGCCTGGGTGAGAGATCTTGCCAGTTTAGATGAGCAAGCATAGGAGCCTTTAGAGTTTTTTTAAGTATCCTGTAAATAGAATATATCTTGGATGGTTATTAACGGAATTTTCATGGATTTTTTTTTTCCATTTTTTACTTCATCTCTTGTGGATTAAGTGGTATTTCAGTGGTAGTGATTGCCTGCTGAAATTGCTAACACTGATCCTGTGTTCTGCTTTGCTACCACATCCTAGCCCTTCCTGTGCCCCGCACATGCCCATCTTCTTTCCCTGTTCCCTTCTCCTGATCCAAGGGTGGCAGTGGCAGGGAATGTGGGGCGAGCAGTGCCCTGTTTTCTCAGCTTCTTGAACACAGTGGTGAGACAATGGAGTATGTTCTGGTCACAGCAGCACATCTTCCTTCACATAGAGTCCTGGAGCAGTGTCCTTCAATGCTGGGGTCACGGGAGTCACCCTCTGAACTGAAGACAGGCTGTACTTGGCTGGGTGAGGAGGAGGCAGGGAGAGAATTGAGGTAGGGTTGGTGGTGGTGGTGTGCGAAGACAGCCAGCTCCAAACTCTTTGTCTTCTCCCAAGATCGTAGTATCAGACTATTATCTTGTGGCTTATTTCCCAGCCCTGACTGCAGAGGGTAAAACTGCATAGTGAGAGATGTGGCCCAACAGGCAGCCCAGGCAAAACAAAAATCTTACTGCAAAGCTGCCCACTCCATGGTAAGGTCAAAGCCCCTGAAGAGACTCACAAAATCTGAATTATTCTATGGCCAAAGAACTTGCTGTGCACCCTTTCTTTCCTTTTACTGTGCACCCTTTCTGCCCTTTCATTCCCTAAACTCTGCCAGAATCAGAAAGGCTAACTCCTAGGGAACAGCCTGATGGGAGAGGATGATGCAATACCACGGATGCAGACATGGTGCAGACATGGGCCAACAAGCCTGAGATACTTCATGAAGTGATAATTCAAAAGGATGTTAATCTAACAGACTGCTGCTTGCTACAATGAACACAATGTCACACTGTAACAGTGGATGGCATTCTTCACCATAGCTAAAAATGCCTTCATTCAACTTCTGCCTGGATTGAAGGCATTTCCAGCTGTTGCTGTCCTTGCAAATGCTTGCATCTCTCTCCTAGGCATTGTGCTCCCCTAGGCTCACATGAATCTTGCGTGAAGGAGTAGGAGAAAGAACTTGGCTGGAAAATGGCCGAAAGGGAAACTTGCTCTTCTCATCCAACTTTCAAAAGGAAGAAAAGGCATTGGTACTCAGAAATGAACAGTCATGCTGGTTTTGCTGTATGCCTTAAGAGCATTTTTAGGGCAAAGGAATGCATGAAAGGAAAACAGAGGAATTTGAAAAAAAAAGAAGCAAAGGAACCCCTGTCATGTCTATAACCAGACACATGTTAACCAGGCACTTGACTGGTTCTGGTAGCAACTTACAGTGTGAAAACCTTCCTACTCCCATACACAGTATTTTTGTTTAGCTGTAATAGTAAAATGTTCTATCCTTTGAGTGCTGAATCTCTCTTCTGTCCTCAAAGAATGACCCTCAAGATAACCTGGACCATCCTGGGGGCTTGGGATGGAGTCTCAGTAGGTCTCTGATGTGGTATAAAGTCATATGCTGAGTATAAACTTAAAATCAGTCTCTCCTTTGAACTACAGACCTCAGCATTGTCCTGGAAAAAAATACTATGCTCTGCCAGCTGAGCAATGGAGAGGATACTGAAATAGCATCAAGAGTGGCTTATGTCAAGCAGACCAAGGCTAGGGAGAAACCTGACACTGGGACAAGGCTGTATCTCTGTGAAGTGATGAGCTGATGCCAGCTGGGAAGTCTGAGCTGGATCTGTGCTGTGAAACGCAAGTCCCTTCTCTACTGAACATCACTCTCCTTTCCTACTGATAGACCTGGGGTTGCAGCAGCGGGGTTTGAAGCAGAGTGCTATGGCCTGCTAAGTCCAGAGCAGAAATCAAATCTGTCCCCGAGTCAAAATTCCTACTGTTAAAGCTCTGCAGCTGCCTTTTCCTTAAGTTCTGGTATGCTCAGGAGGCCCTCTAGCACTGCCTCTGCTGTGCCACCTCTGTCCATCCCCACTGCCATAGCACCAACTGCTAACCCAGCACCAAACACCCCTGTTATTACACAAAATGGAGGCACTACAGGAGGAGCTGCCATTCTTCCCTCTCTGCTAGTCAGGGAGACATCTACCCCCTGATTTTCAAACAGGCTCCTATGGGATGCTATGATAACAAAGTAGAGGGGAAAGGGTCAAGGGTGCATTTGAAAAGTGGAAGATGGTGTTAAAATAGTAAAACACTTGATTGCTTACTCTCCAAACCAGAAGTGGGATTCTCCCTCTTTTCTAATTGGTATATTCTCTGATTTTTCTAACTGCTTTTGTTTTATTTTTAGCCTTTCTTCCTTCGTGTCTCATTTTCACTGGAGGGCATATTTGTGGTATGGAAAAGCAAGCCTGTGCCTGTTATCTATGAAACTTGTCCTTAGCCCTGGAAAGGACCTATTTTTAGGTAGGTAGTAATGCAGTGCTATTTCTTTCCCACATGAAGTACTTCCTCTATGAAGTGCTTTGGACATACTTTTATGCCTTGCCTGTGAAACGTCTCTCTTTTTAACAGTAATGTGTGGAGGGGATGAGGGTTTGGGAATCTCTGAGCTGGCAAAGTTAGGTGTAGCTTGGGGAGATGCTGAACTGCTCATCCCCGGTTTGTTATCCCACAGCCTGTCTTTTCAGGCTCACAGATTTTGAGACTTTAGAGAATATAGATAATTGCAGGGTCACCCTGAAGGGTACAGCATGACCACCATTTCTCATCCTGATCTTGAAGACTGTGAGGAAACAAGGACTTTCTTTTGGGAGAGCTTTGTTTCCCTGTGTCCCCTAAAGCTGGGTGACAGATTCACACTGGCTTACTGGTTCTGCTGGAAGACAGAAGGAAGCTAAAGGATCTTCCTTCTCCCAGGCAGTGACCCATGCCTTGGTGTTCCACTGATGGCAGAGCCACAGTACACAGGAGTGACTCCTTGATGGAGTTTGTCCAGAGAGTCTCCCTGTTTGACCTCCCAAGGTATTTTAATCTAAATCCCTGAGGTTTGTCTGATATAATTTGTGTTATTACCACTGATGAATTTGTTACAGAAGTTATCTAGTTCTCTGCCCCTTTATCCCATTTTTCTGTCTGTTTGCTGCAAACTGTGAAAGTTCCATGAGCATGGATAAACCCAGAGAAGGCTGCTTTTGAGCACAATTCAGCTCAGGTCAGTGTCCATCCCCTGTTCAAAAGAAAAGGGCAGACATCATCCTTCTGGCTGGTCTTTGTAGCTTGTCCCTGAAACTTTGTGTGTTGCACATTTGATGTGCTCTCAGTGACTCACCCTTGAAAATGCTTTGAGCTTGCCCCTGCTGCCGTGATTTCATATGTGCAAAAGGAAATTTTGAAAGATGCAATTATCTCCTATGCCAGTCTGAAACCATCTCCCAGATTGTTTTTAGAAGGTCTCCAAATACTGCCCGCATATGGCCTGTCATCACATATGAGGTACACAAAGACAAATATATATATATATGTGTTGAGTGGAAAAAATGTCAGTCTCAAAAGGCAACTGTTTTTGAAAAGCACTTGTCTCTGTTGCAAAGGCTCTCTGCGTCAATTGAGTCATGTACAAGGGTAGTTTCAGTATTTATCATGGGGTGTATATTGATCACAATAAAATCATGAAATGCAAAATACGATTTGCAGTTTGCACTTGTATAGGTAGAAGGGCTTCATCTTATAGCTGGCTCATTGGCTTAGTGAGTTGTTGCCAGTGTAAGTGAAATTTGAGTCTCTGCAACATACTGGCCATAGGCGGAATGCCGGTGCTCTCTACCTGCTCCTGAGGGACTGTTTGCAGTGGGGTAAATGGGCGCATACAAAAGGTAAGAGGGATGGAGAACTTCCTCTAACCTAAAAGTGAAAATCTTTCCAGCCAGAACAACGAGCAGAGTTAGCAGTATGGGAAGAGGGAAAGGTTGCATTGTCATTTTGCCCTGAGTCTCACATCCAACAGAATTGGAGGCAACAACATCATTTTTGTTAGGATGTTGTATTGGTTGGGCAGCCAGGACTTCACACTTGAGGTGAGAAAGGCAGGGCAAAGCAGCAGGGAGATGGGCAGGTGGTTCTGGGGTCTCCTCTTGCAGTGGCAGTGGCTGGTTCCCTCTCTGGCCCCACAAAAACACTCACCATGCCTGTCCTCGTCCAGCAGCTGTGCTGGTGTAGAAAGCCTGCAGGTGATCCCCACCAGACTCAGAACCGCAGGGAGTTGCTGGGGGCAACAGGATAGGGGTGGGTGTTGACTCCTGCCCAAGGGATGATGGGCAGCTGCCATCTGCTTTGGGCAGCTGCCATCTGCTTTATGCAGCTGCCAGTGTAGATTCTCCACCCCCAGCCTGGGTGGAAGGGGTGGTGGGGTGCTCACTCATCCCCCAGGACAGGTGGGAGGTGGGGTGGCAGCAAGCCAGGACACCATCACCTCATGAACTGGGATGCTTCTCAGCACCCATCATGCCTAGGATGCCTGGGCAAGGAGCCTGCTGCTTGCAGAGCGGCTTTGTCTCTTCCAGGTTCCCTGGGGAAGCAAGTCACAGGGGATTATTTTTTTCCAGTATCCTCTGGCAAAAATACTCTTTTTCTCTTTGTTTTCCAGGCATGCAAGAGAGTCACAGGAATGATTTTCTGACCACAACAGCTTCACAGAACTGGTACAAGATAAGAGGCTGCAGAGGGGAATTCTGTGAATGCAAACCCCAGAAATGTCATTATGGCATTGAAACCAGAACCTGGACATCTCCTTCCTCTTCCAAATCCCCCTCCTAAACCCACTGCTTTGCAGCTAGCCTTCCAGTTCTCCAGGCCATCAGTCCACAGACCACAAGCTGTTAATCATCTGCAAAACAGAGGACTTCGAAGCAGTGTCTGTAAAAGCATCTTTCGGAACTGGTGTTCTGGTTGTGTTAACAAAGCCAGGTAACGTTCCTGACCAAGAAATACTGTAAGGAGAAAAAACCAAAAAGATATTTTCTTCTTGCTTATGACTGGCAGACATCCAGAGTTTCTGTCCAAGAGCAGGGTTAAAGCAGGTTTTCTCGCCAATGGCTTGACTTCGTGGCTCGTTGGAGGTGGACTGCTGGTGGTCTTCCCTTGCAGGTGTGGAAGGGGAACAGGGATGCCAGGAAGAGACAGGAGGGTGCCAGGCTCTTTCTCAGTGCAAGCCCTTCAAGGCCCATCCTAAGTAATCCCTGCTGAAAACCAGTTGCAGGACCTTTACATGCCTCTGCGGGCTTTTGGACTTTGGTCTTCTCTTCCTCCTTGTTGCAGACTGGTCACACAACGTATGTCTTTCTCATCCAACCTCCACAAGTGTGGTCAAGCCTCCACATTTCTTCACCTAAAATTCACTGCTCATAATACCTTGACAGAAAAACCTGTACTAACTTTCCATGTGTCTGAACTACATATTTCTACCATAAAATATTTCAGCTCAGGCCTGGTTGCAGAAGGTGGGTTTATCTTGGGGGGTTTGACTCCTTTTTGTGGTTTTGCTGTATATTACCTGTCTCACGTCAGCATGCTTCAACACACAAAAAGGGGAAAACCAGCATCAGGCTGTCCCTCACCTCTCTGCCATCAGATGTCCTCTGCAGATGCATCAAGTGTCCTGCTCAGCCTGTTAGCTGAAGGGTTCTGTGGGTTACGATGAGCAGCTATAAATTCACCAGAATTGCAATCCAGAGGCATGTTACACCCTGAGGGGTGCTTCTGCTAATTGTCCAAAGAGCCAACACAGTGGCATGATCCTCCTGCTTTTTTCCAAGCCACAGTGGCATGATCCTCCTGCTTTTTTCCAAGCCATGAACACGCCTTCTCTACATCACTATGTACAGGTGTTTCTGTGCACTGACATTACTAAGCCTTCAGCGTTTCTCCCCAGGATTTCTTTGCTTCTGCATGTGCAGTGAGGTGGAAGTGCCTGCCCTGACAGGTGAGGACAGCTTTCCTCATCTAGTCTAAAAGCTCCTTACTGAAGCAGGTTTTGATGTGCAAGGGGCAGCTGGCTCAGAGATAGGGGGGCAAGAATGAGGCATTCGAATTCCTCCAGATGCAAAAATCTCCTCTGACCCAGCCATGGAGGGGAGGGAAAGAAGACAAATATCTTCTTGCTGTGGCCAGGGAAGGCTCCCTGCCAGCCCTGCCAAAGCCCCAGCTGTCTGTGGCTCAGCTGCTGGAGCAGCTTCTCCCACTCTACTCTGGGTTCTTGTCTGCACCAGGCAGTTGAAGCAAAAGCATAACTTCAAATGAGTTTAACTAAACTATCACTATTTCCCATGAATGCAAGACTTCAGAAAAATCTATTTGTGTTTATGGGACTGCTGACAAACATACATGTAAGTTTACATTGGAGAATTTCCAGCTTGGTGAGCTGCAAATGAGTACAGGAGTTCACCCAAACACTCAAGAAGCATGTGAGGTATGGAAAATAAAATAGTCAATAATACATTTAATTTATTGTAGTTCATTACCATTGAATGCAGAGAATAGTATTCATTTTCATGCAGAAATCCATGAAAACCTTCATTTTTATATTTTCCTGAAGTGCACAATTTCCAGGCTGGTGTTGCCTGCAGACAAGGGGCCCTTTTTGGGGATTAGGGTCTACCCCTGGATGCATAGGGGACTCACTCAGCTGCTCTATTTCATATTTTAGATGCAAGCCCTATAACAAGCATGAGGCAGAATAAACTTTGGAGGTTTCTACAAGACATTTAATAGAGAAAGCATTGTAGTTATTGATTAAAAGAGAAGACAATATTCTGATTACATGTACAGTACACAGCAAAGTGATTTTATACAGTAATGGAGGAACTTTGGCTTAAATTTGATGATAAGATATTTATTACTTGTACAGTTGTGTGATAAATTATTGGCAAGTAGAAGCACAGATGGCTTTCCCTTAAGATCAGGCATCACATGTCACAAATTATCTGGGAAATTGTCATTTTAAAAATAACTCTGGAATAAGTGCCAAGCTGAGAGGGATATCAGTGTCTAATAAACAGATATAAACACAGCAGTGCCCCAAACTAAAATACATTTTAATTAAACTATGCAGAGAGAGAGCATATACAATTAGTACCTATTCTCTAGCAGCACAAATGAAAGCTTTTCACACCGTATTTCTTCAGTTTCTTTCTCATCAGGAAATTCAAATAATGTTTTTCATGCATATTTAAGCTGCTGAGGAGTTAATGGTATGAATAGTCATGTTAGGGTCTTGTCCTACAGTTACTGAAACCAAAATTTTACCAGAAGAAACTTAGGCACAGTTATAGGCAGACATTTTTTTTTCCTCGTTTTCAAGGTGATGAGATGTTTATACCCTGAAGGGTCCAAGCCCCAGCACAGCCATTGCTCCTATTGTCTTCTCCGGCAACCACATGTGCTTCACACCTTGGAAAGGTAAGATCCTGGAGCCTGCTAAAACACTTGGGCAAAATTACATCCTACATCTCATGGCTGTGGCTGCTTGATCAGAGCATTTATTAGGCTTCAGCCTTTGCTTAATGCTGCCCCTCCTCCTCAAGTGGTGAAGGCTGCCATGTGTGAGTGAGGAGAGCCAGGGCCTCTCCAGCCTCCCCCCTTCCCCCAGCAGCTGTCACCTGTCCCAGCCTGTCCTCCTCTCACGCGCATATATGGGCATGGCAGGACTGCGTCTTGTGACGCAGCGCTGCTAAAAACAGCCCCGGCTCCCTCCAGCCCCTTGCTTAAACAATGTCCTCCAGCCAGAGGAACCCAGAGATTCTTTGATCCCATCAGAGCCTTGGACTTATTTCAAGGGAAATTAACACGGAAACTTCTCCACAAGGCTGTGGTCCTGAGCGTATGCCCTTGGAAAAGCAAGGGATGAGCACCTCCCTGAGCTACAAGTCCTTCTCCAAAGAGCAGCAAACTATGGATAACCTGGAGAAACAGCTGATCTGCCCCATCTGCTTGGAGTTGTTCACCAAGCCGGTGGTCATCCTACCCTGCCAGCATAACCTCTGTCGGAAATGTGCTAGTGACATCTTCCAGGTAGGTTTCTTCCCACAGAGCTCTGTTTCCCAAGCAGCACCAGCTGGAATGAATGAGAAAGCAGGATTTTTACATGTTTTGGCTGATTGATTTTAACAGTTGGTGAGATGAGGTGGGGGTAATGATTTAAAGCCAAAGTTGATGTCCCCAGGGGCCAGGGCTGAGGTCACAGCAGGTGAAAGGGTCCCCTGTTTGCTGTAGGGACATGGCCAAGTGTGAGCTGAGTGACTGGCCCCTCACCAGGTGCTTTCCCAAGGGGTGGTGTGTCAGACCTACCCGCTTACTGGGCATGGTAAAAAATGGTTTCCTACCATTTGGTGCTTTTGGAAGAGTTCTTCATGGTTTTTCATGGCCTTACCCTCCTCTCCTTGTGCTACTTGGCAAGAACAGGCCTCCAACCCCTACCTGCCAACCAGGGGAGGTACAACCGTGGCATCTGGTGGCCGCTTCCGCTGTCCCTCCTGCAGGCACGAGGTGGTCCTGGACCGACACGGTGTCTACGGGCTGCAGAGGAACCTGCTGGTGGAGAACATCATTGACATCTACAAGAAGGAGTCCACAAGGTAATGAGGGAATGTGTGTCCTTCAGAGGCAGTTTGACACAAAAGCAGACATGGCTTAAGGGACTAACCCTTGGTCTTCCAATTTGGAACACAAGAGGTTGATTAAGTTGTTTTCTGTCTTGGAAATGCGGAAAGGGATCCTGCTGCCATGCATGCCTGTCTGCTTTTAGAGCAATAAAGTCAGTTCTCACTGAGTTCAGAATACTGTATTCAAATAGATGTTGAGCTTCCCTGTGCTTCCCTTGCAGCAGAAGATTGGGCTTATTCACGTGAGCAACACTTACCAGTGCAAGCAAAGCCCTTGAGGTCAGCACAGCTACTCACATAAATAAGGGGAAAGTAGCTTGGTTCATATAATTTGTTGCAAAACAGTTCAGACAATCTTTATTTGTCTTTAACCTGTGTGTTCTCATGCTAAAGAAGGAAAAAAATTTCAAATCTTGTTAGAAATCCTGAGGGACAGACAGTGCAAACAAGAAGAAAACTGAAATTCACACAGAAGGTACGCTGCATCATAATGTCAAATCAAAACGCAGTAATAAAAAGATCTCCATTCTTGTCAGCTTGGGATGTGAACTTATGAAATCAAGTTTTATTTAGGAGTCCACAAAGGAGAAGAAGTAGCCTGAAATAATATTTATCAGAGCTGTGTGGCTGTGCACAAGAATCAAGACTTCG